>CM067506.1:31266468-31866468 GCA_034509495.1 Acestrorhynchus altus
GAAGGTTTTCATTCTGACCAAATGGAAGCACGTGTGATCAGTTGTTTGATGACTGGCCAGGTAAATCAGCAAGTAGAATCAGGTGTCGCTTCTGGTTGTTTAGAATGAAAACCTTAGTGGATATGGTTCGACACCTCTGTTCTATGGTGTCATTCAAAGAATATTTTGAAGCGCCTTTATTTATAAGAGTATACTCAATAATACTCAATACATGGAAAGTGTCTTCATTGCTATATTACACAAGGCTACAGCATGATGATTGTACAGGCCTTTCTATCAGACAGTGATTGTTTACAGTATGGTATATTTATTTAAACAGCACATATGCATAATATCAAAATTATAGAAGGCCAGTAGGGTTGCTTTGAAGAAGCCAAAGAAACAGACCATATGGAAAGAAAGAGCGAGAGGAAAAAGCCTGAGGGACTTGAGTTTTAGAATGGACAGACTAATCCCAAAGACTGTGAAGTAAGTGATGGAGGGATGGATAGATGGCTGGCTGGCTGGAATGACAGCTGTGGAAGTGTGTGTGTGTGTGTGTGTGTGTGTGTGTGTCTATACACACCACAGCACTAGTAACATTACCACCAGTGTGGGTTTTTGGATCCTGTACTTTATGGAAGCTGTAATTGTCTGCATGCATAAGGAACAAGCTACTTCAAATGTTGAGTGTCTGATAAGTGGAGTGTTCCCTGAAAACCCACTCAAGCCATAAAGGACTCGTATAACACCTGTTTACAACACACGACTTGCAGCCATGCATGCTGGGGGTCACTGGAAATTTACCAGCATTGTCTTAAACCAGAATAAGATGTGTAGTACAACCAGTAGAAAGGAAAGAAGAGCCAAATGAAAAAGAGTGAAAAAGATAAAGAGAAAGAAAGAAAAAAACAACAACAACAACAGGTGAATAGACTGGTCGTACCTGGGGCAGACTCCTGGAGCTTCTCCCTCTTCCTCTTCTTCTTCTTTCCCTAGAAAATATCCGGGAGAACTTTTAAAGTGTGGCTCCAGCACTCACGGCCACTAGACCACTCTAAACCATCTGCCTTTTGCCATATTCGCTCATCCCCTGCTGGACACCACCGGCCAAAGCCCTACCAATCACAGTCTGGGCCAGTCGCAACGCTGAAGGTTCCCATTTTTCTATTAAGTCTAGTTTGACCTGATCCCACTATGAGAAACAGAGGCACATATGGGATCAACTAGACTGTGAAGATACCTACGTAGTCAAGACTAAGGGGTGTAAAGTTGGGCAAGAATTAAAATATGTGGTCCAACTTGGCCTGGTGCAATTAATCCAGCCATGCTCCGCCCACACATTCCTGCAAAGCAACTGCTGTTTTCCAGCAGAAATCCCATTCATTTCAATCTGAAACTGTTCCATACAACATTTAGAGGGTTTAACTCTTTTAAAATGAAACAAAATATGCTTCAGGCACAAATTGAAATCATATCATTAATCTACTCTTATAAAACCGAATTCAAATACTGAACAATGGATGTGCATGTAAATGCCTTCATGGTTGATAAGCTATAATGTAACTAAGTCCAGTTTGGTAGTGTTGCACTTTAGAGTGTGTTTATACTTGTAGTTAGTTTCCTGATTCAGATCAAGCAAGAAATCGACACCCTTTTAGCCTTTAGTCCTGGTTTGCTTTTTGTCTTTTTCCTAACATGTTTGTAATTGAACCAAAAGGGGTAAAAGGTAGCAAATGATTCATGTAGAAGCATAGTGGAAACCAGCAGGAACAATTATATATATATATATATATATATATATATATATATATATATATATATATATATATATATATATATATATATATATATATATATATAATTGTTCCTGCTGGTTTCCACTATGCTTCTACATGAATCATTTGCTACCTTTTACCCCTTTTGGTTCAATTACAAACATGTTAGGAAAAAGACAAAAAGCAAACCAGGACTAAAGGCTAAAAGGGTGTCGATTTCTTGCTTGATCTGAATCAGGAAACTAACTACAAGTATAAACACACTCTAAAGTGCAACACTACCAAACTGGACTTAGTTACATTATAGCTTATCAACCATGAAGGCATTTACATGCACATCCATTGTTCAGTATTTGAATTCGGTTTTATAAGAGTAGATTAATGATATGATTTCAATTTGTGCCTGAAGCATATTTTGTTTCATTTTAAAAGAGTTAAACCCTCTAAATGTTGTATGGAACAGTTTCAGATTGAAATGAATGGGATTTCTGCTGGAAAACAGCAGTTGCTTTGCAGGAATGTGTGGGCGGAGCATGGCTGGATTAATTGCACCAGGCCAAGTTGGACCACATATTTTAATTCTTGCCCAACTTTACACCCCTTAGTCTTGACTACGTAGGTATCTTCACAGTCTAGTTGATCCCATATGTGCCTCTGTTTCTCATAGTGGGATCAGGTCAAACTAGACTTAATAGAAAAATGGGAACCTTCAGCGTTGCGACTGGCCCAGACTGTGATTGGTAGGGCTTTGGCCGGTGGTGTCCAGCAGGGGATGAGCGAATATGGCAAAAGGCAGATGGTTTAGAGTGGTCTAGTGGCCGTGAGTGCTGGAGCCACACTTTAAAAGTTCTCCCGGATATTTTCTAGGGAAAGAAGAAGAAGAGGAAGAGGGAGAAGCTCCAGGAGTCTGCCCCAGGTACGACCAGTCTATTCACCTGTTGTTGTTGTTGTTTTTTTCTTTCTTTCTCTTTATCTTTTTCACTCTTTTTCATTTGGCTCTTCTTTCCTTTCTACTGGTTGTACTACACATCTTATTCTGGTTTAAGACAATGCTGGTAAATTTCCAGTGACCCCCAGCATGCATGGCTGCAAGTCGTGTGTTGTAAACAGGTGTTATACGAGTCCTTTATGGCTTGAGTGGGTTTTCAGGGAACACTCCACTTATCAGACACTCAACATTTGAAGTAGCTTGTTCCTTATGCATGCAGACAATTACAGCTTCCATAAAGTACAGGATCCAAAAACCCACACTGGTGGTAATGTTACTAGTGCTGTGGTGTGTATAGACACACACACACACACACACACACACACACACTTCCACAGCTGTCATTCCAGCCAGCCAGCCATCTATCCATCCCTCCATCACTTACTTCACAGTCTTTGGGATTAGTCTGTCCATTCTAAAACTCAAGTCCCTCAGGCTTTTTCCTCTCGCTCTTTCTTTCCATATGGTCTGTTTCTTTGGCTTCTTCAAAGCAACCCTACTGGCCTTCTATAATTTTGATATTATGCATATGTGCTGTTTAAATAAATATACCATACTGTAAACAATCACTGTCTGATAGAAAGGCCTGTACAATCATCATGCTGTAGCCTTGTGTAATATAGCAATGAAGACACTTTCCATGTATTGAGTATTATTGAGTATACTCTTATAAATAAAGGCGCTTCAAAATATTCTTTGAATGACACCATAGAACAGAGGTGTCGAACCATATCCACTAAGGTTTTCATTCTAAACAACCAGAAGCGACACCTGATTCTACTTGCTGATTTACCTGGCCAGTCATCAAACAACTGATCACACGTGCTTCCATTTGGTCAGAATGAAAACCTTCAGTCACACCGGGCCATTGAGGATACAGTTTGAACCACTTTCTTTTCTACACTAACTCATTTCTATTACAAACATGGTAGTTCTGTCACTCAAAGATCCCTTGGAAGCACCTATATTTTTTAAGAGTCTAACTGTATTTGCTACAGAGAATGTCATTGATCTTGATCTTCTGTGGAAGCACAGATTGAAGTTAAAAGTTAAGTGTAGTGTGTTAGGAGACCCATCCCCCTTTGTTAAAAGCTGCCATTTTCTGCAGGTACAGGCCAGAGAATGAAAACGGCGTACATCTGAGCAATGGTAAGGCCCTGCCCATCCCTATCCAGTCTATTCAAATGTATTCCTCTGCTTTCAGGATAGAAAGATACTCAAACACAGACTAATCCTAAAGGTTCATATTTGAACTCACCAGTGCACAGAGCTTGTTTGTTCATCTTCACCTGAATTTATGTTGTATTCTATTTTATTTCCATCTTTTTTCCATTTGTTTTTAAATTTGCTGTGCAGCCATTGGTCACCTTGGTCAATGTGTCAGTAATGTATTGCACTATTGTCACTGCATGCCTTATGTACCCTTATGTGCCACTTTGCCCCACTGATGTCACAAAGCAGGAGTTATCCGGATAAAATGCCTTTTCATGTAGAAATAGCCTACTTTAATTTTTCAGTCTGCACCACATCTGAGAATATGTTATGTTATTGAGAATGTTATTGTCTGAATTTTTAATAGCAATATCATAAAATAGCTCTTCATATGTAAGTTGTGCAAAAACAGGACTGTCTGGGCAGTGGGCTTGGAAGCATTTTTGCCTTAAGTCATCCTGCTAAACTAAGAAACAAGCTTTGTGAAACCCCTCCTAAAGAGGTGTTGGATGAATGCAAATATGTCATAATGAATGTTGTAGATCACAGAGCTCTGGAATGAGGGAACATGTAAACAACATCCCATTTTAATCCATTTTCCACTCAAACCCAGTGATACATCATTGTGGTCAGGCAAAAACCACATATCTCCATAATGTCTACTTCATAGGAGAATGAATGAACCTTTAAATGATTGATTTTTGGAGCATTTTTATTGGTCCATTCATCTTGAAATTAGTATTAAATTTAAAGAATCACTTCCAGAAATTGTGAAGATATGAGGTTTTTGCACGTCAGCGATGAAATATCTAAATATTTGTTTTATCATGATCTAAAAGTTTGTTCCCATGGTGTCCTGTTCTGTACACAGACAATGAATATTCAGAAGAATTATGTTGCTGGAGGTCTTCTGGTCTTCAAGTTTTACGTTGGATCATCTGTTAGATTATCTGATGTTCAGACAGTGTGACCTTTTTAAACGTCTCCAATACAAAGACCAAAAGCTTTCATTTAGACAGCCTCTGTCTTCTGAGCTGTAGATAACAGTGTAGTTCTTGAGTGATATGCAACATCTAGATAGAGTAGACCTAATGAATGTTGGTTTAGGGTCAGTAGTGGATCCTCAAATCAGTGATCTGCTTCAATCGGAGAAATGGAGTTGAGAGGTGTGAAGAGGTGACCAGGGCAAAGAACAGACGCATATGCAGATGATGTGTCAGATGATTTACCAGTCGAGTAAACTCTGGAAAACACAATTTCAAATTTACACCTGTATACTCCTAAAATATAAAGGTTCCACTGAGGACGATGTCACCAAAGACCTGGGCTCTAGAACCACTTTTCATTCCATAAAGAACCACATTTGCATTACAAGTGCAGTAGGTCCTTTAGATTGGTTAAAAAAAATTAAATAAAAGGTTCTTAAAGTCTTTAGAAGGTTTCTCACCATCACACATCTCTACAAACATGGTTCTTTATGGAGTGGTTTGTCTACGACATCGCTCAAAGACACATTTGTAGCACCTTTATTTTAAGAGCACATAAACAGCTTTCTTATGTGAGTTCCCCTCTCCTTCATCCCTTTTCTTTTTTAAATCTTTATCATGGATCTAGAGCACATACTGCCGAGGCCGGGCTGCACAGCCGAGCTGTGTTAAGAGAGTGTGTTGTGATTGGGCTGCTTTTAAAAGAGCGAGGCCAGATGTAAGCCCTCTCCTACCATTCACCCATATGGCCCCCATGTGTAATCGGGCCGGCACCATGAATGAACCGCGGCCTTGCCAGCAGTTTCTGCTCGCGCTTGGCTTTTCGCACCATAGCCGAGAGACTGGCCACCGTGAAGCTTTACGAAAAAAGAGAGAGCCAAGAAGAGCTATAAACAAGGACGAGAGCCTCTTCATTAAGTAATAGTCTGTAGAAACGAACACAGCAGCTGCCAGTGTGAAGCGAGAGGGCTTGTGTCTTCCTAATTTCCTCCTCCTTCCTTTTTTTCCCCCGTTTAAAGAGTCACTGCATCCTGTTATTCCGCTTCCTCTTTCTGCAGTGAAAAGCCACGCAGATGTGACAAATCTGCTCGGCGGACGAGACGAAAGCAAGCAGACAAAGGTTTTATGGTCGATCGATTCGCGACCCCGTGGCTCTCGCTGAACCCAAATTGGAGCGCTTTTCTCCTCGCCTTTTCTTCCTTCGTGGGCTCGGGGGCCGCTGGCGAGGAAAAGCAGTCTATCTCTGATCCAATAATTAGCAGTGCGGAGCAGACGGGGGATGGACACCCTTGCTGATTCATTGTGACAGCCTTAAACTAATATGCATAATACCGAGAATACTGCTGCTACCCTGAAAGCCCTCAATTTATGCAGATCCCAAGAGCTGGATTGAGGTTAGCTTAGCGTAGACTCCAGAAAACATCTTTTAAATGAACTTATTTGTCTATTTCTGTTATCCGCCTTCCAGCTCTCCGAGGAACAGTGCACGGCTGTTTATAATAGTGTGCATCAATTTACATTTAATGTAAACTTCCTTATTTTTTCTTTGCTGGAGTTTTGTTTTTACACCGAGAGCAAATTCATGGCTCTCATTATTAAAGAAACACTGCCTTTATTGTTTTTGGAGCAGACGTTGGAGGTATTCTGGATTAAATGTTTTTGAATGAGCCTTTGAAGTCAAATACAGACCTCCATCTTTTTTGTTCCTTCAACAATTTGGCATTGTGACCCGGAAACGACAACCTGAGATTCATTTCCTCCCTTTCTTTTTTTTCTTTGACTATGATCTCTCTTGTGTTCTGCTGTATAGAAAAAGAGTCCATATACACTTCATGACCAAAAGTTTGTGGACACCCCTTTTAACGAATGAATTCAGCTACTTTACATTGCAACCATTGCTGACACAGATGTGCAAATGCACTCACAGCTTGTCTAATTCCAGTAAAGATGTACTGCCAATAGATTAGGAGCAGATGAACCTTTTGGCACACTGCCCAATGTCAGGTGTGGGCTAGAGGAGAGACCCCTGCCTTGCATGTTTCAGCTGTAGCACACCCCATTCAACCGTGAAAGGGTGCTTGGTAATGATTTGATTAGATGAATCTCACGTGCTGGGAGCAGGGAAAGCTCTAACATGCACAGGGTAAGGGTACCTCCAGCACCAGGGATGAGAACCACTGGGCTAGAGGAATAGAAGCCACCTAGCATTGAGCCCAATACTTTTGGGGATGAGGGAGTGGTGTTAAATGTTGATGAATGCAATCAAGCCTTCCCTGGACGGTAGCAACAGTTACGCCCAACAAAAGCAGACTAAACTCTTTTAATACCTTTGATTGTGGAATGGCTGAAAAGGTATCCCAATATTTTGTATATGTAACACATCACACAAAGCTTAGTAGTAGTTTTTCATCTTCCACTGTCTGTTTTTGGACCTTGTAAGTCTTTGTTGCTCCTCTGAACTTTTGTGGATCTTACCCCTCTGATTTGGAGGCTATGAGGTCATCAGCATGAGGACTCCAAGCTCTTACCTCTGTTTACTGTGTATTTGCTGTGTATTGTAACAGTGGTGCGCTGTTATACTCTGGAGTAATGTTAAATCTAATGCACTGATATTAAGTCAAAAGGTAAACTGAGACTCAACCTGTTGTTATGGACACAATACGACAGTTGCAGTTACATCAGATGTTTTAAGATATTTCTACCTGTCAAGTGCAGGGGTATACACATTAGGCAGCAAACAGTCAGGGATTTTGGTCAAGCGTAAGGATCTGGGCAGCTTTGACCAGCGAAATGTGATTGTTAAAAGACTGGATCAGAACATCTCTAAAACGACAGGTCTTGTAGGGTGTTCCCAGTATGCAGTGGTCAGGACCTCCCAAAAGTGCTTCAAGGGATGGCAACTGGTAAACCAGTAGGCATCCAAGATTTATTGATGCAATCCATGGAGGCCCCACCTCACAACTATTGTGGAGCCCTCATCTCAGTGGGTCAGAGCTGTTTTAGTAGCACAGGAGGACCTACACAATTTTAGACTGTTAATGTTATGACTGATCAATGTAAAGCAATTATTGATTAATATTGATTGTTTTCCATCAACCACAGAAGTTCTTGTAAGTTGCAGTCCCACAGAGGTGAATGTTTTTGAAATGGGCTTTTCGTCACAGATCTAGAGTTTGCTGGATCTGCTGGCAGGCTGTTGGTTTGCCCTGAAGCTGGGTGCGGCTGCTGTGTGTGTGTGTGTGTGTGTGTGTGTGTGTGTGTGTGTGTGTGTGTGTGTGTGTGTGTGTGTGTGTGTGTGTGTGTGTGTGTGTGTGTGTGTGTGTGTGTGTGTGTGTGTGTGTGTGGCTGTCTAGGGGCACTGTGGGAACGTGCTGGAGGTATGGGATCTCTGAAGGACACTGCTCAGTCTGAGGAATGAAAGGAAGAGCTGTTCCAGTCTGGGCTTCAGCCGCACTCTCGCTGCCCCAACCGCGGCCTCTGATGTGCGAGGGCAGGAGTCAGCTGTCACCCTTTGATGAGAGAGAAAGAGGGCAAGAGAGAGCGAGAGCCCAAAAATGAAAATCCCTCCTGTGCATGAGTGAGACAGAGGGGTAGAGTGTGTCCTTTCAGCTCTCTCGCTCTGCTGTGCGAAGCAGCAAGATTCAGTGTCTCAACGCTGCAGTTAGAACTTCCAATACTTCTGCAGAACCCTTTACGTTTTCTAAACAGTCAGGTTCACTCAGTCTTTGCCTCTTTTGAGAAAACTGTATGGGAAAGCAGTCAGAACATCAGCCATAACATTAAAACCACTGGCAGGTGATATGGATAACACTGATGATCTCATTACCATGAGACCTATATTTTAGGCAACATGTGAACAGTCCACTTTTTAAATGTGATCTGTTGGATGCAGATTGACACACATTAGAATATGAGCCACTCTGACAAGAACCACATTGTGGTGACGATTGGGTCTGATCACCTTCAAAACATCAGGCAGATCTTTTGGGGTGTTCCTGGTATGCAGTCATCAGTACCTACCCAAAAGTAGGCAGGTACTGTCCAAGGATGGAGAATCATAACTGGCAACAGGGGTCATGGGGACTCTAGGCTCATCGATACAATCCATGCAGCCAATCCATGACCCACCTCACAACATACAAGACCTGGTTTTAATGTTATGCCCAATCACTGCGAACACACAATGAAGCATAAGCTCCCCGCACACACAACCTTCCTAAAGGTCAGCATTAACCTCAGACCAGTCTAGCAGAGCCATTTTCACACACACCTGAGAAGTGTACCCGCACCAGCAGAGAAGCTGTAGGATCAGTCATAGGCAGCAGGCCAGCTTACATTACTGCAGGCAAGAACACAAACCCTCTTATTCATCCATACCAACAGGCCGAGTGCCAAAACGCAGCCTCTGCGGCACTGGATGACTGACTGGAGTCAGGCTGATTTCCACACTGTGTGTGTTCTTGTATTACTGTCCCTCAGAGAATCAAATGTGTTTATAATCCAAAGTGAAGACATTTTTCTGCTTCTTGCTTGGAAATAATGTTTTTCAACACCAAAGCATCATGTTGGGGCAAATGAAGAGAAAAAAAAGATACTTCTGGATACTGAGGTTAATGGTAGGATTAGATGTAGGTGTGCATTAGAGAGGTTAATGTTTATGTGTAGCTTACTGTGGGTAATTGTATGTTTGCCTTTTGGTAACTGAGGTTAATTGTACGTTACTGAGATTAAGGGTTAGGTTTGTGTGCAGGTGACTGAGGTTAGTTGTAGGTTAGGTTTAGTTGTAAGTTATTAAGGGTTAAGTTAGGTTTAGGTGTAGGTTAATGAGGTTAATTGTTGGTTTATGTGTAGGTTGATAAGGTTAAGTGTAGATTAAGATGTAGGTTGTCGAGGTTGGGGTTAGGTATAGGTTACTGAAATTCCTGTTAGGGTTGGTTTCGGATGAGGTTAATATGTTTAGGGTTTAGGGTTTAGGGTTGGTGGCTTTAAGGTTAAGTTTTGGCCTAGTTGTATGTGAGGGAATACTGTATAAGAATAATACAACACTTGGTGGTGGTCCTGATTTGTCAAAAATGTGTTTGTGCAACCACCCCAGCTCCTGTTATTTCACCTAAAACTTTCCATTGTAGCACAGGTTTGTGTTCTATAGGGTACACCTTTTAAAAGGCTTCTTTAAGGTGTGCCCAGTGCTGGCATGGGAGTTAAATTGCTCATACAACCCTTGTATCATCACCTAAGGTCACCATGCTGAATGTCAAGCCTTAGTTAGAGCAGTATAAAGACCCCAGCATTGGACTGTGCAGCACTGGAACGATGTTCTCTGATATGAAAAATCAATCAATCAATTAATGATCTTCTCACGGCAGTGTTTTTGAATAACTGTTGTAAAGCCTTCCTGGATAACTGTCGTCTGTTATTGCAGTTAAAGAGATTGAAGGGGTTCTGGAGTAACTGGTGGCTTCCATGAGATGCGATTCCTCTTTGGGTGCACGCATGATGAACATTGCAATCGCGAATGGCCTGCACCTCTGTTAATTGTTTAAGGTGGAGTTTCTGCTGTTGTTTCTGTTGCTGTTGACTCACACAGAGGACTATTGTCCAGACCTCCGCCAGCTGTTGGAGCAGCATGGAGGTCGAGACTCCCTTGTGTGTTGTGATGTCTTCTCCATTTCCTCTCTCTCTCACCCTCGCTCTTGGGTGCACTCTCTCACACACACAGTCCAGCCGTAGAGTTTCTCTTCTTGGGAGTAAATCTGGCTCCTATTGTGAATGCAGGCGGATTCCCCCCTCCTTTCCTCCCCCTTTCCTCCCTCCACCTCCCCTTCCACCCCCCTCGCCCTCTGAGTGGTGGCGGAGGCCCTTTGAAGTAGCCGCCGGTGGAGGAGTGCAGTCATTGTGCTTTGCTTTGATAGTGCCGCCCCTGGCCCACAGCACGTCGGCCTCAGGCCCCCACGCTGTTGCTGCTGTGGCCCCCCTAGCCGCCAAGCCTCAGATGTGGGCAGTCCCCCTCCAAGCCCCCACCCTAACCCACAGCCCACAGACCCCCATGAACACCCCCACACACAACCCCCCCTTTCCCTCCTTCATGTGCACACACCTCCTTCCATCTCTCCAGCGACATGCTTGAGGTTTGCAAAGCCTGTCGCCTCCCTTCAAGCTCTACCTCCGTCCACATGCCCCCCCCCCATTCTGCTTCTTTCTCTTTTTATTCTGTTTCTCTTTTGGGATCAGCTTTGGCTGCCTCCCTCCCTTTTCGGCAGCATGTTTGAAAGTCAGAGACTGAGGATGAAATATAGGGCAAGAGGAGTAGGTGAGTGAGTCAGTGAGGTAGAGAAGGGATGAAGAGGTAGTAAAGAAGTAAAAGAGAGAAAGAGGAAAGTAAGATGAATGAGCGAATAAGATGAGGAAAGAGGGTGAAAAGTAAGGGTAATGGAGGGAGAAGAGAAAGGTGGAGGTGGTGAGAAAGAGAGAAGGGAGGAAGTGAGACAGATGGTAGAGAGACAGGTGATGAAAGGAGAAAGTGAGTGATGGAGAATGGAGTGTTTAGTGTATAGTTCTGTATAGAAGAGTCAGGGAGAAAGGAGAGGGGCAGAGTGAATGAGAGGAGGAAAGTGAGAGTGAGGAAGAGATGAGAAGTAAAATGAAGAAAGAGAGGAAATGGAAAGAAAGTACGAGTGGGGGAGTGAAGAGAAGGTAGACACGTGAGGGTGATGAGAGAAAGGGGCAGAGAAAATCAATGGAAATGTTAGTGAGAGGGAAAAGAAGGGAGTAAAAGAAAGATGGAGAGAGAGAGAGAGAAGGAAAGTTTAAAGAAGGAGAGCGTGAGAAATGGGGGAAGAGGGTACAAGAAGGAGTAAGGGAAGAGAGAGAGAGGGAGAGGGCGTGAGAGCCCAGCTTGATGCAGTGGGTGTATAAAGGCGTGATTGTGCTGGGCTGTTCTCGTTAGTGTTGGTGTCTCAGGGCAGAGGAACTGCTGACAGAACGCAGCACTTTGTTTTAAACAGTGTTTTCTTCCAGGTGCTGTTTTTACTGCCGACTCGTGTTTTTTTTTTCAGCGGCTTCCCCCAAGCGCTGGACTCTTCATAGCGGCTCTTTGACTTTATGGACTCTCTCTCTCTCTGCTGAGAGGGCGTTGCCAAACCAAACGTGCAGCACTGCAAGGCCAGGCTGCTGGCACCACGTCAGTACTCGCGCACACATACACAGAGAGAGTGAGTGAGTGAGTGAGTGAGTGAGGAAAACGGAGGGGCTTTCCACTCGGCTGGACTTAACACAACCCAGATTATGCTCTCACACACTTTCTCGTGCTTGCAGCACACACACTCTTAGTGTTTTATTCAGACGGCTCGGGCCTGCCAGAGTCAGACTGTGATGTCATACTCTTTGATCTTTTTCTTTCCTATTTCTTTCATTGATCTCATTCCTGTAGCATTGGGTGAGCGTGTGTGAGGGAGACGGAGAAAGAGAGCATGCACGAAAGAATATAGAGCTGGCTTCAGCAGGTACCCCGCTGTCTCCTGTGGCCTTGGCTCACTTAGAGGAGATGGAGCAGAAAAGATCAACAAATCTGCAGTTTCCCTTCTTTCTCTCTTTCTTGCACTCTGGTGCTCCCTGGCTCACTCTCTTGCATCCTTGCTCTCTCCTCTCGCTCACTGTCATACTCTCCCGCATTCCCCCAAAAGCTGTACATGTAAGACTTTTTCACTCAGCTTATTTTCAGACTCATTATTCTTCCTTTCTGAGCAGCACCAGAGAAACCCAAACCACCAATGAGGGAGAGGGAGGGAGGTGTGTCAACCCCAGCTGTGCACTCTTTGATTTGCCCTGGGAGGTGAACGGGCCGATTGAGGGACGCAAGGCCATGCCAGTTATCTTAACCTCACACACTTCAAAGAGACTCAACTCTCTGCCAGAGAGAGAGAGAGAGAGGGAGAAGGAGAAGGAGAGACAGAAAGGGAAAGAGGAGAGGGCGAGTGAGGGAGAAAGAGAGAGAGCCTGGCCGGGTAAACAGAGGAGCGTTTCATTTCCTCTGAGTTTGGCCGGGGCATTCCTCAGCTCTAATGGGGAGTAGCTCTTGAATCCTGGCGTTTGTGCAGCCATGTGTGTTGTATGGCAGTGGGCAGTGTGTGTGTGTGTGCGCGCGCGCGCGCGCCTCTGTGGTCCGTGTGAAGCTTTGGCCCATTCCGTCCTTTCACCCCCTGCTACCCCACCCCCCGCCCTGGGCCGGAAGGGCAGGCAGAGCTCTTTTTATGTGCTCGGGGAAGGAAAGAGGGCACAGGCCGCACAGGAGCTTTGAGGTGGTGGGATGAAAAGAAGGGATGGAGGAGGTAAATAAAAGCACCAGGGAGGCTTTGGTCACCGCCGCCATTCTCTCTCACACACATTCTCGCTCTCTCTACACTCTCACTCCCTTTTTTGCTCTCTCTGCCCTGTCTTTCATCCACCTCTCTATTTTCTTTCTGTCCTTCTGATTTTGTCCCATTCTTTTTCTCTCTCACTCTCTTGCATTGTCTCTCTCTTTTTTTTTTCCCCTCTTCCCTCTATCCCACCAAGCCCCCTCCACATTCTCCCAACTGGGGTCAGCTCTCTCTGGAAATCCACATGCGCCCGTCATCCACATGTGGTAAAGCCGTCTGTGTGTGTGTGTGTGTGTGTGTGTGTGTGTGTGTGTGTGTGTGTGTGTGTGTGTGTGTGTGTGTGTGTGTGTGTGTGTGTGTGAGAGAGTCACTTTCACACAGCTGACTTCTCGCTGGACCTCAGCTCAAGGGAGCTTCTGTATTGTCTGCCTTTGATCAGGAATTCCATTTGATGCGCTTCTGAAATGCGTCCGTAAAGCTTGTCAATAACTGAAACAGAGTCTGTAGCGTTTAATTCTTTACGACGTGTGGGGGGGATCTGATCGGCTTTAACATGCTGTGTCAGAGTGTATTTGTTATTTTTTTTTTCCTGTGTGTTGGAGAATTTGAAGGTTGAGGAACATCAATAAGCTTTGAATGATGTTCTTCCATTTTCCATAAATACACCACATAAATATGGATGGTCAGGGTTACCTACAGTGTGTTGGGATAGATCTCTGGCTGTGTGTTGAGATGGCAAATGATAAATGAAGTTGATAAATGTTGGACAAAACTTCCAATCAACCTGTCCTTCAACTGCTGGATAACTCCAGTGGTATTCCCTTCACTGGATTATCTTGTGAAATGATGAATTGAGCAGTGTTTCATTTAGTTCTTCATGATCTTCATGATGATGAAATTCCTACTATTGACGGGGTCAGACATCGTTGTGCAATGAATATGAATGCAGCTGTGTGTTGTGGATGGAATGTGGACGTTGTACTGTTCACGCTAGCTGGCTGATAATGCCATTGTGTTTTACTTTAGCACAATGTTTGTGGACACCCCTTCTATTGAATGCATTCAGACACTTTAATGATGATCAGTGTGCTACAGATGTGCAAATGCACACACACCCTGTAGAGAAGTATTGGCAATAGAAGAGGACACTGGAGCAGATAAACATGAAACTATTGGCACTATGTCTAACGTCAGGCATGGGTTAGAAGGGGTATAAAGCATTGAGCTGTGGAGCAATGGGAGTGTTTTCTGTGGAATGATGGCATTCCCATGACTGTAAAATGTATGGACAGCGCATTGTTTCTTAAAAGTGAAGCCACCACAGGTTTAGCATCTCTGCTGGCTGGTTGCAGTGTAATGCACTGCCAATTCCCAGTCATATCAGTAATGAAAATATTTCACATTTTCAGTCTCATCCCATCTTCACTATATTTTTCCAGAAGTTATTTTCATGTTTTGTTTCTCAGAGAAATCAGATTTTTAAACATTATTTGGCAATATTGGAAGAAGGTGGGGTTCCAAAGCCAGAGATGCTATGCTCTGTGAGGGTGGTCTCAGACTTGCATTGTCTCAAGGCAGCGGTGGGTCTATCCAAGTGAGTTGTGAGGTCTGGATCTGCCTCTCGGTCATTGGTATTGCTCCATCTAGTACTTTTGGTATGAGCTGGGGAGTTGGGTATGAGGAGGGGCTGGCGATCTTCCAACTTCCTTACCTAACTAATGCTCTTGTCACTGAGTACAATCAACCATCATCTTTCCTTCTTACCCCAACAAAAGCAGCATAAACTCATTATGAATGTGCAGGCATCTCAACGTATCTGTCCATGTAGTAAATGTTTATTTAAGTGTATAGTACCTTCTCTTTTTGCCTAATGTTAAGTGCTTCGGAGAAGATATTACATAAATAAAAACTATAATTCATAAAATATTTATCCAAACTGGTAAACTGTTCATAACTCTGCCTTTATCCAACATTTGCCTTTGGATATGGTGACCAATAAGCTCATTCAACTGGTTGTGCTCAGATGAATTCACATTTAGACATATATGTTGGTATTCCACAATGTTCTTCAGTATGCCCAGAGCAAGGTGTCTATCGTTTGATGCTGTAGCCACAGTGAACTCATCCAGTGTGTGTGTGTGTGTGTGTGTGTCTGTCTTAAACAGGAGGAAAACGAACCGCTTTCTCCTCGTGCAAAGCAAAGGCAGCAGCTACGGGGCCCCTTTTGGAGATGGAAGCCTGCTAGATTCCACCACCTCTGACTCCTCCACGACTTCTCGACCCCCCGCCGACCTCTCAGAGGGCTCTAGCTCTCAGCGTGCTCCTCTGCTGTAGAGACACTGAACTGAAAACAGACAATCACTACTCGCCAAGACACACAGACACATGTGCGTTCACACACACACACACACACACACACACACACACACACACACACACACACACACACACACCTACACACATACACACACACACACACAAATGCTTAACCTTCATAAAAAAAAAAAAAACAATATACAAATACACTCACCTTCGTTTTGAGGTTTTGTTGTCTTTCTTTCTCAGTTGTTTTGGCTTGTTTGGTTCTTTTTTCCCCAAAAATTTCTCCCAAAGTTCAAGTTCTTGCACTGAGTATCTGTTCCAGTAATTTGTACATGCACATGTCTCACACACACATACACACACACACACACACACACACACACACAAAGAGCACACTTGCATACACAGAGTGATCAGAAACAAATCACACTCCCTTCCACACCTGTCCCTAAGTTATTTTAAGTTATTAGGCACCCCTGTTTTCTGTATGTACAGTCCAGCTCAGTTCATTCCAAGCACCATTTCACCCCCTCAACCCCCACTATGTAGCAATTCAGGGGGCACAAACACCTTTTTAGAAGAGTTCGGTTTTGCAACATGGAGGGATCACGTGTTGGCTTGGGAACATTCTCTCGAGACTCAGATTTAATTTTTTTTTATTTGTTGTTTTGGTTTTTGACCAGTTGGTGCAAAAAAGGATCAACGTTCTGAGTTCTGCTTTTATTTTATTCAAGTTCATTTTCAAATGCTTTTTTTTTTTTGTATTTTAAATATTCCTTTCATCTCTTGGTGTATATTTTAAGTGATTTGTTTTTTATCTTTATTTTTTATAAATATATATATACTGGTATATATATGAGAATAAGCTTTGAGACAGGAAAGCTTTGTTTTTTCTTGTTGAAGCATCTTGCAGAAAATGACCTTGAAAGGCTTCTTTTTGATAACTGTTTGTAACTAACAGTGACCTCCCAGTCTTGCTCAGATGTAAAATAATGCTCAGTATGTGTACTTTCTAAAGAAATGTCTGGATATGTCACTTTTTTCCCTCTCCTTGGTATTTTTGCAGGTGACGTCAGGACAGAGGTGTTAGAGTTGGGTACTCAGAGGCCTATATTTTATTGTTGGAAATTGACAAATGAAGCAGATTATATATATTTACCCCAGCACTTGCCAGTCTCTTTTTATTGCAATGTTCCTCTGTCCTCTCTATCTGGTAGGTAATAGTGTGGTCTTTTTTGCCATGTTGTTTATTACATGCAAGCATCTCTGTAACATTTTATTATTAATTTTATGTTCTATTTTTAGTATTATCAGATGCATTTTTTAAAGAATGTTTCATTGTCATATTTTGAATCACTGTCATCTTGGTTCAGCACTTTGCTTCCAAGTGGTCACATTTGAACTGTGTTTCTACATGCTTTTTTTTTTTTTTTTTTTTCTTTTTTTTTTTTTTTTTTTTTTTAAAGAAGAAGAAGAAGAGAAGAAAATAAATAGGAATCTTTGACTGAGGTTTGTTTCTACATTCATTTGCACTTCTCGAGTTTCCCACGTTCTTGGACTTTGGAGGGAAATGCTGCCTTTTATTATAATGTGAGCATCTCTGGAGACACTTCAAAAGGCTTCAGAAAATTAAAACTAGCAGCAATTAAAACCAACTAGTTTCCACACCTGAGGCAGTCTTCAGACAGGGCAGTGTGTGTGTGAGATATTGATAAAGGAAAATCTAAAAATAATCTGTAGTGACACACTGCTCTACAACACTGATAATGTTAGTTTGACTGCTAATAAAGATCATTGATTTAAAAGGTATTTTATATTGAAGCCCTTTTTTATGCTTGTTCTGGTCTGTGTAGTTCCAGCTATATATTTTAACTTTTCCTTAAAATGTGGTGTAAAAAAACCAACTCCATGCACTGCACAGAATTTGAGTAATAACCGGGTATACAGTGCCATCTTGTGTTTCTACTTGTGTGTTTCTCTCACCCTGTATTACAGTTTACTGCGTCTGGTTCTATATCCAGGAGTTTGTTTCTTCTACATGTAAATGTCACTTTTGTGCATCAGCCACTTTAACTAACTGAATGGACGTACAGAATGGTGTTTGTTTCAAGCTAATCCATTCAAAAGTAGTCCAATACTAAGCTTCCCTGTCCAGGAGACCAGTCCTGCGATTTTTTTTTGTGTTAATAATTTAACAGAATTTAACATAATGTACATAATTTAACACAAATATTCTAATTTTCTGAGATGCACAATATTAAGGTTTAAGGATTCTGGAATCCTTAAAATTCCGTATATATCTCCAAATATTTGTGTAAGCAAATGCAGAAAAGTATTGCCATTAAAATAAGACTCTTGGGAGCAGATAAATGTGAACCTAATGGCAGATGTGCTAGAGGGGTAAAAAGTCCCAATAGGAACTGAAGATCCACACTCTGCTCCATCCATAGTTGCGGATGAGGTGAGGTGGTGATCAACCAACTTCCTGACCCCACTAATCCACCAAAATCTAGCATAAAATCTTCCCTGGACAGTAGAGACAGTTACTCCATCAAAAGCAGGATAAACTCTCTATAATACCCTTGAGTGCTGAAGAAATTATAAATGAACAGATGTCCTAATACTTTTGTCCATATAGTTAGGGGTGCTTACATGACAAAATTACAATTTATTTAACGTGAAAAGAAAATGTATAGAAATAAAAGAATGTACCTGCCTTCCTCCAATAGAACAGGAGGAAAAGTAGATAAGAGCTTCTCCTCCTCTACGTTTCCCAAAGACTTAGGAGTTTGGTAAGATCAATAAAGCTACAAAGCTGAAGTGTAGAATCTGGCTCAGGCTTTCTAGGCTTTTTTTTTTTTTTTTATAATGAAAGCCCTGCTGACCAGTCATCACACCAAAAGGGGTCATTTCTACCACCTTCATGCTGTGCACTGCTGTCAGGGCCAATGCCAACTATAGGCAAAACAGGATGTTGCCTACATCTACATCAATACATTCAGTAAAAGAGGATTAATATTCTTGGTGGACTTTGCTTGTCACTGGTCATTATGAATGTGTGTTGAGTTGGTCAGCAGCACCTACATGGAAGGCTTCGTGTATTACCCACCCATTGGCTTCTAGTAAGTACAGTGAAATCCATCTACATTATTATTTTTGATAACTCATTCCATGTTACAGATGATGGAGATAAGTGCCATTTTCTCCTCATGTGAGGGACCCGCATTCTATCAACCAAATCTAAGGCCTTATACAGAAAGTTCCTAGGAATCAACCAAGGGTCTTAGTCAAATTCACAGTGGATGAATCATAAGCAGCAAGGCAGGAATACCGCCTGGACAGGACACTAGTGTTAACAGGAGTTGAGTCTGTTGGTTTGTGAAAAGACGCTCTTCCTAAGTGTGGCAGTCTTGCACCGCATGCCTTCCAGATGGCAGAAGGCTGAACAATTTATGGGCAGGGTGGGTTTGGTCACTGATTAGCCTGGTGGTTCTGCTGAGGCAGCGTGACAGGGATAGATCTTTTATGGACGGAAGTGGGCTCCTGATGATTTTGTCTGCCATCCTCACTACTCTCTGGACTGACTTCTGGTCTGAGGTAGTGCCGTGCCAGACAGGGACACTGGAGGTCAGGATCTTTTCTATAGAGCCTCTGTAGAAAGGTATGAGGATCGGAGGGGGAAGATTTGCTCCCCAAATCGTCTGTGATATGCACCCTTACTTGGTGTTGGACTCCACATCATTACCATCGATCATGAGTGAGATATTTACCATGTGCTTCCACCTGAAGTCAACAGTGATTTCCTTTGTCTTGTTGACATTCAGCGTCAGGTTGTTGTCTCAAACCAGATCAAAAATTGGAAGAAGTCTGAATTTACATCCACAAGGTGGAGCAACTCGGTAGGAGTCACTTACAGAGCAGACAATGAGTGGACACAGTGTTTAAAACCTCCAGCAGCACTGCTGTGTCTGATCCAGTCGAACCAGCACCATGTCAGTGTCACCGCAGAGCTGAGAATGACCCAGCAACCGCATAATAGCTGCTCTGTGGTGGTCCTGTGGGGGTCCTGACCATTGAAGGTCAGGGAGGAGGCTAACAATCAATGCAGAGAAACAGATGGACTACAGTCTGTAATTATAGAACTACAAAATCTTGGAGTGTATGGTAAATCCTGACTGTTTAGAAGGAGAAGTCAGAGATAATATTGCTGTGGGAATATGAGAGGATGACCAAAAGCATGTTCAGTTGTAGCTCATCTAGCAAGTTAATGTGGTTCAATCCTGGGCCGCATCCAGCACTCGCATCCAGCTTACATCCTGAACTGAATGACTGCCCAGAAACAGGGTGGTTTCAGAAACAGTGCTTTCTGGAACCTAAATATTTATACAGTTCTGTTAATGCACTTCTCTATGTATTTAAACAGTACAGTTAACATTCTGTATATAATAGCAATAAAAAAATTAAATGTTATATTTGTAATATATATATTTATAACATTTGCAATAATAATTTATTTTTTATACTAGGTTTAGTACCGTATTTTCCGGACTATAAACCACACTGGAATATAAGCTGCACCTCAAAGAAACTGGAAAATAACATATATAAGAAGAAAAAGCTGCACCTCATTATAAGCCGCATAGTTTAAAGCGTAGAAAAAAAGTAGTGGCTTATAGTCCAGAAAATACGGTAATTAAACTGTCTGCTCCAGCTAAGAGAGAGCAGCACCTCAGCTACTTTGAAACCATCACTGTAATCTGATTCACCACCAAAACTGTTACTGTGACCAATAAATCTATGACCGGCATCCCATTCTTTTGCAATTCTGGGCAGTCATTCATTGTGGCATGTGGGTCGGCTGTAGGGCTGTATGGGCCAAACTGTAACTGCTAAGTGACTAACGAGTTCAACTAATTACCCACAATTACAAAATCCAGGATTGAAAAATGGAATCAAGGTTCAGAGTTGGAAGTCTGGTTTAAACCAAGCCATTAGAGCTCAGCAGATGGCGGTACAGGTTTTCTGTCCTAACCTTATTATAGACGTAACAAACAATTAACTACCTGGAAAAGCAGTGTCTGGAGTCCCTGAGAGCGACTGATGAAACGGCAAATGTATTGTTATTATTTTTGATTTTATATTATTTGTGTCACTAGTTTAAAAAGGCAGAAGGACTCATTAATGATTTTCCTTCCAGAAAATGGGGAATGCACATGCCATTAAAGCATTTATTATTTATTTGACTTTTTTTACATAATTCACTTCATTATGTTTGCCTATATAAACCATTTTACAGTTATACTATGTACTTGAAATACAACATATGGGGAATTTATTGGGACACCTGGTCATTCACTGGTTCCTCTGAAAGCTAAAAAGAGCATTATGCTGCATTTATTGGAATCTCTACAGTCCAGGGAAGACCTTCTACTATATTTTGGAGCATTGCTGTGAGGATATGATTGCATTCAGCAACAAGAGCATTAATGAGGTCAGGAGGTTGGATGATCATCACCCTACCTCATCTCCAACTTCCCAACTCATCCCAAAACTACTGGATGAGTAACCATCCTTCCAGAGAACACAGTTCCAGTGCTCCACAGCTCAGCTGGGTTGCTTTATATCCTTCTAGCCCACACATGCATTATCCATGGTGCCAAAGGGGCTACAGGGACTAGAAAAACTGCATGTCTGTCAGCAATGGGTGCAACATAAAGTAGCAGAATGCATTTATTAGGTGGTATTTGAGCAGTGTATTGAGCAGTGTAAGTTATTTTGTTATTATTTGTTGCTATTATTATTATTATTATTATTATTATTATTATTATTATTATTAATATTATAAATAATTATCAACAACAATAATAATAATAATAATAATAATAATAATAATAACAATAAATCTTTTGTACGTTCTTGCATTTAAAAGAATGTTGGGAAAGTGAGATATTGCTTCTAGATATTGTCTCTAAATGCTTATGCTTGGCCATAAGTAAAGTGTTCATGATTTATTTTGGCTGGAGCAGCAATTCCATGTTTTTCAGAATTTAATATGTCAACTGCTGCCACCTGCTGGACAGTACGACAACATACTATATGGACAGTCCAGCAGTATTTTTAAAGATACGCAGTACACAAGACTTAAACCCTATGAGTACATGCATATATCACTGTCTAATAAAACAAGTATCTCCATTTTTGTCCATTTTTAGTTTTCTCTGTGGCTTGTAACCTTTAGATGCTCTGTACACTGTAAATAATTCTGAATCAACAGACCAATACAAAAGCTCTAAAAGTACTTACATAACATTAATTACTCTTATTTTGCATTAACGTCCATTCAAAGTTAAGATCATGTTTGTCTTCTTCTGTAAATTCAACATTTAAAACCATGTTTTCCATTGGACAGTGATGATATGCTAGTTATGCTTACTGGATAAAAATTGCTCACCTAATAAAGACAAGGAAAGAAGATAAACACAGAATTCAGGATCCTCACATCATCAAGTTTAAAAAGCCTCCCAGTTCTTCACCAAGATTCCTTAAAGAGATGAAACCAATATTAGTTTGTGTAGGGAGAAAGAAAGGAAGGGTTCAAGACCTGACGCATACCACATCATCTGTCAAACATGGTGGTGGAGGCACTGTTACAGCACTGGCAAGGCTACCAATGGAACTGGATCACTGGTGTTTATTGATGTAACTGCTGATAGAAGTACCAGGATTAATTCTTGGGTAAAAGTATGTATAGAGCTACACTTTCTCCTCAGATTCACTTACATGCTGCAGAACTAATATAATTACCCAAATCATACCACAAAACCAACCCAAAGATACTACAGGTAAAGGAATGGAATGTTCTTAAACAGCAGAACCTGTTCCTGATTGCATTAAACACCTTAAGTGAGAAGTTCCCTCAAGATCATTTCTGAAGGGACATAAAAGCTCACCTTGCTCCCACATATTAGGAAGTTATTTGGATGTTTTAGACATCTGCCTTAACACACGAATCTAATGTATTACTGTACATGTATTAACTCATTTATTAAATGTTCACTCACTCTATCAGAGCTATAATGTGTCTGAATATACCATTAAGATACACAGCTTACATGAAGGCCACCTTTACTGTAAGTACATTTACTCATAAACGTCTGTCGTGATTCTGCGCTATAAGACCCAAATGCTCTGCCCGATTAGGGGGTCTCCCATCTGACAACAGGGGCAAGTGTAACCAAATGAGGAGGTGAGTCTGTCTCTGTCTCTGGTCTCTACTGCGCAGACTCTGGTGGCAAATCTGACACCATGGTGGATGATTTTGACTTTTAATTGAATGGAAGGGAATGGAGTCACATCGTCCATCTTTAATATACAGTCATTGATTTGTAAAAGATAATGAGCATGATTCTAGAAAATGACTGTTGAATGACTTGATATTTTAACAAAACCTCAACCACAGCTCTCCCTTGAGTGTTACTTCAGAGGCTTCAGAAGATTCGTGGATGCACGTTGCCATCGTAACAACACAGACCAAAAGAAATATGACAGAACCCACAGCATTTACTGGCGGTGGGTAAATTAGGCATGTTTTTTTTTTTGCAGTACTGTAGATACTGACCCCAAGGAGCAGCTTAGTCTAAGTAATTAGCAACACAATCATTACCACTACGATCATAACCATAACAACAAATGGCTGTGTCAGCAAGTGTAAAGTTTCTTGCTATCAATATTAATAATTTCTGTCCAAATACAGAAGGAGACGAAAGAAGCCCCTTAAAATCGAAAGCACCTTCTAGCAGAGGATACATGAGAGTATCAAACCCAGGAATATTTTAAGGGTTTTGGAGTGAAGTGCACCTGCATGCAAAATGCATATGCCTGTTTATGATCACTGTAACTGCATTGGTAAAAGGCTGTGAGCAACACCATTATACCATTAAAACACACCATCAAACCATTATAATAAACTGATTTTGTTTAATATTAAAAAGGTTCAATGAGTACAGGAAGAAGAATATGGCCTTTATATATACAGAAAATAGCTGCCTAGTTTTGCAAATCATTCCCTGAATTACTTCAAGTTGTACTCCTTTTTTTTATTTACCATGTTTTGACCCCGTACTGCTTTCTGACTACAGCTGGCCATAAATTGTGTATGTTTGGCCTGTTTATCAATTCATCTTATACTTTGCCGAATGCTTGAGCTCTTAATTACAGATACCTTTATTTTGTACTCTGTGTATGTCACTCATCTGTCCTCTCCTGGCAGCTTTGCATTTCTTTGTGGCTGATGTGTGGTATAATCTGATTTTACCACAAATATTACCAACACAAATGCATGCTATTTGTCCAAAGCGGTTCTCCTCTGGTCAAACGACTATTAAACTCACTGTTAGGTGGACAACTTTTTTGAGTTGAGGAGCTGAGGAGACAAGGGAGTTAGTCCATACATTCCCAGTCTAGTTTGTGTGTGTGCGTGTGTGTGTGTGTGTGTGTGTGTGTGTGTGTGTGTGTGTGTGAAAGCAGCTGCATCTGACGTCATCTGACGTAATACAAGCCTACGCTATAAATAGTGTGTGTGTGTGTGAGAGAGAGAGAGAGGGAGTGAGAGAGAGAGAGAGAGAGAGAGAGAGAGAGAGAGAAAGAAAGAAAGAAAGAAAGAAAGAAAGAAAGAAAGAAAGAAAGAAAGAAAGAAAGAAAGAAAGAAAGAAAGAGAAAAAAAAGAAGCAGCATCTGACGTCATCTGACGTAATACAAGCCTACGCTATAAATAGGAGCCTGGGCTGCAGCGCTGTGGCGATCGCGCCTAAACAGTTTCATTGAAGATGTACAATCTTAAAAGACTGTACAAGTTAAAGTCACGAATAAATGCCTTGAGTAATGCATTTCTGGGGATGTGCCACAGCAATTGCCCCGCCCCCACTCCACTTCCCACTCTACACCAACCCTCTAAACCTCGTTTCTCTTTAAACAGAACAACAGCGACCTCTACTGGCACAATGCCGGACCTAACAACCAGCCTGTGTGAGGATGAGAATATGAAGGAGAGGGAGAAGGTGGAGATATTGAAGAGGAGACTAAAAATGGAGAGGGAGAAGGTGGAGTTATTGGAGAAGGAGAAGCTGAAGGAGAGGGAGCAGGTGGAGATATTGAAGAGGAGACTAAAAATGGAGAGGGAGAAGGTGGAGTTATTGGAGAAGGAGAACCTGAAAGAGGAGAGGGAGAAGATGGAGATATTGTTGGAGATAGCGTCACGTTCTCCAGGTAGCTGAACCGCACGTGCTGATGAAGTCCAGTACTGCACTATATTGTTTTTTTACATTTATTTTATTGTATTATTGTCCTGTTGTAATGTTTCTGTGCTTTGGCAACATTGTTAAAAGAACAGTCTTGCCAATAAAGCAAACTTAAATTGAAAATTTAAATTGACTCCCCATTGGCTAGCTTGATCTCCGGGGCGTGGCTTCAGAACACATGACGACGAATTGCAACACGTGCTTCGAATCCAATGACGTCACCTGATGTAGTACAAACCTAGACTATAAATAGAAGTACTTAAAATACTTCAGTGTCGATTAAACATCTAAGCAGCCTGAGTTTGTGAGCGCGCCAGACAAAAAGTCTCTTGGGTGGATGCGACACAATCGCCCCGCCCCCTCTCCACTCTGCACCAGCGCACTGATCATTTGTATTTGTCTTTAAGCAGCATAGAAGCGCCCTCTACTGGGGGAGATGGAGGAGGAGAAGGTTGAGCTAATGGAGAAGGAGAAGCTGAAGGAGAGGGAGAAGGAGGAGATATTGGAGAAGGAGAAGCTGAAGGAAAGGGAGAAGGAGGAGATATTGGACAGGAAGGTGCAGGAGGAGAGGCAGAAAAAGGAAATACTGGAAAAGGAGAAGCTGAAGGAGAGGGAGAAGGAGGAAATATTGGAGAAGGAGAAGCTGAAGGAAAGAGGGAAGGTGGAAATATTGGAGAGGAGGCTACAGGAGGAGAGGCAGAAAGTGGAGATATTGGAGAAAGAGAAGCTGAAGGAGAGGGAGAAGGAGGAAATATTGGAGAAGGAGAAGCTGAAGGAAAGAGAGAAGGTGGAGATATTGGAGAAGAGGCTGCAGGAGGAGAGGCAGAAGGTGGAGATATTGGAGAAAGAGAAGTTGAAGGAGAGAGAGAAGGAGGAAATGTTGGAGAAGGAGAAGCTGAAGGAAAGAGAGAAGGTGGAGATATTGGAGAGGAAGCTGCAGGAGAAGAGGCAGAAGCTGGAGACATTGCAGAAGGAGAAACTGAAGGAGAGGGAGAAGGTGGAAATATTGGAGAAGGAGAAGCTGAAGGAAAGAGAGAAGGTGCAGATATTGGAGAAGGAGAAGCTGAAGGAGAAAAGGAAGGTGGACATATTGGAGAGGAGTCTGCAGGAGGAGAGGCAGAAGGTGGAGATATTGGAGAAAGAGAAGCTGAAGGAGAGGGAGAAGGAGGAAATATTGGAGAAGGAGAAGCTGAAGGAAAGAGAGAAGGTGGAGATATTGGAGAAGAGGCTGCAGGAGGAGAGGCAGAAGGTGGAGATATTGGAGAAAGAGAAGTTGAAGGAGAGAGAGAAGGAGGAAATGTTGGAGAAGGAGAAGCTGAAGGAAAGAGAGAAGGTGGAGATATTGGAGAGGAAGCTGCAGGAGAAGAGGCAGAAGCTGGAGACATTGCAGAAGGAGAAACTGAAGGAGAGGGAGAAGGTGGAAATATTGGAGAAGGAGAAGCTGAAGGAAAGAGAGAAGGTGCAGATATTGGAGAAGGAGAAGCTGAAGGAGAAAAGGAAGGTGGACATATTGGAGAGGAGTCTGCAGGAGGAGAGGCAGAAGGTGGAGATATTGGAGAAAGAGAAGCTGAAGGAGAGGGAGAAGGAGGAAATATTGGAGAAGGAGAAGCTGAAGGAAAGAGAGAAGGTGGAGATATTGGAGAAGAAGCTGCAGGAGGAGAGGCAGAAGGTGGAGATATTGGAGAAAGAGAAGTTGAAGGAGAGGGAGAAGGAGGAAATATTGGAGAAGGAGAAGCTGAAGGAAAGAGAGAAGGTGGAGATATTGGAGATGGAGAAGCTGAAGGAAAGAGAGAAGGTAGACATATTGAAGAGGAAGCTGCAGGAGGAGAGGCAGAAAGTGGAGATGTTGGAGAAAAAGAAGCTGAAGGAGAGGGAGAAGGAGGAAATATTGGAGAAGGACAAGCTGGAGGACAGAGGGAAGGTAGACATATTGGAGAGGAAGCTGCAGGAGGAGAGGCAGAAGCAGGAGACATTGCAGAAGGAGAAACTGAAGGAGAGGGAGAAAGTGGAGATATTGAAGAAGGAGAAGCTAAAGGAGAGGGAGCAGATGGAGATACTGGAGAAGGAGAAGTTGAAGGAAAGAGAGGAGGAAATATTGGAGATGGAGAAGCTGAAGGAAAGAGAGAAAGTGGAGATATTGGAGAGGAGTCTGCAGGAGGAGAGGCAGAAGTTGGAGATATTGGAGAAAGAGAAGCTGAAGGAGATGGAGAAGGAGGAAATATTGGAGAAAGAGAAGCTGAAGGAAAGAGAGAAGGTGGAGATATTGGAATTGGAGAAGCTGAAGGAAAGAGAGAAGGTGGAGATATTGGAGAGGAGGCTGCAGGAGGAGAGGCAGAAGGTGGAGATATTGGAGAAAGAGAAGCTGAAGGAGAGGGAGAAGGAGGAAATGTTGGAGAAGGAGATGCTGAAGGAAAGAGAGAAGGTGGAGATATTGGAGAAGGAGAAGCTGAAGGAAAGAGAGAAGGTGGAGATATTGGAGATGGAGAAGCTGAAGGAAAGAGAGAAGGTAGAGATATTGGTGAGGAGGCTGCAGGAGGAGAGGCAGAAAGTGGAGATATTGGCAATGAAGCTTGAGCTGAAGGAGGACAATATGAATTTGGAAATATTGGAGAAGAAACTGAAGGAGAAGATGGAGATGTTGGTGAATAAGCTGCAGAAGAAGGTGGAAATATTGGAGAGGAAGCTGCAGGAGGAGAGGCAGAAGGTGAGGATACTGGAGAAGAGGAAGCTGACAGAAGAGAAGAAGCATGAACTGAAGGAGGACAAGAAGAATTTGGAAATATTAGAGAAGAAACTGAAGGAGAAGATGGAGATGTTGATGAGTAAGCTGCAGAAGAAGGTGGTGATATTGGAGAAGAAGCTGCAGGAGGAGAAAGAGGTGGCGAGAATCTTCCTGCAGAGCTGCATCTCTCACCACCTCCAACTAGCTTGAAGAACCAAGTCCTGAAGCATGCAATCCTCCACTTCTTAAGTCCATGCCTTTCCCTGTCCTGTTTACAGTGGGAGCTTCCTTGAGGATTCGTCTGTATGTAACCCACCTCTCTGGCGTCACCTCTGCCGCCAGCGCTCTCTCTCTCAGCCACCGTGGAGTTAACCCTCACTGGTATGGGGTCAGTGAGAGAGTGACTGATAACCATCTGCAACCCCATCTACAGACAAACTCCAAGATCAAGTTTTCAATTCAATAAACAATTAAATGAGCTGTTTGATTCTTTACTGATTCCATTGTGGCAGAGTTACAGACTCACCCAACCATATGAGTCTCTTCATCAATAATAACAGCAATAGGCAATAATCCCTACTTTCATAAATGAAAATGCTCATTAATGTGAGAAGCAACTAATAGAATAAAAATATGATACATATAAATAAAATAAAGCCACAAGGGGCAATAAGCAGGGCTCTAACACTTTTGATAAAATCAGGAGTCACAGACTGAATTCACAACTTTGCGGTGAACGGAACAATATGCAGCACTTTGAAGTCACAAACCACTTTAGCAATGGCACCCGATACAGGATTTGAAATCAGCATTGTGCCGGGCAGACTTGGGATTTGAACCCACACCTTCTAAGCTTAGACAGATTCTCTACCATTGAGCCACAAGAACATTCACACCAGTTTGAGTTCAGAGATATTATTTATTAGAGGAAACAGTTCACCAAACACAGTTAGCGCAATTAATGTTAGCACCCACGTAACTCACCATAGTTGTTTATAATGACCTCACATGTACATTACTTTTTCTCTCCTGAATGTGTGTGTGTGTGTGTGTGTGTGTGTGTGTGTGTGTGTGTGTGTGTGTGTGTCAAAAAGCAGCATCTACCATTAGAAACACAGATATCCAGCTCCTTGTCCATATCCAGCCCCCCCCCTCTCAGGGCGTGGCTTTAGAACAGATGATGACACAACATGACAGGCCAACGGAATCTTCTGACGTCATATGACGTAATACAAGTTACGTTATTAGTAGAAGCTCCGGCTGCAGCACTGTGGCGTTCGCGCCTAAGTAGTTTTTTTTTGTATATGCAAAGACTCAACGAGTTAAACCCAGGGAACAGTGATTTGAGCGATACGTTGCTGGAGTGGTGGCGCCGCAATCGGCCTGCCCCACTCCCCACTCTGCAGGAGCCCTCTGAACCTCGTTCCTCTTTACACAGCACAAGAACAACTTCTACTGGCACAATACCGGACCTAACAACCAGCCTCCGGGAGGGGCTGGTTAAGGAGAAGATGAAGGTTTTGGAGTGGAGGCTGAAGAGGCAAAGGGAGAATATGGAGTTATTGGAGAAGGAGAAGCTGAGGAATAGGGAGAAGGTGGAGATATTGAAGAAGAGGCTGAAGAAGGAGAGGGAGAAGGTGGAGATATTGAAGAAGGAGAAGCTGAAGGAGAAGCTGAAGGAGAGGGAGAAGCAGGAGATAATGGAGATGGAGAGGTTGAAGGAGGAGGAGAGGGAGAAGGTGGAGTTATTGGAGAGGAATCTGCGAGGTGTAGTGTGTGTGTGTCTGTGTGTCTCTGTGTGTCTTAACATGTATTTATGTGTGCGTGTATGTATCTGTGCATGTGCGTGTGCGTGTGTGTATGTGTGTTTGTGGTGTTTGTGTATGTATGCGTGTGTGTGTATGTGTATGTATTTTTGTATGTGGGAATGTGTATGAATGTGTGTGTGTACTGGATTTCATCCCCACGTGCGGTTCAGTTACCTGGAGAACGTGACGCAATCAAGAGAGACTCCTCATTGGCCAGTTTGAGGCCAATCAATTTCCGGGGCGTGGCACAATTCCACTTCTTAAGTCACATGGCTCAAGGCCAATATGGCCCTCCACGTCATTTGAAGTGCCCCGCAAGAGCTAAAAATAAACGATTGCAATCTAGTGGCTTCATGCCATCGTTTCACGGGTAACATAATAGGCATGAATTGTGGGAAATGGAGTTTAAGGTCAAGAAAAGTAACTGTCACGCGCACCTGATAACTTATCATCACATTATCAATCAAGAGGCTTTGTGTGGAAGGTGCTGGGGATGGATGATAGAGTGACTACGGTCATAAAGACCGTGAACTTCATTGGTGGCCTGAGTCACCGTCAGTTCCAGCTGTTCAGGAGCCTCAAAGTTCCAGGATGCTGCAGTCCAGCACTTTTACCCTCTGCTGCCCCCTGATCTGATGCCACAGCTTCGACTTCATGCTGCCCGTGTTTTGTCTGTTTGGCAGCACCTACCTGTTTTCAGTGATGACTCTCAACAACGACAAAAAAAAAGCACAGATCACACATCACTGATGACAACCTCCATGCTGTTCTTCGGATTGCACCAGCAATCATTGACTGATGGAATAGTATGAGTTTAACCTGACAAATTAACATGGTTTATGTTATATTAACATAGCAACAAGCAAACATATTTTTACATCTATGTAAATATTTATAAGTTGAATAAATAATACATTCCGAGTTGTTTAACATTAAGTACTTACATTTATTCTGCATTACATGTGGTTATATTTAGTTACATGTCTACTGTCTTACAGTTACATCTGGCCCTTTGAGGGCAAACATTATGTCCTAATAAAAAAAAAATGCAAGTAAATGTAAAAGAAATGCATTCAGTTTCACATACAAATCATGACGTGTACCCAATAACTATAAATGTGTGTTTATAAGTTTAACAGTTTGTATAAGTGGCAGGTCGTTAGACACAGACTGAAGTGGAGTTTTGAGACTAATCTCTCTCCACAGGTGTGTTTCCAAATCATGTCCAATCAACTGAATTCACTAAAGGTGTTCACTCGAGCTGTAGAAACATCTGAAGGATGATCAGTGAAAACAAGATGCACCTGTCACAACCAAGGCTGTGAACACTTATGTACATTAAATATTTTTAGTTTTTAATAAAAAGACTAATTTAAAGACTTCAAACTCACTTTGTCATTGTGGGGTTTTGTGTGTGTGTGTGTGTGTGTGTGTGCAGAATTCTGAGGGGAAAAATTAATTTTACATATTTTGAAATAAAGCCGTTTAAGTCTAAAAACCTATGGAGCCGACTGTGAGTTCTTTGTTTTATTGTCCCTGGGCATCATATTTCTGACAAACCCACTGGAAGACAATTAACTCTACACTCACAACCTCAACCCTTTGAATTAATACATGGTTACATTAATCATAGTATTTCGTAGTTAAGCTGATTTATTTAGTATTTCTTAAAGGAATCCTGTCTCGGAAACACACGGGTCTCCACAATGGGCCGTTGTGGCTGCAGGTTTTCATTCCAGTCAAATGAACTACATGATCAGTTGTTTGAAGGCTGGTCAAGTCATTAAGGATGTGCAATAATGTGTTACTGCTGGTTGTTCAGGAGGAAAAGCCACAGCTACATCAGCCTGTTATGGATCCATTTGAGAAAGCCTTTTTAAAAACAATGCTGTCAGTAAATGAAAAGCAACTTAATTGGTTATTAACTGCAGAAAAAAAACAGGTCAAGGACAAATCAGATTTTTATTTTTCTTCTGCCCTGCAGTTTGCATCATTCAACATAAATAAAACATGAACGGCAGAGTTTGTGATGAGCTGCGAACATATACAGGTCTTTACAGCAAGGCACGATCATCTCTCCTCTTGCACAACTGCAGATTAATACTTAAATAATCAGTCGTCTTCATTTGATCTCCACTCTGGATTCTCTTTAAAGGATCTTGGATCAGGTTCACTCGTGCTCTGGTTATTTGTACTTGTAGAATCCCTCTCCTGTCTTCTTTCCCAGCTTGCCCTCTGCCACTAGCTTATTGAGCAAGGGGCTGGGTGAAAACAGGGGGTTATCAGGCTCCATTTCACACCACCCTGCAACCACACAAGCAAAATGAAATTCAATCAGCAAAAGATATTTTTCCTTTGTCTTGAAATGACACCACATGTTCACAAACCTGAACGTCTCAGGCTGTTTTTACAGGTAGTTCATTTATAGTTTATAAAGTCCACACCACAGATTGAGGAGTCATTTTAGGTAGACTTCTCTGTATCCAATAGGGATCCACAATATATCATTTCAGTATCATCATTGCAGTGTGCGCAGGTGCAATAGTCATATCGCAAAATGTTCAAGGTCACACAATGTCAATTTAATCAAACCTGTCTGCCTTTTTTACTGTTTGATACAAAAGGTAAATTCCCACAGTTCTCACAGATCTCATTTTCTAGAGAATCACAAAAAATAAAAATATTTATTTTTACTCCTATGCTAGATACAGATTGCATTATTAATATCATGACAGGTTGGATCATTGATTAATGTGACTTGTGAAAACTCATGTATTGTTTAAATATCATAATCTTGCAGATTGTTTTTTCCAATATCATGCAGCCCCAGTATCTAACCAGTAACATTACTGACACAGGCATTGTTTACATTGCTAATATAATGCCACTTTCAATCATGCTGAGATATTACATGCCTTCACAGTTCTGAGCAGCTCCAGCTCAATTTTTAAAAGTTAACTACAATTAAACTGCATCAATACATGCTTTATACTTTTATGTGTAAATCCTTTTTCTGTGGCACATTTTTACTATTCGGTTTTAAAATCAGTAGACAGAGCCTTTAAGACTTTCAGAAATACTTACCATCAATAATAAACTTTGATGTGTCCAAACCAACATAGTCCAGAAGCTCAAATGGCCCCAAGGGATATCCAGCACCAAGCTTCATAGCTACATCAATGTCCTCTTTTGAACCATGACCTAAAAACAAAAATACCGTGCTTGACAGAGCCATTTCTAAACGAGAAGTAAATAATATATGCTGTTCCTCATTGTGCATGTAATGCATGTACCTCGTTCATGAAGTCGGACAGCCTCCATCAGGTAAGGCACAAGCAGCCTGTTTACAATAAAACCTGGAGTGTCCTTAGAGAAGAACAATGTTGCATAAGACAACCTGACAACCCTAAAGGCATTTGAATTGTTTAGAGTGTTTGATGTAACACTTACTTTGCAAGACACAGGATGCTTTCCTAAGGCTTTGCTGAAATCGAGGAGTGCATCAAATGTTTGTTGGCTTGTTCCCGGTGCCTTGATCACCTAAATCAAGCAACATATTCAATTGACTAGCAAGTCATTAACAAAACAAAACAAAAAAGACATTAAAAATTTATACTGTTTTAAAGGGTAAGTTCTGTCACTGGTGCCTTATTCCAGTGGGCTATAAAATCAATTTCTATCTTTTTAAAATTCAGTTTTCATTCCAATTTCAGACATTTCCAATTTCCACCACTTGTTAGGACTCTTTTCACATGATACAACCAGTGCTGACAGGGTGAAGGCTAGAATGTGCTTCCTCAGAGTCGCATAAAACCAGCCTACTGTAATCTGTTCAAACTGCCACTAATGTAATGTCACTCGACAGTTGAACACACTTGGAGGAGAACTTTAACACATACACAAATGCATACATACACAAACACCCAATAATAGGGCCAGCACAGACAGCTGTACCATTCATAAGGCACTAAATCAGTCTCTTTTGATGATAACTCACATTATAAATGAAATACAAATTAATGCATTTTCATTTACTGTGTCTTTAATGGGCTTTGTAATTAAACCAGTTGAGACCTATAACCAATAGTAATTGGTAGTAAAACACTAATCTTTCATTTAGGGTTGGTAAAATGGACTAAATAAAATCGTATCCTAGTATTTTTAAGTTGAATAGCGAGCGATATACAATATATGACAATTTATGATGTGAAAAAAATTAGGAAACATTTTTGGAAATATGATGAAAATATGCAACAATCCTTTCTTACCTCAACCAGCTTCATCATGGGAACAGGGTTGAAGAAATGGAGACCCCCAAATCGATCTAACCGGGCTGTGGAGCTGGCAATGTCTGCAATAGGCAGGGAGGATGTGTTGCTGGCAAAGATGGTGTGTCTGACAAAAGACAGAACCGTTACTGAAAACAGTCAGTTTATCAAATGGTTGTATATTGCTTACAAATTCCTTTTCAGATGCTGATCTAGATGCTGATATCAAGTTCACATCAATATTTCTTTTTGTATAGCTACCAAGATTTTAAATGAACCATTTTTATTTGAAGCATAAAGCACTTAGAGCACTCCACTACTCCACAGGAAGAAACTCACAGCTAACAGCATCACATTATTTTTTAACTGGATTATTGGTTTTGATTATTTTCTGCTGATATCAGCTGATATGCCATCTCCAATATGTTTATACCACTGCTGATGAGCACTATGACAAGTTACAGGAGTTTTTCCTGCTCTCACACACCTAATTCAATGCCCACTGGTTGTCCCTGGCCCACAGGTAGAGAATTCCTGCTATAGAACAACTCATTCTTTCAACTAATGTTGAAAATAAGGCAGACCACATGACTAGACGCTTTAATTTATACAGTTGTTGTGATGAGACTGAATAAAACACTTAAATTTAGTGATTAACAGGTGTGTCCCAAAACCTTTGTGCATATAGTATATTAATTACATTTACATTTGGTTTACATGGCTTGTGCACTCCCACTTGTTTCAAAGTTGAACAAAAATAAACATAAAACTACCCTGCATCAAAAATAATTTTTCAGTGAACTGAAACTGTGCGGGATCCTTTGTGGTAAGTGGTGTTCAGTGAAAGTTTACAATCTACAGAATTTCCCATGTTGTTTGAATTAGCTGCAAGTGAAATAGGACATAAACCAACACCATTTTTTCTCTCAGCAATAACTGATCATTCTACTGATTCTTGCTTACTCGGGAGCCACTTTATCCAGTGTAGAAAAGAGATCCTGTTTAACTTTGAGATTCTCCACAATGGCCTCCACAACCAGGTCAGTATTCTGCACCACTGCTGCAGCATCTGTACTTGTGGAAATGTTCTTCAGTACCTTCTGAACAAACTCCTCTCCAGCCTGAATGAAGGAGAAAAAAAAGAATGTGTGATTGTAGATGCTCTCCAGTGTTTTTTGTTAGTTCTAATGTTACTTACATAGTAAGTAGGGTGTGACTTAGCATGGCCAATTTACCTACCATTTGCATTTTTAGGAGGCACCACCCTACTAGTCTCAATACTGCTGTAATGCAATGCCTGGCCAAAAAAATGTCACAAATACTAATATTTAATTGGACACAAATAAATGTCACAACATTTATTTCTGCCCAGAGCTGCATTTATTTTTCCCCCGCGATCTTGTATTTATGATGGGAGATATGGACCACTGCGTCTTCTCCAGCACATCCCAAAAATTCTCAATGCGGGGGCCAATCCATGTGTGAAAATGGTGTCTCATGCTCCACTCTTTCACATTTTGGGGGACAAAAAAAAAAAATCCATTGATGGAATAGCCTGGTTGTTCAGTATATTCAGGTAGTCAGCTTCATCCTTTGGGCACATAATGTTGCTGAACAAAGACCTGACAAATTGCAGCAACCCCCAGATCAAAGCACTGCCCCCACAGGCTTGCACCCATCAAGCCAAGTGCCTACAGTACATGACTTCAGCCACATCTCTTCTTTCCTTAATGAACCCATCACTCTGGACTCTGGACTCGTCAGACCACATGATCTTCTTCCAGAGTTCAATCTTTATACTCTGTAGCAGATGGAAGATGGTTTTGCCAGTTAGCCTCACTGATAAGTAGGTTTCTTAAGGCTACATAGCTGTTTAGTCCATTGAGTTCCTTTCTCATTGAGTGTGTGGAAATGGTCTTACTTTCACTATTAAACAGATCCCAGAGTTCTACTGTTGTTTGTCAATGATTTGATTTCACCATATGTTTACGTGATCGCGGATTACAATCACTCAAGATGATTCCTTCCTCGAAGATGATGTTTCCCCACTGTCCTTCCACTATTTAATAATGCTATGGACAGTTTATAACACGGTTTCAGCCTCACCTTAGATGTTTTCTCTGCTTGATGCCAATAAATCGATCCTTCTGAAACAGATTAACCTCTTTTCCATGACCAAAGGCTGTGTCTTTCGACGTGGATGTTTAACAAATAAGAAGCTACTCACTGCATCAGTTAGGGTCCAATAACAAGTTGCCAGCTTAAACAATATAGAGTAATCATCCAAAACCCAATGGGTAACTAACCAATTTGTTTAGTTAAATCCAGGTGGTGACTTTTTTTACTAGGCAGTCTTCATACAAGGTTTTGGCACCTAAACTCATGAGAACATTATTGCATCTGTACTCTGGTGTTTTGTAAGCGATGACTCCATCTAAACACCACTGTTCATGAAACACAACCTCAGGTTTGTCTGCAAACTTCTTCTTCACCACTCTCTTCAAGCTGCCCTCAATGCTCTTGGAAGACTTCTTCAGGATGTCCTCAGATGTGTCCACCAGCACCACTGAGTGTCCTGTAGTAGCAGCAACCTGGTGAGACAGAGTAAACAAGCCTGGTTCAGTTTACTTTTAGGAAACTAAATACAGGGTTTGGTTTACTGCATTTTTTCACTTTGAGGCTTCAGCCCCGTATTTAAGACCAGGAGGATCTCCACCACAGGTTCTTAGTTTGTATTAAGCACGTTATTTATATGCAAACACCTGTAAACAGCCTTTCAATGCATTATTTCATCCGAACCTGACCATGTTAGGTTACTCTGACCACCTCTGCAGCTGTGTGTCTGGGACTTTTTCGAACTCCCCGTTCTACCTTAAAAAACCGCAGCCGCTCCATTCAGAGCTCGCCGCCCTGCACTGGTACCAACGCCAACGTCTCAACTATTTAAGGTGGAACGGAAACTGCCAAAATCCAGTTTATATCCCAGTCACCCCATGAACAACACTTGCAGCCAGAGTGTATTAGATAAAGTAACAGCAGGTTCTAGAGCATTAATGCCCTCTCACCATTACAACCCCCCTTTGTTCACTGAGGGATTAGTTCGCTTGTTAGCAGCTAATTGCTAAAATCACTGAGTCGTGTTTACCTGCGCGATACCTGAACCCATTAATCCTCCTCCGATTACAGTGATGTGCTTAATGGCAGCAGAAGAGCCCAGGGTTCTGCTGATGTGGTGTGTGAAGAAGGCCATAGCTGTGGTCTACAGCGGGAAGGTTACTGAACTGCTCAGCTCCTCCTCGACCTTTCACACACTTCTGCAGACCAACCAGCCTGATGGGTGGTGTGTGGCTCACATTTCAGCTTGAATAATTTTTAAGTTATATAAATATCTTTTTCCATTTTATTACTTCAATAAGTGTAGAAGTGCCTACATTTTACATTTTGAGCCATGTTTTTTTTCTTCACGAAAAACAGTAATAAAAGTGCTGTTTTGATACCTGCACTATCCAAGTATCTCCAAAGTGAGTTAAGTTATTTTAGAGCATTTCTATTGGTCAACTATTTACAGTGTTACTAGGGCACAAGTGGAGATACATGGTTTTCACTTGACAGCAGCAATGTTTTTAGGTGTGTTTATGTTTGTGTTTACACTCATTGACATTAATTATAACGCAGTGTCACACTGCTGTGTGTAAATGATTAGTCTTCTGCTCTTATTAGGCACCGGGGCAGACCAACACTACTTTTGGGTAGTGTACCTTTTGGTGAGACATTGTGTACTGCTTGACATCCAGACTCTCGCTTTCTTACTGAACTGAGAAAAGCAGGATAGTTCATTGAATGGGTAACACCCTTGGGAACCTAAAAGCATGCGGGATCTACAGGCCCAGCTGCAATATTTGTGGGCAAATATAACAGGATGCTATACAGAACCTGTGTCCTTTCATCTCCAACCAAAGCTCATCTTGTATCCTGGCTAGAGGCCACCCAATGAGTACTAGAGGCTCCTTTCAATTGTACGGTTTCATTCTAATATTGTAATCATTTACATATATAATTACATTCACACATACAAGGTTTAATTCAATTCCAACAGTGATTGTAATAACTTTTTATTCATTAAACCAAAATATAACTTAAAATAACAAAATTTAATTAAATAATTCTCAATACAGACTTAATTTTGATTAAAGAATGCATTATCAACAAATTCAAATATAGTTGAAGAATTAGACATTTACAAGTTAAACACACAGGCCTTTTTAATTTCTTTATTTTTAACTATAGTTTAACATAATTCTAAAAATTAGGCCAGCAAGACCCTGTTACAAGGCATCAAACAGCAAACACATTGTAATACCCACCTTTTTAATAAGGAATAATCCTATTTCATACTTTTCAGAAATGTATTTTGTACTGAAGGTGCATTCGATAGTTCAAGGTGCATCGTTAAGAGACGGCCAGCATATAAAAAAAGATGTTAATAAAGCAAAATACACAGCCATAAACAGTCAGAGCTGTATCAACAATGACCCCACTGTAATTAAACAGTCACTGTTTTTTTCTGTTTTGCAGCTTAGCAGTGCTGTTCATCACAACATGTATTTGGAGCAACCAGCTAATAGTGGATCTCCCTGCATGATAATGCTGTAAGTAGGTCAGAAAATTGTGCATAGTGAGAAGCATTGTTTTACATTTTTATATGTAAAACTTTTAATTCTTATAATAGATCCTTGAGTTCATTCTTACTGCCATTAAATGCAATGTGTGTATCAATGATATCAAATTACACATCGAAAGTGTTCTCAAATGAAATATGAAAGTAAATATCTATTAAATTTGACTTTGATGTTTTAACATCAAACATTCATATAAAACAATCAAATGGAAATGTTTTTCAGTTTTCCCCATTTTGCTTTACTGAAGTAAATATTAATAACTAATTCATAATAATAAATAATAATTAGAATTACCTTAATAAATTAAGTAAAAAAATCTGAATAATACAAGTAAGCAATATCTGACTAAAGTGCTTATGATTAAGAATAAGGGTAAGAGATTGTTTCCCATTATAAATAAAAAGTGCAAAAGCTGAAATAGAGTTTCAGGAAAAAATGAAATGTTTCCTTTTTCAAAAATGTTGAAACATTTTGGAACATCTTTTAGTGAAATGATCAGTGAAATAACACTGAAACCGTAATCAATTCATTAGTTTTACAGTCCAACCAAAAATCAAACTGGTTTATGAACACTAGCCCTCCTTTGGATGTTAGCTGAATTTCAGGTGCAAAAGTTCTGGTAAAGACCAAGTTTTTATAAAAGTACTTTAGCATTAAGATCAAGTTTCAAAATATAGCTGCCACCTGACAGCGACCTTCGGGGCACTCAGACTGGATCAGCGTGGCGTTACACAGACTTTGTATGGACAGGGGGCCAGAGTGAGCCCAAATCGTCCATTCATGGATGGAGGCTGATGACCCTCAGGAAAACTGAATGTGAAAGACTGCATCAGGCTGGCGATCATTAAGAAAAGCTCCATCTTCGCCAGCTGCTCCCCCATACATACCCTCCGACCTGGACATAGACAGTAACATTGTAATTTACACTCACAAATAACACATTTACATAAACAAATAGCAAATAATATTTTAATTTTAAAGAGAAACTCCACTGGTTTCTGTTCAGACTAGCGTGACTAGTGTGCTGTTCCGGAGTGGTGTAACTAACTAAAGCAGCTACTAACTAACTAAACTTACTAACTACATTTACTAACAGGAATCGTTATTTAAAGTCACAGTCATCTCAGTGTATTAGTGTTTCTCAAAGTTCATGTTCAAAATTTTACTGAAAAAGGTAATCTGTCATTTATTACATTTTATATTCATTTAAGGCACACACACACACACATATATATATATATATATAATGTTTGCAATGTTTTTTTTATCAGTATGGCTTATAGGTCCTGAAAATCAGAAATGCAGTTATTAGAATTATTAGAACATAAGTTTGAATTAAATGCTAATTAGACAGGTCACTTTAGACTTGACAGTTCGCTAATTGTAATGAATAAAAAAACTTTATGAATTAAATAAATTTTTGTGATGCACCTTGTATATTCCTCCTAGTTACTTCATCCTACAAGTACTGTGAGTCTAAGGAATGGAGTGATTATCTGTGCTGAACAGAAAACCTGTACAGTCTTTATACAGTGGGGAAAATAAGAATTTGATACACTTCAGATTTTGCCACCTACATAAAATGGAGAGGTCTGTAATTTTTATCATAGGGACACTTCAATTGTGAGAGACAGAAACGGTGTGATTTTTTAAATAATTCATTTGCATTTTATTGCATGAAATAGGTGTTTGATGACCTACCAACCAGCAAGAACTCTGGCTCTCACAGACCTGTTAGTTTTTCTTTAAGAAAGCCCCCTACTCTGCACTCATCACCCATATAAAAGACACCTGTCCACACACTCATTCAATCATACTCCAACCTCTCCACCATGGCCAAGACCAATGAACTGCCTACGGACACCAGCGACAAAATTGTAGACCTGCAAAAGGCTGAGACGGGCTACAGAAAAATAGGGAAGCAGCTTGGTGAGAAGGCAACAACTGTTGGCGCAATTATTTGAAAATGGAAGAAACAAAAAAGACTGTCAAGACTTCTCCATGCAAGATCTCACCTTCTGGGGTCCCCCTGCTCACACCAGCACATATTCAAGCCTGTTTGAAGTTCACTAATGACCATCTGGATGATCCAGAGGAAGCATGGGAGTAGATCATGTGGTCAGATGAGACCAAAATAGAACTTTCTGGTATCAGCTCCACTCACCATATTTAAAGAAGAATAAGGATGACTACAACCCCAAGAACACTACCAACCGTGAAGCATGGGGGGGTGGAAATATCATACTTTGGGGGTGCTTTTCTGCAGGGGGCAGGATGACTACACCATATTGAAGGGATGAAACTCAATGTTGCTCAGCGACAGACCAGAAAGATCTGGAGAAGATCTATATGGAGAACTTGGTCAAGAACTACAGGAAATGTCTGACGTCTGTAATTGCAAACTAAGGTTTCTGTACCAAATATTACGTTCTGTTTTTCTACTATATCAAATACTTATTTCATGCAATAAAATGCAAATTATTTACTTAAACATCATACAATATGATTTTTATTTTATTTTAAAAAATTACAGGCCTCTCCATTCTTTGTAGGTAGGAAAACTTGCAAAATCAGCAGTGTATCAAACACTTTCCCAACTGCATGTAGTTCTATATGTAACTGACTCACAAAGCACACAAGCTTTGTTTTGAGAAATGGTCTCTCAGCTTCCTCATTTAGTATTTTTGAATATTCCAGAACCCAGCTAACTGTGCTTTAACTGACTGTATTTGATCATTTGTTTAAAGTAGAATATGTAAACTATACCTATTCCAAAAGGAATGAAATACTCCCTCCTAAGAAGCTGTCCCTGTTCATCTAGAAACCGTGAAGGACAGAAGTCGTCTGGATTCTCCCACACAGTGGGATCTCTGTGGACCGACCAGAGATTGGGGATGATAACAGTACCCTTAGGAATTGTATATCCTCGGAATTCTGTGAAAAGAGAAATTAACTTTATAGTGCATCAAAGCTGCTTTTTCAATTCTCTCTTCACATGATTTTGGTTTTGAAGATGAAAAACCACCACATCTGAAGATCAAAGACCCAACTGATTTGCAGAACTAGATTTGCAGAACTTTAAGCTGGTATCACTTCCTGACCTGTGGTCTTGGAAGCCATGTGAGGTATGGACAACGGCACCACCACAGTCATTCTCTGGACCTCCATTATGGTGGCCTCTGTGTATGGGAGAGTTCCTTTATCTGTCAAAGATGGAAGTCTCCCAGATCCCACCACGGTATCAATCTCTTTCTGGACTTTCTCTGTGGGGTCAGGAAAAGAACAACATTTCATTTACTGTGTAAGTTCAGGGTGGGGAACTGAGGGCAGGAGTCCAGAGCTGTTTATTTATCTTTCTGCTCTAACCCAGGAAATATCGGGTGAGTTTGAGCAGGAATATCACCAAACAGTACAGGAACCTGGCACTCCAGAAAAACAGTTCCCCATTACATAGGCAATTCTTGCAGGTTTTATAATGTTTACACTGTGACTATAGCTGTTTTTGTAAATAAACACAATGCATTTAAGTGTATAATCAGATCAGACGGGTGGTCGCTGCTCTTGTATTTTTCTTTTGCGTCATTGCAATAGCATTTATAGGTGTTTCCCTCTCAAAATGCAAAATTATGCGTGGGGTGAAGCATTGACTTGATTATTAAGCTATATTTTTGCTTCTTTTGATTAAACTATCTTCAAATAATGAGTATCTTGACTGATTTGGCTGATTTAGAAAACAAATGAACTATCATTAACGATGTTAATGATAAATTAATAATTGTACCAGACAGAACTGATCTTCCATTCGCAAAACATGTGAACCAATCATGGGTTTATGTTGTACAGCTCATATAATAATTACCAACTAGTAGTAGAATTAGTAGGTAACCTGATATGTTGGCCAGCCCTACCAGAAAAAAGTCAAGAGAACTCTTTAAGGAAATCTGTTTTCACTGCTTTTCAGAGATAAGACAAGCTATGTAAGTAATTAAGTAATATCATGAGAATATGTGCCCTAATTCTACTTGATTATAGGTTTTCACAGGTGTTTATGTGCGTACCTTGGACATCAGGATATAAACACATGTACAGCACCATCCACATTATGCTATTAGTGGTCGTATCTGTCCCTGCGATGAACAAGTCCCCTATTATGAAGAAGAGATATTCTTCTGAGAATCCTCCTTCTTCTGGCTCTGCTGATTCTTGCTGGGCCAGCATCTCCAGCAGGTAGATGTCAATGAAATCTTTGGGGTTTTCAGGGTCCAGATTGGCTCTATGTTTGGCTATGATCTTCTTCAGAAAAGCTGTGATGTCCCTCTCCACTTTGCGGAGCTGCTTGAAGACGCCAAACGGTAGGTAATATAGCCATGGGAAGATGTTGATAAGAAGGGCAGGGCTGTTGACACTGATCTCCAGCCCACTGGCCATGAGGTTCATCTGGGTTCGAAACTCTTCGTCCTGGTGGTGGAAGCGTTGGCCCAGGCTGATGGACGAGATGACGTTGGACACAGCATTGCTGATCAACGGGGTCAGGTCCACTCCTGAGCATCCTGCTTCTTGGCTTCGTTTTAGCAGCTCTGCCTTAACAATAGCGAAGCCCTCATGAATACAAGGCTCCAGGCTCAGCTTACCGAGCCCGAAATTTCGTAGTGCTGTGTGACAGAACTTCCGTTGTTTTCGCCAGACTGGGCCATAGGGTGCAAACACGATACCTGCAGAGCAAGTCAGTTGTGTTTAGACACGGATATGCCTGGTCACTTTAGCGCAAGAGCATTCATTTCTGGCCCAAAGATTTGTGTCCAAAATGCTTCAGTGATCTTTCTGTTTTAATTCATCTGGACACCAAACCTCAAGGACCAGAAGTGAAGACACTTGTTATTGTGCATGCAGTGCAACTCAAGCTCAACATCTTGATTAGGTTAAAGTGTTTATTACCAAATGTGCCAGATGTTACTCTTGATGCAAACAAGATTGAAATGATTTATGTTTTTAGGATGGATTTTTTTCTGCTTCAAAGAACATTAATGTCATTCGTGAAAATTAGCTGGGACACTCCTCTGTCTGATCAGACTGTTCTGAACATTCAGTTTGAGCAGGATCAGAGTGAATCCTCACCTTTGCGCTTGGTGAGGATAGAAATGAGAGGAATGTCCGGTCTGTCGGAGAAAACCTCTGCGTGGTTGGTCATCGCGTCTCTGATGGTCTCGTAACCAGTCAGCACGACCACCAGCTGACTCCCCACGAAGATGCTGTAGATGTTCCCGTACACTCTGGACAGACGCATCAGGCCCGCCGGCGGGGACAGCGGGTTCGCCTTGCTCTTCTCGTAATCATCGCGCTGGACGAAGAGCTTCAGGATAAACGGGGGCACGAATAAACTGCCGAAGTTGCCCACGATGGGCAGCGGCGTCGGCCCGGGCGGGATTCTGAGGTTCCGCTTGGTCCTACTGTAGCGCTTCAGCAGGAAGAAGAGCAGCAGGAACAGCGCCAGCGCCGAGAGAGGCGACAGGCAGAGGTCTCGCCACAACTGACGGAACCCATCCTCCATCCCAGCTTCCATCCCCGCGGCGGACCCGGCCTGCGAGAGGGGCACAACTACGGCAGAGCTCGGGCTGAGATCCGCGGAGCGGGTTCGTGTCCTTCCCGGCTGCCGTTGTTGTTATTGGTATTGTTGTGGCTGGGACGTGGCTGCCTTTGCAGCTTATCATTGGATGATTTCCGTGGATTCTTATCCAATGGCCGGTCCGGACTGAAATAAGTGGGCGGGTATAAGTGTATACCTGGACCAATCAGCAACGTCCTTCACGCCTGTTCGGTTTAAGACGGTTTGTCAATCTGTTTACAACCAGACGCGTAAAAAAGCTCAGAATAAACACTTTCCTTCTTCTTTTTAATAAAAACTCTTCTTTTCAAATTTATTTTCAACTGAAAATTCAGGCATTTTTTGCAGAAAGGCCACAAGTTGTTCACTTTTATTGCACTTTCAATAAAGGACCTATAAATCCTAGTGTTAGTGGTTTTATGGATCATTTTTATGTATAAATATATAACAGAATTTTGCCATTTTTGAGCAAATGTGTGACTGCTTGCTACTATTTCTCTATTTTCACAATTTTTCACTATTTCTTACTATTTCACACTTGTTCATGAGTTCTATATTTTTCACTATTGTTCACAATTTCTATTTTTCACTATTGTTCACTTTTTCTCTATTCTTCACTATTTCGCTATTTTTCACTATTGCCCAGTGGGAGCAGAAGAAGAAGGCAGAAGGAAAAGTAGTTCCTATACTACATCATTATTTATATCAGCAGTTTGTTTTTAAGAGAGAGGAAACACATCCATAATACTAAATGAATAAATAAATGATTGATCATTTCAATGTAAACACAAAGGATTGTAAATATTGATATTTAGGTATCGATCCACCCATCCTTAATAGCAACCCACAAGAAAATTATTGTTTGAAATGTTTTTCCCCTGAAAACGTGAGAATCTGGGCCTAAACAGCAGCTTAAATAACATGTCTTCATAAAAAACAGCTCCCAGATGTAGCTCACTAAAACAAGCAGACATGTCTTTTCCACGTAGACTTATTTAATATAATTTTAAGTGCCATTTCTGGTCTATTATGAACTACTGCCTCATCCAGATCATGAGTTCACAGCCCACTGGTGGTTCATGACCCACAGGTTGAGAGACCCTGGTTTAAACAATTGGTGTGAGCCACACTTTTAGCTAAACAAGAATCACTCTGTGTTTTAACATAAATTAATCTAATACAAAAACGTATCATTAAATAATTAATTTCAAGCTGGTTACTAGGATTTAATAAAACATGTCGTGTTTATTTGATTAAATGATCCACCACTGTGTTGGTTATTACATGCATATGTTCTTGCAATACTCACATAACCTGTCCCTTTGAAATTATGCAAAACTAAACTTATCTGATTTTGTAGAGTGGATATTAATTTATGTCCTCCACATTATGCTCTCAATATGCAGAAAAATATGCCCTCGTTTATTCTCTTCTTGGCATCACAGCTTTTTCCATATGCATGCTTTGGAGGAGGCCATAGCTAGATACTGTTTATGGACACCCTTCCAATGAGTGCATTTAGTCTGTGTAAGAGAAGTATTACCAATAGGACTCAGGAGCAGAAAAACACAAATCCAATGGCACCATACCCAATGCCTGGCATGGGCTATAAAGGTATAAAGCCAAGCATTTAGCTGTGGATCAGTGGAACTGTATTCTCTGGAATGATGTCGCTCCATCCAATACTTTTGGCATTAGTTGGAGAGTTGGAGTGAGGTGGGGTGATGATCCAATTTCCTGACCTCACCAAACCTCTTGTCACTGAATGCAATTAAGTCCTGACAATAACAATCCAAAGTCTAGTAGAAAGCCTTATCTTAAGCCTTAGACAATGACTCCAACAAAAGCAGGATAAAATATTTTTTATACCCTTCAGTTTTGTGACTTAACAAATATTACTTTAAAATAGGTCTGAAATAAACAACAGTTTAAAAAGTCAAATAACACTGAATGCAGTCAAATTCTCACATAAATTAGGAAGAGGAGTGTCCTCAGTAGAGATTTGACATTTTATGTTCATTACTCAGGCTGTTTGAAATAACAAATGGCTGAATATCTTTTAAATGTCTGTCAAATGTTTAATTTTACATTTGTATATAAAACAACAAGAACAGAAGGTGATAACGAGTAACAAAAATCAAGAAATATTGCATGCATTAGAAAGGCACAGTGGGATAGCACAAATAATTTTTGGATTCACCTTTATGATAAAAAGAAAATAGAAAAAATATAACAAACCACAAAAAAAACATGTTTACTTGTTTAATTTCAATTATAAAAATTAAACTCAAACAGTAACCGGTCAACATCTATCTTTAATTATGCATAAACCTGAGCCAGCGATTGTCTTCAACCTCTTCCACAGTCTTTGGTATAATATATGCACAACATTTTAGGCTGCGATAAATACAGTATGATGGTGATGATGGCAGAAAAAAAACACTGTAAGACCGAGTGATGTCATCACTCCTCCCGAATGCTCTGCACCACAGAATAGTTCTTGCAGGGGTTCTTCAAGCAGGCAGGGGGCCACGTGACAGGCCAGCAAAAAGAGCAAGGCACTTGGGTCTGGACATTGCGCTCGAGGAAATTAAAGATGGGGTTCCACCAGGTGTGGGTGAGGTAGCTGTTGGGCAAACACTTCACAGCCTGTAAGAGCAGAGCAGAGAATTCAGGACATGGACCTACAGCTGATTCCAAGAGAGGGCTTTGACCTTTAACTGCCATGGCTAAGGGAGCGCATGTGATGCCAATATAAACTCTGTCCAGTTGTGTTTTTGTTTAAAGAGGTGCAGACCATGACTGACACAATAAAATTCAGAAACAACACTGAGATAATGCCGCACATTCAATGCAATAACATATCAATAATGCATTAAAATGATGCTGCAGGACATACAGTAAATACATTCACAGAATTTAAACATAATGTGTACAGACACACACACACACACACACACACACACACACACAGACACACACACACACACACACACACACACACACACCCACACACACACACACACACAGACACACACACACACACACCCACACACACACACACACACACACACACACACACACACACACACACACACACATATATATATATATATATATATATATATATATATATATATATATATATATATATATATATATATAAAATTCAATACATTTTTAATACATCTGTTTTACTGCTCCGAGGGACTTGCACCTTGCATGACACGTTTTTCTCCCCAGTCTGTGCTTCACCAATAAAAGTCACCAATAAAACTTTGGGCAAGAATCCTAACACTACTCTGTCCCTCCTCTGTAATACGAGTATCCTTGTAATCACTTTGAATAAGAGCATCAATGATGTGACAAACCTGATTTGATTTCCCTTGTTTCCCTAATTGCATACAATTATCTAAAGGTTCTTGTATGATGCCCTAACACAACCTGCACTTTGCGGCCAGTTACATGCCGTTTCCAGGCTTCATAACACATAATAAGAGTAACCTACAGACATGGAACACATAACATAAACTAAAATACCCTGTCTAACCATGGTCTCATTATGGAGTGATAAATTATGAGTCAGTAATCCAGCTCAAAAAGCAGCTAAAATTCACTAATTTCCACAAACACTTCCATTGCACGTTTACTGCTTTGTCCATGTGTACATACTCAACCTGAATGCAGACTGTGACTAATAAACATGAGGGGGAATGGTTGATGATGTCACTGATCCAGATATTGGGTTATAGGGGAAAATGTGAAGGGAGGGGCTATTTGCTCTCTTTCATTGCTCATAGAATGTCCTAAGGAACAAAGACATTCTAAGTCCTAAGAAGGGATAATACTGATACATAACAAAAAATATATAAAGGACATTTAGGTTGTTTTTTTTATTTTTTTTGAACCAGTGTCAAGTAAAATGAATATGAATTATAAATATCCTTGTCTGTCTAACAATTACAAATAATTTATCAAAAGCCTAGCATTTTCATGTCAGAAACAGTCTGGATGAACAATTTCCAACAAGGTGCTTTTTAGTCCTGATGATCAAAAAAAAACTTGTACATGCAAGTAAATGTACAACATCAATAAGCAACAAACAAATTTAAATTATGTATAAAACATATTTAATATTTAAACCCTCTGGCTTTACCTGCAACATTCACAATTTGGCTGGAAAACTGTGAACCTGACAACCCCTGACAATTGGACAGTCGATATTAAACTGGATTAATCAGTTTGATGCATCACTAGACAATATTGTGACTTTACTTATTACTAATAAAGTACTTTTTGGGGCTTAAACAAGCCTGAGAATGACAGTTATAATGATTGATTTCCCTCCATTCTAAACTACAATCTAATCATCTATCTAATGACATGAGTAATTACAGCTTATTTTATGGGACCACTACCAAATTGATTCTATTGGTTTATTAGGGAAGTTGTGGTTTCTGACAGTGTTATCTAATACAGTGTAAGTAACATCTTTCTTTTACTGGTTTTTATTCTGGAAGAACAGAAGCACAAACGTTTTAAGCCAAAAATTCAAAGCCTTTTTAGAAATCTCTTGTTTTAACTTTAATTACATTGCTAGTACCCTATAATTTCACAATGATGCATTTAAAATGAGAAAAGAAATAAAAAGAGAGAAAGAATAAAAAGAACTTCATAGTGCCCTTCATTGCCTAAACAATATTATGTATATTATGTATAATTATAAGACTTTTAAATACTATGGTCTTGCTTCAGTCATGCATAAATGTAAACTGTGACGGTGACTTTTTTCATCCAAGGCAACTTGGTGTGTCTCGAAAATGTAAACATTAAATATGGGCAGAATATTTTCCTTTTTTATGTTGAATAATTAAGAGTTTAGTACATGGACGTTATGTCAGTTTTCTTTCAGTGAACAGAGCTAGAAAAGGGGCAAATTTTATAATTTCATAACAGTCTTGATCTATTTACACCCCATAACTCATAAGAAGTCATTTATATCAGTTTATAATTTTGTCAGAAGACAACCATGTATTGAAAATATGCATTTAATTCTAGAGTAAAATAGTGTGGCAATTTTCCACCAATACTGAAGTGACGTTATGTTTTGCACATCAAAGAACAACATTAATTACTGAGTTCACTCATTATTTGGTATCTTTAAAAGAAAATGCCATATGTGCTTCTGACCACAAGGGTGTGTAATTACCTTGAAATAGAGAACAAATTGAACCATACACTTTTTCCAGTGTGAATCACAGTGACAGTCTGTTTTCATCACTTGGTTGTCTTTTCCCTCTCTCTAAATGATTTGTATTGGTGTACAGCACTAAGGGCGCACTCTGAGGTCATCAGAGAGTCGTATCTCATATGGCCTCTCTAATGGATGAGATTGTACTCTGAGCCATGTAAACACTTTCAGTAGGAGGCTCGGTGCCATTTTTAATGCTCTGTGTTTCATCACTCTCACTCTCACTGTGTGTGTGTGTGTGTGTGTGTGTGTGTGTGTGTTTGTGTCCATTTAGAGCCTTGGGGAGGGAGCCTCAGGCTTTTAGAACAGAACAGAAATTGACAATTAGACACAAATATTTATGGTCCAGCAGAGCTTTTGTAATCTGATTCAGTGTGTTTAGAGTGTTCTGACTTTGAGGACAATTTATTAATATTTATGATTCGACTATTGAATTACGCATATAAGAAACATATTTGAATAAAATGTCTGTTCTGATTGGTTGCACTGCATTTTTTCTCTCATTTGCAAAGTCCATAACATCAATGTGAGCAGGTGGAATCAAACTTCTGTAAGGCAGGCTTACTATGTCGAACTGTTTGTGGACACCCTTTCTAATGAATGCACTCAGCTACTTTAAGGTGCACCCATTGCTGACACAGATGTGCAAATGCACACACAGCTTGTCTAGTCCCTGTAGGGTGACATACTTTTATTCACCAAAACATTTGGAAAGTATTTATAGAAGAAAGTGAAACAGAGCAAACAGCACCTTTCTTCCCACTTTCCTCTATAAGCCAATATCTGGATCAGTGACATCAGTAGCCCCCCCCCCCAATGATCAGACAGAGTCTGTATGCAGGTTGAGCACATACAGGTGGACAAAGCAGTACCATGGAAGCTCCTATGACATTTAAACTGGGATATAATTCAGTTGGAAAGTAAGTTTGTAGTTTGATATATCAAACTAGCCTAGAAATCTGCCTGTAACTGCCTGCAAAATTGGATCTCAGATTCTAACAATCTAAATTAACAAACTACATCAAACTCTTTTTTATGATATGGGTCATTTGATGATACAGACACTGTCTTATTTTAAGATAAGATGCTCAATAGCATACCTGTACGTTGGCCAAGGTGTGATACCAGTAGAAGAGGCGTGAGGTGATGAAGTAAGCCACCACCACGTCCACACTGTAGTGCTCATGAGCCACTAGGATACACACAACCCCAACTGCAGCCAGGAGCCAGCAGAGCAGGTGGTACCACCAGAAGGAGCGTGGAGAGTCTGCAAAAAGAGAGGGCAGTGTGATTACTGCAGGATTCCAGTAAATGCTGACATCCAAGTGGATCTAAGAACTACATCACCAAATCACATCACTGGAACTAAGCTTAAAGATGGACTTTCCACTAGGAAATAATGGAAAATGAACCACTGTCTACCACTAATCTTTAAATGTACATTATTTATAAAAAACAATACAGTGTTTTTGAGACTTGATGCATCAGTATTGTGAATATAATGGCCCAGTCAAAGTCCAGATCTCAACCAACCTGAAAAACCTGGAGCAAATCTACCAGAACAGAAGGGAGAGCAGAGCTGGTAGTAGCATAATTTTAATAGTTCTAGTCTGAAGGGACAGAATTCAGTCACTAGTAATGTTGATTCAAGTTTTGATCTTTGCTTGGCTGCTTTGTACTTTGCATTTCTATGATTCAGTTTCTCCATTAATACATTAAAATCCCATCTAAAGTAATGTATAAGAGAAGAGTGGTAAATACAGACGTACACTCTTTGATGAAGAGATATGTGAGTGTCAGCATCACTGTATGACCACTGTACAGGAAATCCCCACACATGATGTGCGAGCCAGTGATGGACAGTCCAGCCCCAGAGATCAGCTGCAGCACTCGCTGTAACTTAGCCTGAGAGTCGCCGTAAAGCTGAGAGGGACACAAGAAGATCGAAAGAGGTGAGTTTAAACACTATCACATAAAAGCTTCCCCTTATTGTCTTAGAAATTCCTCTGATCTCCCTGAGTTTCACAAAGGCTGTCAGTGTTCAGTAGTCTATCAATTATTTTGCATCTAATTCCAGTAATGGGTTCTGCAAAAAGATCAGACAATGAAAGAATAAAAGTGGACTGAATACTAACAAACTATGCTGATTCTAATTACTGCCTGTATACTTACTACTCTTCTGCTAATTTACTGGAAGAGGGGCATCTAGAAAGCCTTCTAATAGACTTTCATTAAAATAATGTCACATGTTACAAAATATGTGGCCTTTTACTTATTTATTTTGCATGATGCATGACTGATGAAAAAAATAATTATATCAGTTTATGGGTGGAAATTTATTCCAAAAATTGCAGATAACATACAGTACATCTCAGTATTCCCAAAACCTATCAGGGTTGACCCTAAAATTAGCCTTAAATTTTCTCCTGCAATTAGAAAACATTTTTTCCCCTAAAAATCATGATGCAACCGTGACAAGGTGAATGTCTCTTTAGCCACAGTCAGAACGGATATTACAGTCTGGTGGATTTATCCAGCACTGGGCCCTGAGGCAGGCCGGATGTGAGGTAGACAGAAAGCATAGAAGATACTACTTTAAGTGTGTCAGTATTCACCTTCGGGGCACAGGTCATGTGCATGCCAGGTACAGGCAGTGTAGTGATGTACATGGTGACGCAGCGATACAGGTACAGTGTGCCCATAAGGAAGAAGAACCTCCTGCCAATAATGGACCTAGAAATGAAGCACAGGAGATTAGATCTTACAAATAACTCAAGTTGTTCTTTCCTGGTCCCCTCCAAAAAAGCATAAACGTTATTAATTTCACATGATATTCATTACGTAATGGTCCACGTCCAAGTCCAGTGATTTATTATTATTAATAATAATAATAATAATAATAATAATAATAATAATAATAATAATAATAATAATAATGAATTTAAGAACATCAAACTACAAAAACGTCCCACAAAATTGTCTCAGGGTTCTAAAGGTTAAACAGCCTGAAAGGCTCAGGTGAATAGATTTGTATTCAGGCTGTTTAGAAAAGTGCATACAGTTAAACAGCTGAAAGCTGCCTCACCATATCCCAGCTACTGTTAACAGGACTGTCTTATAGGCCTGTGTTTCTCCAGCATATTAGAAACATAAGCATGACTTAACCCTCAGTGTACTGGAGTTCCTGCCTCTTTGTCTTGGTTACTATAGGCAACATTGAAGTCCAAAAACACTAGAGTCATGATTTTAATCAAGCGTTAATGTTAGCAGTTTAATGGAGCTAGAGCAGTAAAAATGAGGCCATTTTGAGGGCTTGATCATCGCAATCTTATTATTGATGTATTTTACAAACATATTGAGTAGTATAGAGCATGGGTCACCAAATCCTCTAGAGCTACCTTCCTAATGATGGGAAAATGCCATTAGGCAATAAAACTGAACCTACTGTATATGTGTTATCGATAATAACACATGATGATGTTATTCTGGTTGATAATATTGCTTGTTTTTTGTGTTGTACTACAGGCAGTAAAAATGCATAGAGCACATGTCGCAGCCCTGGTGTCAACTGAGGTGAAATTTTGAGGGGAACCCTGTCTAACTCCTTGAGCCTCAATGCCTCAAAGAAACATTGTGAAAACATTGGAATTTTAAACTGGAACTAAAGGCCAGAGTCCATCACAGTTTTCTCCAGCACACCAATTACACCTGGTAATTAACAGGTATGTTGAATTAGGTGTGCTTTGGTGGCAAAAGGACAAAACTGAGCAGGAATCAGGTCCTCCAGAACAGGAGCTCCCCACCCATATTGTGAGAGTCAATTCAGGTCTCTTGTTCTATATTTAAGTCTTTTGCGTGGAAATAAAGTGACAGGGTAATTAATTGAATGTGATAAGACTGTCAATGACTGTCAAGTACAAGGAAGGCAGATTTTGACGTAGATGATCTCTGACACAACACAAATGAAGCTGTCGGTGTGTGGTCCCTGACAAGCCTCTCAAACGTACTGGTTTAACTGAAAGTGCAGTGTGACCTACATTCATCTAGGGGTATAAGAAAATATTGAAATATTAAACATCGCAGTATTATGTTTTACAGTACTTCTCAAACACTATTGATTTGTAATTAACAGTATCTACATGCAAAGATTGGTGGCAGACAGTCATTGGTTTAGTGTTGTGTTTAAGCCCTGCTGGATAGCAGTCTTGTGCTCTTCTGCAAATCCTGCTGCTTCGACTGCATTAACAGTAAACTTTACTATTACTCACATTTAATGAGTATAATGGAGTGTTTTTCATATTATGAACGTTCTCCTAAAGTTTGATCAAATTAAAATATCAATATACCGTCTTGTTTACAGTATTACTATCGCAACATGTTGAATCGTAATTCCCGTATCATGATAAATACTACACTCATCCTACAGAGAACTGCGATGGTTTTATGCACCACTAAGAGTTGAAGATTACTTTGCTGGTTAGAAAAACAGTATGATCAACAGCATTTTATCTGAAAATGTCCAAAACTGAATCTCAGTATGCTGGACAGTCAGTGTTTTAGGCTTTATTCCTGAATGTTCTTGACAATATAACCTGAATAGACTCCGAAATGTAATTAAGGAACTGTAGGACCGGTATAACAGAGTTACTCTCTAAGGTACTTGTTCTTTATGATTTTAGCTTCTAGATCCAGATAAAGCAAATGCTTAAATACTACATATTGAGTTATCCTCCTTTTCTGCAGAGGACATGGCGCTGTCTGTCTGACCACACCAAACACCGAGCTGAAAGAAGCCACCTGTTGGAGGGTTCGCTAAGAAGCTCGTGCTCTGCCATATTTGGTCAGAGTGTGATGCCACATAATGTTAGGGCATTGTACATTTACTGAGAGGTATTTTGAAAAATAGAGACACAGCTGAGAGACACAGAAGTGAAAGAGTAATGTGGGCTGATGTGTACCATTACAGTTTACAGTGTTCTACACCAAAGTTACATAGTGCATTTATCAGAGTGCCAAGCCCAGATTAAGAAGAATATAGACGCAGTCCTGCCTATTACAGGACAGTGGAGCATGACAGTGATTTTTCAAGCTGTTATTTTAGGGTAAAAATGCTACATAATGTTGCTTTAAGGCAGAACACTTGGAGGAACAAGGGCCATTATACCAACTCAGAGAGTAAGGCCAACTGAGCATGATTGAATACACAGAACTGTATTTAAATGCAACATTTTAGGATGACCAAACACCTACAACGGTTCCTGCTTACCTGTATCGGTGGAAGAGCCACTGTGTGGACCAGATGCCCACCAGCACCATGCCATTGACCTCAGTCACAGTGAATGCCCACTTTACACGGTCAATGTAGTCAAAGAACTTGTCGGGCAGTGGTGGGCTGCTCTCTTTGGCTGGGACCCTTTCGTGCACCACTGTGATCATGACTGTGGTCAGCACCAGGTTAAAAGCAGCATACACAAAGGCAAGGAGCGTCTTCCACCATTCCATGGGCAGTCGATTGGCCTTTCCCTCTGGCACAGAGATCTTGATGTAATCTCGGTGTCGGCCAAGGCCCTTGCGGCCCTTGGACTCCTCCGCTGCAGGACTGTGGACAGGGCATACTGGATCCCCAGGATGGACGCTGTCATGTGCATGGGCTTCTGTGGGATGCTGCTTGCACTGGTGATGCACAGATGCCATGAGTGCCCACACGTTACCCACTAATCACTACTGGGCTGCACAGACACATAAACACACACTTCGATCTGTGTTCCAGGCCTATTTCACTGGTGGAAATAAATGGTTTTGGCCTTCTGGGTCTCAGGTGTGGAGCTATAGCGGCTGTCTCTGTGGAGAGAAATGAGAGGAAAATCAGATATCCTGCCCCCTTAAAAGAGGTCAATCATTTTTAGCACATATTAAAAATCAATACCGGCTCTTTATAACCACAAATAAACAATGTGCTCATATTGAGCAGAAAATATATTACAGAGCCTGACAGTTATTTGAAATGCTGGTCTTTAGTGGGCGTAAACAGAAGTGGATCTTTAGAGTTCTGTAATCCAAGCCTAATGTGCCTACATTAGGCTCTCGCTCTGATTTAATCCTTAAAAGTCTTTAGGTATTAGATTATATATATGTATATATATTATAAATACATTTTTTTAATTCCCCAAGTATAATTTTCAAGTGGAATTTACATACCGTATTTTCCAGACTATAAGCCGCACCGGACTATAAGCCGCACCCCGGACAATAACAGACAAAGCTGCACTTCATTATAAGCTGCATGGTTTAAAGTGAGGGAAAAAAAAGTTGTGGCTTATTGTCTGGAAAATATGGTAGTTAAAGGAATAGTTCTAAAAAAAAATAGCTTTTTTTGTTATATACAGAGTGTTGCTTACTCTGTATGCAGCCGATTAACCAAGAAACTTTCTAGTGCCAAATAACCCACCCATTCACTAGGACTCCCCCAACATTTGTAGTGCTACCGACACAATACATAGGATAAAGGCATCCATCTTTTTCCAAACTGCCTCCAGGCAGTATCACTGGATGGCCACCAGTGCTGGCCAGAATCACAGTGGGAGTGATGGGAAGAGAGCGCCATCTACCCAACCAGAGAATGCATGGGCAGTTGTGCTCTCTTAGGCTCTGGGTACTGATGGTGATAATATAAACCTGAGATAAAAACATTGTTAATGAAAATGTTGATGCTGTATTAGAGGAAATGATAATAAAACAATAAAAATAAACAAATAAACTGGACTGGGATTTGAGTGGAGAATCAGCAATAAAGAGTGGTATTCAGTATTTTGTTTAATACTCTGCTTAACCACCAGTATAATTCCAACAGTGGACTTCTCTCCTTTTGCTGACAGAGTCTAGAACCATTGTGCATTTTACCAGCCCTGAAGATCTGTGTAATCTACATTTAGGAGCTATAGGAAATCAGCTCTGCTGCTGTGTGAAAGTGATCTTTATCTCAGCAGTAACCGATCAGCCAAAGTGTATTCACAATCTGGAGTTTGCTTCTTTTTTGGCTTGGGGAGCTACACGTGTAGTGTACTAATTCACTTTGAAACTGATACCTAAACCATCACAAACTTGCCTTAAACTGTGTCCAGTCATTATTTGTGGTTTCTGAAATGGTTCTACATCCTGCATCCAGAAACCAGCTCTCCGCGGATCAAGGACAGTCATTGTGTTTACAGCACTGAGCGATTTGAGAGACTTTAATAAATAGTGAAGTTTGGTGTTGTGAACTTTTGACGTTTGCTTCTCTGAATAACTCAAAGTTTGCCTGCCTTGAAAGTTATTTTTCTGGGGGCTTGCCAGATGAGCACGGCACTCTTTTATTTGAACAGCATGCTGGCTTTGGCCCAGTGGGAATCTGACACTCATATCAAGCGGCCTGTGCCTCGGGCGACGTTCTGAGCCTTTCTCCTGTCTGCTCTCATCTTTTCCTCTCTAACGACACAAGAGTTCAAAGTATTTGCAAGTTTGTCATTGTTTCAACAAAGTGAATCATGTTTGATAGAATTCTTATTTGAAAGTTGAAAGATTTTGTTTGGTGTATAAAACCCATAAGCAGCACAAAACAATTTCCTTGACCATGTTTTACTTCACAAGTAATTAAGAACATTCATATTTATTGTGGTGATTATGGGAATTCTTCTCAGGAGACTCACTTGCAGTTATTTTTTACCATTGCTTCTTGTACTATTTTACTGGCATATAAATCTCACAGGTAAAACATCTCATCAGAGATCTACGATGTAACACATTTTCCCCTAAAATCACAGAAAAATAGTTGTGGTTGCCAAAATTTGATATTACAGCATTACTGCAGTTAACTACTGTAACCTTCATTAACATAAATGTAAGAATCCATGCAGTGAAACATACACACACATGCACACTAGTCTTCACACTCTGGGGGACAGTGTGCAAGGCAATCCATTGCATGGTACCACGCACAGGGACAATTTAGTGTGACCAATCTATCTAATGAGCATTTTATGGGAGACTGGACTGGAGATAACCTGAAATACACAGGATGTGCTTTATCACTCCGGACTAGCAATTTATAATTTATATAAGATCTCAGAGTAGAAGCTCAGATGTAGGATCTGTTTTTATGACTCAACAGCACAACCTGCTAAAGAGAAGGACTGATTCTGGATCAGTGCTTGGAATCTTGCAGGATTAAGGCAGATCAGCTGCACGTTCAGTGACTTTTACTTCACCCAAAGCAGTTACAACATCCCTCTACTGTTAAACAGTTCTTCTGTCTAACCTGCTCACACCAAATTGATTCTAGGTATCACACAATCAGCCTTCAGGCTTTGGAAGTGAATCTGAATCTTATCAGCACGTTAGTCTACAGTCAGTAGAGGACTGAGAAAATACTGTGTACAGTGTAAATGTGACATTTCCAAATGCAGAAAGTGTAAGACATTGTGATGTACATAACCGAGTCAAATACATTTCATTATATAATAAATGCATTTAGAGATATTGCACAGAGATGTCTTATGAATGGTGTAGTTTTCACACATTTGAATGTCCCCCTGACATTATCACTCTATCCATTTTTGGTTCAGCCCACTCCGCTTTGTTCCACTGTTACAGTATGTAATGACAAAGCCAAAACTAGCTCAAATTCCCATAACACTCACAGCAAGCCCTTTCTGTTCAAATTTCCCCATTTGATGTAATTAAAGGTATTTCTCAGCTGCAAACATAGGAGTGTATTGTATTTTCCATTACACTATGCTTAAAAGCCCCCATTATCAGGCCATCACTGTGCTCTTCTCTATAAAATGCATCTCTATGGGAAATTACAAGGAGAGATCAGTTGAGTTTATAAAGCATTTCACGTAAAAGTAGGGGTGGGCAATAAGGTAAAAAAATATTACTCATCAAAAAATAGCTGCACCCAGAAGGAGTCAACCAACAGAAATGAAACTTGGTGGGAAGGTTTAACATTGTAAGACATGCAAATGATTAAAATTTCATAAGCAAGCACAGGCTTTATTGCTATACTTGACTGACTTTATAAGGTCATCTTGTTGTGCATGTTTTCCATTCTGAACCATGCTGTTGTGTTGGTAGCATTCTTTGCAAGTGAAGTACGCTTTGAAAAAGAGCTCAAAAGCAATGCAAGCAGTTGGTAAAATTTGACTCCTGGAAACAGGGTGGTCTTTTCAACATATTAGAATAGAATAGAATAGAATAGAATAGAATAGAATAGAATAGAATAGAACTTTATTGATCCCTTGGGAGGGTTCCCTCAGGGAAATTAAGGTTCCAGTAGTAGCATCAGTACAGTATAGAAATAATAATTATACTATAAATATGTACCTGTGTAAAAATTGCATGTAAAAAAGCAGATCTCGGGTTCTAAGAATGAATAAATACTGAATTATTCATGAGAGCTACCGAATAATTAACCCATGTATAATTAGATAGATAATAAAAAAATAAATAACACAGTAATAAGTAAGTGGTTAAGTTGTTTGAGAGATGGTCTCGATAGGGTAATTCTTGTAGTGTGTTGTGTATCATGTCTGTTGGTTATTTTGATCCTGAGTTATTTAGCCTAGAATACAGCATGCAACTACCTGCAAAGCACAGATCTTGGGTTCTAAGAGTTAAGTCCCTGCCAGAAACAAGACCTTTGAAAAAATAGATAATGTTAATGAATAATTTAAAAGAAAAAAACAAACAACTACATTATTAATTAAGTATAATGTATATCTGATATCTTTGTACTGTAGATTTCTGGGTTTGGAGCAAATGATCTAAAACACTAAAGAACAGCTCCTACACACAAGCACCAACAACAAACAGTAAGGGCAAACAAACAGAAAATTACCTTTACTTTTAAAAAATATGAGGGACTCAGTATTTCTCAAAACTAGTCCTAGATACATCCTGTCCTGGACATTTGGTAGTTTCCTATTTTAATTCCCAATTTAGTTCATCGTGCTCCTGAACTTTGAACAAAAAGTGGTTGTTCTATGGCATTTGTGCCCAAATGCATATGAATATTTTCAGTAATATGTGGCCAATAATTAAAGTAATATTTAATTAGACCATAAAATAAGTGCATGCAAGTGTGTGCATGAACATATATGAAGGCCTATGCATAGTTCCAGTTGAGATAATGTCATAATAACAATGCAAATGTTACACTGTTTGTATTACAAAACCTATATTAACCTTAAGCCAAGACTATGATGAATTTACAGTGATATTATTGTTGGTATTTTAATCTGGTTCTAATCAATTAAGATTAAACTAAACCATTTTTAGTTGAGAGGAACCAGTTGAGGTGGCTCGGGCACCTTTTTCGGACTCCCCCTGGACGCCTCCTCGGGGAGTTGTTCCAGGCACGCTCCACGGGAGGAGACCGCGGGGTAGACCCAGGACACGCTGGAGGGACTATGTCTCTCGGCTGGCCTTGGAACGCCTCAGGATCCCTCCCGGGGAGCTGGCTGAGGTGTCGGGGGAGAGGGAGGTCTGGGCATCCCTGTTTAGACTGCTGCCCCCGCGACCCGGCCCCCGGATAAGCGGAGGAAGATGGATGGATGGATGGATAATCCATTTTTGGATTAGTGTCACTGAAACAAAACCCGTCCCTGCCCACACAGCAAACAGCATTCTGCCAGCAAGACAGTGGCAATTAATGAAAACAAAACCCTGGAAATGACTGGAAATAACAAAATTACTGTACCATTCAGTTGTAATCCTCTGCAGGCCAAACATCACTGGTCAGAACTGTAGACAGGCAGCAGCACAGTGTACATCCCTGTGTGATTCTGCCCTTCCTAAGGCTGTTACACTGCTGTCCTGAAGCTTCTAAACTCAGAGCAGGGCTTTTTCCCAGCCTCCACTCTCTGCTCTGCTGTGATGGAGATGCATGTGGTGGAAAGCTGGCAGGGGAAAATGTCTTCCACATGCTCCAGACACAGTAATGGATGGGTTGGCTGGCTCCGATCACTCTGCCCTCCCTGCCCGCCTTCTATTTCCAGAACAGCAACCCCACTGCCTCTAGCAGAGGCCTGTGTTTTACTCTCAGAGAGCAGCCACGACCTACACATTAACACACGCTGCTAATGACATGGTACTGCAGGCTGTACGCTCCTTTTTTCCTCCTTAAATACAACATCAAAGCTGGTGATGAAAAAAGATCAAGCCACACTAAAGGAGACTGAATATAGTTTTTAAGGAGGAGAGAGGAATGTTTAGACATTGTTAACCCTGTAAACCCCAAGGGTCCGACATTTCAATTCCTCACTGTACAACTAACATAGTAACTTTATAGTAGTCATCAATATGCATTAATAAATAATTCATAGTAGACACATTCATAGAAGATAGTGAATAATTTGTACATAGAAAAAGTCATAGTAGTCACAGTTTTCTAGACACTATTGCATAACTCAAAGTAAATACAGAACAGAATTCATTATAGATATAGAATAACGCAAGAGGCTCTGAATAAGTTGTGAATCATACATCATAGTTATAGTCACAGAATAATTCATCGTAGATTTTGTAGTTGGTCATAGTTTAATTCCCCCAAAAATTTAAAATACTGTTGAAAATGCAATAATTTGGAGGGCAAGGATATTTAATATAATATTTATAACAATATTTATATATTTAGAGAAAGGAATTTACTCAATATATGGGCTCATTATGTCACTAGCCTCACCCCTTCTTGCTGATTAGTCAGAGTCTGCATGCAGGTTGAGCATGTAATTGTGGACAGAGCAGTAAACATGCACTGGAAGCTCCTTTGGCATTTACACTGGGATTTAATTCAGATGGAAATGAATGAATTTTAGCTGTGTTCAGAGCTGGATTACTCACAGATATCGAGAAGTTAAGTCTTCTAGTTTTAATGTAACATAAAAGGGTTTTGGGTTAATAAATTAAACTACAGAATAATTAATCTATGTATAAGTAACCTTATGAATAATATAAAAACACTACGTAACAATTAAAAAATAAATTGTTCCCAGTTGTAAAGTGTGTTTTGCAAATTCTTTGTGCCTTAAATGAATAGAAAAAAGTTATTATTCCTGGTAAACATTACTTTGTGGTCAGCACATTGATATTTTTCAGAATATTCACGATATATTCAGAAGCTTCTGGAATTGTGAGAACTAGTTTCTAGAACTGTCCAAAATGATCTATAACTTTCTGGGACTGTATAGAATTGTAAGTAGCTCTATACATACAGTTTTCTGAAACTTTCATTTGATGTTCTACAGAGTAAGTGAACCTGTGTACACAGCAACTCAGATAATTTAGATTGCATCAAGAGGTTGCATATGTCCAGCAGACGCATTTTGCTACGTATGTGGCCAATTTATAAAGACAAGTGTGAAAAGGTACTCTGTGAAAGCATCTGCTAAGATGTGTGAGGCCTACAAAGCATACTTTGGTGCGTCGGTCTATTTGAGGCTATAGGTATCACCTGTAATCTGAAAGAATGGCACCTCTTCATAGACAGTTTATGCAAGAGCCTCAAAGCCGTGCTGCTTCACAATGGGAACAAGTATCCGTCTCTTCCTGTAGCTCACTCGGTGCACCTGAAAGAGGAATACACCAGTGTCAAGATGTTGCTAGGTGCCTTGAAGTATGATGAGTACGGCTGGGATGTTATCGGAGATTTCAAAAAGGTGTCATTCCTGATGGGCCTCCAAGGGGGTTTTACAAAGTATCCTTATTTCATTTGCCTTTGGGACAGCCAGGATACCAAAGCGCACAGGCGGAACTGGTCTCAGCAGACAGAGTTCTCTGTGGGGAAGAACAACGTAAAGTGGGAGCCACTGGTGGACCCCTGCAAGGTGCTGATGCCACCACTACACATCAAGTAGGGGCTCATAAAACAATTTGTCACGGCTCTAGATAAGGAGTCGAGAGCTTTCAAGTACCTCCAAGATCTTTTCCCAAAGCTGTCTGAAGCAAAGATCAAAGCTGGTGTCTTCGTCAGACCACAAATCAAGAAGATCATAGAGTGTAGTGAATTTCCCAAGAAGCTGAATAGGAAGGACAGAGCAGCTTGGAACAGTTTCGTCGCAGTGGTTCACGGCTTCCTAGGCAATCATAAAGATGAAAACTATGCACAACTGGTTCAGACTCTGATAAAGAACTATGCTGCAATGGGCTGCAGGATGTCACTCAAAATCCATATCTTTGATGTTCAAAGAAAACATGGGATCTTATTCAGAGGAGCAAAGTGAGCGCTTTCACCAGGACATTATGAACTTTGAATGCCGTTACCAAGGACAATATAATGAGAACATGATGGGCAACTATATTTGGGCACTGATTTGTGAAACTGATTTGCAGTATAGTCGTAAATCTCGGAAAACCACACACTTCTGAACAGTTTTTGGTAATCTGTGTAATCTGTGTAAATTTGCAATGCATATAGTGTTCTTAGTCTGACTGTATGAATGAGAAGATGCAAACTGTTTGCAAGCTTTTTGGCCACCGTTGCTGTGCTTTGGAACACTATAGATTAGTCCAAAACATGGATTTCCCTCAGTCTGTCTGTCAAACTCAAATCATTCTCGTGTTTATGATTCCCAGAATAATAGATCCACTTCCGTTAAGAGTCCTGAGAGTCTGGAGTAGAGGTTCCTCTTGAGTATCTAGATCTCAAATATGTGTTTAGTGAAATGAATGGTACTAAGCTATCACCTCATAGTCACTGTGATTGTGCTACTGAACTTATTGGGGGAGCTCTTCTTCCAAAATACAGTATCCTCTAACTCAGGCAGAGGATAAGGCTATGGAGGATTACACTGAAGAGGCTCTAGTGTAGGGTTTTTTTCCCCATCCTTCTACATCACCTATGGCCTTCTGTTACTTTTCTGTCAAAAAGAAAGATGGAGGTCTATTTCTTTGCATTGATTAGAGGGGTTTGAATCTAATCACCAAGAAACAAACCTATCCTCTTCCCCTGTGCAGCATTCGTGCAGCATTAGAGGAATAGCACAGAGCCATCATTTTCAATAAACTAGATCTTAGGAGTGCTTACAAAAAACGAGACGAATTGAAACTGGCGTCTGTTACAACCAAGGGGCACTATTAGTATATGATCATGTCTTTAGGCATTCTCTCCAGGCACGTCTGTAAATATCTGCAAAAGTTCTTGGGGGTTGCAATTTCTACTGTTGATTTATTCTGAATATCAGCAGTATAGCAGCTGCTCTTTGTTTTTGCTGTTTGTCATAGAAGTAGTTGATTCTGAGACTGGAGCAGGAGCAGTCTAATCTCATTTTTATTATATTAGATAAAATTCAAAATGTATATACAGTAGACTTGTATTCATACGCTCACACATATGGACAGGAATTATGGTATTAGTTAGCAGGATCTCACCAACTTGCCATATTATTGGCATTTGAAGAGTAGAGACATTGGTTAGAGCAAGACAATCATCCAATGAGTCTTCCAAATAACTGGGGCAGTGGTGTCACAGTGGTTACAGCACTGGACAGACAGAGTTACGGAATTGATACAATACCAAGCTACCACTGTTGGGTCCCTGAGCAAGGCCTTATAAAAAAGGTACTTTGCCTTGGCACTTTTTCCTGCTCTGCTAGGTGAATGGTTTAATGATGGAGGCCCAATTCCATTTGTGTCCAACACAAATAATGACTTAGTTTCCTTTGTCTTTTGCCTGAATTCTCGTCAGGCTTGTTGGTCCTTGTTTTTTTTCTTGGTTTTAATTTTCCATTTCTTACAGACAAGGATCTTAGAATAGTAATGGTGATGCTCTTTGCCTTCTGTATGCTGATAAGACTTCTCAAGATGCGCCTTCTGTCTAGCCTTCTACCTGGAGTGGTGGTGTCCTCCATTAGATGGGAAGTCAATTGAGATTAAGAGACACTGAAGTATCTACTTAGCGCCCAGTTAATCAGATGTACATTTGTGTTTTGTAAACATCTGATTACCTGTGCTCTTCTAGTTCTCCTGGTGAGACACAGTCAACAACTTAGTCTATAGATACTGGTGGAAGAGTACGTAATGATAGATAAATGCTACCAGCCTGTAAATGAGAATCATTTCTTCATTCACTGTCTCACATAGCTATTTATTTCCTCATTGATTTCACAGTTTTATACCACTATTCTCAACATCATTGATATATTCTCACAGGGATTGAGATTTATGCCTTCTCTGTCACAATCAACAGCCTTTCAGACTGCTGAAGAATTGTTTAATTATGGGTTCCTTTTATTGGTATACGTGAGGAGGATTTTCAGAGAGAGGTCCCCAGTGCACTCTCCAAGTTTGTACAGATCTCTTTGAACAACTAGGAGTTTCTTTCAGTCTCGCGTCTGCTTATCTCCCTGCATGCAATGAACAACGTGAATAGAATTCCTTAGATTATGTTTGAAAATGTTTAATGATGATTTTCTTCAGCCAAATGGTCTCTTCTGAAACCTGCTGTGTCAGGTTCTTTGGACTAGGCCACACTTGGTAAAACCAGGTTCTCCTCTGTTGACCATCGATGGGACAACAGTCTATGCCATTCCTTGGTTGCTGGAATCTTGGTGGTGTGGTTGCATTTTGCAGTACCTGTTCAACTGAGAAGGGTATGCTGGATCCTGGTCTGGTGGCTGACTTTCATTTGCATCATCTGAAGAAACCCCCACCTTCCCCTAGGCCTGAGTCTCTTAGTCATCCAGTGTTTGTCCTGGCAGTCGTCCAAAGGGTCTTTCTGAGAAGACCGGTTCTGTCCAGCACCATGGCAGCTTTGGTTGGAATGTATGTTGTATGTTCCATCTCCAGTGGGTTGGTTGGTGGTCATCGCAGGAAGCCTCATTCCTTGGCCTGTCTGGACTCTTTGGTAGGGTGTCACTGTTTCTTAGTAGATGTGTCTTTATAAGGCTGTTTGTTTGAACTCTTCTTTGAGAAGTACTGCCACTGTTATCCAGCAACATACCACGTGTTATTTCTCTGTTTGAATCTCCAATGTTTGACCTACTTATCTTGTTTCTGACATTGATTTCTGGCTTGTTCTTTTGCCTTATTTTCGACTCTGGCTTGTGTCTTTAGCTTTGACATTTTGGTTAAATTTATCACTAGTTTTTACCTACACTTTTATTTCGACTACCGTTTTTGGTTTTGCCCTTCATATTAAAGTGTATCCTTGTATTTTTAACTCTGACTCCAATCTTTAACATTACAGTCTCTCACATGCAGTGCAAAACATTAATATTTACATTTCACTGTCCATACTAGTGACACAAATAATGGTATGTGGCCCAGTGCCAAGAATATCCTCCAAAGAAAACCATGTCATTTGCTCTGTTTCAAGTAAGGTGGTTCTCTAATCCAGGTCGTCAAATGAAGTGTATTATTGTATTTCATTATCATAGCCAACTGTGAGTCATAGACATAAAATTACATAAGCAGTGATATAAAGGGTCCAGTAAAGATGTTTGAGGGTGCACAGCTGACATGGCCCCTGCACTACAGGACCCACTGTAATTGCCCTGCCTGGCAAAGGAGAGTCCAGCTGATAATGCATGAATAGCAACATCCATAACTCACAAGCCAGAATGTTCACAAGGGGTTCAGCTAGGGCAATGCATACACAGCAAAGGAATAAAATACAGGCTGCTATTTTTACATTAAAAGTATCTGATTCTTAGCTCTTGGCGATTCACTTTCTGCTGATTTTACGGCTCGGGGCCTTAATCAATAACTGAACAAATCTCTGTAAACTTGACATAGCCTGTAGCCTTTTCTATTGCCTGTAGACAGTATTCATTGCACATTTTTCACATCTCTGCCACTTTAATACACCTATAAAGAGGCCATAATAACTGCCCAGTGAATTCAGTCGTGTGTTAAATGAAGAATGAGAACCCACAAAACCCCCAAAGCATGGAATTCATAGGACTAGGACCTATGACCAAGGACCACCACCTAAGTGTGTGTTTGGGTCTATTAATTATGATTTGTGGATTGTTATATACTGTCTTTTGAAGGCCAACTCCTGTGGAGAGCTCTTTGAACCGCCCTGCTGGCTGGCTGAGGGTTAGGAAGAGGGTGGTGGCTGTAATTTCTTGTTCTGTGAATAACTGCAGCAGAGCTATTACAGACTAGCTATGGGGTTTCTGAAGGCTGCAGATTTACTACAACATGGTCATTTGATTGGGTGTAAGGCTAGAATTAAAGCTGTCGTGTAGAGAAAAAGCATGATGTGATGGCCCTCCTTTTCATCCCCTTCAGATTAAAGTCAAAATTGGAAGATAGTGGTGGATGTTTGCATTCATAATTAGTTTCAAAAGAAAGCTGTTAAGACATTAAAAGATCTGATTAATGCTGTGTAATAAGAAGATTCTTTATTGACAAAAAAAAAATGCATGAGCAATCCAAAAGAAGATGAATTAGAAGCTCAGAAAAGGCTGTTTTGTAGTGATAAAAACTACGTATAGCTATTGTTGATAGTTCCCCTCCTTCCGAGTCATTTATTCCACTTTACAAATCAATGCCTGTTCATCATTATAGTGCAACAGGTGCTCAAAAGTCAGAAACATCTATCACAAGGCTAACATGAGTAATAAATGCCAACATATGAAGTTCACTTTAGAGATGTGGGGCTCTAAAACCTAATCACTGAGTTCCAATTCTGATAGAATACAATACCATTGCTCCTCGTAAGTATTATACCATGACTTTCTTGTACGAGAATGAATGATCATAATTAGGTTATATAGCAACAGGTGCTGCAAATTCCTTTATCACTTTATTATTATGATCCTACATCATTGCATGACAGTTATAGCACCAATAAACACTGTTAAACATGTCTAGGTTATAGCTGTGTTATTTCTGCAGATCTAAACAGTCACACTGAGACATTTCAATCAATATGTGCCAGTAACTGGTTGCAAGACCTCACGAAAGTTCTTGACACTTATAATCAGTCACTATAATATCACATATTTGTCATACAGATCATTGTGGAACATGCTAGACTATGTGCTATGCTTTTCCCCTGTCAGAAACTGCCCTCAGCAACAAAAATCTTACCTTTTTGTTGACCATGCAGCCCCTGTCCAAACCTCTGCGCAGATGAAAATGGAGCTGGCCTGTTCAGTCTCATGCTCCTCCCAGCTTACAGCACATGCTCAACACATATTGATGCTGTATACTGCTCATACTACTGTAGCACAGCCTTTTCCAGTGCTGCTGCACTCAACAGTTCAGCAGTGAGCTGTTCCATTCACTCCATTAACGCCATTAGTGCAGTTTTCACAGATATATACTTTGCTCAAATTAAAATACATCTCCCTCCAGGCCTAATCAAGTATACTGTATTTGCGAGGATTCATTTTTCCCTTGATTCACATCATTCAAGCAAGTTGGCTTAAATCTAACTCTGGCTGAAAATAGAAGAACTACTTCAGCTACTTCTTGTAGTAAATCATTTGTGGACCATACAATGGTCCCAGTTGTTGGTTATATTGTAAAAAATTAAAGTCCAGCCACATTAAAGTTATAAATGAAATGATTATAGGGATTATATTGAGTTAACTCAGCTTAGTTTAGACAAGAATTCTCATTGTTTACATTTCAAGCAGCTCAGTTTGGTTGGCAATATTGAATTGGACCAAGTGAAAAATGTAAGTAAATGAGCTGCAGCTGAAATTGCTTAAATATTGTGTAAGATGTTTAATTTGTGTCCCTCACCCTGAATTTGTTTATTGATTATTACTGTCAGAACTCCATTCTGTTTCATACCAAGCAGGAAGTTGTACCACAGTCAAGGGCTGTGTATACTTCTGTGTATAAGAAAGAATAGAAAATGTAGATTTATTTAAAGCTCTGTTCTGCGTAGTGGAATTTCACGGCTCTGGAGTGGCCCTACGGTCTAACTGCTCATCAAGAATAAGGAGATCACAAGTTCAATTCCCAGCAAGGGTTGAGCACTCCATTGTCCTAAAGCTTCCCAAATTAAAAACCTCATGGATTGGGGATTGTTCTAACCTGCAGATGGAAATAAACTGTAAACAATATGAGGAAGAGTAAAGCAGGATAAACACTAATGTTTTCAATTGAAAATGTATTATTGTCTAAACTGAGAGTCAAAAGTAAAAAACGTGAGTTAGGATGAGTTTTAACTATCATAAGATGAGTAAACAAACGAATGAATGAATGAATGAATAAATGAGAAAGCAATCAGATACTCAGAATAGTTGGACTGACATTGGTGTTGATAGATTCAGAATGTAGAAGACTTTCCCCTGCAGATCTCAGTTCCCTTTCTTTTTGCTATCCTAATCATCTCCTGTTATTAGTTCTTTGACGTAAAAAAGCCCTGTTGCTGCATGAGCTTAAGCTACTCAGTCCACCTCTGGCTCAGAATAAAAGGTCTTCAGAGAGTTCTTGTAATAAATCATTTGCTTGATCTTGCACTCGGCCCCAGTTGTTGACTAATGCACAGCCACAGTAAAACAGTCATAACTAAATCTTCCTCTGTTAAAGAGAGTGAAGAGTTTAACGGGTCTCAGATGAACAGAACACACAGAAGACGAAGACTCCGATCATCTGAACATCTGGCCTAGAGTTAAAGGATAAGGAAAATGGGAACTGGTACATAGGAGTGATGGGGAATCTGAAAGGAATTAAAGGAGAACACTAGCAGAACCCAGGGGACTTCTAGAATCATTAACCCCATCCTCCCAGCTCTGCCTTCATGAACAGAAGAAACAGCAAGAAAGAGTTTTCCTGCTGTATGATTTTAATCCTAAACTCTTTTATGAACTGAAAAACACTAAGAGAATCATGAAGATGAGAATGAAGAGAAGGATAAAGAGTCAGTGGATGAGGGTTGGACACTTTAGTAAACTTCAGTAGAGAAGCTGACAATTTGAGCTAGGACCGTTTCTTTCGGTATCGGTAGTCGGTCGGTGTGTTTTTTGTGTGACACACAGAGTTCACAACGTGAGTGTGAGTTGAAGCTGAGCGCGCAGGAGGAGATTACTGCAGTACTGTGAGTACACACACACACACACACACACACACACACACACACACACACACACACAAACACTTACAGCAAGTATACAGTACATACACACAGCACTCACACTAGATTCATAGCACATACAAAAGATACACAGCACACATACATACACATCACTTAAACCCAGATACACAGCACATACACACAGCACTTACACCAGATACACAGCACATATACACAGCACTTACACCAGATACACAGCACATATACACAGCACTTACACCAGATACACAGCACATACACACACAATTACACCAGATACACAGCATATACATAGCACATGCACACACATACACACTCAGCACACACACTCCAGATACACAGCACATACCCTCCAGATAAACAGCTGGAGATTTTCAAATGCACCCTTTTTTCAAATGCACCCATTTTTAATCCTGAGTCTCAAATGTGTGAAGATTAGTCACAGCAAGTTAACGCTGATTAAGGTTTGCAACAGCAATGAATTTCTGTTTTTTATTAAAATTTGTTTTTAAAATAAAAATTTGGAAACGATTCAAAGGGAAGTTTCACACATCTGGAAAATTTGGAAATCCTGGAAATTTTGAGGTTGTTTTATAGTTATTGAAGATCATTGAGAATGAGAAAAATACTACACCTCTCCTGGAAATATTAGCTTATATCTGAGGTCCTGGAAAAGTTGAGCTGTTGAGTCTCTTGAGATTGCATGTTTCAGTAGGAAGAGCAGTTACAAATAATAATGCTGAACATTACTGTGGATATAAACACAGGCATCATTTTTTACAGTGATCATTGTTATAAATATTGTACAAATATTTATTGTGGATTAATGGGTAATTAACACAACAGGCTTAATCATATATTGTTTAACATATTTTTAAACAAATGTTTTCTTGCAAGCTAGTTTCAGTGTTTAACTCTGAGCAAGAAAAACAAAGTGACTTGCAGAGAGTTTTCTTACAGATTTCTTACAAATATTTATATACAATCATTAATTTTAGTTTAATTTGTTTATTTTATGCAAGTTGTCATGTATGGAAGTAGGGGCTCTGTGATATGGACAAAACATCAAATCCTGAAAAGTTTAGCTGAATTTAGCTGAATTTAGCTGAATTTAGCTGAATTTTAGCTGATATAAGATATATAACTACATTGAACCATATTGAAATTTGATTTATTTTAATTTTTTTGTATATCATTGTCATCTTCATGTCAGAGCTCTGTCTAATGACTGCTCCATACTGTGAGAATGTGAGTATGGGCAGAGGGGTTGATTATCTTGCTCTGTTTATCCTGATATAAATATCAATATGGGTGATATATTGATATAAATATTGATATATCGCCCAGCCCTTATCCAAAACACAATGTCCAAACACAGCATCTAAAACTCAGGAGTAAAACCTCACAATTTAGATAAAACCACACAAGAGTAAATAAGAAGATCCAGTTAAAAAATAGACAAAATATTATACTATAATTTAGCAAAAGTGTGTGACCCTTTGCTTTCAGTATTTGACCCTCAATAATGCAACAATAACTGCATCTGTTTCCAGTAACTGTTGATTAGTCTTGCTGATTGGCTTTAGAGATTTATGTTCTTAACATTTATTTTAGGGTGGATTTATTCTGCAACTCATTGATCCTGATTACAATGAAGCATACAGACCACAAACCAGACCAAGCAAGCATCTTCCTGGAAGTGTCTCAAGACAGTGGCACTGACCCTCTTCCATTGCATTCGTCCATCGCTCTCTTTCTGCTGTCCTACTCTGAGTGCACGTCCTTTCATGTCTACCTGGTCTCGGATCATCCTGACAGTTTACAGGCTTTATCACGTGCGGTCCCGAGGAGCCTAGCTGTGTCTGTGGTGAAGAGAGGAGAAGTGCCAGCCCTGGTCCGAGCATGCCGTCTACCTGCTGTGCTGGACGCTGGTGGGAGCTTCTGCAGGGCGGGCTTGGCAGTGGTACTGAGGCACATCATCCAGAGGACCTGTCAGCTAGAGCCCAGCCGCACAGACGTAGCTTCACTGCTGGGCTTCAAGAACACCTGCCTGAAGGCTTGTGCTGAGGTGAGGATTGCAATTCCTGCAGAGCTCTAATTCATTAAGGTCAGGGTGAGGATATTGACAGATGATTTGTTTTATTGAGGTAAAGGCTTCAGGACGGATATTAAATGCTGTGTTGGATACAACTTATGAATGTCACAGTGAAAAATAATAAAGTATGGTAAGGAGCAAATTAAACATTCTGCAAAGGGGTTTCACCAGTATAGAAAACCATGAAACATGTTTAAGCACCCAAGAGGTTCTTTGATTTGTCACGGTTTTATGTAGAACCATTGGCTTACCTAAAGAACCCATGCTTCCTCCAAGTATTGTCAAGCCAGTCATCTGAATCTTCTTAAACTGCTCAAAAAGTCCTGCCCACGCAGAGAGAATGTGGCCAGTTATGCTCTCTCAGACTCCCAATTATGGATAGCTTTGACATCAAGTTAAATTATTTATTTGTATTTTATATTAATTATTGTATTTGTCTGGATTAATTTGTAATCTCTCGAAACATTCTGCCACCTGAAACCCCTGTGAAAGCATGGCAGGATTAGGATATAGTAGTTTTGATGTTTACATTTGTGTATGCATTGAGGTGGGTATTATTGCAGCATTTTTTTTGGGGTTCTTGAGGAGTGGCTGCAGGTCATTAATCCCTAGCATGGTGTTGGATTGCTAACTACGGGCCTCGTTAACATTGTTTTAAGCTCCGCCCCAAACCTGACATCACATGAATTACACCTAATGCTATAGTCATAGCCATACACTAGTAAATAAGCACACAACCAGATACCAAGACTGTGTTTTTGCTACAATTTTTAGTAACTTTGCTGGTGTTGGGGTTTAAGTCACTCACTGTGCACTCAGGAGGCCTTCCTATGCAGACCCTCAGATCCTTGCAGCTCATCCAGAATACAGCAGTGCGACTTTTCTTCAATGTCCCCATATTCAGTCATGTAACTCCTCTGCTGTGTTCCCTTTATTGGCTTCAAAACCTCAGATCAAAACCTTGATGCTGGCCTACAAAGCCAAAAATGGACGAGCCCCTCCATACATAATGGCAATGGTCAAAACTCGAGCTGTGCCAGGAGCCCTTCGAGCTTCAAGTACAGCTCAGTTTGACCCACCATCCCTCAAGACGCAAGAAAAACATGCATCCAGACTCTTTTCTGTTCTGGCACCAAAATGGTGGAATGAACTTCCCCTGGGGGTCCAAACAGTGGAGTCCCTCACTGTCTTCAAACGCAGACTGAGACCCAATGTTTGTCTTGTTAGTCCCCAATCTGATATTTGCTTTTTTGACAGCATCTAAGTGTGAGGAATCTCAGGATTCTAGCCTCGTCTACTAGCTAAGGATATTTTCTGAGTGAACAGCAAAGCACTTGTGTAAGTCGCTCTGGATAAGGGTGTCTGTTAAGTGATATAAGCGTAAATGTAAATGTCAGGAGACCAGAGTCTGAGCACTGCGTATGAGAGACTACGTACTGCTGTAACATTACACACGGTTCCTGACGACACCTTCACAGCAGTCTAATTACTATTAACTCTTTAATATTAAACACAGTATTAACACACTCTTACCTTTAGAGTGTTTAACTCAGAAATAAAAGATATACTATTAGTCGTGCAACTTTACTGCATTCCGCAGAATATTGGTATTTAAAGCCATATTCGGATGGGACTCGTTTTATGGTGAGGTGGAGTAATATAATTTTACTACATTAGAAGGTGGTTGAAGTTTCTTTTACACTGCAAAACAAATCATAATATTATGTCCTTGTTTCTACATTCACTGTTCATTTTATCAGCTCCACCAGTAGCTCCACTAACAGTGTCACTGCAGTGCTTAGAATGACTATCAACCCACAGAATTCTTGCTCTGTGGTGGTCCTGTGGGGTCCTGACCATTGAAGAACGGGGTGAAAGGAGGTTAATGAAGTATGCAGAGAAACAGCTTTATTGCAGTCTGTAATTGTAGAATTACAAAGTGCTCCTTTATGGTCAGAGCAGCTGATAAAATGGACAGTGATTGTAGAAACACGGAAGTGGTCATAATATTATGGTTGATTTGGTGTAAATGCTCTTTAAATATATTATTAATATATACTCTAAATACACTTTCTCATTTTTTGTGTCTCATTTGATTATTAGTGAAGTATTAAGCAACTTATTTCTAACTTATTAGTTCTAATAAATGTTATCGACTTAAAGGTCAAGAGGTACTGCTAGAACCAAGAACATATGACAAATGAGAACATATTTAGACTAGATTACAGAGGATTGTACTTGCTAAGATATCTTTTTCTTTGCAGTGTGCTCTCACTCTCTGTTTCACTCTCACCCCTCTCTCGACCTCGGAGTAGTCTCAGCCTCATTCATCTGATCTCTATGAAAGGCTAAACCGCCTGCAGCCATCAGGAACTAGAACTACAGGTCAAAAAAACAAGTAGATCTTACTAAAATCCTTTGACAAATGATTGATGCCTTTTTTTTTACCAAGTGCTTCTAGCTCTATGTCTGCCCAATAGAACATGTTTTTGATATCTCAGCTCTAAGGTGTGTGTGTGTGTGTGTGTGTGTGTGTGTGAGATTCTCACTTTATGCCATATCTGTTCCCTGTGACACTATAGGCTACTAATTAAATGCAGTGTTGACCACTGCTCCTCTGTTTCTGCCATCGACTAATTGGTGTCTTTGGGATGTCATTAGCTGCCTCTCTGCAGTCACACTGCTAAATGTCATATGTCTTTTATAGCTGATACGTTCTTCCAATTACCGTTCCGTGTGTATAGCTGCTTTTAACTCCACAAAGTGTAATGGGGAACATCTCATGAAGAAGAAGTGCTGAATACTACAACAGTTCTTGCTTCCCTTTCAGGTGAGTCAGTGGACCAGGCTGTGCGAGCTCGGTATACCCTCTGCAGTGGAAGAGCATTTGCACAGCCCTACAGAGGAACATCTCCAGTTGCCTGCTGCCATCCTCCACCTGGAGAGGCGGCTGGGGGAGCCTGTCAGGGTCCACAACGACGACAAGATTCGCCGGCAGAAACTCCAGCAGCAGAAGAGCAAGCGTTCTGCTCAGGGTCTCAGCACAGATGAACGTGAGAAGACCTTCCCCCCTGAAGCTCTGAAGGAGAGTGCCAGCAAGGACGCCCGTTTAGCAGATCCCCATTGTGGTGTTGAGTTGAACGCTGCTCTTGCCAAACTCAGTGTAGATGCAGGTCCATCTTTCTCCACCAGGGAGAGCTCTGACATAAGGAAAGTGAAGACCACAGAGCTGCCCGAACTGGAGCATGTCTTTGCGGAGGGGCTTTATTTTACCCTCACTGACGTGGTTCTGCTGCCCTGCATCCATCAATACCTGGTAAAGAACAAAAACCCTTCTGGCTCTTTTTTACATATGAGATGTTTGCTCTGTCACAGCTGGTGTGGGCGTTATCAGAAAGCAGACAAAGTCAACTTTATCTTAAGATGTATTGTCAAGTGTTGGTTGAAACAAAAGTATTCAAGTCCCTTGTGTCTCCCGGGCAAATTGCAGGTGCTATGTGGAGCAAATAAATTCTACATTTTGACTTGCGCGCAGCTCGGAACTGCTTTCAGGTTAGCTCATGCGAGACCATCTCTCTGCCCACGAAGCTTAAAGTGCAGCCTGCTTCTCCAGGGTGGTCCTGCTGCCTAGTCATGTGTGTCATAGATGCCTTGTGCAGCCTGGTAGCTAAGGTACAATTGTAGGAGGCAAAGCTCTGAGCAAACACGTGGGGTTTAATTCATATTTCTGCGCTGCGTCGAGGGCTTTTGGTTTGCAGTAGTGAAGTGAAGTGACATTTACCTGTATTATTACAAATAGAGATGTACTGATACAAGCTCTGACTTAAAGCTAACAGTTGCTACAGTATTATTAGACTATTTCCCACATGTAGGCTATACGTACATTCCTCCTGAATATGTTTCAGTCTGTTTTATAAAATTCAACCTTGTTCTGTTTTAACAAACGATGGCTCAGGAATCATATGGATTAAGTTGGACAGTTGTGCCTCCTGGAAGCCCAGTGGAGTCATTTCTACAGACAAGCAACAAAGGTTCAAATTGGATTATGCCAGACATTACATATCTGTGCATAGAATAGAGTAGGTTTGAGGCTAAGGACGTTCTCACACGTGTAGTTTCTGTGTCTGAATCAGTTAATGTGTCGGCAAACCTGGAGCATTTACCTTTGGTTTGGTTTGTCTTCACACAGGGAAAAATCCTACCGCACCAAAACGTGACACTGTTAGAACTTCTCTCCACTTAATGGTCAGACCTGTCTAGCGTGGGATCAAGATAATAAATGAAAAGACAGAAGACAGGAAAAGGTCCTGTGTTAAGGACCAGTGCAGGTTTCTGTGCAGTTTAATATGGAGCATTGTTTGTTCTTCTTGAGAGGACGTTTGTTCTTAGCTGTATCGATTATCTGGCCAATATACCAGTTTACACTAAAGCTGCAGATGAGTGCACCTGGTAGATGGTTTGGATCAAGGTCAGGTTGTGTTCTCTTGCCACAAATGAACTCAAGAGATTGTTTAAGATTGGATCGAGATCACTTCCTCCAAGAGTCTCTGTGCAGTTGTTTTGGTCCGTATCGGACAGTGATTAGACAGGGGGTCTAATCTAAAATCTAAAACCTTTGTTTCTGTGTTGTTACCCTTTTTTTATTTTTTGATTTCTGTAAAGCTGCTCTGTGACATCAGTTGTGAAGAGCGCTATACAAATAAATTTGGATTCGATTTGATTTGAGTGACCACCGTTTCCGAACCTGCCCAAAAAACTTGGAACAAGGGTGACTTAAAAGTGCAGTTGTGAATACAACCTTATGCTCATTCCCCCTCACTCCAACTTTAAATGTAAAGAATATAAAATATGACAGTAAAATCTTTTTTCATTAAAGTATCAAAAACCCTTTTCACAGTATTGCAGTAATTAATCCGTATTGCCAAACTACAGCTTGGATACCCCAAATGCTTCTGTCCGTTTCACAGTATTGATTAGTGCTCATTTACATGTTGAGTAAAGGGAACATTGTGTAATAGATTATTATTTGTCAGACTGTCTGTAACCTCCTCTCTCAGTACACAAGTGCTGCATGAAATAACTACAGAAATAACCATAAGCTTGTTTTTTTTTCTCTCTACTTTTCTGTACTTTCTCTAGTTTCAGTCCGTCTGGAGCACATACAGGGATTGGTCATTTAGACAGGCAGCAGGTGCTGTCAGTGTTGGATGGGCTGTGTTGTAGTGTGTGCCTCTGGTCGTAGAGAGCTGGAGTTAAGACTGCAGAAAAGTACTGCCATAAAACCCTTTTCTTCCAGAGAAGCACGCCCACACTCCTACACTAGACTCACTTCAAACATATCATCTCTGCGTGACATGAGCGACATGGCAGCTGCATACACTGGCCATTTATCTGTACAGTGTTTTCACTGCACGACAGGATAATGGGCTTTACACTAGTTTACGTCCATGGTGTGCATATTTTCCTAAGCTGATAAAAAGGGAAACCAGTTATTTTAATAGAAAAATAATAAAAAATAACAAAAAGCATTTTATTTGGCATTATTCTTCATCTGCATCTTAAACATAAAAAGAAAATGTAAGCAGAAGGCCTGTGACTCTGCGACACCTTGGTCTGAGATGCACTATCCAGACATCTGCCCTGGCTGTGTGAACACTATATCATGTTAACATAGCCATGTAGTTGGACTATGTGTGAAAGAAGCCTCACAGTCTCATTTTCTTTGTCTCACTCTCTGTTCATCTTTGTCTCCCTTTATGTTAGTCTATCTTTCTTTTTTGTCTGTATTTACATTATATTAACACCAATAACAACATGGATGACTAACAGCAATATTAAAATAAAAGCAACAGTAGTGACATTTTATCCATAAACAGGTGGAATTAAATTATGATCTCAAGGTCACAGTTACACCCACAAATGAGTCTATTTAAAAATAGAAATAAACAGCATATGATAAATATAGGAGGACTGTTAAGGAAGTAGAATAACAAATAAAATACAATAAATTATGTTAATAATGTGCAGTAAACAGCAAAATGAATCACCGTTGTGAATTGATGGGCATGAATATAGCAGTGAAGAGTGAAGAGAAGGAAATGGCAGCAGAATAAAATATTTAGTGTCCAGTTAAAGTGTTGAGCAGTGTTTCTCTAGTAAGAATTTGAGAGTCTTACAGCTTCAGGGAAGAAACTGTTCCTCAGTCTGGTGGTTCTAAACTTAATGCTCCACAACCTCCATCCAACAGTCCTCTGTGGAGCCTTCACCACCCACACCACCCACGCTCTCCACTGCACGTCTGTAGAAGGAGGACTGAGCTCCTGAGTCCAGCATGCCTCAACCGCCCGAGGAAGTAGAATTGCTAATGTGCCTTTCTAATCAGACTGGAAGTGTTGTTGCCCCAGGTGAGGTTGTTACTCAGCTGCACACCCAAGCACCTGTAACTTGAAACAACTTCCACCACAGATCCTCTGAAGTGCAAGGGGGTGAGGGTTCCTGCCCTTCCTGAAGTCCACAATCATCTCCTTAATGTTAATGCAGAGATTTGTTTTCCTGCACCAACCCTCCAGCTGTTCCACCTCCTGCCTTTAGCAAGGCTCATCATTGTTTATGGTGCATCCAACCATTGCTGTGTCATCGGCAAACTTTACAATTTGACAGCCCTGAGGGCAGCCAGTGCTGAAGATTATGGTGGAGGAGATGTTGTGGATCCTCCTCTTGGTCAGGAAGGCCAAGACCCAATTACAGAGGGATGAGCTTAGTCTAAACGCAAGGACTTTGTGAGGTCTGGGGAATCAAGGTGTTAAAGTGGATGTGAGGTCCACAAGTAGCATGCAGACATAGGAATCCTTCTGCTCTGTTGTTGAGGGCAGTGTGGACCACCGAAGAGATGGCGTCCTCTGTTGATTGGTTTGTACGTTATGCATGACTAGCTTAAACATTCTGTTTTGTCAACCATCTTGATCACCAAGACCAAGCTGGTTGTCCAGCTTGACCAGCAAAACCAGAATTGTTGATCAGCATCAGCAAGCTGGTCAATCACCATGACTAGCCTGACCAAGCTGGTTGATCAGCAGGACTAAGTTCATTGACCAGTTTGACCAACATCACTAAGCTGGTCATCCAGCATGACCAGCAAAAGCTAGTTGAAAATCATTTGCCCAGCATCAGCAAGCTGGGAAATCAGCATGACCAGCTTTACCAAGTTGATTGATCAGCATGTTCAAGCATGACCAAAATGACCAAAATGACCAGTGTAGCGTGTTTTCCACCATCTAAGGCCAGAAAACCAGCCACCAGCAAAAGCTGGTACTGAGCTGGATTTTTCAGATGGGATATTTGTTCTTGCTGTGTTGAGCTGGAGAGCAGTTCTGCTGTGATGAGCTGTTACAGGGAGACAGAGTCTTAGAACCCCGTGAGGAGAACCCTTTTCAGGGGTTAGTTTATGACTCTGCAGCACCTTAAAACTACAGCCTCTCTCTGGAACTCTCCATCAACAACTCTCTCTCTTTGTCATGCGCTCTCTCACGTTTTGCTCTCTCGCTTTTTCATCAGGGCTCCAGTGTCACCTGGTTTCACACACTGTCTAGCGTGTCTTCTCTCTCCACCCTGGCAGGCACACACTCCATGTTCTTTCTCCTCTCTCTCTCTTCCTCTGCTTGGAGAAAAGGAGGGTGACGAAAGTGTGCAGCAGCGCTCTGGAGCGGCTGTTTTCGGTTCAGTGGGGATGACACCCTGATGGGTTACTTAAAGAACTCGGAATTGCCCTGCCTCAGTGTTTCTCTTATTAGACCTTCAGTCTGACTTCATTTTTAAATGCAGTTTTGTTGTTTGTGAGAAGCACAGCTGAGTGTTTACCGTCTCACTGTCTGGCTACGGGAGTCTTTTAGCTTTATCCATGAAATAGGAATAATAGTTGAGTTGTCCTTTACTTGTCCAGCAGCTTAGTAAAGCTGTGCACTCGTGTTTATCCTTGCTGTCGGAATTCTCAGAAGTGCTGCACAAGCTGAAATGTTGTACTCATCTCCCACGTTCACTCCGAAGTCACAGTCTTTAGCTTCGTACCTCCAGTACAAAACTAATTTAACCAGGAAGTACATCTCGCTGGTTTTTAGGTCAGAGGATACCAACCCTGGTCTCCAAGACCAGGGCTTGAAATCATTGGTTTATGTCATCAAACATTTGCCACAAACAGTGATAAGCCTTAGTTTGTCTATTTGAGAAAATGTCCCAGTTTTGTTGACATTTATTTGGTTTTAGGAAGCTTTGCATGATACTTTTTCACCCTCTTTTAATCTTTCAGAATTAAAGCTGCTGTCTCTTTTTAACAGTACATTTTAAGACTCGTGTCTTTTTTCCCACGTGCTGCTTGTGCATTGTGGTCACAAGTTCAGAACCCCAGGCATCCCTGTCCCCAACAAATATAATCACTTCCTCCTGAGGGATCCTCTAGAGCAGTTTCTAGAACCCTGTTCCTAGAGGCACCCCTGCTCTGCATATTTTAGCTTTAACATACCCAGTGCCACCCTGAAAGACTTGTTAAAGACCTGATGAGTTGAATCAGGTGTGTTGGGAGTAGGGTAAGCTCTAAAATATGCAGAGCAGGGCTGCCTCAAGGAACAGGGTTGAGAAACACTGCTCTATAATCCCTCAAGTAGAATCTGGGACTTCCTTAGGTTCTCTTCCCAGTTGGTCAAGTACCTCTCCAAAGGGAGGTGACCAGTAGGGCATCCTTAACAGATGCCTGAGTCAACCAGCTCCTTTCACTGTGAAGGAGCAGTGGCTCAACTCCAAGCCTCTCCCACATAAGAGAGTGCATTCTTGTATTATGGGCCCAGGCACCCAGTGGAGAAAACCCCTCTCCGTTTGTATCTGCAGTCTTATCGTTTCCAATCTTGTTGTGGTGGAAAGGCTTGAGTAATCTAATGAACTCCAGCTCTAGGCCATCAGAAGCTGTACACTCCTGCTGAGATCTTCCCAGTCAAACTGGAATGGGGGGGAAGTTCTTCTACTCTAGTACACTGTCTGGAAATGGGTTACCAGGATCTAGCTATTGAGCCAGGCCTGGGTGTAGTGTCCACAGCCTGACTTACACTGTCTGAAAAAGTAACATGACAACCACGTGGACTTGGTACGTACATTAACGTTGTAACTCCAGTGCAAAACTAAAGAAGCACAGACCCGCTGATTGATTGCATTTCAGGGAAAACTACACAACTTGATTTCTAATAATTCCCTTTAGTGATTAATCTGTGTTATGTATTATGACTTTTTTTTCAGCACTCTCTGCAGCACCATGCTCCTCATGTCCTGGAGTGCCTCCCTCTGCTCCTGCGCTGGTACCAGCGTGTTCAGGAGCTCCCTGGGGTTCGATGTGCTGCTGAGGATTGTGGAATGGCTCTATTCAGCCCCCAGGTGAAGCAGCCCTGCTCCCCTCAACCCCAGGTTCCTGAGATCATTGAAGAGGAGCAAGAAAAGCCCAGGCCATCACAAGAGCATTTTGTAGGAGGCCCCAGGCCAACACTTACTAAACTCCAGGTAATTTAAATTTAATGGTTTTTAGGGATATAGTGGTATGAAATTTCTTGGTGCAGGGTTGGTCCATGCCTGCAAATGGCCCATTGCAAAGGACCCGAAACTTACAATTAAGTGTATACAGAAGAATTAGGTGCCCTCTATCACAATTAAAAAGCACCAAATGAGCTGCAGAATTAAATACGTTACTAAAAATGAAGTCAAATATTAATTATCAGCATCATCTAATCTCATCAATCTCATCGTTTCTTGGCCACTCTCACTTTTGGGTTGCTCAAAAGTTTTAAAGCTTCTTTGTGACACTGTTTTGTTGTGAAAAGTAGTATATAAATAAATTTGAAGGAAAGTGAGTCGAACTGAAAATCTGTGGATAAACCTCAGAAGAGCAGTGCATACAAGGTGACCCTATAATCTCATTGAAGTTGAAACTTTATGGAAAAGTGGGTGAAAATCCTTCAAGCAAGTATTGAAGGGCTCTCAAGCTGTGGTAGACTGTATGGACTAAAGAATTGGGGCATATTGAATGGAAATTAAGGGGCGGCATTGTGGCGCTGCAGTAGTGTGCGTCACACAGCTCCAGGGTCCTGGGGTCTGCTCGGGTCACTGTCTGTGAGGAGTTTGGTGCATTATCATAGTGTCCGGGCAGCTTTCCTCTGGATGCTCTGGTTTCATCTCACCTCCCAAAAATGCACGTTAGGTGAACATGTTAAATTGCCCCTCTGATGTGACTCTGTGTCTGTGTGTCTGTGTGTCTGTGTGTCTGTGTGTCTGTGTGTCTGTGTGTGTGTGTGGTACCCTGTGATAGACTGCCTCCCTGCCTTGCGTGATGTCTCCACGTGGACACTGGATTAATCGTGACCTAGTTCAGGAACAAGGGGCTAAGATAATGACTGAATGGAAAACAAATACATAAACCTGTCTAGTCCGCATAGAGAAGTAGAGTCAATAGTTCTCTGGTACAGATGAGTATGAACCTAATGCCAGATGGGGGCTAGGTGGGTAAAAAGCCCCCCAGCATTGAACTATGGAGTGGTGGAACTGTGATCTATGGAATGATGGTGCTCCATCCAGTAGTTTTGGGATGCTTTGCTCACAACTGGACAGTTCAAGTGCAATAATATTGTACAATACCCCCTCCTACTGGACTTTTTCTATTTTTCTCATGCACTATTTATATATATATTGTATATTGTAATTATAGTCTCTATATTAGATATTCTTTATATTTATATAGTGTTTTCTTACTAAACTATGTCTTTTTCTACTTCTTTTGTACTTATGCTGCGGCTGGAACCTTAATTTCCCTGAGGGAACCCTCCCAGGGATCAATAAAGTTCTATCCTATCCCATCCTTTTGAGAGTTGGGGACGAGGTGGGGTGGTGGTCACCCAAAGTCCTGGCCCACTAACACTCTTCAAATCATTGAATGCAATCAAATCCTCATTGCAATCCTTGAGAATCTTGTCGAAAGCCTTTCCTGGATAGTAGAGACAGTTACACCAAAAAAAGCAGGACAAACTCTTTGTAATACCCTTAAATTCAGAAGAAACAGTAAATGCAAAACTTGTGTCCCAATACTTTTGCCATGTAATATTTATCACTCTCCTGACTACACAAATCAGTATCTGAATTAAGGTAGAAATATTTCAATTTTGGTTTAATTCACTTGTGCTTTATGCCATTATTCAGGGAATCATTTCTCAGCTGCCAGTATATTGTGCTCCCCTATTTCCCCCATTTTCACTCCCTTTATGTCTGATTCTCTTTGTATTCTTCCCATCCTCTCACTTTTATATATATACACACTTACCCTGAATGAGAGATTACACATGCTGTGTGCTACGCCGCTTCTCTTTGCCGCTCCACTAAACCTGTCAAGCAAAGCTCGTTCCCCGTAGCAACCTTCAGCCACAGCCACAGTGGATTTATGCCCTCCAGTGGGCTGCAAACACTGGCCACACACCCTATAACTCTACTGCTGCTATCCAAGCTAATACAGCTCTCTGCACTTTATATTTAAAGGAAGCAGCTCATAGTTAACTGAATTAGGCCATATATTCTGGGATAAGTGCTATTATATGGCTCACCGGCTGCATGCTGACGGGGAAATTGTCTTAGTCCACTCATTTTATTCAGTAGCTACAGAGCAGCATTTCCAACAAATCATATCGCTTGTGTTTTCTTTGACGTTGTCACACCTTGAAGTGGACAGTGGGGTTACTGTACTGGTTTAAATCCATTTGAAAGCTGTTTATCTAGGTACCAGTACATACATACATACAATTAGTAAGTGGTGAATAAAGTAGCAAGTTTACGTCTGTCATTGTGTTCATATACCGTATTTTCTGGACTATAAGCCGCTAATTTTTTTTCCCGCGCTCTAAACCATGCGGCTTATAATGAGGTGAAGCTTTTTCTTCTTATATATGTTATTTTCCAGGTGCGGCTTATAGTCCAGAAAATACGGTAGCCATTTCCAAACCTTTTCATCCAACCACTTTATCAGTGTGTCTCCTGCCCACCAGGGTGCATGTTTGAAAAAAAAGGTGGGGCTTAGTGAGCAGCTAGCAGGGCAGAAAGCAGCCACTCGGAGGCGTCTCTGCTTCATACATTGCCACAACAACCAGTGATTATAATTGGGGTTGCTGCCCAGCACTACATAGTAAAGGGGGACAACCCTCTTTTTAATGATCAAATGAGGATTTACAGATTCAGCAGAACTGAACTCGGTTGTACATTTGCCTGGTTTGGAACAACAACTGTGCGTTCCAGTTACATACGAATTCCTGTTGGTAACGAGTAAGTAGTATGTAACACAAAAAAGCTATCAACAGTGCATACTTGGGACTGCTCATCTATTGAGTGGGGTTGTGATGGACACAGTTCTCCCACAAGACAATTCAAAATGGGACAGGAGGAGATACATCTGGAAAAACCAGAAAAGGATGAATAATGATGGCAGTGCAGTTGAGTGGTGAACGTGCAGTAACATGTTGGCTTAGCAACGCATCACCACGTCTTGATGGTACAAAACAGGCCAGAACATTTAATGTAACTTGTCAAACACACACTACAATGATTAGTATAGAGTCTATACAGTCCCATTACACAAGTCACAAAAAAGTTGACATCTTTTTGTGCTGCTGCTAAAGCAACATCACTGGTGTTCAACACGCTTGGAGGAGAACACTGTTAAATCGCACACAGACACTGGCATTGCACTGGGGGAGAGGGAGGGCCATTCTAGGCAACCAGAGTGAGAGACACCAGTTGTTATCTCTTGGATGCCCAGCCACAGATCACTGTGGTATGGGACTCATGATCAAAGGAGGATTAAACAAAGAAAAGAATGTGTAGGTTTGTCACACTTGCGTTACTCTGCTGAAATGTAATTCATTAATCAGAGCTGTGCTCTGAATAAGCTCCTTCTGATCATCACAGAAGAAAGTCAAGTGTCATGTGTGTTTTATATAGAGGTAGGAACATAATAGCACAGAGGAAGCTCCAGTTGTATGCTCTATCTGTTTTCATGCCCATGTGAACACATACTGTGACTGTGATTTAAATGAGTTAAAGGGAACAAAGCACGTGAATGAATCACCAGTGAGACGTTTGGTGTCATATGGTTAATATGATCCTCTTCAAAATCAGCGCATCTCACAATAGAGCAAAATGGAGGTGGAAAAGTAATTCTTATCCCTTTTGTATAATGTGACCTTGAGCGTGACTCTATTGAACCAGACTGGAGTATGTGCTACAACGTCAGGTGACTGCAGCTCTTAAAGCAGTAAAGGGTGCAGGGTTCTTAATAAATAACTTCACTACCCGCAGTACTTTTTACCCCCTGAGCTCGATGGCTCTGTTGTGCTTTTGCTGGAAAAGTCTTGCTTCTAGAAGGTATTTATATCTAAATGAATAACATGATTTACCTGCAGCCTCTTCAGCTCTGAAGGCCTCTTTTAATCCTCATTCGGAGAGACTGACTGCTGATATTTGACTGTGGATCTAGGTGAAAAGCCTGAAAGCTCCCCCTGAGCTATTTCACTCCTCTAAATGATGTTTACATGGGTTGATGTCTCGCTGTGTGAGGCTATTGGAGGTAGATATATGCTACCTTAAAGTGATGGTTTGGTGAAAGGCTCAGAGTTTCTCTTTTCCCCAGATGTAGTCGGAATGACAGACTACATCTGAACTAGTCTAGGTCTTCACTGGATGTGCAAAGATGTGGTTAAATTTATACAGAGGCTATTATTGTACCACCTATTTACATTGACATTACATTGAGGTTTAAAAATGGCAATTCACAGCCTTCACCTTCTCACCTCGTTCATCTTTTTAATGTAGTAATATTTTGTTAGGGCTTAAAAGGTCTTATATCTATCTATTTTACTAATTCACTGTTTCATAATATATCTGTTGTAGGCTATTTTACATTGACGAAGACCGTCAAACGTTTTAGTGAGTGAAAATATCATTTTAATTGTGGAAAAACTGTAACAGAACCGTGTAAAGCAGTAATAATCCAGATTTCATTTACATTAAAAATAATAGTATTTTTGAGAGGGGAGGGAACGAATAAAGCTGGTGTGTAGTAGCAGTGTGCTGGCATGACCATCTCTGCAATGTCACATATATTGTTCCTAAAAACAGGTCTGTGCGTCGGTTTTTGCAGTTTTTCTGGCTAAATCATGTTTTCACGTATTTGTCACATGCACTGCCTCTGAAAGAGGATCCAGCAATCTTCTGCAGCACCATTAGCTAATGGCACTCAATCGTCTGCTCATTCACCCACGGTCATACCAAAGAAGCAACTGAAGAGTCAAAGGACGGCAAAAGAGTGGTGGCCACTCTGACGTGGCTTATAAGAAATAGCAAGAAATTCATCACCTGAAAGGATTTATTAATTGTGTCACGAATAAGCAACTGATTTGATTATTTTTATGGATGGTTCCTGAACTCTGACGATGATCACTGGCTAAATACAATGAGGACTGACTGGAGAGATAAACAGGGTGGGTTGCTTTGGGATTGAAACTGCTTTTGGGATTTAGCTGTTTTTCCGGCTTGGATTCCTTGCAGATGGTTGATTTAATGTTGATGACAGTGTTTTGGGTAAACAGGGAATGTGTTGCTTTGTTGAAAATTGTTTTGATGTGTGTATCGTGTCTGTACGCAACGACAGGGTAATGACAGGGTGGTTGGTTTTGGTTCATATGTTGGTTAAGCTGGGGGCGTCTTACCGAGTTTTGAGTGAGCTCCCACTGGATTCTCCACTCTGAGTACTCCACTGACTAAAACTGCTTGCACACTGAACACGGAAAATTCGCCCTTTCAAACCCATTATTTTCAATGGGATGCGCAGTTCAGACGCAGGCTTTCACTGCATGGAGCTTAGCGGCAAGCATGGCAGCAAAGAGAGTCTGCCGTGGCATGTTTTGTGCCGACAGAGCACTTACCACTGAGGTGCACAGCCAGGAAGCGGTGTACATGACAGCAGCTTGCACAGACATGAGCGGGAGGCATAACTGAGTTCAGTGTGAAAACAGCTTCACTGAACTTCCCATCATTAGATTCCACTGCTCTGGAAGGAGACCATATCAGAACTCACTCTTACAAGGAGTCTTCCATACACTCTGCGCAATAACACACTCTCAGAGAGGTCTCTAACCCGAAAAGGTTTGAACTATCACTTTAAACTTTATAGTGTGCACTCTAGGTTCAGTGCAGACCACTTACGATGGCTGACTAACTAACCAATTAATATTGTTCTGCTTGTAGGTCTACATATCTAGATGCTGTGTTGCCTTTTGTTCGATCGTAGGCAATATTTCTGCATGTACACTATGTTGCATCCATCACCATCAACTAAGAAATCCCATAATTGAATTAGCCCGTCATTTCCTTATTATACACATCGTCTGTAGAGATGATTACATGAAAGAAGCTTAATATAATGGCTATAATAAACTGTCGTATATCTGCATTGAAGCAAATAAAAAAAAAAATCTGATAAATTAATCTGAGTAAAAGTCTTGATTTGCTTCAAGAGTAAGTTTATGTTTCTATCTGGTCATGATACTGCAGTCTTCAGAATTGCTTGGCATGGTTTAAGGTATGTGCTGATTTAGGCATAAATAATGCTAAATATTAAACATAAGCTCCATTACTTGTTTTCGGCCTTTACTTCGTAGCTCCATTGCAAAACAAAGTTATCTCGTTTTATTTTATATCTTGTTGCAAGAGTTATATTGGAAACTGGTTAATTTTTTAATTAAATTTTTCATTAAACACCCACTTTAATGTATCCACTCAATAAAGTAAAGCAGCCTGCAGTGCCACTCACTTGCGATCCCTTATGGCCTTTTTTATTCCTGCTCCTCTCCTGCTCCTGCCTGGACAAACTGCTGAACACAACACAAAATCCAATAACACTTTATAGCCAGTGTAAACAGCCGCTGCAGTAATGAGGAGAGAGTGTGTGGTGGTGGATGGCTATTCCGCCATTCTTTTCTCATGTATTAGTCTACTCTAGAGAAGTCATAATGGATACGAACTGTGTGCTGCATCTCTGGCCCGCATGGACACTGCAGTGGCAGATAAACCCTCACAGCTGTGCCTGCAGAGGAAGTTCAGCTCATTCCAATGTGTTTGTGTGTGCGTGTTTTTCCATCTTGGCCACCCTTGAATCTTAGTGTGTAAATCAGCGGTTTCCTGTCACACCAAATTGATATCCATAAAAGGGGAGAATAAGTGAATGTGTTTCACTCTTTGTGTGGACCAGGTGGCCTCACGATGATGTAAAATGAGGATTTTGATAATTCACTGTCGGTCTGAACAGAAATTGCAATTTTAAATACCACGTACCTTACTGTTAACATCAAATCTAGAAGTTTTAGGAGTAAATTATAACTTTATCTTTGGCTGCATGATGTTACCACAATGGCCTTTTTGTCCATTTGTATGTAGCATTGCAATAAAAACTATAAATAATTCTGCATTGATTAGTAATAACATATGACTTTATTACAGGTAAACACAATTTAACTAAAGAACAAATAATAATGAGTCACACATTTCTCTTATTCAGGCAGTAAACATCCACAGTGCAGGGCTAGAAAAAGTAAGTGAACCACCTTCAAGAGCCAATTGCAAAAGGTGTTTCAGTTAAAGAGATGAGATTGTAAAAGTTTCACAGATACGTTGCTAATGTCATATCCAGCATTGATTTTATCAAAATCTAGCTAGATTTCGTTGACCTTGATCTTCCCACCTTATAATCTTGTTTTCTTAAAATGAGACGGTGTTGTTAAAAGTGCTGCTGCTGATCTAAGACCATAAGATAAGAATTGGTTTATGCAGAATAAAACCTGCTTCAATATCAATGCTTGCTATGTGAAGAAGAGAGAAATCTAGATATGACTAATTTAATTTTAAATAGCTTGATAAATGATACGAGAATCCTACTCTATGTACATATTATATTTGGTTCTATTTTAATGTTAAAACACTGGATTATAGCAGAGCATTAAAAAGCTGAACATCTCTAATGGTGATTTTCCAGAGTACAGTGTCCAAGGAAAACATGTTTTGTACAGCTACAGAATACTGATGGTTCAGTTATAAAACGGCCCAAATATAAGTCTTGGTGATTTCCCAAAGGCATCTGTAGCTGAAGTCCTGATCCCCTCCATTATAACCATGGGCATATTCTTCTTGATTGACGATGCTAAACTTCATATATTTTATTTTTTTTTTAAATTAATTTTATCCCTTTATCTTTACATCATAGTTTCATGTGATCAGACAGCCTTAAAAATATTTAACTACTAGTCGTACCATTTATGACTGTATGTGACATTTAAATTTAATTGGATTAAAAAAATGTAATTGACACGCGACCTAAAAATGTCCAATAATGAGCTTTTGCATATTAATGACTGACCAGTAGGGGTGGCATAATTACAATGTTGTATCGTATCAAACCGTGTAATTAATTTCTTCTGTTTTACTGGGTGATGTCATACTTATTCTCTGTATCGATTACTGTACTAAGTATGGGAGAGTATTTCAGTAGCAGTTTAAGACTCTGCTGCTACTGATGCATTTTATCTGCATGTCCAAGTGTCACAATAAACATGCGTATTGTGAAAATAGATTTAAGTATTGTGATATTATAATATTATTACCAAATTGATGACTGCCAGATTTCAGGATTTATCACAATATGTGTGTCACATAAACAGCATGCTGGGATTTCTTAGATCAGATTTTAATACAGTATTTCAGTGCAGTATAGACATGCAATCAATGTCTAGAAACATCACTAGATAATATAATATGTTTAATATTTCTTTGGAAATATTAAACTCTAAACCCTCAACTCAATCATGAACTGGTAACTTTACCAGTAAAAGGACTGTTTATAAGAAAACAGTGTTTGTTCTTGTCAAATGTATTGGTGAATTGCAACAATGCAGATCAATATTGTATATTTACAAGGAAATGTTGTTATTCAGTGACTCTCCTCATTATCAGACTCATGACGTGCTTAAATATTAAACAGATTCATTCCCAAGTCTGATTATTATCTGTTATTAGATTACTGCATTTATGTAAAGGCATCATTTTTAGATCCCCAGAGCAGTGGAGTTGTCACTCTTTATGCTGTTTGGAATTCTGATGTGCTGCGCCTTGATCATAGGCATGTCTAGACCCTTTTTCGGAGTGCTCAAGCTCCTCTCCTAATCGTGTATGTCTGTCTGTTTAGACCCTTTTTAGGATTGCTCAAGCTCCCCTCAGGTGGTCCTGCCCTTCAACAAAAAGAGCCTATTAGCCTGCTGCTTACAAGATAAAGGCCCGACCCTTTAGAGAAAAGAGCCAGCTAGGGTGCATGTATTGAGGTGAAAGTGCCACTGGTGGGGCAACTCGCATGATGTGGAGATCACCAAGCACTACAAACTGTGTGTGTGCGAGTGCGCGAGTGTGTGCGAGTGGCCGGCCAGAGAAAAGAACAAAGTTCCAGTGACAGGGTAAGGACTTCAGACTGTGTGTATCCCACAGTCCTGTCTTTTCCTAAACAGTAACTGATAGATAATAATAACTGATAGATAATATGAACCACAGCAGCTCAGTATTCAGATTTAAATTCATATGGATCAATTATATTTACTAATAGCTAAAATACATAGTTTGCCTTATTACATTAAAATGTACAGGTTTTGTGTATTTGAGGACACTGGTCTCAGTTGGTGCTCAAAACCCCTAAATCTCTGCACGTAGAATTGCCCCAAAGCCACCATCCATTGTGAAATTCTCAATGTTGTCAAGTTGTTCTGAAGTTCAGTTGTGATTATGTTTATGATGATCAAACAGATCAGAGTTCGTTTGTAAAGTGAGAGTGTATACCTGCATCAAGACTGGCCTCTGTGTGTTTCAGATATTCTAGAATTGCTAGTGGTGCGCACAAATGAAGAGAGAGAGCTCTAGTGCTTTTCAGGACAACAGTGAAATTGCTGGTAAAAAGCACAAAGAATTCTAAATTATTAATGCTTAAACATGTTACCACAGCACAGTTAATGTCACAGTAAATCTGCCAGGGGGTTAATGAATCTGAACCACAGTGTTTATTTATGTCTAATCTTTAATGAAGTCTTTTAAAGGCATTGTTTACATGGTTTATTATTCACGTTTATTGGTTCATTGGTTTTGTAAGTGTTTTCTTGACCAACTGTGAGAGTGAAAGGAACTACCTCACCAATATATTAGTGTGTGTGTGTGTGCGTGTGTGCGTGTGTGCGTGTGTGCGTGTGTGCGCGTGTGTGCGTGTGTGTGCGTGTGCGTGTGCGTGTGCGTGTGCGTGTGTGTGCGTGTGCGTGTGCGTGTGCGTGTGCGCGTGCGCGTGTGCGTGTGCGTGTGCGTGTGTGTGTGTGTGTGTGTGCGTGTGCTAAATGTGCAGAAGTAATGTGGTGTTCGCAGGCTGTGTTTTTGTGGCTACTCGGTCTGTTCTGCAGCTGTTGCTGGTGTCTCTTTGCTGCAGACTGAATGCCACAGTTCTCCATGTGGCCTGTCCACGTTGACTGCTTATGGTGAACCTGGCACCAGACAGTGACACTCGATCCCTCTGCTGCTGCCGAGCAGCGGCAGCTTGTGCTAATCAGACGGGCCTGTCTCAAATCAGCAATGCACCCTCTTATCCTCCTCCATTACTGACTCCACTGAGAATCCCGCTCCAGCTGTCTCGCAGCACCCAGACAGTGCGTGCCGATTGAGGAGTTTATGTGCTGGTCACCAGTGGCCTGAATAACTGGAACAGATCTTTGGAGTGACAAGTGAGATTCTTGTGTGATAGTCTGGGAAAAGCTGTAATGAGGCTTCTCATCATTCCAGGCTTTTCACTTTTCCAGCATGCCTCCAGGCTGGATCTGAGTGACATTCACTCTGATTGTTAACTGCGTTATTCTGTTCTAAGACAGGACCAATATGTCACTGATGAGGCTTCATACTCACTGTTGAAAATGAAATTAGGCTGGATGAGGTGACAAGAACCCTACACCTTTTCAGGGGGGTTACACACGGGGCCTGTTTTAATCACAAGCTTTTCACAGGGGTCTTCAGGGAGACAACTCCCTTTGTTGAACCTTCTGGAGGTGTTGTGTGCTTAATTCTGCAAATCACTGACAGTCAGGCATCCGGGACCCAACCATGTCTTCCAAACACACTTTATAGATCTGTCACGTATTCAGCCTCATAAGTGTAGAAACATGTGAGGTACTTTGGTGGCTAAGGCTGCATCTAGCCCTAGACCTTTCAGGTACCTCTGACAGTTCTTTCATGGCAGCCTTTAACACCTTTGGCATCTATTGATGTTGGGCAGACTGTGTTGGTAATAGTGTTGTGTAGGGTGCTGGGTCAAGTGCTGTGTAGAGTGTTGGTAATAGTGTTGGGCCAAACTAGTGTTAGGAGTCTTGCCCAACCAAGACGTATTATCTGTTGCACCAGCAACAACCACAGGTTATGGTGTGTTGGAGCTTTAATCAATAATGATATGAACATTGTCTTGGAGTCATTAATCGTGTGTGTTTTTGTGTGTATGTGTGTGTTAAATAACTGCTCTTTTAAAAGACTGAGGGCCAGATGCCTCTTGAGGGTTTGTTTAATGTTCCTCTTGAAGAAGGACTTGGCTTAGTTAGGAGCAGAAAAAATGGGAAGCATCTTTCATCATTGTAAAAAAAAATTGATTAAATATTATAGATGGTCATAGTCATCTGTTTGTCTGCATGCTTTGTCCTTTCACCCAATCATAAGGACCCCACGGCACCACCACAGAGCAGTCAGTATTTAGGTGGGGGGTCATTCTCACCACTGCAGTGACACTGATGTGGTGTGTTGGTGTATATTAGCTTGTACAAGGGGATCAGACACAGCAGTGCTACTGGAGTGTTTAAACACTCCTACCTAGTTGTAAAGGCAGAGACAGAAGCTCATCTGTTGATGCACGGTTTGTGTTGGTCATCCTTTAGTCCTTCATCGGTGCTCACAGGATGCTGCCCACAGGTTGGAAATTTCTGGTTGGTGGACTGTTCTCAGTCCAGCATTGAATCAGATGTTTAAACACTCCAGCAGCTCTGCTGTGTCTGATCCACTGCTCTGTGGTGGTCCTGTGGGGTCCTGAACAGAGTGAATGGAGGCTAAACATGTATGCTGGGGAACAGATGGACTACAGTCTGTTGTTATAGAAATATAAAGTGCTCCCAGAGACACGGGTGGCTGAATGTGTGTATTGTGAATTGGATTGGACCCATTTTTAGGTTTAGGATTGAGGTTTTGTATTCTGCTGTCTGATCCGAACGAAAGCGGAGAGTTTTCAGGTGTTTTATTGGAATAAAAAACTCCCACAGAGGGTTCAGTGAGTGGTCACAAGTAACCTTTTTATGTGTATTGGTACATTTTGGTTGAGGGATCAGACCTAAGGGGGCTCTGAAGAGTATAAGTGGTGACTTATGTTGTCGTGCGTATTTTTCAGGAAAATGGCATTGAGGCCGTCTTCTCACTGCACCCCTGCCCTTCGTGGACACTCCAGTGGGAGATCCTGCCTGCTGCTGTCAACCCCACTGAAGGTAGAGTGTGTGTGTGTGTGTGTGTGTGTGTGTGTGTGTGTGTGCGTGTGCGTGTGCGTGTGCTTCCCACATTAATTTAATGTACATGCATTTTAATGTACTTATTAATATATTATTAGATATTACATGTGCAGGTATAAATCTGTATAATCACGCCACCAGTAAATGTTGATGTAGTTCAGCCCCTTGCGTGTGTTCACCTTGTGTGCTCAAATAAACGTACATATTTTTGCCGAAGCCCAGTTCAGCATCATTAACATGTGCTGGAGCGCCTGAGCCACAGAGGCGTTTGCATAAAACATCACTCAATGTTCCTGTGTTCCACAACTCCCTGTCCACGGCTACAGCAACGAGAACACGCTTTCTCCCTCCTTCAGTCAAACCCCTAATCCTCTAACACTCCAACATCACAGTGCACCATCACGGCGAAGCGTGCCTTCAGACCGGAGCACCTTCATGTAGAGGATGTGGATTAATTCCGTTTAATTCTCTAATGCAAGGTGTAGTTGAAAGCTGGCATGAGAAGGATTGGGCTGCAGCATGGAGAAGTGGATCACTGTATCTGGCCTTCTGAATCTGATATTGCAGGAGAAAAAGTGCACAGTGTCTTTACTACAGTGCTGAGAGACACAGAGAAAGACAACGTTATAGTGGCTCTACTGAAATATACAAACAGAACATAGAACAATATTATATGGAAAAAATTATTGCTCATTCATTATTTCTCCCACAATCAAGAGTGTTAAAAGAGTTTATTCTGCTAGTGTTGGAGTCTCTACTGTCCAGGGAAGACGTTCTAGTAAATTTTGGACCATTGCTGTTTATCTGCTCCAGAGTGACCTGCTCTCCAAGTACTAGACAAGCTGTGTGTTCACGCATCTGGGGCAGCAATGGATATAACATAACATACCTGAATGCACTCATTACAGGGTGTGTCCACAAACATTTGGACATTTAGTACCTCAAATTTAAGGATATTCAAAGTGAGTTGGTCTGCAATCTCCTGGATACTGCAATGTTGCTGATGGGGCTTCGAATTATTAAGCCACCAGAGCATCAGTGATGTCAGGCATTTATGTTGGCTAGTTATTTCTGGATCCCAAGTGGTATTCCAGCTTGTTTCAAAGGTCTTCAGCAGCACTTCAGTCCAAATGGTGTTCCGTCGACATCCATCATTCGGATTCACGGTGGACATCATGTCCCAACTCATCCCAAAGGCATTCAGTGGAAGCTTATGACTCCCAGAAAGTGTTCAGTAGTGCTTCATCATTCCAACTCGTCTCACAGGTATTCAGTGGAGTTTCATCGCCCCCAAAGATGTTTGACAGAAATTCATCACTCAGACTACTTTAAGTGCTCATTCCAGCTTCCCCAAAGGTGTCTGGATCTTCCTCATGTCAAAGATACTCAGTGACATACCATCATTCCTTCTCATTCCAAGTGTGTTCAGTGAGGCTTCATCAATCCAGTTTGTTCCAATGGATCTTCATCAATCATTCTAGTTGGGTTGGAGGTTCATTTCTCCAAAAGTGGTTCTGTGGAGCATTGTAATTCCGGCCTGTCCCAATGCTGTTTAAAGGTGGTCAGCTGAAAAGGTGCTTTTAGTGTTAATCATTCCAGCTCATCTCAAAGGTGCTTCAGTGGAACTTCATGACTACCACAGGTGCTTGATAGAACTTTCACTCATATTCCTCTTAGGTTTTAATGCCAGCTCACCCAAAGGTTTGTGGAAGTTCATCAGCCTGGTTTGCCCCAGGGATTTTCAGTAAAGTCTCAACATTCCTTCACTTTCCAAGGGTGTTAAGTTGGGTGTTAAGCTGGACTTCATCAGTCCAATGGTCGTTCAGTGGTGCTTCATCAATCCACTTTTATTAATCTCACATGTGTTTAGTTCATCACTCTTTAAAGGAGTTGTGTCCTATTCTACAGGTACAGGTGTTTGCTGATTTGAAGAGGTGACAGGGCACGTTTAGGGCATTTTCACATCCGAACACTCAAACCAAGGTTTGGGTTTTTGTTACACTGGTATACTTTTGGTCCGGTCAGTTCTGGTTTCACGCTGCAGTTTATTCAACACACTAAAGACTGTGTTGTGTTGTTGTCCCCTACGTGGGCGTCATCTCCCTACACTAATCCTTGACTGGTTTGTAAGGGAGTGCATTTCTGACACCAGTGTGAAAGATTTTCCTTTCTAGGTGCCAAATTCTTCCTCCCTGCCAGAATCGGAATCCTTTCGGGTGTCTGCATGTCACACAGCAGACTGATTGTGGCAGATGACCCTCAGATTCCTTTTGTTTCTGTTTATAAATAAGGGTTACTCTACTGTTACGTTACGTACAGGAAGCGTGAATGTAGGGGGGCAGTCTGAAATGGCCAGTTCTTGTTCATCTTGTGTTGTTTGATTTGTCATGATAGCCTGCCCCTAGGTTCCTCTAGTTGGTCCGAAATTCCGAACCTATCAAACCATGGTTCTCTTTGTCCTCTTTAGGACAGACCAAATTCTGATACTTTGGTCCTGATGATATTTTAGTTTGGACCAAACTGAAAGGTCCGAATATCGTAGGTGAGAAAAGTACCCAAAAAATAATGTTAGCATTAAAAAAGACTTAATCCATGTCATGGCAACTGACCCACAGTGTATTTTCCAATATTGACTTTTCCCCAGTTATTAATGTTCTAGGAATGTTCTGCAAAGTAATAATGGTTTGCTTCAGAATGTTGTAAGAATGTCTTTCACAACATTCCCAGTTAAATGACTAAAAGTAACGTTACGGAAATATCTGAAGTAACTTAATAAAATAAAATATATAAATATAAAAAATGTATGAATTCCATTCTTGGATTTTCCAGTAAAGTCAGCAGATTCCACAAACCAAAATCATACTATTCAGAACATTCATTTAATGTTCGACTAAACAAAAAGTTGTAACTGGGACTGTTCGGAGATACACATACTCAAATAAATCCCGGAATCTGTTCTGCAGCACTGAGGTGAGGTGTACAGAGCGTGTGTGTGTGTGTGTGTGTGTGTGTGTGTGTGTGTGTGTGTGTGTGTGTGTGTGTGTGTGTGTGTGTGTGTGTGTGTGTGTGCGCGTGCGCGTGCGCGTGTGTGTGTGTGTGTGTTTTACTGTAGCTTTATTGTGGTTCTTCTCTGCTTAGATCTCAGTGCAGCACTTTCTCTTGCTGTGCTCTGGGAAGTCACTCTGCTGTGCTGAAGGTTTGTGTGGAAAAGAGGAATGCATGTGTGTGTATCCTGTATTCAGAGACGCTGTTGGAGCTCAACATTGGATTTTCCTCAGTTCAGACAGGCTGCAGCTGTTTTGCATCATCACCACACACACACACACACACACACACACACACACACACACACACACACACACACACACACACACACACACACACTGTGGAGTGATAAACCTACTTCAAATGTTGAGTCCGAAAATATACCATCATTATGTGGAAAGTCACCCGTGAAGGCAGAGAGCATTTGTTTACCAACTCTTCTTCTGCAGCGGTAGCTGGAATACAGCGAGCAGCATTTTAAAAATATGAATAAATGTAAATGTACTGTTGAATGAATGCATTAATTTAGCACTGCTTTATTATTGGAACAGACTGTCCTTGAAAAAGAATTAATAATTTTGAGGCAGTCTAACATTTGGATTCGCCACAGTGCCACTCAAGCTCCTGTATAAAGAAAAAAAGGTTGATTATTCTGTAATCAGAAGAACTGCAGCGTGCCACGTTGATTTTCTCCCTCAGTAAGAAAGCAATCAGGTTGGTGCGGAGAGACCTTGAGGTTCATAATTTTTTGTAATCACAGTTTATTCATTTTTTTACTGGTGGCAATCAGCTGTTAGCTATTATTGACATCTCCGTTGGGGTCGGTTCTGGTGCAGCGGTCATTAATGGAGCATAACAAGTCAGGGCAGGTCAACAGGTTCATCTATTCACAGCCAGGACAATTTGCATTATTCACCACCCTGAAGCTGAGGTGCAAGGTGCGTGAGAGAGCTTCAATTCTACCCAGTAGGTGAGTGGAGTCAGGGACAGTGGACATTGTGGACAGTGAGGTTTTTTAATTAATTAATTAATTAATTAATTAATTAATTTATATATTTTTGGTGATAATTTGTGATATTTAGAATTCACCCTTTAGGTGATTGGACAAATAGTGATATTAGAATAAAGGGTTAATTTTTTGAACTTTAGTATGACTTGTCACATTTGTCTTGAACTGTACATCATCAAATTCATAATCTCAGCTGTAAAAAGTAATTATAATAATAATCTTGAATAATTATGTTAACGTAAATACTAGTGAATTCACACACTAGGGGGAGTGAGCACACCTGCCTGGAACGGTGGGCAGCTCTAACCACAGTACCTGGGGAGCAACTGGGGAGCTAAGTTCCTTGCTCAAGGGCCCTTCAGTCATGTCCTGCCAGGTGAGGGAACTGAACCAGCAACATAATAAAATAGTAATAATAAAAACTAAAATAAAAAATGCCCAAATGCCCCAAAAATAATAAAATGCCCTAAAATAAATAATAGATACCTAATATTTGAGTGTTAACACTGTGGCCAGCAAAGATAACATTTGTTTGGAAGAAAAGGCTCTGTTCCAATCAGTAGAACCTAAACTACTTGCATATAAAGTGCTAACATGCATTCAGTTTTTAGATAATTCTAGATTTGATTTTTAATTAGTAATGAATAATTAAATTAATTATTTAAAGCCTAAAATTAAAGAATGCTTTTTGAATTATACTCTTTGCCAAACGGCGGGGGCAGAACACGTCCTCTTCTAAAGAATAAAAGACATTTCTCTGTAAATAAATAAATAAATAAACAAATAAACAAAGTTAATATGCGTCTGCTGGAAACAAATGGTAATGTTCAATCAGCAGCTTCACAGCACGACACAGCAGCCTAAACAGCATGGCTGTACACGATAGCACAACAATGTCTGCATTCTGTGCTACAAAACATTTTGCAAACTGTTATTTTCACAAAGTCCATAGTTAAGTTTTCAAACTGACGGTAACATGCTCATTTGAAATGCATTTCTTTAACTCAGCCGATGTTTGTCTTCAACTTTTGACTGGCGCTGTTGGCTTTGGAGTGTATGTTGGAGATGATGAATCACTATGAAGTGTAACATGCAAAAACATACTTATACAGTTACAGTACATTTACTTTCATGTTACAGGGAAAAGGGTCATTTATCCAAAGCAGATACAAGATCAGACCTGTTTGTTCTTTATTCCAGGAGCTCCTTCTGCCTGCACACGCCTACATTTGGCCACCCACAGTCTCTCAGAGCTACTTCCACTAATATTCGCATGCCTTCTGCACATAACGTGTTAAATTACACAACACAGATTACTGTGGCTGAGCTGAAGTGTGTGTGTGTGTGTGTGTGTGTGTGTGTGTGTGTGTGTGTGTGTGTGTGTGTGTGTGTGTGTGTGTGTGTGTGTGTGTGTGTAAGGGAATAGGAGGCTCATGTTGTTTCTGTGGAGGCAGGGGTTTTCTCTTACCCAGACAGATGATGGAAGGAAGGGAAGGAAGGCCTTGGTTTTGAAGAACATTTGTTCATTTATTTGTAGCCTCATCAAGACTAGGGCTCCGTGTTGATCCAGATGTCCAGCGCTTTGTAGTTTGTTCTGTGATGTTTCCCACTCCCAGTTGTTTCGCAGTGAAAGGTACTGATGATGTGTATTCTGAGTCCAGCGGTCGTTTTGTTAGAGACTGGATCTGGGTTTAATTTTTTTTTTCTTCACTTTTCACGTTGCACTGGTTCACGTCAGCATTTGGATAGCATAGAGGAGAACACCACTACTCTCTAATTGGCAGATTAGGGTTTCATTCCTTACATGGGCAAAACACCATGGTATACCAGTCCATGGGCAAAACTTGGGCAGCAGTTTTTTCTACCTCTGTAATGTGGTCAAAATATAAGTTCTGCAAAAGTGCATCTACCTAATACCATAAATGTAGATGAAATTCCAGAGATTTGAATGCCTCTTTTTCCCTAAATTGTGGAGCTGTAAAGGCATTCAAATGAGTTTTACAGCAGGTGGGCAGGAAAAAAAGAGCTTGTTAAATTATAGTGTATCACATTTTTAGTGTATCTTCATTTTTTGAATAATATGAGTGATATCAAATGCTTCTTAAGGAGCCACCAGGGATGCAGACACTTGTAGCCCCCAGCTTTAAGGTGTTCCCCGATATGCTGAGTGCTTCTCGTCTCTTGAAAAGTACTTGTTTCGGAAAAATGGGAACTGAGACGATGGGTATATGTGATGTGATTTTCTCCCAACATAAAGAATTGGGGGGAATTTTTTTTTGTTTTCTTCCCTTTTGACTCAAACATCCCCCAGAAATCAGAATAAAACTGGTGCATTGAGACCCTTCTTCTCCATTACGCACCCAGACGGTGCATTATACTGAATGTCTGTTCTTAAGTCATTTAAAATCAGCAATCAAATAGGCAGTTTGATTGGTCAGCCCAGTTAGGGCTCTGCCCCATCACTTAGGATGCTCTCAAGGGTGGAGGGTGAGGACACACACATACCTCCTGTGATACAGGCAGCCACTGTCTCTTTTTGAACTAACACCCTTATTGCTGGGTAACCAGTGTGCTCAGAGTAAAATGCCAGGTCCCTAGTTCTGATACAATGACTAACAGATGCCTGTGCCAGCATTACAGTGGGTGTGATGTGGGGGAGAGCATGCCGTTTACCCACCCAGCGAGACCATGGCCAATTGTGTTCTCTCTGACTTAGGCTGCCGATGGCAATCAGCATGACCACATTTTTTTGCAGCCCGGATATATCTCATAATCATATCATATCTCATATCATAATTCCAGATGTTTTTGCATTTGGTGTGAATAGTTTGAAATGAAAAAAAACAAAAAAAACAACCCCAAAACAAAACAGGAATCCTTTGCATTTATTTGTGACACGTTTGATATGTAACACCTTTTGACTGTGAACTGGAGACCCTTACACATAGCAACGTAGTAAGAAAGTATAAAATGGAGGGTATAAACCAGTTGTAGGAAAGAAACCAGTTTCAGACGCCAGTGCAGATCACATAATTCTGGTATCTGAGCTGGATGTGGAATCATATGTTTTGGCAGAAGATTTTAGCCAGATTTGAAAACTGCATTCCGTCAGGTTTGTCTGAACTTTTGACTTGTTCTGTACGTTTCTGAACATCCTTCTGTGAAGTACTTTAGGGACGGAGCGTTTCCACAGACATTTCAATATGAGCAGCAGATGGTCAGTGGATCTGTCTTCCTACACAAAGAAAAACATGTTATGCTGCTGTTTGAGTATTAGCCAGCACTTTCCCTCCTCAAAGACTGAAGCAGTGGGAGTGAGTCACAGCTCTGTAACCCCTCTCGCCCCTGGGGAATCGAATCTCATTCCATTATGATATTACATCAGTGATGCTACAGCCATTAAGTCCACCGTCTTCCTGCGGTGTGTGATAATACACACATCAACAGCAGAGACTTCATCTGCGTGGAGCATTCGTCCTTTTGAGGTTCGACCAATCTCTTTCCTCTCGCTTCACTTTTCTCATCTTCTCATCCGAGGCCGAGCTGGAAACAACATCTCCGGCTCTATTTTGAAAAATAATAAGCTGTAACGGTCTGTGGGCGTGCGCAGGAAGCTGACTCCCCCGTCAAAGATGCTGTTGGATGAATGCAAGCTTGCAAGAGCTGTTCTCAGGCTCCTGTCCTTGTGTTTTTAAACACTGTTAAATCCCATCAGTGTCTAAGGGAAGGATCTGAATTTCCCATTCGTTTCAGAACATGTCCGGCCATAGTGGAGATATTTCAGGTGCTGTTACAGCCACCCACATTTGTAAAGCACTCTTGTGGAGTTGAGTTAAACGCAGTGGTAGATTGAGGCCAGCATGTGGGAGGTTTCCATGGCGCAGGCTGGGAGTCTGTATCCCTGCGCTGGCCATTATGTGACTGCTCCCTCTGCTCTCAGTGCAGCTAATTTGGAGTGGGCCTCTGAGCTGTTTATTATTCATAAGATATGTGTTTGCTTTGGACTCGAACTGCATAATTTAATATTTAAGCCAAAAGTGAAGTGGGACAGTGGACATTTGACTGCTCTGGGAATTTTTTTCCAAGTTTACAACCTCAGCCTCGTCCTTGGATGGCAGTTTAAAAGCTTCTACAAAAGGCTTTTGCAGCTGATTTTCAGTAAACTGTTATCTATTTGCTTGATCTAGTTTTTTACACACAGGCTGTACTTGGCCTCTCCCCCATTTCACCAATGTGCCTTGGTTAATAGCCAGTCTGATTTTTTTTTTTGTCCAATTTCCAAAACACCTGGCGAGAGAATTCTGTTGTAAATAAAGCCTCACTCCCAAAATTTTCACTTTCTCAAGTCCAGCATGTGCTTCAAATCTGAAACGGACACCATGGTGTGTTTACATTTACATTTACATTTACATTTGCGGCATTTAGCAGACGCCCTTCTCCAGAGCGACTTACAAAAGTGCTTTGCTGTTTACTTAGAACATCCTTAGCTAGTAGACGAGGCTGGCATCTAGAGATTCCTCACATTTAGATCCTGTTGAAACAAAAGTCTTTATGGAGTTAAATCCTCCTGAAACAGATGAGTCTTCAGTCTGCGTTTGAAGACAGTGAGGGACTCAGCTGTTTGGACTCCCAGGGGAAGTTCGTTCCACCATTTTGGTGCCAGAACAGAAAAGAGTCTGGATGCATGTTTTCCTTGCATTCTGAGGGATGGTGGTTCAAGCCGAGCTGTACTTGGTACAGCTCGAGTTTTGACCATTGCCATCATGTATGGAGGGGCTGGTCTGTTTTTGGCTTTGTAGGTCAGCATCAAGGTTTTGAATCTGATGCGGGCAGCTACAAGGAGCCAATGAAGGGAACACAGCAGATTCATATACTTGCAGTTCATATACTTCAGTTCATATACTTGATGCCATATCTGAATACCCAATTAAGCATACAAATGCTATGATGGGCAGAGGTACTGTACATCTATTCAAATGACCCCTCCTGCTTTGTGGTGCTCTCCCCAGTTTTGTTTCACACCTGTAATAGACTCTGTATAACATATGGAGCAGGGGGTTACTTTAAATATGCATTCAGCCGTTGATTTAAAAAGAATTATTGTAACATTGTTACTATATTAATGTAACACCCCCCCCCAAAAACTGAAGATTCTAACTGGTTTAGGGACTGTCTGGATTTAGAATTCAGATCATAGGGTTGAACCCCTGCTGTAATGTGAAATCAAACAGCATCCTACCTGAGGTCTATGTTGTCTTAGGCTTTGTTGTCTTAGACTCATTATGATGTCCTGTCATCATTACCTGTATGGGCTACATCAGCCTTTACAGGTGCGTTTTCCAAATTCTACCTCTCTGCCAGAATTGGACTCCCTTCAGCTGCCCCCGTGTTGCACAGCAGAGCTGCGGAATATGCTCAGATTCCTTTAGTTTCCGTTTATATTAAGGGTTAATTTCAGGAAATGGATCATTTTAATCTTTTTTTGTTTGATTTGAGATGATAGACTGCCTAAACTTTCTGTAATCGTTTGACGAGTCCGAACCAGCCTAAAAAGTGTTTTCACACTGCAAACGAAATGGACCAGTAGGACTGAGACCAAGTCCAGATCAGGCCCCTGGACAGCAGCACCGCTCTGAAGCATTCAACAGTTTCTATGTCAGTAAAAGCTAGAACTGTTTGGACTTTAGTAACTTGACTTGTAGATTCAGAGTCAAGGCTGTCCAGGAAACCTGGGTGTCAAGGTTATTTTCCATGTTGAGTTTAGCTTTGACAGTGTTTCATTTTCAATTTAATTCAATAAAGCAAGTTAAAGAATAAGAGAGTCAGAGATAAGAATAATAAGAATGAGAGAGAGAGATGCTCCTGAATCATGATCACTGCAGCAGGACTAGTTTGAGCCCTGAAGGTCCCCTGGGAAATGTAAGGTGTGTGTGTGTGTGTGCTTGTGTGTGTGTGTGTGCTTGTGGGTGGGTGTGTGTGTGTGTGCACTTCCCTTTGGTATCTACCTGTCTGAAGTGGATGTTAAAGGTTGGGAAAGGTCAAAAGGAAGAGAAGGAGTGCATCAGCAGGTGACGAATCAGTGATGCAGACGGCCAATGTGAGCCTCCTACACAGCCTGTACCAAGTACACAAGCTACATGGGAGAAAAATGCAACTTCTAAGAACACAACGCACAAGATTTATTAATGGTGGAGAGAGTGGCATCTAACTCAGAGGTCCTTAATACCAGAATTCCAGATTTCACATCTAGTGGATCTGTATCGCCAGTAGAAGGTGTTGACACCCAGGCTCTGTTTGGAATACTTTAATATTTCTTCTGCCGTTCATTTCCCTTCTTACGGCTTCCCTTCTGTCCTGGTAGAATGCTGAGAAGTCGAGATGAGGGGAGGAGCAGAGAGAGAGCATGAGTGTCAAAGTATCTGACACTGTTAACTCACTGTTAACCTTTTCCAAAATCCAGCTCTTTTCCTGTGTATGAGTTATAGAATCTAGTGGAGCTAGTAGTGATTCTTCAGTCTTATTTTAAATTTAAGGGTATTTTTTTAAAGGTATAAAGGATTGTCTTGATCATGGAAATGTCCTTTACCCTTTTGAATGTTCTTCACAGATTCACATTCTCTTTTAACAAAGTGATTCTTTATAGAACTCAAAGTAGTTCTATGACATTGTAGCACATTTATGTTTTAAAGGCGAATGAGATCCACTAGACAAATTAAAAAATGATGAAGTTTAATTGTAGTATGATGGTACGATCTTTTGCTTTGTTCTAGTTTCTCTTTGTTTCATTTGCAGCTCTGCTTCATTTTGCACCAAACACAACGTAAAGGCCATTCTCATAAACTCATTTCATATCATCAGTGCATGTTACTCAAAACCAGAGGATTTGTCCGAATGCACATGCACGAAAATAGACTGTTGTACCGAAAATAATAATAATAAAAATTTTTGCTGATATTGTGGCTCAAAGTGTCCAAAAACATTTACACAATGTTTGTCATGTCTTTTTCTGTGAGATTATTGGCTGATTGCAAAGAGAACCTATTTATGCCTGATTCTTGTAAACCTGGAGTTAACCCCCATCAATCCCCATGAGCTGATTACTCAAGTGCATGTAAGTGCATTGATCATATTACTGACTGAAATCTGATTTTCTGCAGTTATTGAATGTAGATACATTCAGACCTGTCATGTTATATGCAACGATGACCAGTCCACTACTGTTTAGAACGAGAATGAAGGGGAGCTTTGAGTAGCACCATAGAAGAATCACTTTTGGATCCATAGAAGAGCTTTAACAAACCTTTCAAAATACTTTATTATCTTTCACTTGATGTCCTTTTCAAAAAGTAGTTCTTCTATGGCAGAGATTTTCAAATCTTCAAATCCAGTATCCAGTCCTGGACTTATTTGCTAGATTTGACTGTTTGACCAATGAGCCAGTTTCATTACTATTCTCTTAACTTCCACGGAATACAAAATCCAGGACTGTAAACTGCATTCAGGGTCCAGATTTGAAGACTTTGAAGGCATGGCATCATGTATGTGAAGGGATGTAGCCACCCCTAATGCCCCTAACAGCCATTACAAAATCCAGAACTGGAGAAACTGGAATGGTTGCTTTTTCTTTGGCTCACACATCAGCTGGATTCATTCTATTGTCTTGGGATGGAAATTTGGCATAAAACTCGATCCTTTAATTGGCTTTATAGACTCTTTCTGATTATTTTATATAAACAAATCCTCCCTCTTGTTCTGTTCTGTGTGTAAAATGAGTTTCGTTTTAGAAGCGTATCAGTTTTAGAGCATCAGGTTTATCACCACTCCATTTATCTGCTGCATTCCCTCCAGATGCGACATGGTCTCTATTCCCCGAGGCTGGCAGGTTTTTTCATTTGCATCCTTCTGCTTGATTAATTGAGCACTATTATTTAGCTAAATTGAGAAAATGAATAGATTTCAGATACATGTGCCTGTCAGAGCCTGCTTGTCGGTTTGTTAATCTCAATTAGAGGTTAATTGGCACTCCAAGGCCCTCATGGCATCTCAAACACACCCTGCGCACCGCAGAGCTTTAACTGAATTCCAGTAATTGCTGGAATGTTTGAGTCATTCGTCTGAACGCATAACCAGCAGGCATAAGCTCCTCGCAAATGCCAAGCGATGAATATTCATGTGCCTGACGTGTTTTTTTGTGATGTCAGTAACGCTCCTGTGCTTGTTCTGACGAGCGATTATGAGCATATCCTGAGGCTTTTCAGTTTTTTGTGATTGTGGATTTAGCTACATGATTTCGATTCCTCCATCATTTGTGGGTGATGCTTTCCTTTCCAGGAGAAATTGTATGCAGTGATGAAGGACAGCTCTGGTCAGGGTAGAATGTCTGTCTCTTGTGTTTTTATATATATTTTTTTATAAAACCTCATCCACAAACACAAGCCAGTATGGATTTTGTTTTGATGCTGTATCCTGACCCATCCAGTCCTGTAGCAACCATACACATGTTTTGCAAACCAAAGAGATTGATGTTTCAAACAATGCAAACTGGATCCTAACTTGGATACTAACTTGGATCTTGGATATAATTTTCTATAAGTTATATAATGTAATTTTTGGATTTTATTTTTGATATTCTATCTCTCAGTGTTAAAATTAACCTACCCTTAAAATTACAGACTGTTCATGTCTTTGTCAGTGGGCAAACTTACAAAATCAGCAAGGGATCAAATAATTATTTCCTTCACTGTATGGTATCAGTGACTTGTGCTTTAAATAGTTCTGGTGAGCTAATACTAGTGCAATACAAAATGTTTTAGTATTGTTAAAAAGTTCATTTGTGATCACAGTTTTATTAATATTTAAATTAAAATCTCTGAATATTAGAAAACTAGCTTGAAATATGTTGCTTTAAATGTAATGAATATAAAACATGACAGTTTATTTTTTTTATTAAATAATGAAAAACATTTTTCACTATATTGTACTTTTTTAGATGCACTAGTAGATAAACATACCCTGTATGTTTTATTGAATGACATTCACTGCTTGTAAAACTGTTGTTTTGTGATAAAATTGCCACAATGTAGAAACGCATGCAGGTAAAAAGTCAGAATAATTTTAGAAATAATTTTATTTAGAAAACAAAGTGTTAATGCACGTTTTTCTATAAAGATAGAATACTTGGCTTAAATGAGTGGATTTTAACTTGTTTAAACTCAAAAACTGCTGCTTTGTTGGTGCAAACTTTTAATAATGCGTGATCTTCTGTTCTGTCTGGTGCATCTAACAGTGTTTAACAGTATTTTCCAGTCAATCGTCTACAAATACTGACGTTAATACATTCAAAACTGTATGTTATACATTTTAAACTCCATATAATCACTGTAATCTGTTAAAAAGCCCATTTGTTCATGCATAGGCATGTGCAGAACATAAGCCTTCCCTGTCCCTGCCTGTTTACTCTGATAGGTTGCACCCACGGGCCTAGTTTTGGTCGTTGGTGTTGGGTTCCTTTGATTCGAATGGATTTGTGAAAGATTCTTGGAAGAGGTCATGGAGAACAAATTTTCAAATTCTGTTTTTGATCATCCATTACACCCTTATTTGTTCCGTCTGTCACTCTCATCCTCCCTCTCTGTTTCCATTTCTGTCTGATTTAATTTCAGATTCTTATGGCTTCGTTATGTATTTAACATCGGTTTCCGAAGCAATGGAAGAACTTACTAATACTAATTAATTGTGAATGCTGCACGTGTGTGTGTGTACTGTACTCAAAGACAAACACATGCACACATCTTGCTACAGGCAGTATACACTGTGCTCCGCATGATTATGCAAGTGATATATCAGTAAAAATATCCATTAATTATATAGAAGTGGTATCAATCTGGGACAGGTTTGTTAATCAGTTTGCCACGTGTTCTTAATTAAAGGAAAACTTACTAAAATATTCAAAAACAGGTTGTTCCATTATTAAGCACTGCATTCCCACAATATGGGGAAGGAGAAAGAGCTGTGTGAAGGTGAAAAGCGAATTTTGTCAGAACAAATAAATAAATAAATAATCGAAGAGAGACGATTAAACCGTGAAAAGACTGATGTGTGATTCAAAGAACAGATGAATTTGTTCAGATAAATGCTTGTTTTGGTCTTTTTTTTCCATTCAAATGAATAGTTTTAAGAGGCAGTTATGAAAAATACTGTTGACCACAAACACTTGAAGCTGCTGCTGTCTCTGGAGCCTCAATAACCTCAATAACTTTTAGGAAAATAACTTCTGGATGAAACAAATGTTCCAATGTTACCAAAGTAAAATGTAACTGTTGGAAATAGAGTGGAGGTGAAAATAGAGTGTAGAGGAGAACAGTTAAAGTGTTCTCAAAGAAGGGTGCACGTTTTAGAACATCATTTACATTCAGATTTGACTATATTACAAATCGGTGTATAAAAATAATATATATAATTATTATATAATAAATATAATATATCAGTTAATTTTTTTTTTTTTCAATTAAATTATGGCCAAAATATTTTTATTCACAATATTCTAATTATTTGAGATGTACTAGTATAAACATTTACACTGTACAATGTTAATAAAATAAATTATAAATATAATAAACATAAATAGGAATAAATTTAACATTCTTTGTACAGTGTATAGGACTAAATTTCAGAAACAGATATTAAATTTGTTTATTCTCCAGATTTTCGTTATAACACTGATAGTTTATATATAATATATATATATGATAATATGTAAATTTACACACACTTGGGTCTCCCTCTCTTTCTGTCTGTTCTTGATTTTTTTCTGCCTTCTACACCTTTTTCCTTTTTTTGTCTTGCTCCTCTCCCCCTCTCACCCTCTTGAATCTCACCTGTTAGTCTTGCCTGCTGTCTCAGAGGTCTTTCCATAAGTGCCCGTCTCCAGATCTCAGCCCATAACTCTTGTGTGTGTCGAGGGACGCATGAAGCATTGCTGGACAGCTACTTTTGCTCCAGCTCAGCTGTGTCTCAGAGACTCTCAGAGCTCTTAACCTAAATGACATGGTCTTTCGTCCTGACTATGCTCTTCAGACCACATATCCATCTCCAGGTCCTCGCTGAGGACACCTGCAGTAATCTATTATAACTTTTTCACTTACTGCTTTTTCTTTTGGCAGAACTTACAGTTTCCACTTTAGCCAATCTCAGTTCATCAGCCAAAACACATGTACTGTCTGAAATGATTGGTTGTATGCTGTAGCTGTGGAGTTAGTGTTTCGGAATGTTCAGCTTTAGTCGTTTGCTAGCTCTCATGGATCAGTTAAGCATGGGGAAACATAGAAATAAGAATAAAATAATACTTTGACTGAAATGAAGAGTTTGGGAGGTTGTAGACTTTCTCTGTGGTGATACAGGAATAGAGGAATGCATTTATAACAGGTTTCATTGGTCAAAAACATTTTTGTGTTTACTGTTAACAGAGGATTCAAAAAGTCAGTAAGCTTATTAGTGCTGATGGATGCTGATGAGGTCTAGATCTTTACATATGACGTATGTGAAATGTAAGCAAATATCAGCTAAAATAGGAAACATGGAAACATCATCTACAGTAGCTAACATAGATAATTTCAGCTGAAAATAAGAAACATCAGTTAAACATCAGCTAAAGCTTTGAGTACACCACACTACTTTTAAATGATTTTTTTAACTGATTTTTATGAATAATTAAAAAAAAAATCATTACTCTAAATGAATAGAGATCACACACTACCCGACTTCAACCTGCCGAACTGAACCGAACATGCCCAACAATATGCCTAACTGTGGTCACTGTGCGGCCGTTTGCACTGACTCGTTATGTAAAAAGCGCCTCTGAGGACGTGGGTGGGAAGAAAGCAGTATGTATTGGATGCCATCCTTCATAAGAGGCAGGTGTTGGCTCCGTGAACGAATTCCAAATCCTCCTTAAATAGTATTGCTGTTTCACACAGACTAGTGCCAGAAAGAAGTTGCTGCATCATTTAAGGTGGAATGTATAATTAAACCTGGCTTTTTTTCTTTGTCTACTTCCTGTGTTCACTTTTTGTGCTCAGTTTTCACTGGCTGTTGACGGACCCATTCGGAGTTGGGTCAGGTGGAGTCACTGACCAGTATACACAACTAGATTATGCTCAGAGTCTGGTCAGATGGAGTCGATGACCAGTATATGCTACTAGATGACACTCAGTTATACTCAGTATACACTCATTTAAAATATACAGTTGTGATGTGGCCTGTGTGTGTTTTCAGGTATGATTATGCATATTAGGTACACGACTCCTGAAACTCCTGTGGGAAAAATGATCAAATCTAAAATGCTTGACTGTCTAAACATGGAGTGAAGGCAATATTTCACTCTTGAAAGGAAGTGCTTAGCAGTAAATTACTCTTCGCTTTATACAGTTTTCTTAAGGCTAGAATGAGGATTCCTGTTGGATCTGTGGTAGGATATGGTTTATTTACCTTAAATCACCTGGGAGTCCTATTAGCGCTGCATATTTGAGCAGGAAAGGCAAATATATTTCGTTAGCTTTAGGAAAGATCTCCGTTTGTCTTTTGAAAGTCCCACATTGAAATTCCTATTCCAATATATCAAGCAAGTCATCAACTGCTGTTCCGTAAGTGGTTGGACAAAGCAGGTGGCTTTGGGAACCATATACTGAATATTAAAGCTTCTTTACCTACAACGTCCTGAATGTTAAAGCTCCTTTACTGTGTGATAATCTGGTTTCCACCTCCAGGCTTTGCTGAAAAAGGATTCTGTGCACATAAGTTATCTGTTGCCATAAAGCTGCTTTCTTATAAGCTGATTCTAGTCCTGTAGCACTGCAGTGTTTTCTCTTTGTTGCAGTAACTAATGCCATCAACAGTGTGCCTTATTGTTCAACCAGTAGCATTAAACTGCCTCCATGCAAATATATCTTATATTTGAATAATAACTCCTGGGGTTTTGGATTTTACGTTTCTGTAAAGTTTCCATGTTCTCCCTGGGCCCTTTTCCACCAACGCAGAAAGGCTCCTGTTCTGGTTTGCAAACCTAATTATGAACTGTTTGCTGGAAAGTAGCTCAAAAGTAGGTTCTGGAAGCTGAAAAGTTTGTTCACAGTTCTTCTGACTGCTGTTTACTGATGCTGGTCAACACCCTCTGTTGATGTATTCTTGGTTACACTAAAACTGATGTTCATACGGATGCTTTGATAAAAAAAACAAACACCATGGTTCTTTGGTGGTTGAATGGAAACGGTTCTTCATGGGTTTCCTCCAGGGACTTCAGTTTCTTCCCATAGTCCATAAACAGGCAGATCAGATCAGGCTGCTCTAAACTGCCCTGGAGAGTTTGAGTGCTCAGTGCAGGCCATCGGTAGTTTCCGGTAGAAAGCACCTTGTGTGCAATTGCCACTGCTTGCTTGATGACGGAGTGTAATTGTGAAGAGTGTGGAGTCTAAATCATCACCAGGTACGTTACTTAGGTCATTCATTCACTGGCCTCGAGACTAAATTTGAGACAAGTCAGAGTACAAGTGCTACTCCACCTTGTTTTGAGTAGCTAAAATATTTAAAGCTAGGCGTTCTCCGACTTTTGGTATCAAATCAATATGATATAGGTTGCATGCCTGTATTGCTTACATTGCATTCAATAAGTCAGTCATTAGTGGTCCTGGAGGGCTTTTTGCATTGCACACTTTAGCATTTACCCCGCTCCAGCACACCTGACTCAACTCTTTGGCTCATTATCTGACTCTCCTGAGTCATAACAGGTGTTTTAAAGCTGGGAAAAATGCTTAACTATGCAGTGTTGCAGGGCTGCATTTGAGAACCATGGACCTTTTGGGTATTATGAATTGGCTATCGCTACACTCTGGTACAGCAGAAGAAAAGGCCTCAGTGGGGTAATTGCTCTGTAGCAGAAACTGCAACAGCAGGTCCTAGTCTCCCTGAAGTGTTGGCTAGTCTTTACCATATAGTAGAAGATATAGCAGTGGTCTTAATGCCACTATGGTCCCCCCCCAAGGCTGCAAAACACCACATTCTCAGCAAGTTTATCTTGATTAATTGCTGAAATGTTCATCCCTTTCTGATCCTGTGGGGGAGTGGAGCATCTGACCTCTCCACCTTTCTGTTAAGACTTCAATTAATTGCCTGCAGTGGTTTGCAGTCTCACCTGGTTCTGCACCTGTGCATTTTTTAAAACCTAATGCTGTTGACCCAAATAGGTCTGCACCAGTGAGTCATGCATTTTTGAGGAGCCTTTGCCGAGGTTGTTTCAGACCAGTGAACGTCAGCATTTACTGACAGAGAGTTCAGAACAGAAGTTATGTTCTTGTCACTGTTATTCCGAGCAAACTCATGATGGTTTTCAAACTAAGAAGAGGTAGTAAAATACTATTCACTATCCTTTTCTTAGAGCTTTAACGTTGTCGTTGGGAAATCACTAATCCAGTGCCTGCTGATTCAACAACAATCCACATCCTGGTTGTCAAGAGCGTGTGATCGATTGATGCTTGCCTAGTGATGTGTTAGATGAGGGAGCTCATGCTACTCTTGACACCCCAGTCATGCATCTTGAAGCATGTCAAATTTCTCAAAGTTGAAATGCCTATCCTCAAATATCTTTAACCCTATTTGGGCTGATTAGATTTCCCTGGGCATCTGGAATAACGTGATTTTACTAAAGGACGTCTGAGAAGTTGAGAATTGGGATAAGAAATCTCTGGGAGTGGCTGCTCAATTTGCAGTGACGCTTCTTCCAAAAAATGTGAGTAATTTGTGGCTTGACCTCTGATAGTATTAGAGGATGGTATACAAATGTATAACCTAGAACATTTAGTTTGAAAAGAACTACCGTATTTTCCAGACTATAGAGCGCACCTGAATATAAGCCGCACCCAACTTTTGACTTTGGCGCCCCCTGGAGGGTGAAGAAAAATCCGCACCTCATTATAAGCCACATGGTTTAAAGCATGGAAAAAAAGTAGTGGCTTATAGTCCAGAACATACGGTACTTTATACTCAATACGGACTGAACCGGCCTGTACGCACCCTTGCACATAGCCAACAAAAGTGTGTGGCCATTTTGTGTTTGGCCATGTCTGCAGTAGGTATGAACATTTGCAAGGGAATTTAACATCCTGAGATACCTGTCACACACAATGACACTAAATGCCTCCTTGACCCCCTCAGTATTGAGAAATCCAGCTAAACATTGTATGTGGAGTATGATGTTTACCTATGTGTCAGTTCACAGGGACTAATAAGGTTAATAAGGTTATAATTTCACAGCTCACTACACAGGAGGTGAAATAGTCTGGGGTTTTTCACTGATACGGGAATGCAAAGTCATTTAACATGACCGACGTAACACATTCGGACAGGAATCAAATCACAGAGGACCTCTGGTCAGTATGACTTTACCCCACCTCCCTTTGCAAAACTAATCCCATCTGAATAGGGCTAATTGTGTGGTGCCACCTGTTTTTTTGTTTGTTTGTTTGTTTGTTTTTGTTTGTTGGAAGTCTGCAAGCCTGCTAGCTGATTAAAGTAATGAAGATGCTTCTGCCGTGATTTATAACTGATGTAGTACTGCTGCCTAAACCCCAGGACCTGGGAATGCCCGTTCCTGTATGAGTTGGGGAATATTGTGAGCGAGGTCATGGACCCTGGTCATTAACAAGACACAGTGCATGCTGCTGGTTGTTCCATACTGTTGTGCAGTGTATTTCCATTGCATTTCACGCCACTGGTCCACCTGAACTTGTCACTCACTGGTGAAACCTGCATTTCACTTCTGGCTGACCACATGCAGCCCTTCATGGATTCATGTACATCCACACTGAAGGATATTCCAGCAGGATAATGTACCATGCCATTGGGTCCACGTTGTCCAGAATGTGGTATTTATGGTAAACACATGAAACTCTGGATCAAGGAATAAATAATTGAACCGATTCTGGACAACTTGGGCCTGAAGGCACGGTACATTATATAAAACTAAATGTCTGCCCAACTTTGGAAATGGAATTCTCCATCCATCTCGCACCCGTCCATCATTTCTTGCCCAAATGCTGATAATTCACATTGCCTTGCCATGAGCACACTGATCAGTGTTGAACCTTACTCACAAAATAACACCTCAAGTGTGGACATTCCCAAACACTTCCCGTACACTGTACATACTGCTATTCCATGATTTTTTTGTGGTTTCTGTTTTTTTGGGGGGAGGGGTGTAAATTCCTTCTCCTGAGATACCACAATGATGGAATCCCCCAGGTGAAAATGGCAAGACCAAGCTGAGAACATGAATTGGATTATACTGCTGGGCGATGAATTGGCAATGAGCAAACTGGATGAGAATTCAGAAAGAGAAGTGCCGTTTTCCTTTTTGCCAATATAAATTCCACCTAAAGCCAATATTTATCTTATATTCCCCCAGAAATCCTCTTCCACTGGAAAGGTGGATGTGCAAAAAAGTTTTCAATACGTGCAGGAAAAAGCGTTTTACAAAAGGTCAGAACAAGCCTAATGTTCATCAAGGCTTCTGTGATTGCTGTCCGTGCTTTTCGACACAGGTCAGACAGAAAGATAATGTTGCCTTAGTCGTCTTATATTTGACTTGGCCCGGCAGGGTCTGTGTACAGCACGACAGCTTCCCTGTTGTTTTACTTCGAGGTGATTTAATATGGATACCTCCATCCATAACTTATAAATATATTTCATATAATGAGTGCCTGCCACAGGTTGTCTGCCGGCTGAGGTATGCATGTAAATTAGCTTTTTTTCCTGACAGCTAATGAAGTTCCAAGTCAACAGCCGGCTGGACTGACTATAAATTATTTTGAAGCTGCCAAATACAACAAAATGAAGGTTATACATAAAGAAAAACAGAATTGGTTAATTATAACATAGTTCTGGAAGCGCTCCACTGTGTCTTATACGTGATCTGAAAGAGCTGTAAAACTGTCAAATGTTCTGAGACAGTAAACGTGTCATCACAACGTTCCATCTCACACGCCGACATCTCTACACAGACGGATCCAGGACCTGTTGGTGCTCTCTTCTCCTTGTTGATGGATTCTGTGAAACATTCTGTCCTTGTGCTGCTGTTGAGTTCTGTTCTGAGACCGCGGGTCTGCTGATACTGCGTCAGCTCTCGTTTGGTTTGTCCTTTATGTCACTTGTGCTTGTTGACAAGCACGGATATCTGGCAGATGCTTTCCTTGTATGATATTCGCTGACGATTGATTTTTTTTATGTTGTTTTCTCCTTTGTCGCAATGTTTGTTTCTGTTGAGTCCAAATTTACCTTCAAGGACAGTAGCTTTAGTTCAGGATTCGGTTTTAGGTCAAAAGGTTTTTTAGGTTTTTTTTGGGATGGATTTATGTTTTTGGTTAAGTTTCGATTTAGATTTACATTCTGAGTTAAAAGTTAAGATTGGTCTTAGGTTTAGGGTTTGATTTATGGTTTGAGTTAATGTTCAGGATTATATTTTGCAGTAAGATTATGTTGAGATTTTAGGTTAGTTTTAGGATTTACATTCTGAGTTGAAGTTAAAGCTATTATTTGCACTAGGTTTGAGTTCATATCTAGGATTAGATTTAGGCTGTAGGTTAGATTAATTTTACATATTGAGTTGAAATTAAGGTCAGAAGTTGATCATATTTAGGATTTGGTTTAAGGTTTGGGATGAATTTTAGGATTTGGTTAGATTTATGTTTATGCTTAGATTTAGTGGATTCTATTGCATTCTTAAGAGCTTCAAATAAAAACTTATATTATACAGTTCAGCTCTGTCAGATTAACAGACGGATTAAGTGAGATGGGAATGTGCAGAATTTATATTGCACAAGGTGTGTGAGTGTGTGAGTGTGTGTGTGTGTGTGTGTGTGAGTGTGTGTGTGTGTGTGAGTGAGTGAGAATCAGAATTAAACCATATTTCAGTATCAAACTTCAGAACTGTGTTTACATCACTAAATAAAACCACTAATACATCACTAGTCTCTGTGAAAAGAGTGAATTATGTAAAAATTATTAATTAAAAAAACATTAATTTAATTTTAAAAAGATTAAAAAGTTCCAGATTAAAGTGTTTGTGTTCTCACTCATATATCTTGGGGTAGAGTCTATATACAGACCACTACAGCACTGGTTAGACTGTATAGGAATTCTCAGCATCGCGGGTCTTTATTCATCTGTGTGTGTGTCTGTGTGTGTGTGTCTGTGTGTGTTTGAGAGGATTTCTGAGGGCGTGTGGGATGGTGTTGAGAAGAATGATGCTCTGACAACACTAGACCTAGTACATACACGCACACACACGCACACATGCACACACAGTGCAAACACACTCTCTGACGCTACCATTAGCTCTGCTCTTTCTGTTGAAGAATTTTCATCACCTTTGACAGGTAGCTGCCCAGGAACCAATTTCAGTCTTCCTGAATTTTTTTCAAATCCCAACTCCCACCTTCACACACACACACACACACACACACACACACACACACACACACACACACACACACACACACACACACACACACACACACACACTCCTGCCCTTGTAAGTGTGAATTTAAACCCCCTGGACATATTTGTCTCATGTTAAAAAACAGAGCCACCATTGTGTGTGATGCTACTGAACAATGTAATCACTGACATGTTTTGTTTAGGGGGGCACGGTGTTCAGTTTCAGGCTCTGAGTTTATAATATCTGGAATGTGGGTTGTGTATGTTTTGGCTGTTTCCTGTCAGTCCTGAACCCCTATGGTAGATTTATGTATAAGGCTGTCAGTATTATCAGTGATTTAGTGTGTGTGTGTGTGTGTGTGTGTGTGTGTGTGTGTGTGTGTGTGTGTGTGTGTGTGTGTGACTTGTTCTCACACGTGTGTTATTTTATATTTTAAAGAGGGACTGTGTTCATCCTCCAGCACGCACTGCCTGCCATCATTTGCAGGCATGTGGTTTTGTGCATTTTAATGATTTGAATCGTCTAATTTTAGAGGACACATCTTTTGCATCTTTTAAGCCAAATGAGCTAAATTATTATTTACTTATTTATTGATAATAAAAAGTCTTAACCTCTAATACAGGTATGCATTTACTGACATATGTATAGTATAATAAATATGGACTAGATAAATGTTAGTTCCACATGTTGTTGCACTAAAATATCTGCCGGTTGTGCTTCACATTGTATCAAAACGTTTTTAAAGAATGGACCAAAAAGCTTCAGAAGGACTTTGAATACATCTTTTTCCAGTCAGGATGTTCATATGAGGCTCATATGATATGGACTAGGTGAGTTCCAGAGGGGTATGGGCTCTGAGTGGGGTTATACACACGTTACAGGGACCCAGTCAGGCTTTCCACATAATTGCTGCCCATCTTAATCTCACGAGGCCCATCTAGGCCCCATGTGCAGTGTACAACAATGCCTGAGGGAGAAGAGTTAAAGGAGGTGCAAATGAATGGATGTCCACAGCATAAAGGAGAAAACTTAACTGTAGCTGGAAAAGAGGAACGTACCGGTGAAAGTGAAGCTGAGGTATCGAAGGCTTCCTGAGAAAACCGATTATAAAACTCAAGCAAAGGCAAATCAAAAACCCCAAGACCTTCAGGAGGTTGGTGCACTGTTCTGTTGTGCAGCAACACCTGTGCACATATGACCTTCATGTCTTCGGTTCTCAGAGGAATATCTGAGCAAGCCTTGATGTGTTTTGGAAACGAGGCCTGTGGGCCGATGAATTTCAATTGGAACTTGTTTCTGAACTGGGGGCAGAATCTTATGAAAGAACTCCTCTCCAGCTGTTAAGCATGGGGTGGGTTTATTGTGCTCTCAACTTATTTTGCAGCCAGTAGCATAATGAACATTTGGTTGGTGCCCAAACTTTTGTATCTGCCAACTTCCTTCCAGTTATGTTGAAATAAATTGTATTAATATAAAATCTTGAAACACATATATCATCTTTAACTTTGTGCCTTTTGGAAATGTTTTTAATTGCAAGCCAGTCTTTAGGTCTACTGACTTACAAAAGGCGTGTGTGTGTGTGTGTGTGTGTGTGTGTGTGTGTGTGTGTGTGTGTGTGCGTGCGCGTGTGTGTTAAGGGTACTCTGTCTGGCTGTTGCATATCATGCAGCATATCTGAAAATGAACAAGTGTCAGCAGGATCGTTCTCTTCTCGGAGTTTCTCCCACAGACATGCAGGGCGTAGTAGATTGGGCATGCAGGGTGGAGCTTTAGATCAAGCTGAGCTCTGCCATAAGCCGTGACTCAAATCTCCCTTTACACCCAGGTCTCCCCTGTGCTTCTCTGAGGAGAATAAGATGAGAAGAACTCTCCTGTTCATTGGACCAGGGCTTGAAATGCCCTGCTTAAAATCTGAACCCAACCTGAGTCCAAAAAACATGTTGGAAATTGTGTCTGACCATTCTTTAATACATCATTCCCAGTTTTTCATCAGGCTTATTCCAGGTTCAACCTTGAAAGATTTTTTTTCACCATCTTATACTTTTTCTCCCAATTCTTTTTTCTTCCTCCCAACTTGCATTACTGGTAACAGTAACCTTGTAACCTCTGAAATGGAATCTGAAATTGTCAATGGAAGTCAGTGTAAACGGATTTTATTCCAAGTCATTTTGGAGCATTTCCGTTGGTTCATCCATGATCAAATCTGGAAAGCATGTCATTAAGGATTGGCAGATTCACATTATTTCAAAAAGTCAAAACGGAAAAAGAGATTTATAGGACGTATATTCCTTTCAGGAATACTCCTGAAAATGTCTGTGCTTCTAGAGGCTGATCAGATTCTGCAGCACAGTGAGCAAACTTCCCACCCGGCACTCTAAACCCACCCACTCAGTCAACTCTCAGGCTTTCACCATCGCAGCTGTCTTTTTGCACAGACAAACATGAGCATGTAAAAGTGATGTATTGCGATGTATTGCAGAGAATACGAAAGAACAAAAGTCATGAAATTACTGAAAAATGAAGCAAAAACACAATGTAGACGTTACATAAAAATATGTAATGTAAGGAGAGATCGTCCACATGTTTCCTCCGAGTCATGTGACGATAGCCTACCGCCTCTTTTCGAACTGCCGCCATTTGTATCGTTGCCGGGCAGCCATCGCACTTGGAGAATGCCGGATCCCCAGATCTGACACAATGGACAACAGACGCCTGCGTCGACCAGCAGCGCACTTGTGAGATGTGGGAGGAGCACCATCTACCCACCCCCCGAGGGAGAGCAAGCCAATTTGTCTCCCTCTGGACCCCGGCTGCTGATGGCGAGCAGCATGAACCTGGATTCGAACCAGCGACCCCAGGATCATAGTGGTAGCGCCTTAGTCAGCATTCTGATGCTGCTCTATTGATTTTGGACGAGGCCTTTAGTCGTCATCGGCTCTGGGCAATATCAACAAAAAATCATATCCCATTATCCTTTAGCTGAATGATGATATATGATATGATGTATGTTCTGAAAAAACTGACATCCCATGACATCCTTTCTCTCACTATAAACAAACATTTTGAAATTTGATCTTTATTTTATCTTTATACACAGCAAGTCGTCTTCATGCAAAAGCTCTGTTTAATGCCCCCTCCTTGGTGTGTATGGCTGGGGGCAGAGGGGAGGACAGTAGGAGGAGGAGTTGAGAGCAGGGGCCGGAGCAGAATGAGGATCTTCTGCAAAACTTTTAAACTCAGTATAAACGATATTGCCTCAACCCATACCTTGCTCTGCTTATATCCCGATATAATCGCCCAGCCCTAGTCGTCATGCTAAGTCTCCAGTTCATTTGGAACATGGGAAGGGGTGGAGCTTCACATCATACTGTAACCAGCCAGCTGAGGCTCTAGATTCGTGGTGCTTTCTCTTCTGAAAGACATACTGTCCATGTTTTTCTACAGTCTGACCATTGTATTCAGTCATATAAGCCAACATAATTAAATGGATGACCAGGTTTGGGCCGAATCTCGTCAGGCTCAGGTCAGGTTCGGATTTGTGGTGTGTTATAGAATTTTCCCAAGGTATACTTGTGTCCAGACCACATCTTGGAATATGTGTGTTCAGCTGGAATATGTGGAGCTGAAACACAAGGGTGGAAATTGTGTAGAAGCACTGCAGACACAGTCCAGCCTGATCGATTCTCATCCATAATGAATGAGTCATGTGCTTGTTCATAGGAATCTCCTGTAGCTCTGCTCACCGTGTCCACCGACTGTACTGTTGATCTGTCTGCCTTTTTACTGTTTCTTACTCGCACGCTTGATCACTTGCCCTCCCAATTACATCAGCAGGCATTCCAGTAGGTTTTGTTGGCAAAATGAAAGCATTAAAAGGGAGAAACCTGGCACAACAGCAGGATCTCGCTGGTCTGTGTGTTTACATTTACACCTAGTAGCATGAATGTAAAGCAAGAGACCCCAAAGACACAGTCTGTGAGTGTGTGAATGCTGGATGCCTTCAGTTCTGTTACAGCAGTGCAAGAGCAGCTGTTCCTGATGTGGGAAATGTTTACTGCTCTGTGTGTGTGTGTGTGTGTGTGTGTGTGTGTGTGTGTGTGTGTGTGTGTGTGTGTGTGTGTGTGTTTCTTGTTTTTTTTTTTTTTTTTCTCGAGGCTGCATTTGGAAAGTTTTGGGATTATTGGAGAGAGTGTGGGGAACCTAAATCTGTCCCTCACCTGGTTCTTCTCCAGCCTTCCACCTCCTTCACTTCTAACTGTAGAGCAGCTAAAGAATCCCTTTATCTCCCCTCCAGCAGCAGCAGCAGCAGCAGCAGAGCATGCAGACATTCTCTCTCTCTCTCTGTGCCATAACCATATACCCTCTCTCTTTATACTCATTTTGGTCCCCATCTCTCTCTGGCTTTGTCCCGAAAAGAGTCCATATTATTATTATTATCATCCCTCATTAGTATTACACTATATAGGGAGACTACTTAGTTTACTAAGTAGTGTACAAACACACATGATTTCTGACACTTCCTCATCAGTAACACACAACAGCCCCGGTCACATAAACAGTGTCTGAGCTGTGTTTAAGCTCCACACACACACACACACACACACACACACACTTCTCACCTCCTCTGTCTCTCTCTCTGTCTTTCATAGTGTTCTATCACCTCTCCCACTTTCTTCTTTCCCTTTGCTCCTCTCTTTCCACCTCTATGGAGAGACAGAAACAAGCTGACCCTTTTTTTCTTCTCAACGTGCACTCTAGTCCTTTTCCTCCATCCCCCTTTTCTCTTTCTCTTTCCATCTCTTCCTCTTTCATTATCTCTCTGTTTTACTTTCTCAGCTCGTTCTCTTTGCTCTCCTCCCTGTCTTTCTCCACCTCTCTAACTCTCTCTTATTCCTCTCTGTTGAGACCATTCTCCCTGTCGCTTCCCTTTCCCCTCTTTTTCTTGTGTACTCTCTACTACTCTCTGTATTGTCTCAACGATCAGTCTCTCCGACCTCCTCTGCGCTTTAATTGTAGTCAGTGTTTTTTTGGCACGCAGCAGGTGCTGTGATTATTTTAAAAATACCAGTTGAGTGTGACTTGTCCTTCACAGTATACTTCGTTTTATTTACAGATGAATTACGTGCTGTCCGTGTGAGAGCGCACAATCTTCTCACAGCTCCAGAAAGCCGAGAGTAATCGGAGGCCGATGCTTTGCGGTCGTCCTGGCCCTCTCACAGTCCTGCTTTTTTTTTTTTTTTTTTTACCACCACCATTTTGGTCTCCCTCAGAAAACCGACTTGGGAACACTGTGCTGGTGTAGCAGTACAGGACACCCTGAGACTGTGTGAACAGGCTTCTGTGGTTGACCATTAAAATCAGTGCACATGCAAAGCTGGACCAGTCTGCTTCTGTCTCTCGCTCCGTACTTTCTCCCTAATGGACCCATATGGTCTTAAGTTGCCGTCTAAGCACTTGACCCTGCCAGCCACTCATTTAGAAGCTCAAGCTGTCAGAGATTTCTTTCCCAAATTCCGTCGCTGTTCTTGCCAAAGCCCTCATCAGCTTCTGCCAACTGGCTATTGTTCCAGAAGAACGAGGAAAAGAGAAAACAGAGCAGTTCAAACTGACACTTAAGGTGTCTCTGAATTATGTGCCAGTATCTTAGAAGTTTTTAATCTGTCTACCTCCGTGTGTGTGTGTGTGTGTGTGTGTGTGTGTGTGTGTGTGTGTGTGTGTGTGTGTGTGTGTGAGACTGCTATTAGCGATTTTCTTTTCCTGGCTGAGAAATCCAATATCTAGAGCTTAGAGCAGAACACACTGCAACCTGACCTTTTCTACTCTGAGAGTTTGTGTCATGACCAGTTAAACCTTTTAATATGGGACAAATTCCTCTTTGACACCAGAATACGCTGACATGTCTCTAGCTTTTATTGCCCTTTGGGTGAAAAGCTTTATTTCATCCCCAGAGTCTGGTCCAGCTGGACCCTCAAGCTTAAAACACCTGTAAAATTTATCTACATTTCTATAGAAGCTCTGTCTTCTTTCTTTTGCATTATAGATGACCTTCAGCAGTGTCCATACCAAGAGGTCAGGCTGACACTCTGGGATAGCAGTATGTAAATGATTATTGGAGTGGCATTACCTTAGGTTGAACTGATGTGCTCAAGGCAGGGCTACGGGAATGATCATACTTCAAGCAAGACATGAAACTGGTTGTCAGGTAAATGGGGTTTTCCATTTCTGAAGGTGTACAACTTGTACACCTTCAGAAATGGAAAACCCCATTTACCTGACAACCAGTATCATGTCTTGCTTGAAGTATGATCAGATACTATGATCATTCCTGTATTAACATACCTTGATCCATAGTGTCACATACATACATACATCATAGAACTTATTCCGGATAACTTAGGCCCGATTTCATGATCCATTACCCTGCTGGAATGTTCCATCATTGTGAGGGAACATGACGACCATGTAGGGTGTCTTGACTTGTTGGACTCCATCAGGCTACACGGGGTCTGCACTGCACACAAACCCTACCATGAGTCTGAAAGGCTTGGCACTAGTGATGTCACAACACCAGAAATGTAGTAGTTACCACTAAAATTCTAGATATCAATCTACGGTTCTCCGTACCAATTTTTGATACAGCAACAAAACATGAACCAGTAAAAAAAGTATTTTTCATTGAATTCAACTGTATGTCTGTGTGTGGTTATGCAACTAAAGGTGCTTACCTTCAGAAATGGAATGTTCCATTCATCTGGCAACCTTGAGCCTTGCTCAAACTCCAGTTGCCTCTCCACGAGCATGCTGGCCAGCGTTCAACCTCACTCACAAAATAAGGCCGGGCCGATTATGCAGGTTTGAACGTTCTCAAGCCGGTTCCTCGGGCAATGCCACAGAATCGATTAATGACCAATATCCCAAACGTTTGTCGTCACAGTGCAGCCCAATATTCTGTCCATGTTTGTACATATCAGGGTGTCATGCAGTATCACAATTCACACAACGTTGGTTTTAGAGGGCATACCTCTAGTTTAGGTTTGCCGTTTGCTGGATGTGAATTAGTGGAGTATAAACGTCTGCTTGATTCCAGCTGTATCAGACTCATCAACACTCCAGTGCAAAACTCCTCTGCCTCTTCAAACCTTCTGCCAGCACTTAACAAGTTAACTGAAGCCTACAGACCAGGCAAGGCTTTAAACATATAACAGATTCGCCAACTCCCAATTTGTACCAGCCAGAATTACAGTTAACAGCAACTGTACAAGTCAAGACAAGATGTGAAAGACCACAACCAATTTGCTGCCTTAAATAAATAAAAGAATAGCAGAAAAAGCAGAAAAAGACATTTAAAATGGCATTTTGCAGATAATTATAGTGCTTTAAAGTGTATGCTGGTCAGAAATTGCTTTGCACAGGAAGCTGCTTGGATGTTTCATGGCATACAGCAAGCCTGAATTGTCTGAACTGTTTTTAAATTAAGTAAAAGAAATCACTACTAAATAAGTAAATAATTGAAAAAAGGTTTATTTACCACAGCGAAGATCATGTGTTTAGCAGAAATTAATTAACTGTCATGAAAAGTTTCTTGTGTTTTTACTGTAAATGTTCATCAAATCATCTGAGTGGATGGCAGTTTGGAGAAGTGCTCTCGTGGGGTTTTGGTTCTTTCTGATTCTATTTGGTAAGAGCTACCTGTAGGTCCCGTGAGGACATTTTAGGAATGTTGGAGACCTGTGGATGGCCTGACCTGCCCATGTTGGTAGTTTTATTTTATTCTCCAGTTGTACATCATTTTCCAGACAGTGAAAGGGCTGATTTCTAATGATTCTGAAAATCAGTTCTAATAATTCATTTGAAATCAGACAAAGCCAGACTCCTCTGCAGCTGCAACCTTCTTTCTGAAGACCTCAGAGAGCGCTTTGGGTCTCATCAGGGTAATTCCACTCATTTCAACTGTCAAGAGAGATTAAAAGTAATTTAAAAAATAAGGCAGCGTCCTCCAAAGTCCATGACTGTATATTTGTGTTTGTGTGTGTGTGTGTATATATATATATATGAGCTGACCTGAGTGGGCAGTCAGAAAGTAAGCTGTATTTAAAACTGGAGAATCCACTGTCCACATGCTCCTTCACCCCGATTACCTCTGCATGTGAAAATTAGGTTTTAAATATCTTAATATTTGACGTACAAAGTTAATTAAAGTCCTAGAGAGTGTGTTGTGTAGGTTACGCGTCATAAGCCTTCACTTAGCGAGGGTAGTGATGTGGAATATTTTGTGCTCTCTCGGGCTTTCTTTCTTTTCCCTTCTATTTTCCTGGTTGGTATTGATGGACTCCTTCCAGAGCTCCAGATTTCCTGCTAAAATGTCCCTGCCATGTGCTCAGAGTTCCTGCTTTCAGAATACATTATTTAGGAATTTAATTTCCAGTTAAAGCAGCCATTAAGTGCCATTATTCATTCTTCAGCACCAGGAAACAAAATAAAATGGTCTTATTTTTTTTACATCGCATTTCTTTTAGCACATCCATCCTTTTCTTTTGCGTCATCTGGAGCACATTCTCATGATGCTGAAGTCTGGACTCCGGGTCAATCAGTTCATTGGTCTGAGAACATTTTTTTTGTTTGCTTTTGTCAGTAAGAGCTTTCAGACCCACAGTGTTGAGTTCTCTTCTCACAGAGGAAGGAAGGACAGAAAGTCTCATGAATGTTTTAAGATTTGAATCACGAGTGGAGCTTGGTTTTTCTCCTTGCTCTCAAAGGTGAAATCTTCAAGTGCTGCTTATCTGATGAGGGCAGTGTTGGTGGGCTTCCAGGTCTTGCATGGCCTTATCTTTGTTTTTTGAGATCCGGGTTTGATTTCTTTATTTTATATTGCTGTTGCCCTGAAGTCCTGAAACTCTGTATTTCAGGAACATTGTTGGTAGACTAGCCAACTACTGAACCTCTAAGGTGATGTGATGGTTATGTTTAATATTGTATATAATAAGAGCACAAATTAGCAGCCCTTGAGCAAGGCACTGAACTCCCCAGCTGCTCTCTGCGTGCTGAGGATCCACCGCTCCGGGCACGTGTGCTCACTGCCCCCTGGTGTGTGAATTCACTAGTGTGTATGTGTGCATCACTGTGATTGGATGGGTTAAATGCAGAGGATTAATTCCTGTTTGTGCAAAAATGTATAATTACTAATAGGAATATATTAGGGCTTTTTTGATTCTGTTGGCCACAGATGAATGTTTTGAGGCACCAGGATAATACAATATGTTAAAATATTAATCGAATTAATGACAAACACATCAATATATTATTTTAATTTGTAGATAAATTGTTAATTTGTGCCCTCAATACATTATGTGGCCCTAATATATAATCTTGCGACCACAACATATTGTCTGGTGACCTTGACATATTGTCCAAACCTACTCTTAGAGCTGAAAAACGGGGGAGAGGCAACTTTATATTATAGCCTGTGGGTTTAGAATGGGATATAATAAAACCTCCTTCATGTGTGATTTTTTTTCCCTTATGGCCATATTAAGAATGACCGTCTAGAACTCAGTTTTGCTCTAAATAACAAGTTAACTTTAGCAATTTATGTCACAACCATAGAAATGTTATGTAGGGCTACTCATTCAACTTCCACCAGTTTAGTGGTCCTATTAGACTAATTACTTTAATAAGGATCCAAATGATTCTTCTGATTTTAGGTCAAACATTTGTACCCTGTCTCACTTGTGATGGGTTAGCCAATCACAGCAGATGTCCTTTACAGCAGAGGCCTGTGTCTTTCTAAATGATAGAAAAGGCTGAAAAGTAGTTAAAATGTAAAAATGAATTACAGCTGTTTTTGGCATGTGCTATGCAAATGCTGTTAAGGGCTTTGGGGAAAAATAAAACGGTTGGAGTGTGAAATGCTAAATGCCTGCTTTAAAATCGAAACATTGGCATGACCAACAATTTTAGAGGTTTTATCATTTTGGCTCATTTTAGATGTATTATTTATTTATTGGTTGTCGTTCGGCCTTTTAAATAAGTTTTTTTTTTTATCCCCATATGTGAAGGACTGCCTGCTAACTGATTCTGACGTTTATCACCATGTGCCCTTCACACGTCTGCTTTGCCCACATTAACGTCCTCCAATAACAGAGCGCCACGCTCTCTTGAATTTATGACCCCGTTAAGGTGTCCATTCATAATGCCAGATTACATGCATACCATGCCTGCACATCTTTTTATGAGCAATCTGCTCTGTGTGTGTGTGTGTGTGTGTGTGTGTGTGTGTGTGTGTGTGTGTGTGTGTGTGTGCGCTATTTGTAATTTGGGCTTTTTATGTGGGGCTTCTCTTCCATAGGCTTCTATATGATTATCAGTGATTCTATGTAAATGTCAGCCCTGTTTAAACAAGACGAGTGGGCCACGTCCAGTCTGAAATGACATCAAAGCCAATCTGGAGTGAAGTGGTGGAACCAGGAAGCCACCTGGACAATGTTGCAGTGTTTTGCCAGATTTTATGGGTGTTGAGAAATAATCTAATTCATTACATTTTGCAGATCCTGGTCTACAGAAAATTCTCATCAGAATTGTAGCCAAAAGACCAGACTGATGGACAAGGACTGGCATGCTGGCATGTTTCACTATTTCACTGTCTTTGCTTCCCAGACAGAACTGCTTCTAGAAGTCAATTCAGGTCTTTCACAACAAATTTCCGAAAGAATGCTCCACTGGGAAGTGCAGATCGTGAACATATGGAGCACAGTGACATGCAAGAGGCCTTTGCTCACTTCATCTTTTGTCTACAGTTCTGTAGAGAATGTCCAGGAGACTGGGATGTTTGCCACTGTTAGCAGACCCGTAGGAACATACGCTTCAGTGCACCTGCAACTTCAGCTGCTTTCTTCACACTGTTGCCTTCGGTACTCCAAAATGCAACCTCTCCTTTAAGCCAATCATTAACATCTGCTCTGTGACCCATTTCCCACAAATTGAACAAGACATTCACTGCACTGTACCACCTTCTCTCAGTCTAGGAATGCTGGCACACACCCCACAGGTATTTAAAACCAGTTGATTTTTGTGCACCGCCGTCCGTAGGAGTCTGAAACGACTACTTAACACGCACAAGGTGACCTTTTTTATCTTTAGGACCAAACATCACCCTAAATCCCATGTTTGGCACCAACAGTTAAACCAAGAATCTTAGTTTATTTGAATGAATCACAGCCAGTGCTTTAGGTGATGTTCTGTTGTTGTTCTGATGTCACATGTGCATGTGAAGGTGAGTCGGAATTCATCACAGCAGCTGTTAAGCAAAGCATAAATCAGCTGAATTTAAACACTAGAAATCAGACAACAGGTGAATGAAAATCACAATTCCAGAATGTAAATGGTCCAGTGAGATCTCCCATCTCTTTTCTGTCTTGTGCTATTTGTATAAAGCGGTTTTAGGATAAACATCTGTGGAAGAACTTTATCTCGATCTCGTCTCAAAAAACATCTTACACAGCAAAGGTCAACATTTGAGCAATAACATTTTCCTGTGGTGTTCGAATCTTATATTTGAGTTTTGGTCAGATATGGGAAAAATACGCCCGACTGGCAATGTTCTAGCTACGTTCCAAAGCCTAGGCTGCAGCCAAGGTCCTTCTTAGTAGCCTTTAGTAGCCAGATCAGTCCATCTGGAAGTCAAAGCCAAAGTTAGTCATGTATGAAAACGTAGTCGGTACAACTAACAGGGAATTGATAAGTGTCCGTTCAAGAAAGAAGAAGTAATAATATAAGGAAATAGAAACAATAAAAGTAAGGATGATAAATCAGCTTAAAGTCACACAAGATAGAATAATATGCACAGAGATTCTAAATGCTTTAAATATAGCAAAATACGTCCATCAACCATAATATTATGACTTTTGTTTCTATAATCGCTGTCCTTTTTATCAGCTGCTCTCACCGTACAGGAGCACATTGTTGTTCTGTAATTACAGACTGTATTTCGTCTGTTTCTCTGCAAACTGTATCCTCCTTTCATCCAGATCTTCAATGCTCAGGACCCCACAGGACCACCACAGAGCAGGTATTATGTGGGTGGTGGGGCATTCTCAGCACTGCAATGGCACAGACATGGTGGTAACGTGTTAATGTGTTAACGAGTGGATCAGACACAGCAGGGCTGCTGGAGTTTTTAAATACTTTGTCCACTCACCGTCCACTCTATTAGCCCATAAGAGACCAGAGCTTCTTTTGAATTTTATGATGGTAACAGGACTTGGTCTGTAAATACTTTCAGGTAAAAACATATGTCACAAGATTTCAAAACTTCATAACGTGTAGTTATGATGGTAGTAATTTCATAATTTAGTTCTAGAAAAGAGGCCAGAACTGGTTAAATATGACATTTTGTTAAAGCATTTGATGGTTTAAAACCAAGCAGACCGTCATTCTGTAAATGAAGTTCACACATTTACAATCTGTCCTGTAATACATGCAGGATGTTCAGCGTGTGTCACTTTGGGGGTTTCATGAGGTAAAGCGAGGGATAAAGTGTCTGCACAGTTTGTGTTGGTCATCCTCTAGTCCTTCTCCAGAGCTCACAGGACGCTGATGGCTGGATATTTCTGGTTGGCGGGACATTCTCAGTCCAGGAGCGACACTGAGGGTTTTGGCCTCGTAACAGTGCAGCGCAGCACTACCACCATGCAATTAGTCCGCCAGTGCTGAAAATTATTCACCACTCACGTGATTCCTGCTCTGTATGTGGTGGTCTGGGGTCCTGAGCAATAAGATCAGGGGTGAAAGCAGAGAAAGAGATGGACTAGTGTGTATTTATAGAACTACAAAGTGCTCCTGTATGGTCAGTGGAGCTGATAGAGTGGACAGTGAATGTAGAAACACGAAATTGGTTCTATTATAATTATTACTGTATATTGTGGTTGTTCATGGTATGTGAAGTTTTTAATTATCCGACATCCTGACATTGTAGAAGTGTGTGTGTGTGTGTGTGTGTGTGTGTGTGTGTGTGTGTGTGTGTGTGTGTGTGTGTGTGTGTGAGAGAGCATGTCTTTGTTCCTCTTCTCCCATAGGCATTGTGCTTTGGAATTCAAAAGAGGAACATTGCCTCATTCATAAACACTCGGCATACCACTCCTCGCATTAATTAACCTAAATTAAAATCTGGAGCTGTGGCCTTTTCCAGGCCATTCCCAGCTCCGGATTAGAGGGATTGATCATAATGACACACTAGCTTTCCGTGTCGGAGGGGCTGGTGTGTGGAATAGGATTGTTATTTATCTTGGTTATCTCTCCTCCTTTTCACACATCGTCAGCAGCTTGAAGTGAACAAACGCTCCAGCTAGTTTAGTCTGAGTGCTGAGAGAGGGTTCCGGAGCTGCGGGGGTCTAAACAAAAGCCCCCTGTGTGGCAGTGGCCTGTTTACATTCCGATCAGGGTGATATTGTGTGCGAAGGTGCAGGAGCAGGCTGATGAGGGGGTGATAAGGGCTCTTCGGTGGGGGGAGTGGAGGCGTGAGCTGGGGCAATGCCGGGTCTGTCTGGCGGGCTGAGCGGACTGATGCAGTGTGGCGTGGTGCAGGCTGAGCCCTGCTGGCGCACTCTTCCCGTTCTGTTCTTTCTGCTCTCCTCGCTCTCGCTGCCTGCGGGACCATCCAGTCTGACCTGGGCCTTTCTCTCCTCTCTCTCTCTCCCACACTGCAGTCCCTCACTCAGAGACACAAGCCTGCCAAGCCAGCGGTTATCATCTCAGGCAGATGCACGCTTTATCTCATTTGAATGTGTGCTCTCTCCATCTCTCTCTCTGTCTCCCCTCCACCTCTGTCTTTCTTTATTGCTCTCTCTCTCTCTCTCTCTCTCTCTCTCTCTCTCTCAATTAAATTCAGTTCAGTTCAGGTTTGCTTTATTGGATGAATGGATCAGTTACAATATTGCCAAAGCAATAATACTAATAACAACAACATCAATAATAAAAACTACAATAAAATAAACAGAATAACAGTATTGATTCAAATATTTTGCGAATTTAGTAACAAAATCATATTAAATATTTACATTTATATGTACAGGAGTTAATAAGGGTGGGTTTGGCCAGTAGGGTGTAGGTGGATCACGTGGGATGAGTGTTACTGTCCTTCACGCGGTGACATGTTGCCACATATTTGGCAGCAACAGGAGCTCTCTCTGTCTCTCACATCCTTTCATTCTCTCACTCTGTCTCTCCTGTTCCTTCTCTCAGAAAAAATATCACACACACACACACACACACACACACACACACACACACACCTTTTAGTTTTTTCCTCTCTCCCTGTCTTATCCTACCTCACACTCTCCTCTTTCTTTCTTTGTTGTCCTTTCTCACTTTCTTTCTTGTCTCATCATTTCTCCCTCAAGTTGTTTTGCTTCTCCCCCTTTGTCTCTCTCTTTTTCTTTCTTTCTTTCTTTCTTTCTTTCTTTCTTTCTTTCTTTCTTTCTTTCTTTCTTTCTTTCTTTCTTTCTTTCTTTCTTTCTTTCACATGCATGGTTATTTTCATTCCCATCCTGCCCCATTCTCTCCCTCTCTCACTTTTTCCTGTCTTTTCTCTCTCACCCACTTTTGTCCTCTCTTTCTATTTCTCTCCATCCCTCCTGTCCTTTTTCTCATCTTCCCTCACTCTTTTTCTTTATCTCTTTATCCTCTCTCCTGACTTTTCTATTCCCATTTTCTCTAGTCCTTTCTCCTGCATTCTCTGTGCCTCTTGTCCTCTCTCTTGCCCTTTGTCCCACTTTCTCTTGTCTTTTCTCATTTCATCTTCTCTTTCTTCTCTTTCTCTCTCATTCTGTTCATTTGTGCTCTTTCTCTCATTCATTTATCTTTTCTTTCTCTTCTTGTCTTATTTTTCTTTCTCCCCATCCTTTTTGTCTCACCCTCTCTCTTTTCCTCTTTCTCTATCTCTGTTTTTCCACTTTCTCTAGTCCTTTCTCACTCTCATGCTCTCATTGTCTCTTTCTTGCTCTGTCTCGTTTGTTCCTGTCTCTTCTCCTCCCTCTCCCCCTTCTCCGTCTCTCTGTCTCTCCCCACACAGTTGTACTTGGCTCTTGCTTGTCTCTACTGAAGGTTAAGCAGAAGGTCTTGGAAAGAATACCCACACACTGGAAGGGGGCCAGTGTGGTGGTGTATATGTTCATGTTTATTCAGCAGCTTCCATCCTGGTGTTGACCTCAGTCAGAGTCTCTCAGCCCCTCAGCGGGGTGGCTGCTGGAGAAAGCCAGACCCAGACTGATGGACCACTGGAACTCTTCAGATATCAGTCAGACTCTGAATATGAACTTAAGAGCTATGAATTCATGAAGACACAGACCCATCCATGGCACAGATGTCCTGACCTGTCTATGTTTGACAGTTTCTACAGACACTTCATCATGTAGGCCGTGTTAATGGCACACGGAATGAAGTGGTTTGAAATGGGCTCCTGGCAGATTGTGCAGGATGGCACATTAAGCACTGAGTTGTCATTATTCATCCCTGTAACCTGTTTTACTCTCTTCCTTTCTGTGGAACGGTACATTTGGCAAGCAGTCTGTGCGCCAAAGGTGTCAGCAAGTCATCAGTTTGCAAGTATAAGCAAGTCCAAGTATGAGGCGAGTTTCAGATATTACACTCTACATCCCCGTCTAAAGTCTGAAACCAGTCAACCAAAGTCAATTCAAGTTCAAAATCCTCTAAAGTCCCGCGGTTCTCTTAACGGACTCTTTAATGATGTTAATAGAGTGAATTTAGACTCGGTACAGTACAATGAAATACTTCTCTTCACATGTTCCAACTCACGGCTGGTTCATACCTACTGCAAACCAGCCATGGGGTGCAGGGATGAATAGTGAATGAAGTGGCCAGGTGCTGAGACCACTTTAGAGGGCATGGACCTCTTGAAACCTTAAACAGTGTACACATGATGAGCTGGAGAAACTGTGTTGCAGGTAGCACTTGAACAGCTTTACAGTACACTAGTGCCCTGGCCCTGGCTCAACGTATGCAGTTTTCATGGACAGTGGCACAGGAAGTAGGAATATTGAGCAGTGCGGATGGTCAGTGCAGAAGGTGAGCCAAGCTATGGTGCCCTTGCAGGACAGGGTTAAGGACCTGGGTATCAAACCCATTGCCAAGTTTCTAATCCGCGATTAGTGAACCAGTTCTGCACGTTTTCGCTTTTAGTCCAGAAGCAGTCAAACAGCCAAGTGAGTTTAGATGTTTCTTTAGATCAGTGTTTCTCAACTCTGGAGTCACACTGTAGGGGATCTCCTGCTTCACCACTCCTCCTGGAGCTCTGAAAGGGCTTATTAATCAGCTGAATTGAATCAGGTGTAGTGGATATATCGGACAAAGAATGTTGGAGATGGAGCTGCCCGGGGAGAAGGAGACGAGGAAGACCTCAGAGAAGGTTTATGGATGTAGTGAAGGTTGCAAATTTCCACCTCAATTTAGAAGAATAAACCCATCCCATGTTAGGACCCCAAAACTAAGAGGGTGAAATCAGCCACCACCTCTTTTCAAACGGAGGTTAGTGTATCATTACTGGGCATCCAGAGGAAAGTGCTGGATGCTCAGCCTCAATATCTGTGCTGTTGAGAGAACCAAATACAAGTGCCATCAGTATAAGTATTACATACACAGAAAACAGTGGTACTTAGTACTCAATTGGGACCCGTCCTCCTGCTGCTGCTACTTCTTAACTTTCTTATTTAGCTGATCGACATGTAGGTTAAGGGAAATGGGATTAGTGTTTACTCTGGTCCTGGAGGCACTCCTACCCTCTATATTTCCCTGAGAGAGCTTTCCCTGCTCCCACCACACCTGATACACTTATCACTTCATTATGAAGCCCTTCAGGCTCGAATAGGGTGTGATCAAGCTAAAACGTGCAGGGCAGGGGTGCCTCCAGTGCCACAGTTTAGAAACACAGTGTAAAAGGACAGCAAATATATAATCTGCTTTATAGTAAAGAAGAAGATATTTTATTTATAGAAAAGAGTTTATTTATAGATTTGTGTTGCTTTCAGTTACTCAGTCATTTACTTCTATTATCTAATTTCATATTGTATGTCCCTCCTCATTCCTCGCTCAGGATCAGTTTGTAGAATTATCTTCAAGGCTGCTGGAGCTGCCTTCCTGTGTACAGCACTGTGGTGCACTTCTGAGTGAGGGGACGTGGGTAGAGGTCTCCTTCAGGTGGTCCTCCGTTAGTTGAAGATGCCTGATTTCTTAACCTCAGAAGAGTGTATGAGGCACAGATCTGATCCAGTTATACGCTGGTGAAGTGCTCCACCTGTGCTGCTGTAATGTAGTAGCTGGTGCTTAGTAATCAAGCGATTTAGGGAATTAGTACCAGTTCAGTGCATAACAGAACTTCAAACTAGAAGCTTTCTGAGATCACCGTTTTGAAAAGCTCTGGAGTTGGGCGGAGTTGGTATTGTGCACAGATGTACATAGCTTGAAAATGAAATGGGGATTTTTTTTCCTTCTATTAAGTTAAATATGTTTCGTGGGGGATAACAGTCGGCCTCTTTGATTAATTCAGTTTCTCACCACCTGTTTGTTTGATTGTTTTTTGAACTGCAGCATACGTTCCAAACCAATAAAACTGACCCTGTGAAGAGAAATAAGGATTTGCAATGTGCTTAAGCCTTTGAGGTTTGGCTTATTCTCGTGGGAAAGTTGGGGGGAGTATGAGCAGACAAAGAAAAGCAACGCGTTTACTCATAATTGCCTCACGTTGAGAAAGAAGCCAACATGGAGCCACAGAAAATCTGATACTAAAGGTGCAAAATCCCTTCATTTTCCACAAAGATTTCAGAAGAACTGATGAGGAGCCAGATGGCTTTTTGCCAGTGGTACCACCTGGGGCATGTTCTCCAAAATGTTTCATGTAGGTCAGAGTGATCCTGCTTGCGTGATGCTTCATTTTGTTGTCTAAGATCAGATCAATCCTTCAACTGTTGAATCTGTTCTTGAAAGACGCAGGCAGGAACTGTGCTGCAGGCAGCCTGATGGATGATGGTGCTGCAGAAACTCAGGCTTTTCTTCGCTGTAATGTTGCTCTGTGTCTTTGGCTTAGCCTTCTCGACATCCTCAGTACCCCCTGTGTTTCTTTTTAGCGATGCTGACTTCAACCAGCTATTTGTTTCTGTCATTTTCTTTCTTTTTTTTTTTAATCAACTGCTTATTATGTCTTTTCTGCTGGCAATCAGCTTTGTTTGCTGGAAGTGTCCTTTGTGTCACCAGATCTGCTGCACTCTTCATCAAGCGCTCATTTTTTGATTCACAATTGCACTGCGTTAACTGAGTTTTGAGTTTTCTCAGGCAGATGTGTTGCTGCCAGTCATCCGTGAAGTGGAGCACTTCCAAATTTATAAAGGTAGATGTCCTTTGTGCCTTTATGTTGTGCCTGGTTCTAACCAGCACATTCAGAAGTGATCTAGTTAACATAGCAAAAAGCATCCAGTAGTTGCGTCATTTTGCTGTGTGATTAAAAAGTGTTTTTGAGGTGATTATCATGGTGGTGAGTTACGTGCAGCACCAGTTTAGACTGTTGAACTCGTCCACTTTTACATGGAGGTCTGTTACCTGACTCGAACCTGAGTTGGCTCAACAAAATAGTGGGTTTTATCTTGGTTCCAGTCTAATTTTTTGACAAAATGGTATGTTTCGTCTGGATTTGATATGGTTATGTCACAGGTTGGGTTTCATGATTTTTTTTATATTTTTCTTTACAATATATATGGTTTTGTCACAAATTTGCTCCAATATTTGACAAAATATTGTATCTTGTCCCAGATTATTTGTGGTGTAACATTGGACTTTTTTTTTTTTTTTAATTCAAGTCAGTTCTTGACAGTATTGTGTTGACAAACTATTCAGGACGGTCCCAGGCCAGGCTAAGACAGATGTCTGACTGATGTTCGTCCCAGGTTTGGGCCGATACTAAAATATTGACGTTTGTGTCGGGATTTTTGATTTAAGATAACATGTCCTGGATCCTTTTTTATAAGGTCTCTTTCCAGATTAGGATAATTTATGATCAAATATTGATCAAAAATTCTCTCTCTCTCTCTCTCTCTCTCTCTCTCTCTCTCTCTCTCTCTCTGACTGTATCTCTCTCTCTCTCTCTCTCTCAGTGGTGTGATGCATTCTAAATTCAGGGGCACCTCTGGATGTAATCATGGGTGTTGAGTTGGGTTGGTGGAAAGGTCACTGCTGCTTTTTGCCTGATTTGTCTTCAGCGATTTCAGCAGCAGTAGTGAGAAGGACTTAAGCACAGCTGGTCAGAGGAGAAAGGATGTAGCTCTGCCAGGTATGATCTGCGAAAATATACCGGCACTAAATGTTGTTAAAATATTAAAGATGTGTGAAATATTTTATATTTGATTCAGTGTTTTGAACAAAGGTTTGGGGTGAAAAGGTCCAGCTTAGCTTAAATGATTTTAAACATAAAGTGATTGAACAAAAACAATTGATTCAGTATTATATTGTTGTTATATTATTATATATTATTGTGTAATATTTTAATAATTTCTGTAATATTTTGGTAATATTTTGCATATTTGGTAATCTGCAGAACCACCTCCAGATAAACAGGAGAAAGACCAAAGGACTGGTGCAGACGCACCCCTCCACTGGTGAACATCCAGGAAATGGACACTGGGAGAGTGGACTCTTGTAAGGACCTGGGTGTTCACTTAAACAACAGACTGAACTGATCAGTTAACACCTCTGCACTTTACAGAAGAGGCCAGAGTAGACTCCACCTACTGAGGAAACTGAGGTCATTTGAGTGCAGAGAGCATCCCTGAGGACCTTCTTTGACCTCACAGTGCTTGCATCTACCAGTTTTAGGGTGTGATCTGCTAGGCCAGCAGTATTTTGGCAGCAGACAGAAAAAGGCTAAACAAACTTATAAAGAAGGCCAGTTCTGTCCTGGGGAGCCCCTTAGACGTGGTGCAGGTGGTGGGAAAGAGAAGGATGTTAGCCAAGCTGGCATCCATGCTGGAGAACGAGCGCTGCTCTCAGCAGACCATAGACACACGCACTTAACGCCACACACTACTGGACTCTTACAAATCTGTAAATAATGGTCTTCAGGGTGACTTTAAATATTTACAATGTTTATGCTGCACTGCGTGTTTATCTATTATCTATTTTCTTGTACAGATTGCTTTACTATCCCTTGCTATCTGTTCTCTACTGCAGTCTTGCGAATTTGCCCACTGCGGAACTAATTATCTTTATCTTATCTAACACACTTTCACGTTTTTTATGAGCAGGTTCTAGGTATGATGATAGTATTGTGTGTTTTAGCACATCACTCATTCATAATCTGACTTACTTTGGCCATTATTAGACCACAAACAATCTGACCAAACAATCAGTCCGTATCCAAACAAATAAGTAATTCCTTCCAGTCCAGTGTAATCAGTGGAGATAACTTTTTAACTGCTTGCCCAGAGGCTTCAGGGTTTTTACGACAGCAAAAGACTGGCTCACGAACTCATGATGTGTGTTTTTGTGCTTGGTTGAGTAGATGGCTGGCACAGTCCTCGCATCTGCCAAGGTGTTAAAACTTGATGATTTGGATGGAGTCATCGCTGTGGTTATGGCTGTCTTATAAAGTAAATTATGTACGGTTCCGCTGGCTCAGGTACACACATGCTTGTCTTCCTGTTCAGTGTTGACAGAGCTGCGGATTCCTGGATTCCTGTAATCCAGAGAAGACAAAAATAGTGCTTGCGCTTCATGATTTTTTTTTTTTTTTTTTTTTTAAAGCCTTCACGCCTGACAAATCCTCCATGTTGCTTCCAGGCCTTCAGTCCTGGAAACGTTGGCCAGGCTGTTCTATTCTTTTCTTATTTATTTATTTATTTATTTATTTATTTATTTATTTTAAGTAACGCACAAAAAGCTGCTGAAGATGGTGACCCAATGACAAAGCCGCAGGCAGCTACAAGGCACTACTGTAGAACTAGTCTCATAAGAGGAACAAGTCATTCCAAAAATAGCACACTTGCATAATGGCTAACATCAATAACACTCACCCGAATGCTCGGGGAATGGAATCTTCAGTCCTTCCATTGCATTTGTTGTCTGCGGTGAACTACTTGTTTTGTAATGGCTGTTTTCTTCTTACAGCTGTCCACGTCTTCTAATGTTTCATTTCACTAAAATGGAGCAGCAGGTACAATCTTGCTGCTGTACAGTAATAAGCATAATAGACAATGGAACCATAGAAGTTGAAACAGAATTCTAATGAAAAGCCTATTTCAGACATGTTTCGGTCATTGAGTCTTACACGTCGTTAAAAAACAGCATTGTTTAGCTGTTATTTGCAGAGCATACTGGCAAACTGACCAGTCGTTTGTAGAGTCTTGAGCTGAAGGGGTTGGAACATCTCAAAATTCTTTTAGATTTTCCTCTTTTTTTTTTGTTGGTCTTTTGTTTTTCCACGTTAAAGCAATAAGAAAGTGGAGAAAGTGGCAGTGAATTACTGTCATTTTACAGGTACGTCTTTTACAGTGGCTGTAGAACCCTGACTGAACCCTAAGGAGAGAGAACTGTAAAATAAACAAAACAAACAAAAAACAAAAAGTATTGGGACACCTGCTCATTAAAGAGAGTTGAGATTGCTTTTATTGGAGTAACACTCTGCTGTTCAGAGATTCTATTTTACATTCTGCTTGTTCGATTTTTGGAGCATTGTGGTCAGGATTAGATTGCACTCAACAACACGAGCATTATTGAGGTCAGAAATTTGGAAGAGAGTCCAACATTCTGATATCCCAATAGTTTTGGATGGAGCATCATCATTCCAGAGAACTCAGTTACACTGCTCCATAGCTTAAGGCTGGGGCATTTATACTTATCTAGCCTGGGCCTGGCATTAAGCGAGATGCCAACAGGTTCACGATTATCTGCCAAAGAGTCCCATTCTATTGGCAGTACAATCAGCACTCACCAGCAAGAAGCAGCATCCAGTACCCTTTTAGAAAATGCTATGAATGTGCAGTGTCTCAATACTTTTGTCCTGGTCATGTCGGTTCGTTTTGATTCCTGTTGTTAGTTATAGGTGGAGAGTACGCTGTGTGCAGTTGGCTGCTGCTGGTCTAATATTTTATTACTGAAATGTAATGAATGATGTTTAATGATGTCTGCATTCGCGTTAAGACATTATTAAGTTACTAAACAATTTAATAAGGTTTACTGCTGTCATAAGTATCCGTATAGTGACAGAAGGAGAGCAGCAAGAGTGAAAGGGAAGGTTTACAAGACAGTAGTGAGACCTGCTATGATGTATGGTTTGGAGACTGTGGCTCTGTCTAAAAGACAGGAGGCTGAGCTGGAGGTGGCGGAGTGACAAGGATGGACAGGATTAGAAATGAGCAGATCAGAGGGACAGTGAAGGTGGAGCAGTTATAGGAGATAAAGCCAGAGAGGCCATGTTGAGATGGTTTGGACATGTGTTGAGGAGGAATAGTGGAAATATTGGACGAAGAATGTTGGAGATGGAGCTGCCGGGCAGAAGGAGCAGAGGAAGACCTCAGAAAAGGTTTTTGGATGTAGTGAAGGTGGACATGGAGATGGTTGGTGTAACAGTAGAGGAGGCAGGGGATAGGGCAAGATGGGAGTAGCCGGAAGAAGAAGAAGATAAGTGTCCTTCTTGTAAAGGGTTACATATTAATGAAATGTGGCTGATTTATGAATTTTATCATAAAGTGAAAGTTCTCTGATTAGAGTGATTCAAATTGAAATCCACCTTCTTTACATAACATCTATAACAGGAATCACTCCATCTACAGTATATCTTCTGGTGATTTTTGCTGTTTTCATTGGGTGTTTTCGTTCTTTAGACTGCAATTTGTTCACGTGCTTTAATATGGCATCATATTACAGCCCCCCAGACGACTATAAAATAATCCTGGAGTGATTTCTATGACTGTACACACGACTCTGTAATCAAAAAACACCTGTTTTTATATCACAACATTCAGGGTCAATCTGGAGAAGTCTGTCCAATTACTGTCCAAATTTGCAGATGATGTTGCCATTGGAAACAAGATCATGACTAAAACTGTGTTCAGCCTGAGCTTGTTTCCCTAAAGTACCTTTTACCTCACATTACTTTGTCCCACACTGTTCCCTACATCTAGACCAGAATCTGAATTGATTGTAGTTTAAATGGATCACAACAGGCTTTTAATTCATGTTGTAATAGATGCTGTGTAGCTATTACTGCATAGAAAAACCACCAACATGTCTGTAAGGGTGAACTGAAACAACATCTGCTGTGTGCGAGTGTGTGTGTGTGTGTGTGCGCACACAACTGTGCATGCTTTAATATTGTCTGAGATGCATAAATCCAGGCGAATGAAGCCCGTCTTTCACGCCTGTGTCACACACACCTTGATCTCCACCAAGAATATGAGGAACGTGCCGTCTTCATGTGGCCTGCAGCAGCCTGGTTTCCAGTAAATGAAGCCCTGAGTAGTGGAGGGCTTCCTGAAAGGAAACAGCGGTTTCTCATCACGATGGAACAGGATGGAATATTCCAGCTTCTTTCCTCAAGCATCTCTCCTAATGCGTATTAATAACTGTGTGCGAGAGATAGATGGAAAAACCCACACTGCTGCAGAAGGAGAGCTGATGAAAGAAGAAGGACTTTTTTTAACGGTGTAGCAGACGTTTAGATTTGCGCGAGATATTCCTGTCCATGACTCTGCGTTCTCCGCAGCGGCCTGCTTGGCAGAAACACCGAAACAAGCCTAAACAGCCTAAATGACTTTGTGCCAACTGAGAGGATCCCGAGCTCTCCGAGATGGCCGGATACTCCTAGGCTGCATGAGGGAGATGGAGGCGTGTGTACATCCGATGAGTAATATATCGTCGCTGTCATTCTGAAACCTCATGACTCTGTTGTTTGGGGGGGATTTTTTACACCACTTCCAAACACCATCTGTCCTTTTACTTTGTGTGAATATTTAATGATGACTGGACCAAAGGTTCATGAAAGGGTACAGCATGATTTACTTTAAATCTATTTTTTTCTTGCTCTGCACAGAAGCCAGTTTTGTAGAACACAGAAGCAATGATAAGTGTGTGTGTTGTTGATATGGGATGTGCACGGTTACACAGAGAACGTTGTTCTACCTTTAATAACTGGGGGTTTTATGGTGCTTTCACGCCTACCTTGTTTGGTCCAAACCATAAATAAATGTGAAAGGTGCTGCCAAAGGACCAGAATTTGTTCTGACCCAAAGAGGTGGTCTTGATCCAGATCTACTGAACCATGGTGCGATTCAGCCATTCTGAGAAGGCTGAGGCTGTCTAACGTCACAAATCAAACAATGGAAGATGGGAAAGAACCTACATTGTGCTGAAAACCAACTCCTCTTTGTTTCCTCATACATCATGCAGCAGTATGGGTGTGAAAGACCACCGTCCAAGGGTGACACTTCGCTGACAGTGTTGGTTTCTGGCAGAGATTCAGCACAACACCTGGAACTCACCAAATTGAAAAATGCAGATGCCAAGCCAGCGTCCCTCTAAAAAACAGTGTCATGGTAAGATGCAACTCACATGGGTGATGTTGACAGGCTGAAGCAAAGTTTAGTGCCACTGGTTAAACTGGTTAAACTGGTTAAACTGCAGTGTGAAACCAAAATGAACCAAAACAAACGCACACAATGAAACAAAAACCCAGACCTTGTTTTGACTTTGGTTTGGACTTCCAGTTGTGAAAATGCCCTTAAATGTTAGCAGAGCAGTAGTGCTGTGTGTTAGTCACTATTTTTAAAATGATAAAGGTTACTGTTTAGACCAGTTTTACAAGCACATCATTTGAGTTTAGGTTTAAACTCGCGGTTAGCACATGGCTGGGCTCCTGGGGTCCTGGGGTCCTGTCTCTGTCTGGATAGAGTTTCAGGTGTGCTGACTACTGTACTTTGCTAAAGAAGTGCAACTTTTATCATTCAGTAGCTTAATTTAACATGTTGCAAACAAGTAACAGACAAATGCAAGCAAACGCAGACAAATGCAGACAAACGTAACTGTCTCTAGCATTCAGTAAAAAGAGGACAGCATGTTGGATGACTTTGGAAGTACTGGATGGAGCGCCATCATTCCTGAGATCACAGCGCAGTGCTGGGGGGGGCTTTATACCCCTCTTGCCCATGACTTTTAAATGATCAGGCATGCTGTCAAAGCGTTCACATTTATCTGCACTAGACAGTCCTCTTCTACTTCTCTAAAGGGACTTTAGACTTTTGCACATCTGTGTCAGAAATGGGCACAACTTAAAGTAGTTGGATGCATTCATTAGAAGGGATGTCCACAAACATATGGACATAAAATGTATATCCCTCTGAGAGCCTCTTGTTGTGCTTCTGATTTGCTTGGTCCTTAGTTTTAATAAAGTTTTCATTTATACATACAATTATTTAACTATACAGTTTTTTTTTCAACTGTTTATATTTCAGCTTTAGTTGATAAATGATTAGTTGATTTAAAAGCTTTTATTTAAATTGGAAAAATGGAGAATTTACACATAAAGTAGTATGCTACTCACTAAGAAGTGCTCATGAATAGTGCACCACTAACAGGCAGCAGAAAAGATGTAGCACAGTGTGGCTGTGTGTGGGACTGAGTAGGAGATGTGGGATTTTAAAGGAATGATGTCACTCTTAAAGTGAGAGAGGTGTTCAGAAATAATGGACAGGGTCTCTACCTGAACAGGAAAACCAGCGGGACAGAATGCATCACACACACGAACTTAGAGATGGAAACATGGCCAAAACAACAGTCAAAAATTGTCATTTCATATATTTTTATTGCAAAATGTTTGATGGAAATGCAAACGCACCTTCATTTTACCGCAGAAAGATGTTGGGAAAGGAATCTCGCTGGGCCAAGAACACTGTGCCTTATTCCGCAACCGAGAACCCATGTATGCAATTTTCATCCTGAATCCAACAGACTTATGTGAGGACTGTTCTCAAGAATACATTTCAGACAATGTTGGGAAGGTCCTGAATGAGGCCCATTGAATGGAAGCGATCCAGCGCGTCTGCCAGTTTAACACCTGTAGAAAACTGGCAACCAATTAGCCCCGATGAAGAATGGAGTGAAGTGTGATGAGAGGAGGGGGTTGCAGGCTCTGGCACACCTGATCCAGAGGAAGATCAAAAAGAAAAAAAATTACAGGTCTACTCATTACTACTCAGATTAGAGACTGTCATAGGAATGTGCTGTACTGACTCATACTTCCAGTAAACGAGAGAGAGAGAGAGAGAGAGAGAGAGAGAGAGAGAGAGAGAGATGAACATTGACTTTGATTCATTTGATTCAGATTGATGCAAAAGGAAGAAAGGGAGATGTAAGAGAGAGACTAATCTAACTAAACTAAGCAGTTACAGTGTTCCTGTCTTTTATTGAGCAGAGTTTGTAAACATCCACAATGCAGGCTAGAAAAAGTAAGGGAACCCTTCACCAAATGTTTCCGGTAGCTGCAAAGTTATAGGAATTCTGGATTGTTCCGAGATCGTTTGAGATTTTCAACCATTCTTTTTTTATTTACTTGTTTGCTTTTGGCATCTTAATGTCTCTTGGCTTGTGATCATGGACTGTTGCTGTTTCACGCTCTTGAATAATTGTTTTATACACCTTTGAATTCAGATATTCTAAAAATACAAATATATACGTCCTTCAGGCCCTGAGGTAGCAAAGCAGCCCCAGACCATTATGCTCCCTCCACCATGCTTAACAGTTGGGATGTGTTTTGGTGTTGGTTTGCATCGTTCTTGCAAACATTCCACTGGAATTTTGAGACGGGCCACGATGTGTTCACCTGCACAACGTACGGCTTCTTTAATGTGACCACTTTTCTTGTTCTTTGTTTTTCTTGTAGTGGAGACACTTTTTGCTGTTACTCCCAGGTCCTTTCTCACTTTCTTACAGAATTTCTTGTTGAAGTGACCATAACAGGATGCCCACTGCTAAGAAGGAATAGCAAGAGCCACTGATGCTTTGGTGTCCTTTTCCAGCTTCATATGTCTCTGTGATGTGTTTGGGTAAAACATACTTCCATGAAACCCAAACCTCAACCCCACAATCTCATAATTGAAACTCCACTTATGATTGAAAAACCTCGTACCATTTAAATCTTGGAAGCATAGTTAACAGAGAGGAGAGGTTCACTTACTTTTTTTAGCCTGCTTTATGGATTCACTGTTTGTGTGTGTTTCATTTACAGCTGAAGGGTTTTTGTCTTTTTTGTCAATTTAATTACTAATCAGTGCAGAAATTCCAGACAATTCCAGTGGGTTTACTGACATTTTCTTGCAACTGTATGGAGAGAAGGAGTCAGATACGGGAAGACGAGAGAGTTATGAGAGACGGATAAAGTTGTTTGACAGATTGAGGCAGATGTCTGAGGGCTGATTGTGCCGTTGGAGGCGTGCGGAGTGGAGAGTGATTTTGTAGCTGAGTAGGCGGAGCATTGCCTCATTTCACCAGTTACAGCCACACATTGCCACTGGAGACAACCACCATTTACCGATAAAAACACCCTGTCTGAGTCACACTCCGCTGGAGCTCTCACGCTGTCGGGTGAAGTGGGGAATTTGCGTTAATTCCGAACAATTTCATCGCTTTCAGCACGCTTGAAGCTTTCAATTGACTTCATTACATTTAGATGCTGCATTTGCAGACCATCGAGCAGATTCAACACATCAGTTTTGCTTGTGTGATGAGCTGGGCAGGCCTGGACCATTAGAAGCTTACATCTGTTCTTCAGCATCTAGAGAAGATGGGCTTCATACAGAGAACTGTAACTGTAGTGTTGAGCATTAGGCTAGAACAATGGGGTGGTAATTAAGCAGTGCAATTAGCCTGAAATTATGCAGGTTTCAAACTGCCTCAGGAATGAAACCTATTTTCAGACTAAACCCCACTGGCACTACATTCTTTAAAACAGTGCAGGCTGATATCTTTAGGTAGATAAAAAGTACATATTTAATTCCAGATATAGACTGTGTGAACAAAAGGTTTGGAACATCTGCTGATTCATTGTTTCTTCCAAAATCAATTGTATTAAAATAGTTTATCCTGCTTTTACTCGATTGTTTCAATATCAGCAGTGATTACTGTGAGAAACCGGTGTGTAAAGATCTGAATTACTGTCACAATAAGAGAGCCAGTGATCTTTCTACATGTATGAATTTAGATTATTTGGTTATTTTAAGTAGGAGGCATGAGGAGAGAAGATGGATAAGTAGGAGCAAGGCCACGCAATGCCTTAAAAGTCACTAGTATGATTTGGAAACGGATGCGTTCAGAGATAGGGAGCCAGTGTAGTTGATGGAGTACGGGAGGGATTTGAGCAGATTTCTTGGCGTGAGCTAAGAGTTCTGGAGTTCTATACTGCAAGGGGCACAATTTTGGATGGTCAGCCATAAAACAACACATTGCAATAATGTAGCTGTGAAATGTGTCAAGATCATGTAAAGTTTATTTTATCCAAAATGTTGTCTTTTTATGTCTTAATAATAAAAATAATAATAATGACTTTTGGAATAATTATTATTATTACACTTATATTATCTGCACATCACTTCTTTTTTACTTGTTAAAAGTGCAATTATTTTAACAGTAATTTGATGTTAGAAGAGAAGTCAAATCTCATTTTGTCTTTTAAAGTGGTAAACTTTAAAATGACGTATCTTGCTCTCAATCAAGAAATGAGAAGATTCTACTGTTTTTTTGTTTGTTTTTTTTGTTTGTTTTTTTGTTTGTTTGTTTGTTTGTTTTTTTGTTTGTTTGTTATTGGTCTCATAGACTTTAAAATGTCATAATTTGGTCTCTGATCTGAAAAATCAACATGTAAGAACTTATTTTGTAAACAATCTACAGAAAGGGTTTATTCAGGCACCACACAGATGTAATAGAATACACATTTGCTGCTATTCTGTTGATACCTTAGATATGAAGTACGTAAGTGATTTATTGTCTTTATATTCTGGTAAAGTACAATGAAACTTTCTGGGGTCAGAGCGCAGTCTGCCATCTTAAGGTGCCCGTAGAACAGAGCGGGTTAAGTTAATTGCTAAAGGACCCAACTGTGGCAGCTTTTATGTACTTGGGTATCAAACCACTGAGCGGTCATTGCCCAACGAAGATCTGATCGACTTCTGTCAGGTGCTGTCCAGTCACATGACACCTGTGCTGTGACAGGCTGTGATATATCGTAAATGTGCCTAGGTAAGCCGAAACCCAAAAGCAAAACAAGAAAGGTGGGGCTGTTTGCCCTCTTTCTTTGATTACACAGACTCAAATTTCAGAATAAAAGTCATACATGATACATGCTTAAATAATAAAAATAAAAAAGGAAAATCCATTTGTTTTTATTTTCTCTTTGGAGCACTGTTAATTCCAGATATAGACTGTGTGAGAAGTATTTTGCAGAAGTTGTAATAAATATGCTTGTCAAATCACTCATAATTTTTTTTCATTAGATTTCAGAGATTTAGAGATTTAGTCTCTAAATACTTTTCACATTTTATGGTGAATAAAAATGAAAACGATGATAATATGAAATGAATGTGGAAAATTGTGTTCTTGGTTTGTTTTATTTTCATTTTAAAGTTTGTTACTAAACTTTCATGTTTTGTCCTCCTGACCAGTGTAGTGTCCCTTTTGTTTTGTTGCTACTGTGTGTCTCAGCCTTGGCTGCCCTCGCTCGCAGTAATGCTATTTTTCGCTGTTTGTGTGGATACAGCACGTTAGTACAGGAAAGACACATCTGGGCTTTAAATTCTATATCCAGTGCCTGTTCAGCACCATGTGAACACGCACATCAAAGAGCAGAAATGCTTGGATGTGTGACTCAGAGGAAAAAGAGGATGATTATGATGTGAAGCTTCCTTCATTCCCACTGACGGATGATTTGAGACATTTAGAAAATATGTGGTTTTTAGCTTTTACTTAGCCATCTTAGAACTAATAGACTAAAGTACCTCTTCTTGAAGGCTGGGATCTGTGACTAATATGTGGAGGGTTGAGGGCGGTCACGTTACATCTAAAAATGAAGAGTAACCTTGACTTCAATGTAGAAAAGGGTTATTTTTCTCCATTTGTGTAGCTCATGGGGGATTGTAAATGGAGTCAGGGTGCTAGATGAAGAGATTTTAAGTAGGAACAGAAATGCATTGAAATGCTCACTGTGTGCAGTATGAGGGTAATGGGAAGCAAATATGACGGAAAATAAATGATCAGAGCTGTGAAGAATTGAGTTCATCTGAAGTGGGTCTCAGGCTTTCCACTCCCGAAATCAGCTGGTGTTGTATAGTGGATAACATGGCTGCCGTGCTGGTATCAGTTCCTCTCCATGGCAAGCAGGATTGTGTTCCAACTGCCTACACATATATTACAATATTACAATATTATATATATAATTATATCATATATTTTATGGGATTTTTAAAGGTGGAATATTTGTTCATATTTGAGATTAATCATAATTGATCTTTTTTTTGTTTGTTTCTTTTTGTTTTGGGGTTTTTGGAAGTCCTTCTTTAGGAAGATGCAACAATATGCTCCACCAATGGCACAGTCTGACAGAGGTACAGAGGCTGGCTGAGCTAAATGTATTCAGAAGGCGCTCCTGCCAGTTTAATCAGTGAAATCCAGAGCGAGGGGAGGGAAGGGAATGAAGGGGTCAGTAAAAATGTGTGAGAAATGGCAAGTGTGACGTGAGCGAGTGAGACTAGACCCACCTGTGTGAGTCTCACAGCTGTACTCTAAATCATGTTCTCTAGGTGTTGTATATTCTAACTGATGAATAAGATAGCCGATGTTGAATAAGATAGCTGATGTTAACTACCCAGAACAGTGAAAATGTAATGAAATTATCTGACTAACTAATATGTTGGCAAATTGTCCACTGAATAGAAAAGTGCCCATTTACAAACAACCAAAATGGAAAGCTGTACTGATTAGCAGGGCTGGGATATATATGACTAAAAATATCATATCTCTATATGGTTGAGCAAGACTGTACACTGTAGAATGTTGAATTAAATCAGTCATTTTTTTTATATATTGTCCAAAATATTTCTTAATATATTCATATTTATAATATGTTGCTCAGTCCTATTGATCTCATTAAGTCATCTGAACAGGAAGCAAAAGTGGAAATGACCGTAAAAACAAGATGCATGAATAAGGAAATAACAGTATTAAAAAAAAACAAAAAAAAAAACAGCTGAGGAATGAAAGGAATACTGTAATATGATGTGCCTTACAATTATAATAGGAACATTTTTAATGATATCCCAGTGGACTACCAATGGACCGTCACCTGCTGATCACTATGTTAGCAGTATCCCACCCTGCCCCATCACCCCAATGGTTTACTTATTAATTAACTGCAAAACAGCTTCACATTCAGCTTCATGTTCATTAAGCTGCAGAGCAGGTTTTTCCTAATGATCAGACAACTGGAGATACTGGAACTCTTTTGGCCAAGACGTGGTTTTAACAGTTGAAATATCAAGTGTTGATGAGGACATATTATGTTGTTTCTGTTCTCTGTTTTGCTGTTGGCACAAGAAAGACCCTTAAAATATTTGTAGGCAGTTTTTGATGCATTAAACCAAACAGAACATTTTGAAAAGCTAAATCCTCGTTTGTATTTTTAATTAGCTGTGTGTGTGTGTGTGTGTGTGTGTGTGTGTGTGTGTGTGTGTGTGTGTGTGTGTGTGTGTGTGTGTGTGCATATTAAGTCATGTTTATAGTTTTGTTAGAGCTCTTAGAAGCTCCTAACAGAAACTGCTGTTCAAAGCATGTGCAGAATGCTGCTTGTGTGTGTGTGTGTGTGTGTGTGTGTGTGTCTGTGTGTCTGTGTGTGTGTGTGTGTGTGTGTGTGTGTTATACTTTTCTTCAGTGACAAGTTCATTAGTGCTTCTTTTCCAAAGGCAAGATGTCAGACACCCGTGCTGGGCGTAAACGGCAGCAGTTAAACAACCTGGTTGCCATGGTGACCGAGTTAGCGCGTCCAGGGCACACAATAGTGGACTTCTGCAGTGGTGGTGTAAGTATCTGTATATGTGTGTGTTTGTGAGTCTGTGTTTGATTTATTATTTTTTTATGCAGTGTTGCATATAGTTAAAGCTCCCTATAGTGACCTTATGTTGACATTCTGTATCTACAGTGAGCTGCCTCGAGGCACTGTAGCATACAAATGAATTTAAAGCAGGTCTTGAAAAGTTGACTATGAGAGTAAATGACTTCAAAAAGTTCAAGTTCGGTTCATCACATTTCCATGAATTCTCTGCATGCAGCACTGGACTGAGGAACGGCTTCAGTTCAGACCGTGTCAAAACTCATAAATGTCAGAGGTGATTAATACCTCAATTAAAAAGCTTGTAGCACTTTATACTGTAATCATTTTTCAATCATGTATCATATCCAACATATTATTATTAAAGAAATCTAATAGTAAATATTCACAAAGCTCAGCCGCTTAATAACGTGACTAATAACCTAATTCAGGGTCTGGACCATTAATCTAATACTATTTCTACCAATAATGTGCTATTATGTAATGTACCTTTTCATACACACATTGTGGCGTTATTACATGGTTGGGAAATTTTTACAGTATGTAGTTTGATTCTTTTGGTCAAATATAGGATGTCACCGTTCACTGTTAGTCTCTGTGAATGACTGGACAGTTACTTCACCATAGAATTTTTAAAAATTCTGATTGAAGTACATTCATGACTGAACGGACCTTAAACCTGTGTTTCTCTGCCTGCCTTGTCCAGAAACACGCCTCACTCACCTTTAAAGCACTAATTATTTTAGCTAATTATGTCAATCATTAATTTATGGAAAATGTTTTTCTTCTTTAATTATTTTTGTTAACCATTAGATTCCTCTAACCATTAGAGGAAAAGTACTTTAAACTAATCTACATATACCCTGAAACATATATCATACATATTATAATTTGAATGTGGTAACAGTTGAACTTTGTTTGAAATCTTTGCAAATTTATAAAAAAAAATAAAGCAAAAAAATATAACATAAGTAGTCACTACTTTGTTGAAGCACCTTTGGCAGCAGTTAGAGCCTCAACTCTTTTTGAGTATGATGGTACAAGCTTGGGACTTGTTTTTGGGGAAGTTTCTCCCATTCTTCTTTGCAGAACCTCTCAAGCTTCGTCAGTTTTGATGGGGAGCGTCGATGCACAGCCATTTCTAGATATTTCCAGAGATGTTCAATCAGCAGACATTTTTCTGTACCTTTCCCCTGAATCTGTCCCTCGATACAATACTGTCTCAGAGGTCCACAGACAATTATAATATGAACCGTATATAAACAGGTGTGTGTCTCTCCAAATCACTTCCAATCAACTGAGCTGTAGAAACATCTGAAAGATGATCAGTGAAAACTGAGCACCTGAGCGCAATTTTGAGTGTCATGGCAAACACTGTGAATACTTGTGCATACTTTATGTTCATGTTATATTTTCCTGCTTTATTTTTAGTAAATTTGCAAAGATTTCAAACATCATCTATCTATCTATCTATCTATCTATCTATCTATCTATCTATCTATCTATCTATCTATCTATCTATCTATCTATCTATCTATATATATATATAATGTTTAATGCTATGATTGTATTACATGATAATGAAATTATTCTTTTTAATGATTGTGCCTTGACAATATCAAAGTAGCACTCTAATTCTCCCAGCTGTTGTAGATCAAGGTTGGTAAAGCATTCCATCTGTTTCATCTGATGCCAGTAACAAATAACATATACTTTATCTTGAACAGAACAGGTTTATATTGAGGTTAACATCTGAAACCGGTCTAACCATCTGAAATCTGGTTAGACTACTACTCATTCACTTAATGGCTACTGACTGTGATCTAGAACTTCCAGAAAGCCTAGAATAAAGTGTTCTTTTACAGCATTGGTCTGATTGTAAATCACGGTGTGATTGGTGGATTCCAGTGAGACAATCTGAGAAATGTAGGTGATTAAGCTGACCTAACCTCATTAATCAGTAAAGCATACACCTTAAGGCACCACCAATGGGGAGGTATTGCTGTGCTCTGACTACTGGGGTATGAACTGTTGGCTGAGAAAGAAAAGGTTCTGATTGGGCACTTTTTCTTTTCAATGTTTCAAGATTATATCTTCTGCTTATAACCAAATCCTAATTTAAGTGTAGGGTCTTGCCTCATAGCAGAATAAGTGCAGTGATTGTAATTTTACAATACTGACACCACACAGTAATGATTCCATTATACCCTGTCAGTGCGGTTATGATGTCTACTTTTGAATATTTTAAACACATACAGTCTTAATACCCAGTTTTAATTGTATGTGAATAAATGTACCTACTAATGCAGACGTTAATACTGGATGTTTCTGACTGTAGAACAAGCAGAACTTAGCAGAACTAGGTTCTGTAAAAACTACAAATGAAATGGTCTTTCTACTGCCATAATAAACAAACATGATGCTTCTGTTGAACTACAAATTACAGACCTGTATTCTATAATTCCCAGAATGCATCAGGCTTACGGCTAGAAGGGCATAAGAGACCATGCTTCCTCCAATTTCCCTGCTGGCTTTTTAGAGATACTCTAGTACACAAACGGTACAAGGAAAAGCAAGGCGTCAGGTGATTCATTGGGCAGTAAATCAGTGTGTGTGTGTGTGTGTGTGTGTGTGTGTGTGTGTGTGTGTGTGTGTGTGTGTGTGTGTTGGGCAATCCCACTTCTCTTTGTTCATGAAATCTCTTATAGTGTTCTTGTTATGCCGTGCACAGATGCAGCCTGGAAGCAGGCTTTCATGTTCGGAGTTCACAGACATACACAAAACAGCTCACGGGTCAATATTCTAACGGACACAGCCAGGCTCTGATGACCAGCCTTTGATGTGATGAACACTTTGAGCTCCATGTCTTGAGACTTTTTCTTCTTTTTGTATGTTTGTGTTCAGGGCCATGTTGGGATTGTTATGGCGTACACACTTCCTGAGTGTCAGGTGAGTCCACAATCCCTATCCTCTTTCATTCAGCCATGCCAGGTTTAACCTGACCGAGACGGAGGACAAGACACACCAGATCTGCTCTTCCCAGGTGATTCAGTTGTTTGGCAGGTTTTAGCCATCACTTAAAATTCACTCTACTTCTCAAATTAGAACTGTTTGGATCGACTACACAACTTAAGTCATAACCGATTACTAAACGACTTGGTATCGTACACAGATTTTTAAGGCAAATGAACTAAATATCCATCACACATCAGTGAAGACTTGTGATCAAACACTACACAACTTCAATCTGCTGCTGAATCGAACGCCAAACATGGGACCATGAACACCATCAAAATTCTTTCCTACTAAAGGGTAATAAACGTAAACAGACAACAAGGAAGACGGTTTTATCGTTTTTGGCAGTTCACTGTCTGGAGTAGCGCCGGTGTGTTTTCTCTCCTGATGTTTTTTCTCTTTGTTTTAAACTGTCAGTGCGTTCGCAGCAGTTGCAGCCGGTGGCAGCTCAGTACTTTGATAGTGTTTTGAATTTGTAGGTCATTCTCATTGAAAACAAAGAAGAGTCTCTGTTGAGAGCAAAGGAGAGAAGTTCACAGCTGGGGCTGAAAAACATCAGCTTCATCCAGGCCAACCTCGACTACTTCACAGGGGCTTTCCAAATAGGGGTGAGTACTTCCAACCAAGGCTTTACAATCAGGGTAAGAACAAAAGACTTATGACAATGTTTTTTTTGTTTTTTGATTTTTGTTTTTTTAAGATAGCCCTTTATAGTCCTGCAGTGGGGAAATTAATGTGTTATAACATAATAATTCATATAAATAATGTGTTTAACTCCAGTTATTTGTTAATAACACCTGAATTATTTTATACTTTCTACATTTGTGAATTTTTACATGTTCTAAAATATCAGAGAAGCCATAAAGCATAAACATACATTCCAAAGGGATTTGTTCACACAGCAGGTAAGTGCAGACCTATCAGTGTGGTGGTTTGAACAGCAAAAAACACACTTTTACTGATATTTTCAGTAAATTTGGGCCATTTTCATATTGTATTGAAATCTAATACATATCCGATTTGAGGCCATGTGACCCACGCTGTGGGGATGGGGCGTGGCCACAAGACGAGCAGTGGCAAGGACAGACAAAAAGACAAAAAGCCCCACTGGTCTGCTAGAAGCACTTGTCTAGTAATGAGGGGCTACTAGCCCCATGTTTTCTCTTTCTCCAGTCCTAGTGTGCAGTGTCCGTGACCTCCTCCCCTTGAGTCTCTCAGTATAGCTGGGGAACTCCTTATATGCACCACCTGAGGCTCGAGGTCTTTATTGTCCACAGGTGCACATAAATGCTGTGTGCAGCAGGGCAGTAGGGGGTCATCCCACCACCTCACTGCCGCCGTGACTCAGTCTAAAAAGCCAAATCAGGATGACTGAGCCTTTTTTTACATCAATCCAACTCAACAATCCTCATAAATAGATGCTGAGGAGAAAGAAAAATGGACTGAGGACTTCAGTGGTTGGATAGAGAGGTCACAGGCCTCATAATATTTGGGGACATGTCTCTGTTCAAACCAAATTATAAGGCACATATTGCGACCCTCACATGTTTGGAAGAAAAATGCGAGTGAAATGGCTAACCGTGGCTGCAGGTGGACATACAGTGCCTCCAAGTAGTATTCAACCCCCTGCAGGTTTTGCAGGATAACTTAGCATTTTAAAATTGTCCACTCTAGACTCTAGAGGGTCAATTACTATTCAACCCCTCAAGCCACCAGAATTCTGTTTGGTTCCCCCAAGTATTAAGAAGTATTTATGGTATTAAGGACAAAGAGCTTCACATGACACCTCTACTGGCTATAAAAGCCCCTCCCCAAACAAGTGAACAGCACTCATGGTCAGCATGGGAAAGACAAAGGCACATTACAAGGCCATCAGAGACAAAATTGTGGCAAGTACGAAACCCTTTCCAAGGAGTTGGGTGCATCATCCAGAAGTGAATGGCTTGTGGAACTACTTTTAACTTCTGTGGCCTGGACAGCCTTTCAAAGTTTCCTCCCGTGCCAAGGTCAGGCTTGTCTAAAGTTCAAGACTGACCTAAATAAAACAAGGATAGAGCCCCGGGGAGATCTCATGGTGGTGGACACTTTGATTTCAATAAATACCATAAGTTACGTACTTGTAAGTTACGCCACAATGGTCTTCGTTCATGGTGATCCCATGAGGTACCTTTACTTTGAAAGTGTCGTAAAGTTTGCTCATGATCAGTTGGAGGACTCTGAGACAGACTGCTTTTAGATTCTCTGGTCTGATGAGACCAAGATTAAGCTCTTTGGTGCCAACCACTCCCGGGGCATTTGATGAGAGAATGCACTGCATGCAACACTAAGTATACCATACAGTCAAACATGGTGATGGCAGCATCATGCTATGTGGCTGCTTCTCAGCCAAGGGGCCTGGCCATCTGCACTGCATCCATGGGAAGATGGATTGCATGTCCTTCCTGGAGATTTTGGCCAAAAACATCCACTCCTCCATCAGGAATCTTTAGATGGGCCATCGTTTCAGCTTCTAACAGCACAATGACCCTCAGCACATGGCCAAGTAAACCAAGGCCTGATTTAAGAGGGAAAATATCAAGATGTTACAGAGGCCTAGTCAGTCATGTGACATTGCCCCAATTGAAAACTTGTGGAAGGAGCTCAAGATCAAAGTCCACAATAGATGGCCAAAGAAAATAGACAACATGGAAAAGATCTGTATAAAAAAGTGGCCAAGATATCTCCAGAGACCTGTGCAATTAAGGTTTATTCCACAAAATATTTAACATATGGGTTAAATAATAATTTGCCATAATCTTTAGCTTTAAAATATTTTAATCGATCTGTTAATAAACGTTACTCTTGTTCAGAATTTAAGCTGAATTGCAACTTGTTGAACTTGCAAAATCTGCAGGGGGTTGAATACTACTTGGAGACACTGTAGCTACAGTGTCAAAGGAAAATAGAAAGCTTTAAAGCAAAGTTTAAAGAAACCAAGAATGGAAACCAAAGAAGTGGCTGTGGATGAATAACATACCCTTTTTATAGCGAGCTGAAATGCATTCTGAATGATAAGCCCAGCTGTCAGCCACTATTCATGTAACCACTCAGGTGTTCACTTACTAGTGATATTGCATTAACAGTCCAGTGCATGGAACAAATTAAGTTTATTTTTTTACAATTAAATGAAGTAAAATGCAGTAGAACAAATATTCTAAATATTGTACTTCATCGTACTGGTCAGACTGACAAAAGTGTGTGATTTCAAATTCAGTAAGAAACATCAGTAAGTCTCTAAATAATGCAGTATAATGTAATACATAAAAATGATGTTTAAATACAGGGGTTGGACAATGAAACTGAAACACTGTCATTTTATTGTGGAAGGTTTCATAGATAAATTGGAGCAGCCTGGTGGTCAATCTTCATTAATTGCTCCAGTAAGAGCAGAGTGTGAAGGTTAAATTAGCAGGTAAGAGCACAGTTTTGCTCAAAATACTGCAATGAACACAACATTATGGGGGACAAACCAGAGTTCAAAAGAGGACAAATTGTTGGTGCATGTCTTGCTGGCGCATCTGTGACCAAGACAGCAAGTCTTTGTGATGTATCAAGAGCCACGGTATCCAGGGTAATGTCAGCATATCACCAAGAAGGACCAACCACATCCAACCGGATGCAACTGTGGACGCAAGAGGAAGCTGTTTGAAAGGGATGTTGGGGTGTTAACCCGGATTGTATCCAAAAAATGTCATTCCAAGGACGAATTGACGCTGTATTGGCCGCAAAAGGAGGCCCTAGTACACCGTACTGATACATTATTGTGGTCTAAAACCAGGTGTTTCTTGGTCCAACCCCTGTAGCTGTCCATTAAAAATGGACACATTAAAAAGTGTGTCACATTAGAAAAGTAGTGTGAACATCCTTGGTGAGAAAATCAGATTTGGGCCACTTTCCTGCTGAATGCAGATAAAAGTCTCCAACTACATTGAATGACTACAGACGAAATTGCATTTGTGTTTCTTTATGAAAGTAATATATGAAGACAACTTTAAATGTCTTATTCAGAACCTAGACAACTAGTGGCTTCAGTTTTCATAAAGAAAGTCTGGATGTATAGTTAAGTGCAGCTTTTCTTTGCTGTGCTTCATGCAGAACTGCGCAGTTACTGCCATGTCTTCTCCCCTTCTGCTAAACTGAAGTAAACTGCTTTTGTCTGGGTCCTGCTGAGTGATAAAGCACAGCGCTGTTAGCACTCCCACCATGATAACACCCCTAAAAGCATAATTATCTTTGAATTAAGAACTCTTGCTAATTACACCTTTGAATGTGTTGTTTTTGTGGGTGCTGATTTTTGTTCCTCAGACAGTGTCATAAAGGAATAAGTTAAATTACATACCTTCAAGTGAAAGCTGTGCTCTGTGTTCTCTACGTTTCTTATCATAATGATGTGCTTTAGGGTTCAGTTATCCTATGGTGAAGCCAAGGTTATTGCTTGTGCAGTGAATGTGTACTTGCATCGGGTTGAGAGTTAATTAGATTTTGATGGAGTTCTGGACCTCTTAAGCTTTTGTAAAGAGAGTTTCTGCAGAGTGTATTACCCTTATTTGTTTTGTAAGAAATACTGAGGTGTGTTTTATCAAAGGACCAACACTTTCAATGTCTTTTAAAAGCCTTGATAACTTGATTTCCCCTCCCCCTCCCGAGTGTATACTGCCATTTATTACACTGCACTGATTTTCGACCTCTGGTTAATTGAAGGGAATTCTAAGTAACATTTAGATTGGATATGTGGAAAAGGGTGGTCATTGTCATTGCTCTTATACTTGACATTCACGTCCACACTGGAATTTCAAGCAAGTCCGAGAGAAGGCATGGGATCTGCTTTTGTGTGCTGCGATTTTTTTTTTATGTCTGTCGTGCAGCCAGAGGAACCTTCAAAACCCCTGATGATGATTTTTATCCATTTTCAAACTGAAGGGCCCATTTGCATTAAGCAGTTCAGAAGCAGCTTACGGAATGAAAGAAGTTACATAGCTCATTAGCAGCAGTTTGTCAGGGATGCTCCACCCTTCCCAACTTCAAACCAGTTTCTCTCCTTCCACTTTGCTCCCAGCTGCTCTTCAGCACTTATATCATTTATGTGTCTTCTTAACCACATTTACCTGGGCTGCTGCAGAGGGTGGGACAGGTCCTCAGTATGATTCGTCACACAAACGGAGCAATCTGTAACAGTCTAATGAAGCTGCTTGGTGACATAATCAGAAATGTCCCAGTTCCTGCATTTGCAGTGCAAAATTTTGAGGGGCCTCAAATTTAATAGTTGAATTAAAGTACGTGAAAAATCTGTCTCTGCTCCAGAGGCTTCATTTTCCATCATTTTCATGCTTCTGATTTAGATTTTCTTCCCTTCACACGGTACATGTGCAGTGAACGTATAAACTGTATACATAATTGGATTCCTCACATCTTTTCTCAACAGTCAGCCTCCACAGGCTCCTCTAAGCAACTGCCTATCACTCTCAAAATTCAAGTAAATGATGTCCACAAAGCAGGGGAATGCTGTTGTAAGATAGCAAAGCACAAATAGGTTTAGTTTTCTCATTTTGTAATGCAATTATGAAATGTTAGTTCACAGGGAGGGTGGAGGTCAAGTTGAGGTCTGCGAAATATAGTAGGCTTCGCAGTGGTGGTTCTACTGTGCAGCAACGCCTGCACAAATATACCCCTATTGGGAGAGTCTTCAAAAGAAACACATTCTTGCGTCCTCATCAAAAATGTTCATCATACATTTTCAAAGGAACATTTTAAAAAGCCCGATGCAATCTGCACACAAATCCTACAGACTTTAAATAGTTAAAATAGGACTTTATGGTCCTAATAGTTCAGAATATAAACATCAAATCCTTGTGGATCTTTCTGTGGTTTTAATTAATGTATTTATGTTTCCCTTTAGTCAGGATATGCCATGGAATGCATCACAGCTTTAGTTTATTCTCAGCTTTAGTCTGAGGTGGTTGGTCTGGGTGCCAACTATTCAATACTGGATTCAATATTCATTCATTAGGTGATTTATGTGCATTTTCTGTTGTCTGCTATTGAAGCATTAAGCCTTTTTTGCTGGTCAAGATACATTTAGAAATAACCCCCAAAGAAGGCGTCCCATTTTAAACCTTGATTTAATGAGGATAAAACATAAATCTGTCAACCCTGGTCCCGGATAATCAGGCAGTATGTGTTCAGTGCTGGTTTCTTTCCAAAGATGAATGGGGTAGAATGGAGATGATACACTTTGCAGGTCTACAGTAAGTAACTCTATTATTACAAATATGTTGTGCACCTACATAGTGTCTCTGATCAAATGTCCTGTGAGTGAAGGTCCAGTCAGTGTCCAAATTCATCTTTCATTCCATTTTTCCTCTGTTTCTAGTCATAGAGTTCCTTGATTATCTCAGCAATTCCTGATGTGGTTTTTAAATATGGATTAGTCTGCTCTGCCTGTGTTCTCGACTCTATAGATTGTTTTGGCTTCTATCTTACTGGCTCTAGGCTCAGCACACTGAGCTCACAGCCCATTCAATACATGAATCAATGCAGTGAAACTTGGATTTTATTCATATATCCACCGTTTACATTTTCATAAAAATATTTATCTTCATTTGAAACTTACTGTGATTAAAATCAACTGTTCCTGACCTTTGTGGGAACTTTATTCGAAGTCTGGTCTTCAAAACAAAGGCATCTAGTTCCTGAAACACAATGATGATGATTGGCCATGTAACCCAGTAGCTTGAACAGCACATATCTCTTTTAGACCGCAGCTCTTATGACTGAGTTATGTAAAGGGGCTCTCGCTCAAGTGGCCCTGGCTGTGGCACTGGGGGCTTTGCTGTGTTGATGCGTTTTGCACAGTAATTGAATGGCTTCAGGCTGCATTTTGTTTGTTCATTGCCATAATGAGCCATTTTAGCCTTCACTCCATGAAGACCTGCTCCACTTGGCCTCCTATCCGAACAGTGTGGGTCTCTGCACGCTGTGGAGGTGGGTGGCGTTCTCCAGCTTGGCTTGGATTGCCTGCTACCCACACATGGACAGTTTAATAAAGCTTTAGCATGCCCGCACCACTGCTCTTACCTGTGCCTTTGGATTGCTGCATTTGAATCTAACTCTGCTGTTCACATGTGGATTAGTAAAGCCTTACTGTTTAAGCAAAACCTTTAAAGTCATGTGGAAAAATTAGGTACATTCCAGTACAGGTAATAAAATACCCTCCACAAACAAAAAGCAAAACTTTTTGAACTTTTCTGCTTTAAGGATCACACTTGGGGAGCAGACGTGTTCTGGTGGTTAGGTAACCAGCCTTGGTCACCGGTTCGAATCCCTGAACTGGCAGGACATGCCTGAAGTGCCCCAGGTGCTGCGTATAGGGCTGCCCACCACTCTGGGCACTTGTGGTCACTGCCCCCTGGTGTGTGTAGTCACTAGTGTGTATTTGTGTGTCACTGTGTGAGGATGGGTTAAATGCAGAGGATTATTTCCTGTGTGTGCACATCACAGTGGGTTAAAAAAAGTATAATTACGGTGTCTAACTAAGCATCTAACTAATAAATATTATTATTTCCATAAAGTGCTGTAGTATCCATGCAGGTGGTGGATTGAGTATGGCAGGTATGAATGTACATTGTGATGAGTAAAGTACAATAACAGTGCAGAGGGTGCCAAGGATGCAGATAGGTGTCATTGCAAAGTTAATGAATTGGCAGTGACAGCGTCCTTGTTAATTAACGTGGCAGTGCAGAGTTCAGCAGGGTCACGGCTTCAGGAAAAAAGACTCATCCCTAGTCTGTTGGTGCAGGAGGGTTTCAGTCTATGGTTCGGATGAGAATTGTCCTTGAAGCTTCTCACCCTGCCCAGGCAGCATTTATGGTAAATGATGGGTAACTGGGTGCCAACTTCAGAGCAGTTGCTGTACCATGCTGAAATGCAGTCAATGGTACAGCAGTAAAACTTCACCAGGATCCTGGGACACAGGTGAGCTTTCTGAAGGCTCAGAAGGAAGTGAAGATGCTGTTGTGTCTTTTTGACCAGGTTTGAGGAGTTGAGGGTCCAGGTGAGATCTTTGGAGCTGACTACCTGATCTCCATGATTTTCTGGGTGTTAAGCGCCTGGTTGTTCTCAGTGCATCATGCAGGATCAGGTTCAAAACACAACCTTGTGGATGTTAGGATAAGGCGTAGGTTTATACGTAGGTTAAGTTTAGGTCTGGGTGTAGAGTAAGGTTAGGATAAGGTGTAGGTTTAGGTGTAGCTTAAGGTGTAGAGTAAATTTAGGGTTAGGTTAAGGTTATTTTACATGTAGATTAAGGTTAGGATAAGATTAAGGTGTATGTTAAGGTTATGTTTAAGTGTAGATTAAAGTGTAGGTTTAAAAATTGTGTGAATATGTGGATACCTGTGAAAAAGATCAAAGCAATACTGGTTACTTGGTTCTTGGATGGGGATGGTGGGCAAAAACTTGATTGTGACAGCTCTGGATTTTACCATTTCCTTTCAATAAAGTATCTGTGGGTCCAGGGCAGAGCCATTTTTGGGTTCAGGTAAATATTATGCATTTTACCTGGCAAGGCAAGATGGTTTCAAACCACTTCACTGTGCCACTGCTTTTCTGCTTTGAAGTGGAAGTATGAAGATGAAAGTAGTGGAACCTTTTTTTGGATTTTTCAGATTGTGAAAAGCCTCTGCATAAAGAACCAGAATAATGTTTTTCAAAGCCCTATTTATATGTTCATACTTGCTGTTTAGAGTGGAGTCTGGTTTTCGTCCTGTGTGGGTGTCTTTTACAGGACTCGAGCCATCTCTGTGATAAAGAGTGTGTGGTCTAGTATAGTTTTGGCCTGTCTCACTAACGCACTAATTTCTTTTTCAGTGGCTTCTATATTTAGACTGAGATACAAGCTCCAGTTCTGGACTCTGCTGGTTCAGGTGTGGGAGACAATGTGTCGCTGCTCTTTCTATTGCAGAAAAGAGAACATCATAAGAACATATGTTAAGGAATATGTTTAGGAACATTTTTCCTTCTTCTTTTGTAATCTTGGATTTGACTGCTATTTTTCAGATCAGGAAAAAATGCTGGTGTCACAAAAAGGGGACACGATAATGTGATTTGTTCTATTTCTGAGAAAGCATGGTCACAAATAGTGACACACACATTTATCTGTAATGAATTTGCATTGTAATAATCCTGCAAATACATTTTTTTGTGGGAAAAAACGTGACTTTTTAACATGGTGACAATGTAACATAGTGCAGTTCTAAACCTTCACACCAAGTCTGATTTGTGTTTTGCCTTCGGAGCTCTGTAACTCCATAGGTCTCATAAATTTCCACATTTCTTTTCTCTGCCCCCTGTCTGCTTTTGCTCGCTTTTAATTTCCCTCCTCCACATGAGTGCTCATTATTGAGAGAAGCTACAGTTCACAGCTTTTTGGGGGTATGAACACACTGGGATGCACCTAGACAAACTTGGCTATATAAAGTCCCAGTAAAGGACTTGTTGTTGCAGCATTTCCTTTAAACTCCGCATTTTTATAGTCAGCTTGTTTCTTGTCATATGAGCTTTTGCTTTCTGCCACCTCTGTGATGCTGATTTGTTTGGTCTGCAATCACAACAATCAAAGTTTGATTGGTCAGTCTGATTTTAATGCATCCATACATCAGATTATGCATCAGCCTCTGATGGAAAAATGTACACAGAGTCGCAGCCAGAGAAATCAGACTCTGTGTGAACAGGCCTTAAAATATATGTGTACATTTAGCAGAGATGTGTATTCGAGTCACACAGCATTAAAATATGGCGCAGGTGAGGTTGGAAACATATGCATTTATTCATTTCTTTTACTGAAGCCTGCGGTGCCAAATGAATGGGTTTGTGTCTTATATTTGACATCTGAGTCAGCTTGTGAGTCAGTAAACACTTTCTATGTGTAGCACATCAGTTCTGTCCTTTAGCCTGCAGGTTTGACTTTTAATGAAAGCCTTATTATTTAATGCAGTGTAAAATCTGACCGTTAGGATTTTTGCAATGCACTTTCTGCAACTTATAAGAGTAAACTAAAATCCCTCCCAGTGAATCAAGGTTTATTCAGACCCCAGAGATTTTAGATTTACGCTTGAACCACAGAGATTTTAAAGGTGACTCAGACACACACCCCAGAGACCCAACTCTGACTAGCTAGAGACCTGAAACACAGTTCAGATTCACATACCAAAGTCTTAAATGTGTCATAAATTTGCACACCAGAAATGCAAGACTCAAGTTGGGCATGTTTGCTTGAGACTCAAAACTCAGCTTGGACACACTCACAACTTCAGACTCATCTCATATTTACTTCCCAGAGACACTGCACTTTTCATCCTCTGACTCAAATGCAAACCAAACTCAGATCTGCACATCTGAGAATAAACATGCACCCGAGATGCAGGACTTGACTCAGACTCATGCCAAAGACTCGTCTTGGACTCGCATAGCAGAGACTGAAGACTAATTGGACTTGCAGACCAGAAACTCAAGACTTGACTAGGATTCATGCTGGAAACTAGAGACTTGACTCAGACTTAAGATTCAAATCAGACACTACAAACCCAAACCCTCATGACTCAGACTTAAGATTCATGCCAGAGACTCATGCAAGCGACGCTTCTTGGATTCACACAGCAGAGACTCGAAAACCTACTTAGAAACTTGATTCAGACTCACATACCAGAAACTGGAAACTCTGACTCACACTCCAGAGACTCAAGATTCACCCCTGGTTTACACACCAGAAAGTCAAGACGGGACTTGAACTGACATGCTCATGTCTTGACACTCAACTCCACTCAACTCCCAGAGACATGAAATCTGTCCAATATTATTTTTATGATCATTTTAATGTGTTTTTTGTTGTTGTGAGCAGTAATGCATTATGTTTAAATGATGAACAAAAGAAATGACACGATCATATAGAAATGAAGTGCGAGTGCAGAAAGTTGGTGATCTAGGTATTACCAGAAGAGGTACATTCATGGAAGAAAGATCTGAGAGAAAGTGTAGCGTAGAGTTCAATGGAAAGTTTGTTCCACCACTGAGGGGCAAGGATGGTAGAGCAGTGAGACTTAGCCTTACAGGCACGCATGGATTTTAAGGAAGAGCATGTCAGATACCCACAGGCTGAAGAGCTAGGCTGGCATGCAGGTGTGTAGTTGTGAAGGTAGTGAAGAGCAAAGCCTTTGAAGAGTAGGATGTGAGAACCAGAGCTTCGTATCTGATTCTTGCTTCCACAGCAAGGTGGTGAAGTATTCTCAGAAGAGGAGTCACACAGGAGACTCTGCGTGAAGTTCTTGCAGAGTGAAAAAGAAACTGTATTAAAAATATTTGGAATTATACAGTGCTATAAAGAAGTCAGAGACCACCCTCTCTATATTATTGTTTTATATTATTATATGTTATATATTGTTCAGGGGTTATTTCTGACCAGTTGCAGAGAAAAGAAAATAAATCAAAAAGAAGCACATTTTTAAATCAAACATGGAAGAATTCGGTGTTCAGAGAACATTGCAATCTCCATACGAGGCCAAACCTCAACATCTGTGGGTGGGTTTGTGCTTGGAGAGTTTGGCCATATTGGTAGGGACAGCCATTGATTTATTTTTTTTTTTCACAGGAGCCAAAATGACTCCACTAATGAAATGGTCAAAACAAAGCATGGGCTTTTGGGGACGGCGTGTTTGGAGGCATGCTGACGACCTCGACCCCTGATCTGGAGCAATGTTGTATGGATTTCCTTTTGTTCTCTTTTCCATTTCCCACCAAACAAAACTGAACTACCAAATTCTTCTCTCTGTGGCTCCATGCTCAATCAAATTCACACACAGTACGGAACCGACTTTCACATCTTTCACATCATATAGGTGAGAATTTGATGTGGTGGACTGGTCTTAGCTGTGTGTTGTGGACTGGTCTTAGCTGTATGTTGAGGACTGGTCTTAGCTGTATGTTGAGGACTGGTCTTAGCTGTATGTTGTGGACTGGTCTTAGCTGTGTGTTGTGGACTGGTCTTGGCTGTGTGTTGAGGACTGGTCTTAGCTGTGTGTTGTGGACTGGTCTTGGCTGTGTGTTGAGGACTGGTCTTAGCTGTATGTTGAGGACTGGTCTTAGATGTATGTTGAGGACTGGTCTTAGCTGTATGTCGTGGACTGGTCTTAGCTGTGTGTCGTGGACTGGTCTTAGCTGTATGTTGTTGACTGGTCTTAGCTGTGTGTCGTGGACTGGTCTTAGCTGTATGTTGTTGACTGGTCTTAGCTCTGTGTTGTGGACTGGCCTTTGCTGTATGTGGTTTCCCAGACAACAAGCTTGTTACCAGGTGAGTCAGGTGAATCGTATCATGTAACTTTGGTCTTTCTACACCATAATAGTTTGGAATGACTTGAATGATGAGAAGCTTGAATGTCTAAGACTATAAAAAGGCACCTTTAGAAGTGTGAAGACCTTCATCTACATTTCTGCCGTGAAACTGAAAGTGTGTCCCCTGATTTTCAGATATAAGTCGTAGGGTTTCTAATATTATGTAAGCAGTTTTCTATTAACTCTTACAACCCGAGGCCTATGTCTTGCATGCAGTTACATGCTGTTTTCTAGGTTTTATATCTCAGAATAAAAGTAACCTACAGACAAGATACACAACATAAACTACATTTATCTAACCAATAGTCTCATCAAGTATTTCAGCTAAAATTTACTCATTTCCAACTGAACTAAATCCCAGTTCAAATGCCAAATGAGCTTCCAGTGCATTAAAATACTGTTGTGTCCACAAGTACATTCTCAACCTGCATGCAGACACTGACTGATCAGTGACAGGGGGGCAGGGCTGATAACTCCACAGACCCAGATATTGGGTGAAAGAGGAAAATGAGTATTGTTCTCTTTCTCTGCTAAATGTGTTGAAAATTTCATAAGTTTTAATCAAATATTTTGATTAACTTATTATTAATATCAATCTTGACAGCGTTGTGTCTACTCAGAAGTTAACTGATCGTGTAACAGTGGTTGTAGTGTGTAATGGAGGGTTGGATTAGTTTGAGTATGATGGAGGAGTCGGATCCCGGCACTGTATGAGGTTTGCGTACAGCAGTGAGAAACTCATTTATAACATTTTAATTAACTTCAGGAAAGTCTGATAAAGCAGTGTCAGGATGTCTCAACATTAGAAGAGCTACAAACTGCTGAGACGTACGGCACTGTCAACGAGAATTGCTCAGAGGTTGTTTTTCATAATAATCACTGACATAAAAAACACGAAGACTCTAAGTGAGACGTGTTCATGCAGTACGGAGAAAGGGCTTTAAATATTAGAACTCTGACAGGTTTTCCACTAACGCCAGGAACCATGTAAGCATCCAGGTGTATCTTAAATAGAACCCTTGCTTGTACTAAAGAACTCTTGAAGAACGTATTTAGAGTGTAGTGTTTTTCAGTGTATTGTAGCTTCTACACTCTTGGAAACGGTTCTGTATTGAACCAGAAAGGTTCTATGGTTTCTAACAGTAGAGTTTTTGTTATTGTTATATAATTTCTTCAGATTATGTAGTTTCTTTATACTCTTAGCTAAAAAGGATCTATATAGCACCATGTTCTATGACTAATAACATTAGAAGAACCATGTTTGGTGCTATTTAGAACAATTTATAGTTCTTTAAAAACTGAAATACAAAGGTACATAGGTTTATAATTAACAAAACTGCTATGATCTCAACAAGGTCTTTGTACTATTTGAACCCATTTTGGTGCCCTATGGTTTCTTTTAATAGCATTTAACATTCTTCAGTCCACAGTGTTACATGTGTATTGGGAATACATCATAGAAGGCATTACTGCCCACAGTGGACAGTGCAGTGGGTTGTAATGATCATGACTGGTGGCATATGGCTAGAATTTTCCATGTGTTGTGTCTTTTTTTTCATGCATATGACACAGGTCAGTGTAGCAGTGTAGTTCTTTAGCTTCCCTGGGATGGCAAAAGTCATGGGACACAATAACTAGTTCCCATCCCATGATTTAAGGGGTTTCAGTGTAGTATAGAGGGGTAGTAGTGGTAACATCAATAATTAACCTGTAATTGTAGTTTAAGTGTAAAAGTTACATATTGAACTGTGACTAGATCTTTTCCTCCCTGCAGTCAAACTCAAGGAACTGACAATAAGCCAGCAATGTGTGAGAAAAGTGCCCATAATGAGTTGGAGGATCCAGTGCTAAGATGTTGCAGGGCCAAACCAATGAGTGCTCTTCTGAGTCAGGAGAAGTGTATTCTAATCAATGAGGAATTTGTCTGGCAACCCGTGAAGGGAATATGCTGATTACGCTTTGTGATGTTCAGCTCATAGACTCCTTCATGCTGGATGAACTAGAACCAGTAAAGGAAGCTGAAATCTTGTTTTTTTGTTGTCACCTTCATCTCCTATTGACGAGGGCTTCAAAGCAGAGTTTTCCAAGAGTTTTTTTATGAACCTGGCTGCTGACCCAGAATCGCGAGGAGCCACTGAACTTCAAAGAGTCGAGCAGATTAATAGAATTTGATTCATTGATTCTGACGTGGACTCATGAGAGCCATGCTCTGTGCGCAAATACCATGCCATGTACTCTGAAGGTTATTATCCTAAATCCTGCTAAGCGGGCATTAGCCATCATTTCTGTCCGATCTGTGTCTGCAGTGTTTAATCGGAATGAAATGTCAAATGCTGCATCAAATGTCAAATGCTGTGCCAGTGAATAATGTTCTTTTCTGCTTGGCTTATGAAATTTGTGGCTGCTGTGGTCCCACACATTGCATGCTGGTGTAAGATTTCTCCTATAGCAACTGCACGAAACAAGCACATGTAGTCATTATCCACGGAGTTGGACACAATCCTTAGAAATGTTCTTTGAAGGATTTGAGGGGTGGTAATCCAAGACTTTGACGCCTGGCACTATGGAGTACCACACATACTCACAAACACTTACTTACATGCATTATATGGACCGAAGACACCTGCTCATTCATTGTTTCTTCCAAAAGTGTGTCCTGCTTTTGTTGGTGTTACTGTCTGTAATGTCCTGGGAAGGCTTTCTTCTACTTTGAGCTAGATTAGAGAATTGCTGAGGGGGTTTGCTTGGATTCAGTGATGAGATTTTAAGTGAGGATAGGATGTTGAATGATCACCTCTCCAACTCATCCCAGATTTACAGCACCATCATTCCAGACAACACAGTTCCACTGCTCCACTGCTCAGTGGTACGGCACAGAGCAAGGCAAGGGAGTAGAAGGATTTTCCAACAGATTAAAACAGAAACATTTTTTTTTAAACTTTAAAATCTCAAAATTAACATAGTTACTCTAGCCCATATTGCACTCTGTTTATATCTTGATATCGATAGAAATATCATTATGTCTCCCAGCCCTAATACAAAGTCCTCCATTCCTCAGGTTTCTAAGCTGAACTTGTGGACTATTTTGAACTTATTCTTGGGGCAAAGCCATGGTTTAAAGGTTGGAGAAATGGGCTTGGGGCCAGATAGTCACTGGTTTCATCTCTAACACCAGCTTCCATGATTTGCACGGTAATGCCATTCCCTAATTGCTACCTGGGCACTAATGTGTCTGGGCAATGGCAGTAAAGTGTGCTTCATTTTTATTCTTGATCGTAACTTATGTTAAGTTTCTTAGTGCAGATTTTGGTCCACCACCGCTTACGTACCACAGTATGTAACTATTTCTAATCTAGAACTGTCTGTAGCATGGTCCACTAACAGCAACGAAGGTTTAACAAAAATAACATTCTAGGTTTTATATTGTACTCAATGTCTATGTTCGGGTAGGGGCAGCTGTGCTTTAGAGGTAAGAGAAGACTGGAAGATGGCCATGCTGATGAAGGTTGCTGTCTGCTTGTAAGGTGTTCAGGTTAGCAAGTCCAAATACTGGTTGTGTGACGATATTCTATAACTATTGTGTTGATCAGTTAGAATCACGCAGTGATGTTAGCCTCATATTTGCTGGTAATTGTGTAAAATTCACAGATTGTTATTAACAGAACTTGGAGTGTAAAAGGCTAGTTTGTGTTTCTTCTGTCACATGAAGCGTTACTACAACTTTTCAGACTGCCGAAAACATGATGCTAATGCTAATAACGGCTAATTCTGTTATGTTAGCAAAAAGAATATCTACAGAAAGAATGAGGCCAAGCTCTTTTAGACAACCATGAATGTCTGAGACATTCTTCAGGGATCAAACTCCACTAGCCCCCTCTCATATAGAAGCATTAGATTAGCCCACATTATTAAGTGGACTTTACTATTTATCTCTCCATCTATAGGTAATTCTGGAAGCCACAGAGTAGACTGTGTGTGTGTGTGTGTGTGTGTGTGTGTGTGTGTGTGTGTATATATATATAAGCTCTTACATCATTGAAGGTTGTCCTTCAGTGGCTCTTTTTTAGGACTAAATGCGGCCAAGAAATTCATTGTTTCTTTCAGTATTTCAGTATTTGAAGGACTGAGATGGTGTGTCCTTCTGTCCTTCCAGACATTCGGTCACTCACAGGCAGCACAAAAATTGGAAAACCATTTGATAAATGGCAGAAACGGCTGCAGGTGGGTGTGATTTATATCGCAAAGCAAGCTGTAGACATTATTTATTGTGCAAAACTGATAATGTTGCCAGAATGTAGTATAAATATAATGAATTCATACAATAAATATGTCAACATCCACCACATTCCAAGACTATTGGTGAGTCTTTTGGAAGTCAAATTCATATTATTTTATAAGAAAAGTATGGAAAGACTTTGTCCCTTAGTCAGTGCTTGTTTAGAGGATTGCATATATTTTGGCTGTCACACAAAAACCCTATATCTCCAAATGGCAGTTTTACAGGAGAATGAAAAAATAAAAATTCAACAGAAGCCACTTTAGTGATTTTGGACTTTTTGGACTATGAATTTCATGATGTTATAACGCGGTGTGATGGACAGCAGCCAGATTTAAATTATGTGATGTCAAGGTTCATTCCAACTTCATCGACTGTGGCAAGAAGGTTAGCCAAATTCATCATGGATACTTAGTTACGGTAAGGGGTGCTTGGTGGTGGAAAAGCAATAAAACCTGGGATTATGGATTTGTTTCTTTGCCATACTGCACTGCACTGTTCTGTTCAAACGTCAAAAGTGCTTATTTGTATTGTGTCTAGCTAACATTTGTTGTCACGCAACAAACTTATATCTCCAAAAGGACAACTTTACAGGAGAAGGAAGACTTATGTTTAAATTGGAGCATTTCTGTTGGTCCATTCATCAAAAATTTGTGACAAAAGGTAAAGAACAACGGCCAGATTCAGATTTGCCCAAAAGTGAAAATGGAGATTTTAATGTCACAAGGTCTTGTGACGGCAACATGTGTTGTACCAAAAACCCTGCAGGTGCACTGTTTCTCCCTCATCTCTATAACTCCTTTCTGTAGGACCTTCTTTAGCGTCCTTTAAGCCGTTTGAACCACTTTGTGGCTAATGTAGGATAAGATCCCTCCTGTCATGCGCTGATTCACAGCAGCTTTGGAGGCTGGCCTGTCCGTGATCACACTGCTAACACACCAATGAACACGCTCAGAGGGAGTCTACTCTGTGGGAGACACTCAAGTGTTTGGATTTATGGTTTGAGTGAATCAACCAGCAGGGTGTAGCCTTTCGTGTGTGTGTGTGTTTGTGTGAGGGAGACATACACAGAGAGAAAGAGTGAGATCTATAGATATAGGCATATGTGTATATACATACAAATACTATATGTATAATAATATTTATATAACATAATATGTAATGTATATTTATATATGGTATGTATTGGTCGTGTTATGGGTACCAACACTGCCTTCCCTATGAAAGACTAAGACTCTAAGCACTATATTCTTCTGCCTTTGTAACCTGATTCAAATGTCAGTTGCTCTGAATAAGGGTGTTCATGTCATGCTATAAATGTTCCTGGGAAACCCTTGGAGGTGAGCGAGCATTATCATGCTGACAAATGCCCACTAGAAGCCTCAACATGGCAGTCAGCACGTGCACATTTCACTGACCTGTTAGTGGCCCTCGAATCACTACTAGGGATGATCGACTGATTTATGTGATGCCTCTCCAGATCATCGCACCAGCAGCTGATTAAAGTCTCACCACGAGTCCTCCATACTCCAACGGCCATTGGATCCCAAACAGAATCAGTAAAGACAATACATCAACACTGCTTCCAACACCTCCTAACTGCTTGGACAGAATGGCGTAGATGATGAGCAATTCAGTCCAATGATTTGCCCCCTTTCAAAGTCTGTCAACTAGGCAGTATATCTTTGAGTGTGTCATAGAGGTATGTCTAGCAGTGAGCGATCACTCACCAAGAGGTACACCACGAGTGAATGAAGATACACTTCTAAATACCCATGGATGCTTTACAGTCAGCACTCAACCAACATACACCAACGAGAAGTGGCAGCCAATCACGCACAGCGTACTCTCTACTGGAAAGTACTGTCCACCTGGAGGACTGTATCGAGCACTAGTGGGGGTTGACCTCAGGCAAGAGTACCAACCTGTATCTGGGCATCTGGGCATATAGACTCATACATACACACTTATTCACACACATTCCAGGGCAATTTAGAGCAGCCAATTTACCTGATATCCATAATTTTGGAATGTGCGATGAAACATTACATTCTGTGTCTAATTCAATCTATTGTTATATCCATCGAGGGATGAATTTATATTTTTAATGTTATCTGTCTTCATTCTTATTTGTCTAATCATAATTGCATTGGTTTTGCCCAAAGGTGCCCTGTTTCTTTCTCACACTGTTGCCCCGGGTAACTCTCATTTAAAGCACTGGACTGATGTTTAGACTGAATGTGTTGTATTTTGTGTGTGTTTATTGCTGCAGGTGGCTCTGCATGCATGTGGCGTGGCGACGGACATGGTGCTGGATCGGTGCGTGCAGGCCAGGGCAGGGTTTGTGATAAGTCCCTGCTGTTATGGCTTCATCCAGAACACACTCAAGTTCAGTTTTCCCAGGAGGTGTGTGTGTGTGTGTGTGTGTGTGTGTGTGTGTGTGTGTGTGTGTGTGTGTGTGTGTGTGTGTGTGTGTGTGTGTGTGTGTGTGTGCCTCTCATCACCACTCATATATAAGTGTCTGTCGGCTCGTGTGCTTGCATGTTATTAAGTTTGATGAGATGAAGTCCTCACTCTCCCTCTCTTCTCTCTGCCTCTCCTCCTCTCCTGTCTGCACCCACTGCTGAAGAAACCCTCTTCAGAGTAAACTTACATTAAAACAAAAAGAAAGTCCCACTTCATTTGAATGGTGCTCAAGTGCTCAGCACCTGCATGTGTGGGATGGAGGCTTTAAATGTTTTGTGGTGTTCAAGTGTCCACACTTTTAAGTGGTTAATGATTACTCATCCCAGTGTTTAATGTTATGAGTAAAACTTATAATTGTAAAATGTAGTTTAATATGCATTTATACATTTCTAATACTAATCGAACCTAAGGCTCTTTCACACTCTGTCCATTTTTTACACAGGATAAAAACGCACTTCAGGTTTTGAAAATGAACACACATAGCAATGTCGCCAATTTTCTGCAACATCAGAGGCGATAAAATCAAGCTGACCAGTCAGAGCTGTATCGTGGTTGCAGACCAAACAGAGCAGATTATCTCATTCGTAACAGAACACAAAAGTTTACATGACCAGCAACACGTTGACTGTGTTTACAGTGGTTAAATGAAATGTTTGGAGAGCTGAAAGGCTTGGGAACAACAGTGAGAGTGTTATTGGTTATTTTAATAAAATCACAAATGAAAACTAAAGTTTTAAGGTTTCAAAAGCAGCTTAAGTGAGTTATGGACAACTGCTGTGAAAGCTGAGCGTGAACGTGTTCATATAGTTTCAGCTCCTGAACCGGATGGGAATTTGCCTGTTCTTTATTCACTTTAGCAATACGGGATATAGCTGGCCAGATATCACCATTCAGCCATTTTGAGAGGAGCAAAATTAATATTTGCACATAAAGACATGCTTTTCTGTTTTTGTTTTGTTTGTATAGTACAGGCCAGAAGTTTGGACACACCTTCTCATTCTTTATGACTATTTACATTGTAGATTGTAGAAAACATGTTTTATATTCTAGTTTCTTCAAAATAGCCACCCTTTGCACTGATTACTGTTTTGCACACTCTTGATATTCTCTCAATGAGCTTCAAGAGGTCGTCACCTGAAATGGTTTTCCAACAGTCTTGAAGGAGTTCTCAGAGGTGGCTCATTGAGAGAAAGCCCAGAGTGTGCAAAGCAGTAATCAGTGCAAACGGTGGCTATTTTGAAGAAACTAGAATATAAAACATGTTTTTAGTTGTTTCACCTTTTTTTGTTAAGTACAAAACTCTGCACATGTTCATTCATAGTTTTGATGCCTTCAGTGAGAATCTACAATGTAAATAGTCATGAAAATACAAAAAAAAAGTATTGAATGAGAAGGTGTGTCCAAACCTTTGGCTTGTACTGTATATACAGTGCCTTGCAAAAGTATTCACTGGCTTTATATATTGTGTTACATTTAAACCGGTATTAATTTTTTTTTCTTTTTTTTTTTTTCTCTCAATTGTATGTGATGCATCTGCACAAAATACTCTTAAATTGGTGACGTGAAATGAGAAACTATAAATATACATATGAAAAAAAATGAAATGTGCATATGAATTCACCCCCTTTGTTATGAAGCCCCTAAATATTTCTGGTGCATCAATTACCTTCGGACATCATGTCACATGACCTGTCACTATATAAACCCTTTTTCTGAAAGGCCCCAGAGATGCAACACCATTAAGTAAGGCCCCAGAGATGCAACACCACTATCCAAACAATGCCATGGAGACTAAGGAGATCTCCATACAAGTCGGGGACAAAGTTGTTGAGAAGTACAAGTCAGGGTTGGGTTATAAAAAAAATATCCAAATCTCTGATGATCTGATGATTATCATCAAATGGAAAGAACATGGTGTCACAACAACCCCGCCAAGAAAGGGCCGCCCACCAAAACTCTGACAGGGCAAGAAGGGCATTAATCAGAGAGACAGCACAGACACAAAAGGTGACCCTGAAGGAGCTGCAGAGCTCCCAAACAGAGCCTGGAGTATCTGTCCATACGACCACAATAAGCTGTAAACTCCATGGAGCTGAGCTTTATGAAAATAGGAGTGTGCCTAAAGGCATGTGGGAGACTCCCTAAATGTTTTGGCCACCAAAGAAAATGCTATGTCCGGCACAAAATGTCTTCACCCCAAGAGCACCATCCCCACAGTGGGCCAGCTCTATGAAGAGTCTTGGTGGTTCCAAACATCTATCATTTATGGATGATGGAGGCCACTGTGCTCATTGGGACCTTCAATGCAGCAGAAATGTTTCTATACTCTTTCTCAGACCTGTGTCTCGATACAATCCTGTCTCAGAGGTCTTTCTTAGACATCATGGCTTGGTTTGTGCTATGGCTTGCACTGTTCACTATGAGACCTTTATGTAAACAGGTACAGAATGTTTTTCCAAATCATGTCCAGTCAACTGAATTTACCACAGGTGTCCAATCAAGCTGTAGAAACATCTGAAAGATGATCAGTGAAAACAAGATGCACTTGAGCTCAATTTTGAGTGTCGTGGCAAAGGCTGTGAATACTTACAGTATATACGTTATTTTTTTGTGTTTTTATTTTTAATACATATGTAAACATTGTAAACAAACTTGCTATATATATATATATATGTATATATTTGAAGTGGCCGGTAAATGAGCAGGAGAAATGTGTGGTTGTGTGAGGTTATATCTGGGAGCATGCATACAGTGCACAAAGCCCGTCTGAGCAAGAGCACCACACATTTGAGAGCACATTTCTATATCATGTGAACAAATTGAATCAGAGAGTGTAACAATAACATGAATCCCTCTCAATTTCTGGCAGTTAAATAGTGCCATGTACATAGATTTGATTTTTATGCTGGTTTTTATTTTTCCACATTAGGTTCCGTGTGTAACAGCCTTCAACATCTTTTTGTTGAAATGTTTCTGTATATAACGCTGCTTAGAAGCAGCCCTTTGACTTTGCAGACAACATCTGAGAATAACTAATAATAACTATTTCAGAGTGATGTTTAATATTCTACCTAATTCTAATGTTTAAACAACGTTACTTCCTTCCGTATTTGCTGTCATTTGGTTACAAAAATACACACTCTTTAATGAAATGCTGTGGAAGCTTTGACTTTACGAAATGATGAGGAAGTTAAAATAAACCAAGCTGGAGCTTAATTTCAGCTCAGTATCTCTGTAAGACGGCCAGCACTTAGAAACTGATGTACTGACATTGAAAGTGAAGTGTGGAGCAGTGAAACCCCAGCACTCCACGGGTGGTCTCTTATCCAGATGGAGATGCCAAAGAATTTTGTTTACTTCCAACTGTACATGGATTCTGGGGCATGATATTTCCAGAAATTCAGTCCAGTGGGGTATTAATTTACTACTCTTCCAGACGTCTTACTGGTCTTATTTCTCAGCACCGTTGTGGTGAAAGATTCTTCTTCTTCCTCTTCTCCTTCTTCTCCTTCTTCTTCTTCTCCTTCTTCTTCTCCTTCTTCTTCTCCTTCTATCCCCTGCCTCCTCTACTGTTACACCAACCATCTCCATGTCCACCTTCACTACATCCATAAACCTTCTCTGAGGTCTTCCTCTTCTCCTTCTGCCCGGCAGCTCCATCTCCAACATTCATTGTCCAATATATCCACTATTCCTCCTCAACACATGTCCAAACCATCTCAACCTGGCCTCTCTGGCTTTATCTCCAAACTGCTCCACCTTCACTGTCCCTCTGATCTGCTCCTTTCTAATCTTCTCCATCCTCGTCACTCCCAACAAAATCTCACCATCAGGCTTATTGGCAGATAGACTCTTATAAACGTGCTGCAGCAGTGTCATAGAATATTGCTGCACAATTCATTCCAGAACCATGTTTGATTCTCTATAGAACCATACTTGTAAAACAGATGGACAAAAGTATTGGGACACATGCTTATACACTACATGGATTAGGGTATTGGGACACCTGCTTACAAACCTATATGGACAGAATTATTGGGACACATGCTAATAATCCTACAGTATATGGACAAAGATTATGGCACCCATGCTTATAAACCTATATGGACATAATTATTGGGACAGCTGCATATTCACTATATGGACAAACTCATTGGGGCACCTGCATATTAACCTATATGGACAAAAGTATTGGGACACATGCTTATAATCCTATATGGACAAAAGTATTATGACACCTGCTAATAAACCTATGTGGAGTAAGGTTTTGGGAAACATGGCATTTGCACATCTATGTCACCAATGGGTGAAATTTTAAGAAGCTGAATGCATTCTTTTGGGGTGTCCACAAATGTTTGGACACATAGTGTATCTCTCTGTCAGAACATGTTTGGAACCAAATGTGGTTGCTCTATGGCATCAATCAGAGAGTGTGGTTTTCCTCTTAAACTACTAAAGACATGATCTGATGTTTATCTATAGATCTGAGCCACACTTTGTGACAGCAGCTGTAGTTGAATGTACACTCGAGTCAAGATAAGCATCTACAAAGCATCAACAATAGTCTAGCCAAATAAATTTGTGTTACCAAGAGAGAAGGAACTTGTAGTCATTTGTTTCCCCTCCATTGAAGCTTGTCCTTCAAAAATCTCAGAGTGAAGTCAGCACATAAGCCATGTAAGCCCGTAATTTGGTCCCAAAAGGGAATCTAGCCCAGAGGCATGCACGTCAGGATGGAAAGATGAGCAGGCTGAAGAGTTGTTTTCCCATCGTCTTCACGGTGTTGCCATGTCGACACCCTGTTGACTGTTTGGTTGGCAGTAACGTTCATGAGAATTGGAGGGGTTAACATGACAACTGACACGTACAGTGCCACAACATTACTTTACAGTAAGCCTGTTGAGCTCTCTGGGTGGTTTTCGGATGTTTCCTTTTTCATGGTCCAGCGCGCTGCTGAAAAGAGCAACATGTTGAACACTCCTCACGTGTTGAGTGAGAGATACAGGAGACCTCCTTTCTAAATGCTAGAGGCATTTGCTCATGCTTTTACTGTAGTTGTGTGACAGTGGAGGGCTTCACTCAGAAACGCTAACACTGCAAATACTAGAGCTGGTATTTTGCGAGGAAGCCCTCAAGCTAGAGGCTCACTTACATTTTTAATCTTGAGACTAATTATTGCTTAAAAATCAAGGCGTTCAAAAGAGTTATTTTGGGCAGTGCTATAAAATAACTACTTTTTGTTCTCCAAAGAAGCCTTCAGTAAATGACTCTCTGAATAAACATTGTAAAGGAGTAGTATGAGTGTGTGAACAAGATAAAACAACCTCCACATAATGTAACATTTCAGGACTAATTAAATGGCCTACATCCCACATTTGTCCCTGAGGTTCCACTTCTGATGTTTGTGTGGGTTTCTATATGCCGACAACAGTTGAATTCATTTTTACATGAATGTTTCCCTCTTCGCTTCATCTCTTAGAGTGAAACAAGCAATTTGTCATTGTTGTGCCTTTAAGGCTGATATATGGAAATGAGTTCTGATTGGATCCCCTGCATTGTGGTTGTGTTCAAAAGACAGCCTGAAAGAGGGCTGAAATTCTCACCAAACAGTTCAGCACTCAGGACACTCTTGGCATAAGTAGCCAAAGCTTTGGCCCCAGATCATCTTCGCCCACTTACTTGACATGACAAACAAAATCCTCCGATCCCATGCCACTCACTTTGACCTTGCTAAATATGGCTCATCATCTGAGATCGGAGAGGGACATTGTTATTTCTTCCATGGCTTCATCCAGTCTCCTGCTTCTGTTCCTGCTCCTGCAGCCTTTAGTAATGATTTGTATGAAGGCTACCTCCATATGAGGTTCATAGCGTGTGTATAAGCACTGATTAACGTTTATGAGGCAACATTGTTTAATGAAGTAAACAAGAGCCTTAAACCATAATGATGGTTTGTTCCATTATTACACTGCTCTGAAGGATCCTTACCAAGTAATGAGACTTAAAAGGCGGAGAACTAGTTAGAAATAGAGTTCTTTTGTATTTTATATAAAAGATATTTGTATTTAAATGTAAAACTACAGTGAGATCTATGTGGCAGGTATCTCTTTTTTACTGCATTGTATCTGAAGCAATTTTATTATTCTTTAATAAAAATGCTGTGTATCTAATAATATAACTCTTTGTACCTTTATGTTTTAGTACAGAAGGGATTTACTTTTAACAGAACAGAATTTGTATACATATGTCTGACCACCTCCTTGTTTCCACTCACACTGACCACACAGGAGCACACTGTAGTTCTGTAATTACAGACTGTAGTCCATCTGTTTCTCTGCATACATTATTATCCTCCGGTCACCCTGATCTTCAGTGCTCAGGACCACACCAGAGCTCCAAAGAGCAGGTATTGTGTTGGTGGTAGGTAATTCTCAGCACTGCATTGACACTGACACAGTGGTGGTGTGTACACGATTGTTGCACTGGTACAAGTGAATCAGACACAGCAGTGCTACTGGAGTGTTTAAACACTATGTCCACTCACCATCCACTCTATTAGACACTCCGACCTAGTTGCTCCACCTTGTAGATGTAAAGACAGAGACAGAAGCTCATCTTATGCTGCACAGTTTGTGTTGGTCATCCTTTAGTCCTTCATCAGTGCTCACAGGATACTGTTGGCTGGATATTTCTGGATATTTCACCACCGTGTCTGTCTGTGCAGTGCTGAGAATGACCCACCCTGCTCTGTGGGGTCCTGACCAATGAAAAACAGGATCAAAGGAGAATATCAAAGTATGTAGAGAAACAAATGGTCTACTGTTTGTGTTTGAAGAACTACAAAGTGCCCCTGAATGGTCTCTTAGACCCCATCATTTAATTTCATTAAAAAAATCAAGTTAGATTGTGAACACTAAGCTGTTTCATGCACATGGTATACATATAGTATGTGGTCATAAATATTGGGACATCTGCTCATTCATTGATCCTTTAAAAATCAAGGGTATTAAAAAGAGTTTATCTTGCCATAGTTGGAGTCACTGCTCTGGGCCTCATGAGCACCACTTTACCTGTACCAGCTTCCACATATGGAGTGCTCAAACTCAGCACACGACAAAGCAAAAGCCTGGGGCGTAAGCAGGGGCCATAGTAGTCTAAAATTGAATGCCATCCTGCCCGTCATCCACCCCCTTAAAAACAACTAGCAACAACCTCAGCTGAATCTGACTGGACTAAACACATATCAGAAACTCATTTATCCGATTTTACCTGTAAGAATCAAGAAAACCATTGCCATAAACTAGCCAGAGTTTGAATATATTATTCTTCTTGAGCCCACCATTTATTCTGGTGTAAAAGAGCAGGGTCGTAAATAGGCTTGTAACTTCATATCTGAGCATTTCTCAGCCAAACCAAAGTGCCAAAGGCATGTTTGATACACCGTGTCACCATTCATTCAGCACTGGATTTCTTCAGTCCATTTCAGGAGATCTCTGTTCCTGTTCTTTCTGCTCTTCTGTTCCATTTGTTCTCAGTCTCTGTACTTCAAGAACGAGTAATTGTCTTGCACATTGTGATGGATTTCTTCTTTTTTTTTTTTTTTTTTTTTTTTTTTTTTTTTTTTTTTTTTGCAATTTACACCTCAGTATGTCTCTGGTAGAGCTCTGGTAGTCATTAATTCTCTTCTCCTTCACTCTCTCCACAGCAAGAAATTTGCAGAGACGTTGACATATAAGGTAAGTGTCTGAGCGGTTGAGATTCCTTTCACTCTTCTTCATTATCACCCCAACATGTGAGAATTCGCACCTCTGTCTCTGTCTCTCTGATTTATCTCTCCTAAACTCAGGACTGGTTTAGGAGAGCTGGGTTTGCTCTGCACTGCAGCAATCTGTATTTTTTTTTTTTCCGGCATGTAGAAGCGAGGACCCTGTCAGTCTAAGAATAAATATGAATCTCCACACATGATGCCAGTGCTGGATAAACTAGCTGTCTCAAGAGATTATTGCCTTCATGCTATGGACTGTGAAGTCATTATAGCTTCTATAAATGCTCAGCAGCATTCCCTCAGCACTTTATTGGTTTATGTATGGGTTTCTGTCCGTTAGGTAAATATGGAAGCAGCTCTTGTGTTTTTTTCTAGAAACCTAGTGTTCCCATAAACTGTGTGTGAGTTTCCAGTTCTCCCAGTCTTATCTGACCAGCCCCAGCAGTGAGGGTAAGCAGGGTGGAGGACGTGTGAGTGATGGATGAGCTTTCATCGGCCGGACCCTTGGCGGAACCTCAGTGTCTTCTCTGCTTCATCTCCTGCATCTCACACAGCTCCAGTGGGTCCTAATGAGTCCCATTCCCTCTGTATTTAACCCCTTAAACTGCGACAGCACATACGGGGCCCACACTTCAGTTCCTCATTCCCAAAACACTTAAATATTCAACCCTAATTAAACATGGCACCAGTCCAGCACCAGCTGTTATCAATGGGGAAAATGCTGGACTGGATTTTGGAGGGAGAGAAAAAAATGAATCTTACAGGAGATCGAAGCAGCAGACGTTGCCCAGATCGTCCCACCAAGTTCTATGAGCATAAGGATACTTTGACAGATGGGCATGGGCAGTTGTTCTCTACAGGTACTACAGCTGTGTGTGTGCCTTTGCACATCTGTGTCAGCAGTGGATGCAACTTGAAGGTGCGTCCACAAACATTTCGACATATAGTGTCATGTATCAGTCTGATTTCAAACTGCTAAAAGGCTGCATCTGAAAAGATGTTTCTACCTGAAGCGGTGAAGCTTTTAGAATGGCCTTCACAGTCCTCTGATCTAAACAACATAGACACTTTATGTAGACCTCAAACAAGTTGTGCAACCCAGGAATGTCTTAGATCTTCTAGAGGCTTTCTGCAAAAACAAAAAAGGTCCAAAAACAAGAGCTGATTTTTAGCTACAAAAGCAGACATAACTGCCAAAACCGTTGTTACTATGTTCTGACTCTGCAAGGTGTTTGGTTTTTTGTACAGGTTATGAAAGGCAGAGTAAATGTGTTTTAGTATTTGCCAAAAATATCATTTTATGTTTGAATAGCTGGTGTTTGCTGGGTCACCCAGACCTCTGCATATAACTGCTTATCATGCTCACCATGCAGTCAATGGTTTGTATCCGCTGGAATTATAGTCCCTCGCTCTCATTCATATATTCATATACATCTCATAGGCTCCGCCAGAAGTTCTCCAGCGTTAGAATCACTGATATGACTGGAATTGTTGGCATCAGTGGTGTCTGTTGTTGGTAAATGATACATCCATTTATCACGTATTATGTCACTTATATTATTATCACTTGGATACAAACGTTCCACCCTGAAAAACAGATTTCTGGATAGAACATATGGATATTATTTCACATTGCAGGAATACCTTCAAATGAGTTGTTCTCAGAGGAGAAAGTTGTAAGTCATGCAGGGAACTAGGTTTAACAACCAAACAGTGCACTAAACAATAAATAGGAAATTAAGCACCTTAGATTTGAATGTAAAGGGTTTTCTGTTTTTCTGACAGCAGCATTATGTAGCATTTTACCTTAAAATAACAGCATCAAAATCATTGGGTTTCTCCACTTGTAATGGGGAGGATAATGTCTCTAACATTGCTACTCTGGACTCGGCATTAGGCATGACAGCATAATGCTACACAACCTGAGTCGTAATCCTGTAAAATTGGTTAATATTACTCTATCAAGTCAGTTCACATGACAGTTCTTTTACTTTCAGGCACAGTTTAAAATCTCTCAGCTCATCCAGAACAGCATGTGCACAAATTACACTTCCTGAGTGTACGGAGAGCCCGGGAGCAAGAAATGCCATTTTTCACATATTGCTACATTAAATCTTTTTTTTCTTGACATATAATAATGCAGTACATAGTAAATAAGGAGCCCTTTATGATTCAGACACACATTCAGATATCAAAGCAAGGGTTCATCCAAGAAAATGCATAAAAATAAGAGGCCTTTATTTCAATAAAGTGTCAAATTGACCAGCACTACTGACAAGTGATTCTGAGCTGTGTTGAGCAGTAGTGTGTTTATGTATTCCACTTGTATCCTTTTGTCTACAATTAGAATGCATTACCATCTAACCCAGTTAGAGCCCGTGCAGAAATGTAGCATGACAAACTGGATGTATCGGTCTAGTTTGTCATTTTAAATCAAATGACGACGTTCATTTGTCATCCTTTTCGTCATCAGGAGACTGTTATTGATTTTTATGAGTAAAGCGACGTTTCCTCAGGCTGAAGTTTGTAGAGTGTAGAATAGATTTTGTGCAAATGTACTCCTAAAACAAAGCTTACACAGGAGCATCGAGCCGGCTGTGCTGTCTAAGGAAAACAAAAGGTGCTGCATTGATTGTAGCTATGAACACGATTAGCCTGAAAGATTCAACCTGATAAGAGAAATCAATTGTCTGACAGGGCAATTACATCCTTTTCATGGAATTCCCATCATTGCTGATAGACTAAATCAATTCTCTGACTCGTGAGGACTTCAGATGAACGCTTGTAATGTTTTTGGTGACTACGGAACACATCAGAGGGCCACTAAGTGCTTTTTCAATACGTCTCCCCCAAAAGCCTTTACTCACAGCGAACCAAAATTAGGATCGAATTTGCCTGCAGTGCAGCAATCTGTTGGATGCATGCTGCTTTGCTTTCTTGCCATAGCTAGTTACAGCGGCCAGCAGAGTCGTGAGGAATGGTGGATTGGTGTAATAGAAGGCTAATGGGCTGCAGTATTGATATGTGCCTGCAGTTCTGACTCTGTGATTTGCTCTCGCATTCATTCTTGACCTCCAGGAGTGAGATATAGAATCAATTAAGCCTATAATTGGCCTTCAATGACTAACCTTTCCTTGGTTTTGGCTTTTTTCCTGTCATTTCTCTCTTTTCCTCTTTTTGATCTCCTGTTTGGGTAACGAAGGTGTAGGAGGTGTCAAACTGTTGTGCCATTTCTGATAAATACAGTGTTTTGTGTAAGTGCTGAGCATAATATCTGGGTATGAATATCTATCATGGCAGAGTGTGAAGATACTGATACTGGTTTCAGAGGGCTGAAAATCCAGTGTTAATCTCATTGTCAATATGGTTGCAACCAGAAAGAAGGGTTGGATTGAAATGCTATTGATAAGGAACATAAAGGTAAATAATATATAAATATAATAAATAATTTTTGAAAGTAGACTGATATCGACAATATTTATTAAGAAGTACTGTCTCTCAGTGTAGTGCCATGTAATATGCAACATGCCATACATCAGCAGTATGCAGATGAGCATTGCCATGTTGAAATAGTGCACCATACTGTATGTTCAGAAAAGGTAGGTCTTCATTCCCGTAATGTTGGGCTGTCAAAGTGCCTGTAATGAAAACCAATGGTGATCTGGTATCATACGAAATTGAACACCAAGCCTTCTGTACGTGTGACAATAAACCATTGATCCTGGTGTCTCCACCTGGACAAAAGCAGAACTCATTAGTGAAAATAACCACTGCCATTCTGAGTGACTCCATCACAGTCTGGCATGACACCATAGCAATCTGGCATTGCAATCGGTTGATTCCTTCTGGGTGCAACAGTTTTTTTTTTATTTAATAGATTTTAATTAATCAATGATATATACAGATGCCATTGTTGTACTATACATCCATTGCTATTGGAGATCAGCTAAAGTTGTTAAAAGGTTTATTTGACACTTTATCTTAAACAAAGTCGAAGCAGAGAAGCCTTTGATGGACTGCTTTCGACTCTGCTCGCTTCTCACTAAGCACATCTTCACATGCATGTCCTTGTTATTTTAGTCTTCTTCATTAAAAATGTTCAGACCTGTGTAGGCTGAAGTGCTTTAGTGTAGGTAATTCTTTCGGCTGCTCCCTTTAGGGGTCGCCACAGCGGATCATCTGCCTGATCCGCATTATAGTTTTGGCACAAGTTTTACGCCGGATGCCCTTCCTGACGCAACCCTCGCCATTTATCCGGGCTTGGGACCGGCACCAGTAGTGCACAAAGTACACCCCTAATGGCTGGTTAGTCTTGGTAAATAGTAGTGATGTAGTTAAAGAATCTCTTATTGGGCTCACCAAGTGTTTGTCCTGTCATCTAGAGATCTAGATGCAAAAACATGACATCGACTCCAATGAAACTGTGCATCATCAGTCAGTATGACGTTCAGAGCTGATTCACTGGCTTGTATGTACTATTCTAATGCTTCACTATTTAAAATATGGCAAATCTGTTCTTTATAAAAAGTGTTACTTCTCCTTCTCATCATTCTAATATATGTTGGAGTCAGGTTCTTGTGACACACACACAGACTCACACAGCAGAGGAGAAAAGCATATAAACACCGGCAATCCAGTTACTGGCAAAGCTGGTAATACATCACATTGAATTAATCTCTCTAAAGAAAAGTGCAGTTTTTTACTGCGCTGCTTTGAAGTGGCACTCCTTCGCTTTACTGTTGTCAGTGAGGATGCACCAGGAGCAGTTATCTAGGTCTGTTTTCCCACACTTTTGTCAGATAAAAATAATGAGCAAAATAGCAGACACACACAGCTAGGAACACAATAGGTTTCAGGATTTATAACTTTGAAGTAGTTTAACCTGGGAGAAGAAAAACTACTTGTAATGATCTTGGATCAAGGATTTTTAAAAGCCGAAATTCGTGTAGATATCTGTCTGAGTCGATTATGCGTTTGGTTTCCAGACCAGTTCAATATTTTTGCATTTTATTTTGCAACCTTTTGCTAAGGCTAAGGCACGAACCTCAAGATAATGTTCTAACCATGAGATAATGTCCTAACTACAGGCTAAGGCACGAACCTCAAGATAATGTTCTAACCATGAGATAATGTCCTAACTACAGGCTAAGACACGAACCTCAAGATAATGTTCTAACCATGAGATAATGTCCTAACTACAGGCTAAGACACGAACCTCAAGATAATGTTCTAACCATGAGATAATGTCCTAACTACAGGCTAAGACACGAACCTCAAGATAATGTTCTAACCATGAGATAATGTCCTAACTACAGGCTAAGACACGAACCTCAAGATAATGTTCTAACCATGAGGATAATGTTCTAACTACAGGCTAAGACACTAACCACAAGATAATGTCCTAACCATGAGGATAATGTTCTAACTACAGGCTAAGACACGAACCTCAAGATAATGTTCTAACCATGAGATAATGTCCTAACTACAGGCTAAGACACGAACCTCAAGATAATGTTCTAACCATGAGGATAATGTTCTAACTACAGGCTAAGACACTAACCACAAGATAATGTCCTAACCATGAGGATAATGTTCTAACTACAGGCTAAGACACGAACCTCAAGATAATGTTCTAACCATGAGATAATGTCCTAACTACAGGCTAAGACACGAACCTCAAGATAATGTTCTAACCATGAGGATAATGTTCTAACTACAGGCTAAGACACTAACCACAAGATAATGTCCTAACCATGAGGATAATGTTCTAACTACAGGCTAAGACACGAACCTCAAGATAATGTTCTAACCATGAGATAATGTCCTAACTACAGGCTAAGACACGAACCTCAAGATAATGTTCTAACCATGAGGATAATGTCCTAACTACAGGCTAAGACACTAACCACAAGATAATGTTGTAACCATGAGATAATGTCCTAACTACAGGCTAAGACACTACCCACACGATAATGTCCTAACCATGAGGATAATGTCCTAACCTAAAGCTTTCATGCTTCTTTTGACTCCCAGCTGAATTGGTTGTTCACCTTTGTAATCAAATTAAAACTAAAACAGTTCTGTACACTAGACTGTACTTTTACATTCTCAGTTTTAATGCTGAACTGGTTTTAAGAATTTCAAATTGTTTCCACTCCTGGAACCAGTATCGCAGAGATATTGTCCAGTCCTGTCTATCTGCCTTTCTATTCTTGCTATGGTATGAGTGTTAACACGGACTGCATGTGTTCTTCTCTAGGAGCACATGATCTTGTGCAGGTTTGCTGACCAGACAGCTGTCCAGCTTCCCCCTGAGCGGCGCTTCATTGGTGAGTGTCCCTTATTTCACTGGGGTCCAAGGTCATGGTTGTCCCAGTTTAGAGTTCTGTCATTTTATAGACTCCTTTATAGACGGTTTAAATTAGTGTTAAATGTTATGATGCTGTTAGTATTTTGTTTTACATCAGCATAAACATGAGCAGTCATCCCACCCTGACTAATGTTTGTTTTAAATGTTTACTTTCATACCAAAAAAATAAAAATCCAATGGGACCTGTGTATTTGTGCATGACTGACTGTGTTTTCTAGCCAAAAGCCAGATGTAAGAGCTTTCTAGCTTCAAAAGCATTTTTAAACCTCTTCAGTCTCCGTGGTATCAGCTCTGAAATGGCTTATTTTTAAAGTGATTTCTTGCCCATATCTCATTAAGACGAACCGAAATTCTGTCAGAATTACAGATTCTAAACTTTCAGTTGATGCCACACTTATTTTTTATCTTGAATTTAATTTGATGGAACGTTGTTAGGTTGAGTACAGGGTTTTCAGGGAGAAGAACATTTTGTAATGTTTTTGTAGAATTATAATTATATTTCGTTAATTACATGTAAACTATATAAAGACACCCTCTGTGATATAAAACAAATATTTAGCAAAATGGCATTAAAATGTATGAAAAATAAAATCCCAAAAAGTTAAAGTTGTGGATGGCAGGATGCCAAAATTACCCCTGGATCTGGTCTTCCTTGCACGTTTCAATCAAACAAACTCTGTCACCTTTTTTTTTTTTTGAGTTATTGAGTGTTTTTCTCACCTGGATTTCAATCCACTATAAATTGAGAGCGTCTAAGTGCCATCGCAGCGGAATGAGGATTGCGGCATCAGTCAGCCACTCAGCCCATCTCCTCAGTGACAGCTCTCCATCACCAGCCACACAGCCGCTCTTCTCCCCCCCCCGTAGTCTCATCCTGCTGAAGAGCGCTCCTTCAGATCACACAGCCCTGTCATTTCTGCTTCCTCTGCCCATCCTTTATGCCCGCTGGAGTGACACACTCCCCGCCTCTTCACAAACATATGCTAAGCGAGTCTGATCCCCCCTCCGGTGACTGTCAAAGGCCTGCTTCACTTTGATTATGGCAGTATTAGCCTTAACTGCTGTAGTGTTGTGTTGAAGCTGATACAACCCAGCTGCATATTAGATCTCGAATGCTGGGTGGGAAGACAATTGTCTTCACTTGAAAGTTAGATGACTTCAAATTAACCATGAGTTGTTGTTTTTTTTTTTTTGTTTGTTTGTTTTTTTTGTGTGTATTTATGTAAGTCTTACCATACCATCTGTTTGGTTTGCTCACTAATTAGACTATAATTGATGCTGTATACTTCATACATGGACTACAGGGCTGCTTTGTAGGAGGCAGCCAAAAGTATAATATAATTACATTTTTAGGTGGCTTAACTTGATGATGAATGTCAGAATTTGTTGACCTTATAAACTTTGAATAATTTACCTCAGATTCACAGAACCAAACATGCATTTATATCACGCTATTTGTTTCACTGCCAAATTCAATAATGAAATATTTAATAAGTATTTAATTAAACACATTTGGCAGTTTTCCATCTTGTAAAAATTGACTAATGTGTGATGGAGGCAGCTGACTGATGTGATTGCTCATGAGAAAAGTCCGGGTGAAGTTTTTAAAGAGTTGCTCTCCATAAATCACTGTATAGCCAATCCATCTGCTCACTGTTATTGCACATAATTTGTATTAAAAACATGTGTTTCTCTAATATCAGAAAGTAAAACACCACTTGTAAATGGATTTTATTGTATGTATGTATTGTATGATTTTATTTTTAGCAACTAAATTCTGCTGTCAGAAAAGCTTAGCTTGTCCCACTCTGTTTTTGCTTGTATCCACAGGTAAGTGCTGCATGGGCCTAGTAGACTTGGACCGTGGCTGGGCTGCAGAGACTCGTGGGTACTCAGTGCGGGTGATGACCATGGAACCGGAGAGCTGCTCTCCGAAGAACAACATGCTAGTTGGAGTCCCTGCTGAGAATGAGAAAGTTTTACAGCTTTAACACAGGACCTGGAATATAGCCCTGAGGAATGCCACACAAACCAGATCTTTGTGATGGCTCCGAGATGTCTATACATTATGCAGATGATACTACCTAAGGGCTGGACGATATTACCTAAACACATTGAAACATATTGATCTTTATTTCATCTTTATACATACCAAGTCTCCTTCATGCCAGAGCTCTGTCTAATGCCCACTCCTTGGTGTGTATGGGTGGAGGCAGAGGGGAAATCAGTTGAGGAGGAGTTGAGAGCAGGGGCTGGAGCAGGAAAAAAACGTTTTCCACAAGATTGAAACAGAACTTTGTTTAAAAACCTTAAAGCTTGATATAAACTATATCGCCTCAGCCCGTATTGTGCTCCCTTTATATCCTGATATCAAAATAAATATTCATTTATCGCCCAGCCCTAATGAGGACCCACTGATCACCGAGAACGTGATGTCCATCATTGTGAATTTCAAGCTTTTTTATGTGTGTTTTTTTGCAAAGGATATATTTGCGGACACAACTGCTTTTATATGAACCCCATATCAGTGAATATCATGAATTTTAAGTAGATATTTTAATGTGTATTTTGACCCTTGGTTTAATATTGAGGCTGCTTCGCTTGCTGTGTGTTTGTTGTCTATGAAAGCCAAATCTCAGCACAACTCCACACAAAAAACGCACTCAGGCACTGCAGTAAATTAGCCATTGCTTCAGATGTTTGTAAATTAGGTCTATTGGATTCGGTAATGCCATCCAGCATATTCTTTCCTGCCATTATCTCCTATTATGAGCGAAACAAAAGAAAGTGTCTCGAAAGAGCCTGTCTCATCGCAGTTATTACTGATGTAAAATTATTCATTATAATCTGCTGTTCTCCCTTACGAGGAAGCCGGGTTGCATTCTTTAATTTCAGTCTGCGGAGGTATTTGATTAAAACCATTGGGAATGAATATCGGGAGACATTTATCATGCCCTCCGCATGGCGGCCTTGGGGATGGAGGGGGATTATTTCGGAAGCGGCCCATCGTACGCGTGTCTAATGCATCCGCCGTCATGAATATTTGATGAATGCTTGGATGATGTAAAGGTCGCAGCGCTCTGCTGGACCACAGTGCGCGGCAACCTGCCTCTGGACTATAACGTGCTATGATATATGGACTCTCTAAGTCCACTCTGCTTTTATTTACTCTCCTTCTTCTTGGGGCCAGATTGTTATTGAGCACACACATTCCCACCCCCCGATTTGCTGGGGTGTCACACTGGAGATGGAGAAGGAAAACTGCCCATCCAATGTGGGGGAAGTGGCTAGCACCACTACACACACACACACACACACACACACACACACACGCGCGCGCGCACACACCAGGCAAGCAAACCTCATCTGAATTCTGCTAGCGAAGTCAATCTACCCAAGACTGAATGGCTGGAGACACGGCGGCACCTTCCAACGAGCTGGAATCATTTCAGTGGGAAAACGTGCATGACAGAAATACATATGTCAAAGAAAGGAGGGGATAGCCAAGCTGTGCCTGCTTTAAGAGGGGAATTACGGACTTCTGACAAGTGCAGGAAGGCAGTTGCTCTCTCTCATGTGCACTTTTAATAGTAAAATTAAGAATAGGTGTGACTTGAGCGCTTAAGGTGCCGTTAAAAAAACAAATGCGTTTCAGTAGGGAGACCCTAATAGCAAAGAATTCCAAACGTATTAACATTCGGCTCCTCTGGAATTCAATAAATACCTCAATTATCAGCGTAAAGAACACCACCGCCTCCTTTCTCCACTTCTCATGCTTGCTGTTCATGGTGACGTGACCACGGGTGGATCATTTTGCGTAAATACAGCAAAATATTTCATAAGTTAGCTACCATTGACCGTGTATCTGTAAGAAGATGTCCAATGTTGCTCCTGCAGCATTAGTACTCTGGCTCCCAGGAGTGTTTGTGTCCTGGATAGACGTCTCATTCAACATCCCAACTAGAGTATCACAATGTGATGGGGCATCAGGATACTGACCTCCAGCCCTGCTCAACGTTGTTATTGTGACATTACGACGCTGCCTACAGGCCTCATCCAACATCGTTACTACAGTGTTAGTGCAGAATCTACAGACTTTGTCCAATATTGCTACTGCTGCAGTAACACTGTTCACACTGATGTCACATCTTCATTTCTCAGTCATGTTCCTGCTGTTCCTCTAAAATATCAGTCAGATCTCTCCTGTATCGATAATGTTTTATTGTTATTTGCTGATCCCTATATGATTCCCATATCTTGTCTCAAGACTTTACACAAAGTTATTCTCAACCAGCATTCTACAGCTGTTCTGTTGTTCTAGCTCTTAATTATAAGTCTGCTAAAAGTGTTCTTTGCACTGAGCCCTAGAACAACGACTTCCTTGAAGAACATTTCAATGAAAGTTACTTTACTTTCATTTACTTTCACTTTAGTAAACTGGACGCATCAGAATGTAGAGCTTAAGCTTTAAGATGTTAAGAACCCTCACATAATGAAAAGGTCTTGGAAGATCTCATAAAATGGTCTACCAGCTTCACAGGCCCAGTGGTGTAGAACACTGTAATGGTCCTTCACACATGCAGAGTTTTTGTTTTCAGTCATGATTCTTGGGGGTTCTTTGGCAGGACTAAAACCCGCCGTTGTGACTCCTTTATTTTAAGCATCTAAGGCTTGTCTTCTGGATATTCTGAGGGCTTTCTGTACTTACAGTTCAGTGTGAATCTGCTGAATATAGGAGTCATTAATGTTCCATATCCAGCGAATAATTAAAAGCACCACAGTGCAGGTACTCTCTGCAGTCTTGATTGAATTCTCCTTTTTTCATGCATTTCAGCTCCAGCTGACTGAACTTTCTCCTCTTTTCCGTAGTTCTTTTATGAATTTGATCTTTTCTTCTGAGTAGCTTCTTTGTACCTTGTTTGGGAGATGTCAATCTTGATAAATCTCTGGAGGTGCTTTGACATTTCTTTGATTTGACAGTCGCACTACAGATGCTGTTGATAGCCTTGTTTTGAATGCCCTTTTTTTCCGCGGTGCCGTATGATCCAACTCGACTGTTTACAGCACTTCAGGACCGCACCGAACATCAACAAAAGAAAGCTGCCTTTTTCATTTTTCAGGGAAGGGAGGGCAAATGCAAAGAACTCATGCATGATTGAAAGTTGTGCGTCAAATGCTATTACTGAAAGTGCAATGGCTTCTTCTGCATTGGAGGATCCACACTTTTCTTTGCACCGTTCAAATGGAAAAGGCAATTTCATTTTGAACGTTTGCAGGCAGCGGACAATTTTCCTTCTAGCAAAGGCAGAGACTTTCAAAAGGGAACCAGACTCCAATCTGACTTAAATTCATCTGTGATGAAAGTCGAGTGAGGGCTACAAATTAAAATCAATCTCCCTGACCAATGGCGTGAGTTTAATGAGTTATGGTTCTGTGAAATCCTTGGTGTAGATGTTTGACCTTAATTACCTCATTGTTGAATTTAGGTTGATTTTCCTGAAAGTGGGGCGATATTCCAGTGTTTTCTTAATGCTACCATATGTTTCTCTTTTTGTTTACTCTCCTGCCCCGCTGAGCACAATCTGTTTTTTAGAGATTCTGGACATAAATAAACAACAGTTCATTTTCTAAATCCAGTGGTTTAATTGTTGCTCTTTTGCTTCCATTTAAGAAATCTCGAACGAGCTGCTGGCAGTTTTGCGGTTGTACTCTGTTGAATCTCTTGCAGCCTTGGTGCCAAAACTTCTCTTTCATATGAAATATTTGTCATATTCATCAAAACAAATCTATAGAATCATTTCATAGTTTTAATAGTTTCATTTAAATTGCTAAACTGTCATATTTTATATTCATTTAGTGACACATTTCAAGCATATTTGTTTTAATGTTGATTCTGCTTGATTAGTAATGTATTATTCATTCAGAGATAAATATTCGAATAATTTATGATTCAGAATTTCTCGTTTTGGAGAGACACTCATCTCCAGTAAAAACTATTTCAATTTGTGTAATGAACAGAAAATGTGACGGTTACCTTTTTGAGTGAATTATGAACGTAAACATTTGAGATTTATATAGTGTTACGTTCAATTTATGCTCTTGTGAATCACACTGGCAGCGTTCACAAAAGTCATGAAAAATACTGATAAAGCAAAAATAGTGAATAATCATAGTTGGCATTTTCAGAGCAACTGTACAAAAGATCTACAGGAAACAACAGGCTGCTCAGGAAATGCATAAAACATTTGCTTCACGGTGATTGGAGGCCTAAGAAAATGAGATGGACACTGGCATCAGTCTGTGTTTTGTTTTGACTGACCGTAACTGAAGGACAAATCACAAAGAAAAAATGCAGTTTTCTAAGAACAAGAAAAATAAAAAAAAGCAGTGAAAAACCTGATGCCACATGGAATTCGAGGAATATCTTAGCTTTTAAGTTCACACATGTGAAAGTGACCGCTGCTTGCCATAGGAGACAACCCGTTCTCCCTCTCTTACTGAGCAGAAGGAAGTGTGCTCCTGTCCTTTCTATAAATGTGGAAGATGTGGAGATATCTTTTGAAATCATGCCTTAATTGATTATGTTGAATTCTGCTCATAGCTGCTCACATTTCCTCTGTGCAGCCCACCAGCAGCACCCTCCCATATTCTGCAGCGTGGCCTGATCAGCAGCTAGATCTTCAACAGTGCTTCACTCACCCGGTGGATGGTATTAAAATGCAGATCTTTGCCTTCATGTACCTTTGTGTTTTCACTTGAGTGGAAGAATGTAGATGAACTGTTTGACCTAAGGACGCAAGGCTTGCGTTGCTCTGCATCTCTATATTTGTGTGTGTGTGTGTGTGTGAGAGAGAGTGTGTGTGTGAGAGAGAGAGAGAGAGAGAGAGAGAGAGAGAGAGAGAGTGAGTGTGTGTGTGTGTGTGTGGGCATGCATGCATGTGCTCGTATGTGTTAAAATGCTTCTGGCATTCTGACATACCTCGTTTCAGCTTGTCAAAAACACCTGAAACCTTGGATCATGCTTTGAGGAGATTCCATTGAATACCAAGTAGGTTTTATGTTTATTGAAGATGTGACTTAGATGTGTGAGCTGAACAGGTCATTTCTATTATTGATAATGTTCCAAATAAAATGAATAACATTTGAATTTTGCACTTTTCAGCGTCACAATGTGCTCACCGACATGGACTTCAGACACAGTTGCTTGTGTTGCCTTGTAAAAAACAGCTCATCAGTATTTTCTTTCCCCCATAAATTAAAAATACACATGCATTCCTGAATATTTTATAGTCATGTGAGAAAAATAGGACGTCCCATTAAAACCATTATTTAAATGTATTATTTAAACATAGACATTTGATCTTCATTTGAACAGAATTGACCTCCATCCACCAAATGTTATTCGTTTTGCAGTTAAAATGCACAAAATAGCCTGTTGACCTGTTTTACCAAACAAGCGCAGACAAGCACAGTCACACAGTGTTAAAGTCTCATCTGTGAAAGAACATTTGGAAAATGGAAAGAATTAAAAGGCAGCTCTCAGCATTTAATCTTTGAGGCCTTGTCTCAAATCGCACCCTCTGCACTATGTAGTGCACGTTGTAGATCATACAAAAGCAGTACCTCCTCTCAAACGAGGCCTGATCTGTCTGATCTGAAGACATTTATGTTCAGCAGCTCTTTTCAATATTCAGGCCTCTTGAACACATTCTGTCCACTTTTTATCCACATGGCTGGAGCAACTTCCAAAATTCCAAAAAAAACATAATACAAAAAAAGAAAACGTGTGTAACAGGCTTTTCCCTAATTTAGTGTTTTTCCTGATATGGTGCTTCTAGTCGTACCTCTATGCTGTGTTACCCTGTTTTTAAACTTCCTGTTTGACCTCCTGCATCCCCGAGCAGAGATGTTTTTAGGGTTGTGTTGTTTTGATTCTTGAGATGATTCATGAATATGAATGCAGATTTGATGCTTCACTCCATGGTTTGTCACCTGAATGAGATGATATATAAGATGCTACAAATGATCCAAGCATTGCCAAAAGACTTTTTCCTGTCAATTGGAATCATTTTAATGACGTGTTCAGAGCATTTAAACTGAATATACCCTTCATAGAAAGTGAAGGTTATTCAGATCTTTAAAAGGTTCTTTTGTGGCTTTGCTCAAAGGACCACTTGAGGCACCTTAGTAAGAGTATATCTGTACCTCTTAATCTTTACTTCATTGTCTTCATTTCCGCTCTCCGCCTTTAAGTTGTGCATTCAGTTGCAAACAAAGCTGGAAACATTTATGCAGTAAGTCCATATGTTTGTGGACACCCCTTCTAATGAACAGAGTCTGCTTTAAGTTGCATCCACTGCTGACACAGAAGTGCATATGCACACACAGCTTGTTTAGTCCGTGCAGAGAGGTATTACCAGTAGAATAGGACTCTCTGAAGCTGATAGACCTGAACCTTCTGGCACCATATGCAGTGACAGGCAGGGGCATTGAAGGGTGGGAAATGGTGACCCTGTGAGGTTGTGGGGGCTGCAACAAAAAGAGGGGGGATCTAATGTATGGAATGTTGGGGCACCACCACCCCTCTCTCCCCCAACCAATCATAGTAGAGTTTCTTCTTTTCGTCATTCAAGTCACCTCCGACACAGTGATGTCAACATCTGGAGACTTCACTGTGGTCACATCATTGATCAGCAGCAGCTTCTGCAGTTTTGATCAAAAGTTCTTATACTCTTGTCTCTTTGCTTTTCTCAATAAGAGCTTCTTGATCAGCGCCACATCCTTTCAGACCCACAGTGCTGGATCTTCTCACAATGTTGAAGGATGGACACAAACAGCTGTGGATGTTCTCATGTCTGAACTGAGTGCAGCTTTTTCCTAGTGGCTCTCTAAGATGAAAGCTTTCGGTGCTGTTTATTTGATTGGGATAGTTTTAGTGGTCTAGCAAAACATGGACTGTTGTTAGAGGTCCCATTTTATCCGTATCCTTGAATCCACTTTTGGAAACTCCTGTTTCCCTCTCGTTTTCCGTTGGGATTTCTCCTGAACATGTACTGTAACCACCATAGTTCCGTCTATAAGAGTTTGTTTTTTTCTTTTTGATATGTGTCACATCATACTGCAGTGCACGAAATACTAGATTATGGATTCTGGTGTAAAATAATATGAATATTAGCATTAATATGCTCACAAACTGGACGTATTGCTGCTGTCCAATGAAAACCATGAATCCATTTTTGTCTGGTTTTGATTTTCTCCATTGTTTAAACCCTGTAGCTGCTCTGTACACTGTGTACAAACATTTGGATGAATAGATGAATAGGAATGCTTTAAATCTTGGTTTACAACAACTTGTAAAGTTGCCAGTTTGGAGGTGTTTTTCACTGGACAGTGATAATATAATTAGACACGACCTGCTGAAAACAGACAGTCAAAAAGGCTTCGAGAATCTAGTCCTGCTTTTTCCATAAAAGTCTGACGGGTCAGTAATGAGTGGGCAGTTGTAACCATGAGTATTATGGATCATAATGCTCCATAATGGAAATGTCAGTGTAATTATTTTTATGAAAATGCTAATGGTTAATGAAGTTTATACTGTTAATATAACAGTAAATAAAACCTTTATGTTGCAGTCTGTTATTGAAATGAACAGATACTGAGTTTTTAAACATGAAGTCCTTTAAAGCTAATAATTGCTTTTCCCAGAAGATTTTAAAGACATTAAAATTTGTCCAGGCTACATTTATTTGGCTGTATTTGTCATGTATGTCTCACTGTAAGCAATGAGGATCAATTTCTTTGTGGTTTTTCTGTCTGAAGCTGAAGAGCATAAATGGTTTTGGACAACGATACACTCTCATACAAAATGCATGACTGTTCTTTTTACGGTCACTTGAAACACGGATTTGCATGACAAATTTTCCACCTCAGGGCTTCAGACCACCACAGAAGATTTTATAGTATGCTTCACTGAGAACAACTGCCAGTGTCTATAAAAATATAAAATGTAAAATAATTTTAAAATCTGCTTAATATCTGTTTAAAATCTTAAAAACGGTTAAAAATTCTGCTTAAAATCTGCCACCCAAGGGCCGAAAATGTGTTCATATGTAAAGAACTGATAAACAAAGTCGTTTTAATATCTTCTCTAAAAAATATGTGCATAATTTGTCTGATTAGAAGTTTAAGGTGTTAGTGAAGACATTCAGAGAGCTTTGTCAACATCACAGAAAGCTATTACACAAAATTGCTGTGAATTTACTGCCTGTTGCTCAAGACATTGTTTAAGGATTGCTCTGAGATAAGCTTCTTAAACATGTTTTGCACAATCAGTCGTGGTAGCTGGTCTGTCCTTGAGTAGCCAGATATTCAATACTGGGATTTATTTACATTCATAAGATGATTCATTTGTGTTTTTTTGCTTTCTGCCAAAGAATCAACCTTTTATTTTTCATGCAGACACCCCTCCAAGACAGGCAGTGTGGGTTTTACTACTACTACTACTACTACTACTACAATAATAATAATAATAATATGAATATGAATATGAATATGAATGTGAATAAACATAATAATAAATGAATAAGAAAAAATAAGAACAACAGCAACAATAATAATTTGTATTATGAATGAAAATAAATTAAATATATATAATAGTAAATCATTATGTTATAGTTATCATTGTAATGTGTGCTAAGTTTCTTATTATCTTCATATTAGTTATGTAATTATCTTCATATTTTTTTAAATTACACTTTATCATCATTATTATTATTGTTATTATTATTATCATTATTATTATTATTGTTATTATTATTATTGTTATTATTATTATTATTATTATTGATATTATTATTATTATTGTAACAAAAATAGAAGAAGAAGCATATCATGTAAAACATCACAGGTAAAATTAAAGTGATGCTTTGTGCAGTCAACCCTGGTTTGAATGGACTGTGTTACAGCAAATCAGCAATAAAAAGACCAGTCAGTTCTGGGTGTGAACTCATTTATTTGGGGAAAAGTGTGAAAATGCACTAAAGTGATCCAGACATGCAGAAGACCAAACAAGAGTCCACCCCAAGCGAACCTCAGACCACTGATTTCAAGATCCAGAGATGGGCTCTCAGGACCACTGCCGGGTACAAAACAGCTTTCACACTTGACCAAACATATCAAACTCATGGAACAAGGACTAGAAAAAAAAATCTAGTGTAAAAATACCCTTAGATGACCTCTCCATCACAGAGCTGCACTTTTTAGCACTGCGGAGAGATGTAGCCCTCAGGCCATCAGTAAGAGAAAATGCCTCTTATAGGTACATAAAAGGGCCACAAGGGCCCGTCCTTGTGCATGTTCAGCAAGAAGTCCATCCAAACATCACAAACACGCTACAAAGGCCTTACAGCTTCAATCCCCCCGACAACAACATCAGAACCACAACCGATGCACATCCTCTCTTTCGAAAACCAAAATATGGTCACTCTTGTTGAACAAACACAAAGGGAAAACATTAAGGCTCAAGAAAGCCAAGGGTGGTTATCCACTACGCCACGCCAGCACCTTCACAATAAATGAGCCCTTTGTGTTCCGTGCACGATTTCTTTCTTTCTTTCTTTCTTTCTTTCTTTCTTTCTTTCTCTCTCTCTCTCTCTCTCTCTCTCTCTCTCTCTCTCTCTCTTTCTTCTTCATTGCTGATGCTATAACATGTCCACATGATACAGAATAGGTAAAGCATTCATCAGCATGTTTGCTGTGATAAAGACTTGGAAAATTCAGGTCCAGAAATTAAAAATAAACTCCACCCCAGGTTTTTGCTCCCACTGCCTGGTCAGCTCTGCTGCAGCTCTCTGCTGGCCTGGCAGTTTGGAATCAAATCCTGGACTGGATTCCTTTTTTTTTTCTGGGGCACAATTTTAGGGTTCTAGTGTTGTAGTAGACCTGTGCGCTTCAATGCATGAGTATGAACTACTATCCAATCCTGGGGTAGGAGCTGCACACCATCTAGCCAATCAGTGCACAGGGGCGGGGCTTTGTGAAGAGGGGTGGGGGAATAAGTGGGTATCGCCGCCAGCAGAGCGCACTCCGCTTTACAGAGCAGTGAGCGGCGCACTGCTCCTGCCCGCCTGGCGCAAACTCTGCCCCCTGTCTCCACAGTGTGGATGAACTCTGGCAAGGACAAAAGCGTGTCTCCCATGCCCGTGGCCCCTCTGTGACCAGCTGAACCCTTTCTGGACTGCAGCAGGGCTGGTGGAACTGGACAGCGGGATTTTCCGCGCGTTTGCGTCTTTAAGAAGCGCACATGGAGATGTTGCTGAAGTTGTTTTTGTTGTGGACTTGCTGGCTCGCGGTGGGAGCGGAGTTTGATGGAAGGTAAGGTTTGTGGCTCAGTGCATGATTGTTTCCCTTTAGGAATGGAATTGGAATGCCAGATATGCGTTGATTCCCGCAAACATCCACATTTTGCGCATTTTGCGCACCAATGCACGCGCTAAAGCGCTTGTTCCACCGCGCAGCCTCCGGTGAAGTTCTGCACACCTCATTAACCCCCTGCTGGGATATGAGATGTAAGTCCAGGAGAAGGAGTGGAGAGCATGGGCTGCCTGGAGCAGTGCGGGCTCTTTGTGACCGCGCGTTCATGTCCAAACACGACTCCTGAAATATGTGAGCAGATGCACCTTCCACCCAAAGCCGTGTGAGATGTGGGGTCCACACTCTGCATCTGCAGTTGCAGTGGGGGGTGTTTAAGAGACGTGCTGCTTCAATTTGCCCCCGTTTTAACTCCATTTGTCACAGGGGGCTATTTTGGAAGTAACTTTCCAGCGCTTGCATCATGCGGGTGTGTGGATACAGCGCGCGCTTGGCGCAGCGCTCAGAGCGGCCGGCCGGCTGAGAGGGGCTCCGAGGGGCTCCGAGGGGCAGTGAGCGCTTTGGGCTGGACACCTGGGCACTGAGGAGAAGAGGAAAAGTCAGAGTTGGTGTTCGAGATGTTCACAAGGATGCTCTTCTTGGATGATCTATTGATGCTCAGAGCATCATCTTCATCATCTTGAAGTTCATATTCTCTCTTTCTCATCTTCATGTTCCTCATCTTCTTCAGAGTCTTTATTGTCCTCGTGTTCCTCGTCATGGTCTTTTTCTTCTTTGTCTTTGTGTTCCAGATCATTATCCTCTTAATTAATCCTCTTCTTTTTTCCCCCCCAACTCCAACCTTCTCTTCATCTTTCTCTTCTTTCACTGGCATTTTGATCTTCTGCTTCTCCCTCTTGGTTCCTTATTATCATCGTGGCTTTTACATGTTTTCATCTTCTTCTGATGTTCTTGCTTTTGTATTGTTTTCATCTTCTTGGTACCACCATCCTCATCATCGTCTGTGTTCCTTATAATCTTAGCATATGATTTGATGATGGTGAACATATGATTTCAGATTCAATATCAGCAGATATTGGCTTAAAATATACGGTTCCAGTGATGTAGTTAATGATCTCCAGAGGACCAGGGTGTTTCGGTGTTGATGGGCTGTTAGAATGCATAAAATCAGATATTGTAGTGCAGAATGCATGATTAATTTCTCTATTATCATAACTAGATTTAGGGGTTGCCAAATATATACATTCTATACATATACAATTCTCATATCAGCACATCCTTAATCTTAGCCATCATCATCATCATCATCATCATCAGCTTCTGTTTCCTCCACTTCTCTCTCTCTCTGTATATTTTTTAAATCAACCTTTCATCGCAGGCCTTCTCTGTGATGCATTTGCAAATACATTAATAAGGCACAGCAGGGATTCCTGTGACCTGCTTTTAGTTGTGTTTGCCCTTCCTGTGCTATTGAACTGTTAGCCACAAGCAATGCATTTATCCACTCAGATGTATCCGCACTTGTTTGCAAAGCTGTGTGTGAGTGTGTTGGTAAGTAATTAGTGATGCAGTATATATCACAATACAGGGGTTGTGATATTGTGATATATTGCAATACTCTAATACTGCAACACTGAAAGCAAAGGCCATTTTTATGTAAGCTATTGATTAAAAATCAATGTCGTGTGATTTTTGAGAATTGATAATGTTGTAAAACGTAACGTGACATTTCAACATATATTTTCAAACATGTCTGTTCAAAATGGCATATTGATATTGATATGGGAAAATGCAAATCAGACACTGATGAGGAAAAATCACATGGGATGTGATGATTAGTGGTTTGTGGAGCATTTGAATGGTTTAAACATAATACCTGCTCTGTGGTGACTCGAGAGTGGTCTCATTTGAAAACACCTGATGTCTTCTTTCTCATCAATTTTGTCCGAACCATCTTCATGTCCTGCAACATCATCTTCGTGTTGATCATGATCATTATAGTCTCCATCACCTTCATGTTCCAAGCGTGATTCAGTTCCAGTCTAGATTAAACAGCACCTGTGTCAGGTGAAAGAGGACACAAACATGGCCATTAGAGGGAGGTGTGCTGTGGTAGAGTTGGATTATGGTAGATGTCCGGGAGCATAGTTAGGCAGTCCTGATGTATGTGCTGTGGTTGGACTGTTGCATGCTGACATTTCGGCGAAATGGCTAGCCGGTGCATAATCAGCATGTACATTAACCCGCCAGCATACGATATTAATGCCAGCCGTGATGTAGGGAGCTTGTCACCCGGGTCATTATTTGCCAATTTCCACTGCTTATAAACTTGCTTCGCTGCCTCCATCTAAATTCATAGACAGAATATCCTGCAAGAGTGCGCCGCGAGTGGCCCATTCATTATTTCCAGTCCTTCGGCAAGGCAATTTAGAGCCCCCGCCTAATGGGCCGAGGCATACCTGAGGGATGGCTTGCTCCTAAACCGCATACAGGCGTTTTGTACCAACGACGGTTGGTTTAATCGATAGAAAAACCCAATACAGCTCAGGAGGGAGTAATGTACTGCTTTAATGTTGTTTGGATGTTTGGTTGAAGGTCAGAATTGCACTGAAGGTTGAGCTGCTACACTTCATCTGGGAAATGGGTTACCCTACTCTAAAAAGACCTTATGTGCCCCTCCAGTGCCAGTCCACATTTTTGCTCAGCGCCAAATCCTAAAGTATCTCAGCAGAACAATTAGCACTCTACAGCCCTTACATATCCGGATCAGGCCTGTTTCCAGATGGAATAGAGCAAATATGTGGACTGGACTGGTAAACTCTGTCCAAATGTCCACTCCAGTGCAGCAAGATAGTAATTGGTGTCTTTAGTTTAGGATCAGACCCACAAAGCAGATGTTGGGAACATCACTAGATGTCAATAGTTATAAATACATGTCCAGAACCTTTTCTCAACCCACTCAAGCCACATCCAGGTCTTCACTAGGTTCATGCAGACTTGCTGAACTATAACACGGATGAAACCTTCCCAGCTGAAATATACAGTGAAGCTTTGTTAAACTGGGCATGAAATTCCACACCTTCATGGTATTAAACTAATTACTTAAAACCGACCCAGTTTCAAAATATTCCATCATGTCAAATTATTATTATTATTAAGTGCCATCAAGTCTGTTCTGTCTCCTGGCGACCATGTGGAGAGTGTGTCTCCAGAATCTCCTCATGATTGATTCTTCTGGCTGCTTGATGGCTTATTCATGACCTCTCTACCTCTTTGAACTTTTCCTCTTTGAACCAAATGTAGCTGTCTTTTCCAGTGAAATGGTTCTTCTCTATGTACACTATATGGTCAGAAGTATTGGGACACTTGATCGTTCATTGTTTCTTCTGAAGTCAATGGTATTACAAAGAGTTTTCACTAGTTAGTGAGGATGCTCACCGCCCCACCTCATCCCCAATTCTCCAATCTCATCCCAAAAGTACTGAATCAACCTGTTCAGAGAACACCACTACATACCCCTCCAGCCTCCTTCTCTGTGTGGACAAGCTGTTTGTGTACATTTGCACACCTGTGTCAGCAATAGGTGCAAATTTGGTCCTGTTTACACCTGGTCACTTGCGTATCATTGTTCCTTGATAAGGCCAAGCCACATAAAAATGCAAGATACAAATGTAACCCCTCAACATCTTCAGCAAGTGACGTGACCTGCAATTGAGCCACGTTAAAGCAGTGGAGACACTTTCAGCTCTCCAAGACACGTTTGACAACCACAAGTCCTCCCAGTATAACCAAATCTCCTCCCCATCATTTACAACAGTCTTTTTCTTGACAGACTGCCAAACCTGTTGCCTTCCCTGCGTTCGAGGAAATGCACAGCATGTAACATTATGAATTTCAGCATCCACACAGCACAGGAAGAGGGTGAATGGATAGACAGCTGGTCGCTGTATAACAAGTTGATTTGCACATTCCGTCCCACACTTCAATCAGATCTCTGTCCGAGACACATTTGACCTCATCAGAAGGGGTGTCCTCAAACATTTGTATGTCCACAGTAGAGTCCTCAGTTTTGTTGTCTTGGGTTGAAGTGAGATGTGAGGCTTGACTTGATCAAGAATCCGTTTTGTTTGGTTTCATCCGAGTTGCCAAATTGCCGTACCTACGTGATCAGTGTTTTCAGCTTCTTTAAGCTTATAATCAGGCTTGTTTAAAAATCCTGGTTTCTAATTGACTCTCCAATATATGCTTTGGTGGTGTGTCATTAATGCCAGGAATTGGTATGACTTTGGGAAGATTTATAGCCAGTCCTAGCTGTTAAAGAAAAGTAACAAAACGCATATGAGTTTACTAAGCTACTACAGTAGACAATGGATGCCAAGCACGTCTTGGCTGGTTGAAGTTCTGGCAAAAACCTGGTGATACGATATGTATGAGGCAGGAGTTATGATTTGATGTATTGCAATATATTGAGATTCACCCTTACTAACCGTGGTAATTCATTTATTTCAAGTGTATTCTTCCAAATTCAACTCTGGAAGGACTTGTTTATTTGCTGACTGGTTGGATGAGGACGTTTGTGTATGTTGAGGAAACACTAGAACATATCTACATCATGGAAATGGTTGGTTTTGGATCAGGATGTGTGGAATTTTACACCAGCACAGATGCCATCCTGCCACATAGGTGCCCTTAGCTGCTGAGAGACGGTGGTACATTCCTGAGGTTAGTCATTAACCTCACCTTTTTCATTATGAGTAATTAGCCTTCCATAGCCTGCTGGAGACACGCTCCCTGGTGAACTGGCATTTGAGTGCGCACGTACTGCACCGTCTGTTGAAAGATGCCTCGGAATGAGTAGGATGTGCTTGTCAAGTGTGTGTTTTGATTACCTACGTCTAATTGCAGGCCTGTCCAAGGAGGTGTCGGAGTAATGTGCTCTTGCACTTTCTCTGAACCACTCCTGGTGTCATGAATCCATTATTCATGAGGCGACCATATACATATTACATGCTGCTGCAACACACAGTATAAGTTTAATTTGGAACCACAACAGCAGCTACAGGCCTTCTGTGAGCAACTAGAAACATGAATTGCATGAATTTTGCATGAGTGTTTTTTTTTCTCCGCTCACTTGTGTAGGAGGGCAAATGGTTGCATCCACCAGTAATTTGGATCTTGGCTCCCACATTTGGAGAGCAAGGAGATGTTTTTAAGTGGATCTGTGTGCCGCCCACAGGATGAATACATATGCTAAATTCAGACAAAGTGAGCCATTGAAAGCATGTGGTAGGAGCACCTTTTGACAGGGTAAGGCGTCCTGCTAGGTGGCAGAGATCTGTTGTGACAGTCTCGTTACCCCAGCTAAGCACTGAGCCTGGCGCCAGGCATCTTTTTCCCTCTCTTACTCTCTGTCTCATGCTCGCCCTCGCTTTGGCATCTCCTTGGATGCAGCCCAGAGTTCACAAACTGCATGCTGGCACGCGAAGACTTGCGCAGTTCCTGGCCATGCGACTGCTGAGATGAACTCAGGCGTCCTGTGTAGCCCAGGCCTCGTGCATACTGGAGGGCCTTTTCACAGGGGTGGTTAGAGATGGCCAATCGGAGAATTTTCTAAAGGTTTTTTTTTTATATAGATTTTTTTATAAAGTGCTGAATAACAGCCGGTACTGTGTTGATGCTTCTGTTTTTATAGGAAGGTAGTAGATACCTGTAGATCCTGTTGGACCTTTACGGAGACTTTGCAGAGGTGTAGCTCTTGGGCTGAACTTGCTAGGACTGCCTGACCTGGTCATATTGATAGTTGTTTTGAGATCTTTTTAAATCCCTTGCTGGACTACATCTACAACAGGGATGTCAAACCCTTTTCATTGTAAACAACCAGCAGCGACACGTGATTCCACTTGCTTAATCAACTGGCCAGTCTTCAAACAACCATCACATGTGATTCCATTTGGCTGGAGTATAAACCTGACTGCCACACTGACCCGTTGCACACACAGTTTGATACCCCTAATCTACAACCTTCTTCTGAAGACCTCAGAGTGCTCTTCGGACCTTGCTATGTGGAAATCACTCATTTCAAAACCACGATCAAACCAAACTAATGTCTGAGGTTTAAATAAGACAAATGTCCACATGTTTAAATGTTAAAAAGGACAGTTTTCATGGTGTGTCTAATTTCTTTTCATGACTGTATGTAGTAACTATGTTATTAACACTCTATTAACATTTCTGTCTTTGTTTCCTTCCTGCTTAGTGCTGAACCTTAACTATCATAGACTTTCACTTCAGGCTATAATACAATAATGTGCAATAATGCTAGTGACCCTAAATGAACTATAATAGTATATAAACACTAAGCTTGCCTTGTATGTGTATGTCTCCTATAGTAAGGAGCCATGAGTCAGAGCTGCTGCTGCTGCTGCTGCTGCTGCTGCTGCTCAGGTTCAGCCAATGACATGTTTACTCAGCTTCCAGAAGGTCTAGAGTGACGTTTTCTCTCATGAAATTTGTCATTCTTGTCAAACATGATTGGTTGATTCTTCTGTCTCTGTCTAATTACGCTGGAGGTTAATCTGATGTGCAAGACATTGAGTCCAGCTTGTGAAGAGGAAGAGCTGGCTTGGTTATATTTGCTTAAGTACTATTGAAGGGGACAAGCAGATTGGACAGCTTTCCTTTCAGCATTTCAGGATTTTAACCTTTAAGTTTATAACCAAAACTAAATAATAATCCAGAAAAATATCTACAACACTGAACAAGCTTAAAAAGTTATTTTTCATAAAAATGAAGCAGATAACAGATTATTTGAGGTTCTCAATGATATCGTATCTAAACAGGATCTTGTTCTTTGTTTCTCTTTCTTCTCTTTCACTCCATCTGTCTCCCTGTCTGTCTACCTTCAGTACTGTGGCTTGTTCACTATCCATTACGCAGCCACTCAGCTGTAGTGTTGGGTGGTATACGGTTTTCATATCATCATATCATCTATTTCATCTTTCATGCCACACTTTCACACCAAACTGTTAGAGCAGTATTCTGTATTCTGGGGTTGGGGAGTCGCGTAAGCTGTGCTGTTAGCACTAGTCCTCTTGAAGGGTCACAGATTTAAGGCTGGTTCATATCTAGTCTGGAAGAGGCTCGTTGCACATACTGTAGCGCCGGACCATCCACGCTGTCCCTGTGAACTGCGTACTTTGACGTCAGAGCTCAGGAACTGTTAAGTATGAAGCTGGAAGGAAACAGACCCCAGTGTTATATGTAAAGGAATTTTGGGATTGCATATATATATCTGGGTGAAGGTAACGTTTTCTCCATTATTTTTGGTATTAGCACAGAAAATAAAAAAGCGCTGAATGTATTGATTGCTCTCACTAGATCATATTTACATAAGTGCAAATGTCTAAGAACTATTCTTCGCTTTACTGCCTGTGAAAATGAAACTGTGATTTAAATGTACGTCTTGATTTCGATGTAAAGTGTTTGCACAGACACAGTGGAGAGAAATCCTTCCAGTTATTATGGGAATTTCAATTTTAGATTCCTTTCTTTCGTGTTAGTAAAATATATACATACATACAGAGCAATTTGTAAACACACACTGATCGTACATGTTGTTGAAGTTGACTGACAGAAGGAGATGGGTGGCGTCCTGAAAGGCTGCATGAATGGACTGCAGTGTGGACCGGTTGTCCTCTTTTGGGCTCTAAAAAATACGTCCAGCCAGGATTTGCAAGTAGTGTATGATGTCCAGGATTTCGTATTGAATGAGAGAGATGAGAGAGAGAAAGCGGGTAAGCCAGTGAGGGACAGACGTAGACGAACACAGAGAGCATCCTGATTGGTCTGTCTTCATGCTCAGTAGACCTTAGCGTTCTCTGGTGGCAGGATTTCCATTCAATGCTCTTACTTAATTCAGAAACAGACAATATAAACACACTGTCCTGATTACAGTGCTGTAGTGAGTCTTCTGTTGCCTCGGTCTACAGTGACCTTCTATAGCACCCCCACGTTGTGGCCATCAAGCTCAAGCTACTAGAACTGAAATTTGATACATCAGACACATTGTAATTTTGAACTACAATACTCATTTTTGAGATACCATCATACTTTTTATATGCAGCAGTAGACAGTGTTTCATTTATATCACCCAATCCTAGCCATGGCCCAATCAATCAGATGTTGGGAGTCAGAACTATCCATTTTATTAAATAATAACAATGGTGAGGATGTTAATCCGCAGGAGGCTTCACATAAACACAGTATTGCAGGAATATGGCCATAGTCACAGCCCCACTCAGCTGCTAGGCCCGCTGCCACATTGCTGCAAAAACCTTTATTGGTTTTATGAGTGGGGTTAAAATGACTGTCTGGAGATGGGCCATGAGGAGATTTAATTATTAATGTGGCAATAAAGCAATCTGCTGCTCCTCTCTCTGAAGTTTGTGGTTTTGTTCTAACCGATTAATGTTCTCATTCTATAAACGAGTGTAATCGGGGGGAGATTATAAAATATGATCTGATGTGGTGCAATGGCCTGTGATTTTTATAGCCATTTGATGTCTGGCCGATCATTTTGATGGGACGGGGGTATCGGTGACAGCCGGCTCACCTCTAGGTACAGGTAGAAGACGGACGCAGTGACAGCAAAAAGCATCCGTCCAGATGTGTCTGTGTGTGCGAGGCGAAAAGAGGGGAAAAAAACAGAGAGAGAGCGATGGCAGTGTCAGCCTAAAGCCAGGCGCGAGCTCTTGGCATGCCCGGTGTGTCTTTGGAGTCTTTGTGAAGAGCTCTGTCCCTGTCTCTCTGCCAGACTGCTGCACACAAACATTTTTCCCCCGGCCTGCCATTCCTACTTAACACTCTCCATCAAGCCTGCTCTCGCAGTGATTGGCAGTGCAGGAGGCAGCATTAGCATTTTCACCGCCTGCCAGCCGAGACTAACCGAAGGTGATCCAGTAGAGTGTGGTTAGAATTAACAATGCTGTGCTCATTTCCAGTTCCTCTGTTTTTATGTGTCTTTCTCTCACTGTCTGCTCGCTCCGTCTCTCTCCACACATACACCACGTTCCAGTTTCTCTTTGCTTTCTCCTCTCTCTCTCTCTATTTCCATTTCTCTCGCTCTTCTCCTCTCCTTTTTCTCCCCATCTCTCCTGTCATGTAGCTGTCTATTCTATTGTCCTTCTCTTTTCTTCTTTACCTCTCTCTCTTACAGCCTCTGCTTTCCATTCTCACTCATTCCTCTCTGCTTTTCTTGCTCATCTCCTCTCACTCTTTTTTTGCTTCTCAAAATTTGAGAAAATTGTGAAAAAGTTCATGATTCCATTCAAAAAGGTCATATTTTATATTTATTACATGTGAAGTATATATATAATATATAATATATCTCAAGGTTTGTTTGTAACTTTTCCCAAATATTCAAATATTTAATAAATAAATGAACAATAAATGTCACATTAAATATAATCAATATAAAATGTATTTTATTTCAGATCATTAACTTCTCAAATTAAATTATAAACAAAAAGCCTTTTTTTTAGATGCACTGATATTTTCTCTCCCTCTGTGCACTTTCTCCTGCTGTCTCTCCATTTTCCTGATCCACGTTTTTTTTTTCTAAAATCTTATCTTCAACACAGGCCGGTGTTGATGGACCTATGAATTCTGAATTGTACCTACAAATTCTGCAGTTGTATATCAACATATCCATCCCAACTGAAAAATTCTATTTATATGTCTGTCTCTCTCTGTCTGTCTGTCTGTCTGTCTGTCTGTCTGTCTATGTGTAATCACACAAACAAGTCTAAAAAGGGTTTAAGCAGGAGAATATGTTGTAATTGCCAAATCAAAGTCTAGACTCCCCCAATAGAAATATTGTGGAAGCCACTAAAACAGCAGTTCATGTAAGGAGACCCACCAGCATCACTGAGTTAAAGCAGCATTATAAGCAGGAATGTGCAAGATTGATCAACAGTTACTGGGAATATTTGGTTCAGGATTTTTGCTGCACACCAGCTACTGAAAGCAATGGCTCACAGAAATCTCTCTCTCTCTCTCTCTCTCTCTCTCTCTCTCTCTCTGCATCTCCTCTCATGTTTATCTTTTATTTAACTCACAAAACATTCCCCCTCATTCTTTATCTCTTTATCTCTCTATCACTCATCATTTGTCCATTCCTTTTTTTTCCACCTTTCCTCTCTCTCTCTCTCTCTCTCTCTCTCTCTCTCTCTCTCTCTCTCATATCTTCTCTGTAAATGGCAGTGAAAGCAGATGCATTGTATTAGAGAGTAAACTGGCAGAGGGCTCCACTCGGACTCAACTAACTGAATTTCCTCGGCTCTGATCCGTCCAGCTCATGTCATGACCAAACTTTGGATGCTGTTGCTTATTTTCCGAGACCTTAAATGGTCCGATCTTCTCCCTTTCTCTTCAAAAAAATTGGCACCCTGCTCCAAAAGATAAAATAAAGCCTGTTTAAAGCTGCCAAGGCACACACAGCTTTGCTAAAACAGTTCATTTACGCTTTGAAACATCCTCTTTCCCATTGCACTGAGAAATGACCTGCAGAGAATTTCACGCAGCTCCTTCAGAAACGGTTCTCATTCTCTCTTGCACATTTGGGTCACATTGTATTTCATTGTAAAGATGGCATTATCATTTTCTGCCCCATCGCCAGTGCTCGCTGGTGTATCTCTGGGGAGCGCAGATAGAGCCCGTCTCGCCTCCGCTACCAGCAGCAGCCACACAGGAACAGCAGCCATTATTATGGGATGGCAGAGAGATAATTCACCCTGGCGTTATCTGCAGCCCCCTATCGGGGCGTACAATGGGAGTAGCGTGAATGCAGATAAGATGTCATTGGGTGACTGATGTATGGATAAGCAGGCTTCAGCGAGTCAGAGTCATCAGCCACACATCACAGTCACGCACGCCCTCACCGTTTACAAATGGCCATCGCCAGAATCAGCAGTTTTTTACTGCAAGCACTGAAGCTTGTTCATTGACTTTAACCTCCTTAAGGCTGTGATCCTGGCTAGAAGATGATCTACAGCAGTGCTTCACAATCCTGCTCCTGCAGCATCTCCATGTCCTGCACATTAGACGACTGGTTGTTGGCAGATTAGTTGGACTGTGTAAGAGTAGGAGAATGCCAGGGCTCTGCACTGTTAATTGAAAACCTTCTGGCTCAAAGTCATGCAGGGACGGAGTCAGCATTCCATGCAGAAACATTGGACATCCCGCAATTTGGAAGTGCCAACTAACCAACCCCAGGCCACACAGAGCCCAATAAGTAATAGTTAATAATTAATACAATAAATTGTAAGAAATTGTAGATACATTGACAGTGCATGAGAGTGTGCTGTGGTGCTTTCTGCCACTAGATATCACACTAGAGCACCAACAACTCAGACCAAAACAAAGCTTCATATTCAGGCACACTCATGTATGTTCTCAATATGGTTTTGCAGCCCATAGAAAGCAGCTGCTAAACCCATATGAGCCCAACAGAGCAGTTAGATAAGGAGTTACCATTTTAGCCAGTGCTTTCAGCAGAGTTTGTGTTGTCATTTGTGGGTGAGAGAGCTCTAATGTTCTCAGAGTCCTCTTGTGTACTCTTTTTCATGTGATTCCATAATTCATCTGATAGCTGTTGACAGAGAACACAAACTGCCACAGTCAAATGCGTAAATGAGTGATGTTGGGGGTGGGGGGTGGGGGGCATTTTATCCACCCAAAGAGATTGAGGCCAGTTCTGGAATACTGACCATGGATGACTGTGGAATCATAGGGCATTGAACCTGCAATTTGATGATGACTGTTCAGCAATTTGAAAATTACTGATATTTGTACAAATCCAGTTTAACTTAATAAAAAAGCAGCCAGTTGTCTTTTGAAATGAAACTCACTGATGAGGTTACTTTGATTTTTGAGTTGTAGTCTTTACTCTGATGATATTATTTCCTAAAACAAATTCTTCTAGTATTCCTTGTAGCAGATCCCATAGTCCACTTAAAGCAGCATTATGCAAGAATTGGGTTGGGAAGTAGATATCTCACCTTGAGGCAACACTAAAGAACAAGTTTTTCACTTGCATTCCACAAGCTGAGAAATAAGGATCTGGCACTGAAAGTGAAAGACACGTGGACTACTGTGGTAGAATAATATTATAGGTTTTTACACAAATATGACTCAGATTAAGCAGTGTTACATAATGCTTGTGAGCAGTGTTCTACCTGCTTCTCCAAAGTTACATGGTGCAGTTATCAGTGTGCTGAGCCTTGATAAGCGATGACAGAGACACTGTTTATTACAGGTCAGTGGAGCATTATGCATTATTCTGAAGCTGTCGTTTTAAGCTTTAAATGTTGCATAATGTTGCTTTAATGCTTTTTAAACTTTTTACCCAAAAGCACAGTAAGTTCTGCACACTGTTCTCTCTTAATTCTTGGTATAAAACGAGCTGTCTTTGTCATGGTAACCTCTGTTCTGATTGGATTGTCATATTGAAGCTTAGAAAGCAGTCTAGTCTGAAAAGATGTTTATTGCTTTAAAGTGCTAAACTGGTGCAAGCAATAGGTGGGTGATTAGGCTCTCGTTGATAAACATCTGGATTTGAAACTGCAACTTCAACATGTGGACTGTATACAGTATTTGTATATACAACATCAAAGTTTTGTACTTGCCACAGATGATCTACTTAAGATGGTTCCTGGAAGAACACCAACAGGTAAAGCTATATAGAGGTTGTGTGTCTTTCCTAGAATTTATTTATTAGCTTTTTTTATGCATTCATTTTCATTTGCAGAAATAAGCAAAATGCTCTCACTGAGAAGCCCTGAATATGCAGGTCAGGAGAACCACCGGGAGCAGGACAACAAACAACTGCTTTTGTGTACTGTATACGAAGATACAAAATCAGATACACTCTAAAGAAGCCTTCTGTTGCATAAATCTGTATGTATTACTGCTCAGTGGTAAGTAGTCCTTTGCCTCAAGTGACTGAAAACTGACGATGCTGTCCCTCTGACAGGTGGCCCAGGCAGATGGCCTCGTCCAATGGCCTGTGCCGTTACGGCGCCCGCATTGACTGCTGCTGGGGCTGGACTCGGCGGTCCTGGGGACACTGCCAGCGTGAGTAACCACTGCTACTGCGGGCAACCAGGGCTCCGGGGCCAGCTTAGAGGGGCTTTCACTACTATCAGATGCTCTAAACTCTCAGCCGCACATTCTTAACACTCGCACACTCGCACTGACCACACAGTAAGTCACTACTTTGTTAAGGTACAGGCCACAAGCCAGCAAACAGTTTGGTTATTTCCCTGTGCAAATACTCCAATATGATCATATGGACCAGGTTTAGATAAGAGATTAGATCAAATAATCCTTAATTAGTTCTGCAGTGGAGAAATGTACATTGTTACAGCAGGAAAGGAATAGCAAGCATATACAATTTACAGTAAAAACATGATAAATAAATAACATAGATGCTATTATAGTAACATATTAATATAGTTTAGTAATATAGATGGACAATAGAACCATTTTTCATCTTTAAATGAATAATAATTGAATTCCCCACTGAGAAAATAAGTTCTACTGTTATTGAAAAAAACAACCAAGAACACAAAATGTTTAATATTGGTTTATTGTGTGCAGCTACAATCCGTACATTCTACAGATTGTTTAAAACTGCTGCGTAGTGCAATCTGTGAGATATAAAAGCTGTCATTCACAGTGATTTGGTGTGTCAGATGTTCCGTAATGTAGTGGTGATAGTAAACAGGACATACACGATGTGGAAAATAGTACTGGATTGACTGTGTAGTCATTGTTTCTTCCAAATCAAAGAGTTTATCCTGCTTTTGGTGGAGTAACTGTTTCTACTGTCCAGGGAAGGCTTTGTGCTGCAAAAGTAGAGGATTTGATTTCATTCAGCAACAAAAGTATTAGTTAGGTCAGGATGTTGGATGTGGACCCCACTACAGTCATCCCCCACTTCCTAACTCTGGCCAAAAATAGTGGATGAAGAACCATCATTTAAAACCATACAGATCCCTGCTCTACAGGGCTTTATAAGCCAGTAGCCCACTCCTGGCATTAAGCAGTTTGCCAAAAGGTCCATGTTTATCTGCTCCAGAGGGTCCTATTCTATTGACAGTACTTCTCAGCAGGGACTAGATAAACTAGTGTCAGCAACGGGTGCAACTTACAGTATCTGGATGCATTTGCTAGACAATGTGTCCACAAATATTTGGGCAAATAGTGTATAATTAATGTTTTTACAACTTAAAAACACCAGTGAAGCATCACTTGTGTTGAGAGTTTCATATATAATGTTGAATATGGTCAAATAATAATACTGTTTTGCATATTTTGAATTTACCTGACCCCTACATGAACACTTTGGCAAAGGCATGTGTGCCCAAACACAGCTTGTATAATCTCTGTGTAAAAGTATTGTGAATAGAGTGGAATGTTTTTGAACAGCCGAACATGAGTCTAAGGTCACTATGCCCAGTGCCAAGCATTGGATAAAGAGTATAAAGCCCTTCAGAATTGGATTTCGGAGCAGTTAAACGGCATTCTTTGGTGTGAAGGAGCTCTATCCAATTCTTTTGAGATGGTTTGGAGTGGAACAGCTCTTTATCCAACATCAGGTTCTGACCTCACTAGTGTTCTTGAGGCTGAATGCAGTCCAATCCTCACAGCAATGTTTTTGTGGCAAAGGAGGAACAAACTCATCCCTATTTATAGTCTTGATTTCAGAATAAACTGGATTACCATGACTTTACAAATATTTGGACTTGGTGGATGAGGACACGTGAATATTACTGTAACAAACAAATCAGCAAACAACGTCTCTCAGGCATCACACAGCATATTTGTAAGGATCGAGTGTAATAGCTTTATGTGAAGTGGTTTTTAGAGGCTTTAAACTCTATGCTTTGATTACAAACATCAGTCATTTATGGGAATTATAATTTAAACACATACACTGATCAGCTTTAACATTCACTGTCCAATTTGTCAGCTTTGTTTACCATACAAGAACACTTTGTAGTTCCATAACGACAGACAATGCTCAGGACCCCACAGGACCACCACAAAGCAGGTATTATATGGGTGGTGCGTCATTCTCAGTACTGCAGTGACATTGACCCAGTGTGTGTTGCTCTGGTATGAGAGGATCAGACACAGCAGTGCTGCTGGAGTGTTTAAACCCTCAGTGTATCTGCTGGACTGAGAACAGTCCACCAACCAGAAATATCCAGCCAGGCGTGTCCTGTGAGCACTAGTGAAGGATTAGAGGATGACCAACACAAACTGTGCAGAAACAGATGAGCGTCTGTCTCTGACTTTACATTTACAAGGTGGAGCAACTAGGTAGGAGTGTCTAATGGCGTGGAGAGTGTTTAAGCACTCCAGCAGCACTGCTGTATCTGATTCATTTGTACCAGTGCAACACACACCATGTTAGTATCACTAAAGTGCTGAGAATGACCCCTGCCTTGTGGTGCTCCTATGGGGTCCTGACCACCTGAGAACAGGGTAAAAGGAGGTTAACAACGTATGCAGAGACAGATGGACTACAGTCTGGATTTTTAGAAGTGCAAAGTGCTCCTGTTTGGTGAGAGAAACTGACAAAATAGAAACAAGAATCATAATGTTTTGGTTGATTAGAATAATTTCCAATGCATGCAATGAGCTGGTGGCCTATAGGATCTATAGGTAACCAATAGACACCCTGACAGTCAAAATATTCACAATCACACAGCATCAACCCACTATCCAGCTCAGGGCAGCTGTTGATAAGCTTTTTGTGCTGGTACTTTGGCAATAAAAGACATCAACTTCTGCTTCTTTGGGTTGTTAAAATTTGTGAAACAGGAGGGATAAAATACTCTGCTTCCAAAATATTCTGCAGAAGATGAATCCCAGGAGCGAGCACCGCTGATTAAAGTGATCTCACTGAGGGCCTCCAAAATGAATGTGCAATCATCGTAGATGTCCAAAGAACTCTGCTACTCATGAGCTCCTCTTATGTCCTACTCAAAGTGATGAGCTCTCTAATGCAAGGGGGGAAAAAGCCCCAGATTTATCTCTTCTCCCCATTTTTTCCCATGTGCAGATGAACTCGTTTCATCAAATTTATCGAGCATTCAGAGGATGGGCCACCACCACTGGCATTAAAACCATTAGCACGCTTCATTTGTCTGTTGCCATATGTTCTGTGCAGATGAAATGAAAAAAAAAAAGGACTGTAGAGACATGGCATATTTCTGCCTAAATATTTAGCCTTATCACTACATGGAAATAGCCCTGCACTTGTTGTAATTGCGGTGGGAGATACGTGAGGATATTATTATCGAGATGAGCGTGTCCAGCAGCCTGACAAATGAATGGTGCTCCCTGCATGGCTTGTGCGCATGATAGTCCAGCTGTTGCTTTGGCTGCTGAAGCGCGATATATCTGTGGGTTTGCTCTTTTGCTGTTCAGAGAAGGAAGCTCATCTCCATCATTAACTCACGGAGCTGGAACTAATAGCTAATGCGCTTTTCTCACCCTGACATGCCAGCACTCTGAGATGCAAGTCTTTGTTAACTCGTTTAGCTCATCTGCCGCCTGTCACATCATCACAGGTTGGGCAGTATGAGAATGAAGCGTTGTTGCATCCCTGTTATTCTCTGTTGGGGTGGATGAGTGAGAGTGAGTGAGAATGAGAGTGAGAGTGAGAGTGTACACACGTCTCTTACATTTACATTGGTGCTTTTTCAATTACAGCCGAAGAAAGGACAAACTCCTTGAGTTAAAGAGGCCCTTAAATGTCACACTCTAATGTCTTATGATCTAATAAGTTGATTAACGGTAAAACGGGCCAATTTTGTGGGATGTTGATGTCTGACGTACCTTTATTCGCCAGAAAATTCAAAACGTATTTAAAGGAAACAGTCACACATACCCGATATTGTTATTTCTAGGAGATCCTGGGCTACTCAGATTTGTCTTCATTTGAAATTTAATCATGTTTTCATCAAAAATGTATGTGCGCCAATAATTTGTTGCATTTTTTTTTTGCTTATAAGGACTAAAACACAATGTACATCTTAGGAATCCTGTTGGAAATTGATGATCCAGAGTGTTTTTGAGCTGAAAATGCAATAATACTGATGAGTAATTTATAATGATCAGATTGACAAAGATTTTTATAATAATAAGTTCTTTGAAATACTTGACAGTGGTCCAAATAAAATGAATACAATATTTTTGTTACTTATGTATGTATTTCCTGGGGGTTTTAGTCTGAAGTTTGAGGTGTGAGCAAAGAAAGAGAGTGAACAGTGCCTTCTTTCCCATTTTCCTCTCTAATATCTGGGTCAGTAACATCATTAGCCCCGACCCCTTTCTCACTGATAAGTCAGAGTCTGCATGCAGGTTGAGCATGTGCACTTGGACAGAGCAGTAAACATGCACTGGAACTGGGATTAAACTGGGATTATTTCATTTGGAAACAAGTGAAATTTAGCTGTTTTCTGAGCTGGATTAATTGTTGATATTTTACCCAATCCACTGTCGAAAGCACTAGTAACCCTAGTCAAAGCTGGCGAAGCAATAAAACATGGTGCAGTTTTTGGGAACATGGTGTTTGACACTGGAAAGCAGCGTATCCCCATCAGACTGGTAGTGCTAGTAATAGATATAGATTGGGAGAAATGCTTCAGTTGATCTTAAAATGCAGAGAAATAAAGTCTTTGATCAGATATGAGCCTGTCAAGCTCACTTTTAGTGGCTTCTATGCCTCTCTCCTGCTGCCTCTTTCATGAGGCATTGGGGTAGCCCTGCTCTAACTGGGGGAGCAGATGGATGATGGTGAAGTGTACATAAAGTAGCACATCGAGGAGGAGGTCTGCAGGCTTGCCTACTCTTAAATAATGAATCAAAGATTTCCCCCAAAGCAAACGTATTATTTCAGACTGGCATCCTGTCCAGGGGGTATTATGGCCTTGCAGCCAATGATTCCGAGTAGGTTCCAGATCCGTGACCCTAAACAGGATGAAGTGGAGTAGAAGATGGATGGATGACTTTTAACATCAATATCTACAACACATGAAAGTGAGAATTTAACCTTTGCTTGCCTAGCTGGCATGACCACCAGTGTTCAGCACCAACACCAGTGCTGTGATTAATTTCATTATTGATCCATTAATATTTTTCAGATGTCTGTTTTTGTCTGTTTCTGATTTTCTGAAGTGAGCTGATTGTTATCCTGCTAACTAAGGCATCACTAACCAGATTCCCTCTCCTGATTCAGAATACTGTAACATTTGTATGTGTTGTCAGACTGACAGTTTAACATTTATTGAATGATTAATTTAAAATGATGCCGTGTTCATTTATGTAACAGATTTCAGTACACTTTTACCTGATACCTCCTTTTACCTGTAATGGGAATGGGAGGGGCTAAACTGCTGTAGGCTGAATAGGTGGATGAATGAAAATGCAGTGGATTTTTTAACAAAAAAGAATATCTTTGACTGTGCAGGCTGAAGAGCAAACATACATACAACATCTGCGGCCTGGATTCAATCCTTGCTCTGATCTCTGTGTGAAATTTGGAAGAAGCAGATGAACATGAATGAATTTAAAAAACTGAATCTAATAAACATCTGGAGCTTGAACAAGCATCTGGAGCTAGATTAATGGGGGTTCACAGCTGACGCAGCAAAATCCACAGTTAATCCTGTTGGATGTGGTTGGTCCTTCTTGGTGGTACTGACATCACCCTGGATACCGTGGCTCTTGATACATCACAAAGACTTGCTGTCTTGGTCACAGATGCGCCAGCAAGACGTGCACCAACAATTTGTCCTCTTTTGAACTCTGGTTTGTCCCCCATAATGTTGTTTGCATTGCAATATTTTGAGCAAAACTGTGCTCTTACCTGCTAATTGAACCTTCACACTCTGCTCTTACTGGTGCAATTAATGAAGATTGACCACCAGGCTGCTCCAATTTAGCCATGAAACCTCCCACAATAAAATGACAGGTTTCATTGTCCAACCCCTGTACACTTCTGTATCAAAATCAAACTTGTGTTGTGACATCATTCTGATAACAGAGCAGTAGTTCTATGTCTGGGCAATGTATCAATATTTATGTTGATAGCAGGATATAAAGAGTGTGATTTGGGCTCAGGTGATATTGATTATATAGAATATTAAAGTTTTTAAATAATGTTTGGTTTCAATCTTGTGGAAAACCTTTTTCTGTTCCCTTGCTCGGCTCTGCCCCCTGTTCTCAGCTCCTCCTCTACTGTGCTCTACTCCACCCACACCTCTGTTCTCACGTACACAATTAGGAGGGGGCATTAGACGTAGTGTGTATAAAGAAGAAATCAAAATTCAGTGTTTAAATATAGTTTAAAAATGGAAGAAGGACTTCATGGGGTGTCCTAAAATTGTATTTTTCACATATCTTATGATGTATTTATTGACGTTCATCTAAAATATACTGGGATAAGATTTTTTGTCCATATTGGCCAGCAAGTAGTTCACAGATCTCAGCATGTCCACACTGAGCATGGAGCACATATACAGGCAAAGCGATCGTGAACAGAGTGTACCCAATCAGGGCTGGCAAGAATGCAATCAGGGGATCATTAACTTGGTCAGTGGTAATTGAAAGTGCCCTGAGGAAAGGAGGGAGATAGGGTGAGGGTGACCTAGAGACTGCATGAGCTCTGCAGGGCTGATTGCTGCTTTTCAGCAGCTCCACTTTTCCATTACATTCTCCAGACCTGAGCTGTTTGTAACTGATCAGCCAGAGTGACGTCCAGTTGCAGACAGGGAAGCAAGCGGCTAATGAAAGCCTGGCTGAAGTTACAGGCTCTGGACCAGAAAGTGCACAAAACTGAGCACCCTTACTCACTTGCTCCGCTTAGTGCACCCAAACACTGAGCTACTGAGCCAAACACTGTGAAGTCACAATTAGCCCTCCTTGTTCCAGTGTCTGGACAGAGTTACAGGTAGAGATGCGCTGGCAATCAGTAGCTCTGATATTTTTTCTAGTGACCAAGAACTCTTTTGTGATACGTGATTCATATTTACTTTATGACACACAGACTTTTGGTGTCTGAAAAGGTTTTATGAATATGTGAAGGAAGGTGAAAAAAAAATCTAGGACTAGGCTGGTTTGTCCTGGATTAGTGCTGGTGTCACTGGTCATCCAGTAAGGTTGGTTGACAAGCATTGCAGTATGCAACAAATTCTGGTATTGCTGGCAACCAGGTATGCTGGTCTAGACTAGAATAGAATAAATAAACATCTTAAACATCTTCACTTGATGTCAAGGTTCTTTAAATTCCACACATCTCTATTACAAGCATGGTTCTTCATGGAACCAATAGTGGCTCTTCTATGGCATTGCTCAAATAACCATTTTAACCACCTTTAAGAAGATGTGCTGTTTTTAAAAGCAAGGTGGGCTGACATCAGAACGGGCAGAAGGGCTGTGCAATTAATAATAAATCTGACATTCAGAACCTCTAATTGATATCTTGCCTGTCATTTATTTTATTTTTTTGTTAATACTCTGTTAATATTCTCTTAAAAGCCCCCCCACTGTGTTCATGTACTGTCCCCTTAAAATCATACTGTCAAATGAGACGTGACCCCCTCCCATCCAGTACATGTAAGAATCATGGAGGAAAACTCACTCAAAGGCAGAGCCAACTGAGCAACTTGAGCAGCTTGTACTAAAGAAAAATGCTGTCTTTCATTTGGTGAAGACGATGCCAAGAAAACACAAAATAATCGTTTAAATATTGGTGATATTGATTTGAGTTCATATCGTTCAGCACTGCTATGCAGCGTGTAAAGTTACTGTACACTGTTTATTGCTGTTATTTGCAGCATGGGCAGTGTTGCAGGAGGACCTGAGGATATTCTGGATACCAGGCCCTTCCAGACTTCAGATTGCAACATGTAGAAGTCTAATGGTCAGTACATGATACATCTTGCAGATTTATGTCTTCATTTCTGTCTTAAATAAGGCCAATTTCAGGTTTGGATATTTAGAGGAAACCAGGCAAGAGTTCCACAGCTAAATTCTGATTGAAGACAAGTCATGCTGCACAGGCCTGATGGCACACATAGGAAGATCAGCCAGAAGATCAGAGTTGAGATAGGGGCTGAATTCTCTAGATGTTGGAAGGGAAATCTGCATGGCCATATCGTCCACACGAGTTGAGAATGTTTAGTGGTCATAAACAACTACACAAAGTCTTTTGTAGATGGAGTGACCAGGGAAATCTCAAAGGTGGTGGTAAACTCATGAAACCACACATGAAACATCTGACAAGCACCAAGCTTTATACCCTCCAAGACAGAATGAGGAAGAATCAGAATAAGAGTTTATTGCTGTTGTCCAATGAAAACCATCTCCATTTTTGTCCATTTTAATTTTTCTTCATAGTTTAAACAATGTAACAGCTCTACGTAACACCATCACTGTTACTCATATTTTATCTTCTCTTCCATTCAATTTTTTTGTGCATTTTTGCCTTCTGCTGTAGAGTTGCCGTTTTTCGTTGGACATCGACAATATTCAAAACCAGTCTGCTTTACAAGCAGAGGATAAATCCAATTCATCTGAGTGAATTGATGAAGAGTGCAGATTGTGGCCTCTGTAGACTTTGCTCTCATCCACAGCCTTTTGTGATGCAGATAACATCTTTAAGAGCAGAGCCTTGATGGACGCCTCACACTTCTCCATGTTTGTAAACGGTCTAAACGAATTGCTTCCCACGCATTCCTCACTGCTGTCCACAGACGTTCTATAACAGTTGAATTGTTTATTGTTCACACATCTCCGACCACGTCCCCGCAAGTTCTCATAGAAATTTCAACGTTGTAATTGTCATTGTCTTGTTGAAATAACTACTCGTTTTGTTCCTTCTTTAATTGACATTTCCCAGCTATTGGAATGTGGTTGATGGATCCTTTCAAGCACATTTAAACAGCTGCTGAACATCGGTGTATGACACATGTTCATCAAACCAGTTTTCTTGACTGCCAGTGAATTTGAATTTGACTATCCACCAAACATCTGTTTCAGAGCAGCAGGGGCGGGCCTTCACTTTGAATCCCCAAATGGAAAATTACCATTTCTTATCGGGGGATTCAGGCTGAAGTGTGAATTCAGCATAATCACAGTGCTCTAGATCAAACACACCCTTGGAGGAATTGAGAAGATCCAAAGGAAAATGCTCTCTAGTCTGAAGTAAAGCCTGAAGTCTCCGGGATTGTCTTAAAGGCGCAGGCCAACGCTGACAGAAAATATGCAGGCTGTGAGGATAAAACCCTGCAAGAAAAATAGATAGAATATCTCAAACACAGCCCTCCCGTCTCTCTTACTGAGTGGATTTACGGTGGGAAGATTAAGCTCATATTTACTCTCTCTCACACGGTCTACTGCTTTGATCCCACAAGCAGATTCAGAAAGCTAGGAGGATTCGGATCTGTCAAAGAGACTCTTTCTGCCTACTTAGTTTCTGATTATAGTACAAAGACGCCTGGATTAAATCTGAACTTTTAATTGGTAACATAAACCGATACATAATCACAAGTCCATAGATACAAATACAGCAGATGGTAATGAGTGTAGAGGCAGGAAAGTGAAGTGAGTTGATACAGCAGTGAATATATATGTAACCCCAGCCATTGAACCAGAAATAACTAAATTGAGAAACTGGCAGATTCATTCAAATGTTGTACTTCTCTAGTTGTCAGCTCTGGCACGTGAGCTCTGAGTGGACCTGCTACTTTAGTTTCTCAAGCTGCATGGACGCCACAAGCCTCTAATGAGCAGATTAATTCCAACCAAGACTCATCCAAACTCGAGCTTCAGTGGTTATGTTTCCATTCTAATGTTTCACAAATGTTAGTCGCATTTGAAAGACAATGGCAGGAGAAATGGGACGTTTCATTCCATCGACAGTTTCTGAAAGCAGCACAACAGGTGTCAGATTTTTAGATGCTGACTTTTTACCGTTGTCCTCCTTTGTCCCTGCCATCATCAGCTCAGTCCTCCATGTACAGCAGGATCTGCAAGGATCCAGACGTTCTAAGATAACAGGGCTTACACCAAAGACTTTAACTTAAAATGTTGTTAGTCATAGTCAAGATTCAAGTTTTTTTTTCCTTCTCGATTTTGATTGTTTGCATTTTTGTTTCCATTGATTGTTTCAATGCCACTCATGGTCAATGTAGCCGACATCGTCTATAGTTTCTTCACATAACTGCAGTAAAATGAACATCACTTATTGGATGTTTCTTCTGCTGAAATTATGTAATTACGAATAAAATGTGTGAAAGAGTAGAAGGGAAACCTCATTACTGAAGCTCGGGTTTGGATCTGCATTGTGGCATTGTCAGGAACAGGCGGACGGAACCAATGACGAAGGGTGTGGAAGCAAACGCCGGGGTTGTAGATTTAATAAAAATAAACATGAAGCACAAGACGGACTGAATACACTAACCAATACCAGCTACAGGGCTGAATGAAACTAAAACAGAAACAAAGACAATGACAACATTCACAGCCAACATTTGCAGTGGACTGACAAAGACAGGATGGGACAATGGGTCTTAAATACAACACAACAATTGGACACACCTGAAACAACTGATTATGAAGGGGCAGGGTTACAAATGAGACACAGGTGAGGAACGAGGGAGGAGACTGACAAAACAAACACACACCATGTGCTAAGGAGCACATGGGGGGGAGACAGGACTGACAAGAGACAGACATGACAGGCGTCCATGCAGCTCCAGAAACTAAAATAGTGAAGAAATTATATTTTGTGTTTATTGGCTCATTTTACAGGATGATTTTAATGCTGGATTTGTATTAACAGGTGGAATCAATGCTCTTTAAGTTTATGGTCTTTTATTTCCACTCATCAAAATTCTTATTCAATTCAACAGCAACTTTCAAATGTTTGTCCCCCTGCTTAGCTGTGGTCTTTGCTCTCCCAGTAAAACCGTTTTTAATGTATATCACTGATCTATGGCTGAGATAGCTATGAAAAACAGGTTCCCACTAGTCCCCCAAATTTAAATATAGGGTAATATATTATCAGCTCCACTTCTAAAGTCTCCACCCATTTTCGGTGTGATCCTCCCCCATTTTCTGCAGTCCTTCCTCAGATGCATATGCTGCATTTTTTCTTGCACGTGGCCGATTAGCTGCATGTTTAGGCTTGTGTGCCAGTTCTGTATTTAACACACAGATGGAATGTGTCCTCTTTGTGTCTGAAACTGCCACAGAGGGCTTACTGTATCTGGCCCTCGGTGACTGGAGGCACACTGGCGTAGTGCACAATCAGTATTGTGATATCTGCTGTTAGGATTAAGGAGGGAGGAAACAAGAAACAACTTATTTACACAGACATGTTTATAGACATACTCTTTGCTGCATTTTAATGTGATACACCAGATATGTTTATCAGCAGATTGTGAATATCAGTGCTTAAAAAAATGGACCAACTGGCCAACATTTCATTACACAGCCTAATTAGTTCTGTTTAGAGATAATTCACGATATATTTTGTACAATATAAACATGGCTGTATAGTAATATCTTGTGTTCTGCAGGTTATTATGTGTATATGATATAATTCTATAAAGAGTGAGTCGTTAATGTGAAAATGGTTTGGTTTCCAGAGAGATGAGTACAGCCTTGTTTAAATGATGCTGTAGAAACGTCTTAATTAAACGTTAGGTCTGCCTTTTATATAGAGAGATAGAACTTTATTGATCCCTTTGGGAGGGCTCGCTCAGGGAAATTAAGGTTCCAGCAGCAGCATCATTACAGTACAAACAGAGAAGAAGGTAAAAATAATATAACAATAGAAATATATTGAACAAACAGAGAATATATAATATAGAGAGTAGATGGAAAGTCCAGTAGGAGGGGTATTGCACATTATTATTGCACTTTAATTTAATTTTGCACGTAGTCTGGTTGTGTTGTGGTGGTCAGGTTACTGGTTACTGTTCCTTCCCATCCTCTGTTTCCCAGTTACCCCTCCTCCTGACAATATGTACAGTTTGTTACCTTAAACAAATTGAAATAGGAGGTTTTTAGCCATATCGCCCGGCCCTACTCGCGATGCTCCCTTAGTATGATCTCTGAAGGGCTAAAGTGGTCATTGGTCATGGGACAAATGGCTGCATTGATCTCATCAGTGATGTAGTGACTGGGACCATCTACCTTTTTAAATGTAAATGGTGAGAAAAGTGCTTCTCCGAGACTTAATGCTAATAAAATGACACACGTATCTGACAGAATAATGTCAAATGTTTTTTGTTATGTATTTGTTCTCGACAGCACCAAGTTTATTTCCTCTGAGCAAAATGAGACTCTCCATATTCAACTCCATACACAACTACAAAGCTCCAGGATTGACCAGTTAACAAGACAGTAACTTTCAGATCACGCAAATGAATCAAAGAAATAAAATGTGAAAATAATTGTTTAAATTTTTGATTAGAGCACATAAAAAGCTATTGGGATTCTAAATTGAACTTGAACAGAACAAATCATTTTGTAACTCTGCCTCAGTTGATGTTAGCAGTTTCCCCCTGAAATTAATCTGATTCTGATTCTGGTACAGATTTTGACCATATTCATGAAACGAATGTTGACACCCCCTCCTCACAAAGCCCCACCTCCACACACCTGTTATTCACGCCCCATAACATGCATTTTTCACATATTGAGAGGGCAGCACCCCAGCTGTTACTGAGGGTGGACATATTCTTTGAGGAATTAAATATTGAGCAGCTCTATAAATAAATAAAAGCATATTTATATCTGTTCATTTATATCCTCTCAACTTCTCGCTTCACTTTATGAAAAAAACATTATTACTCTTGCAGTGCGGCAGCTCGGATGCACGCTAGAAAACGGAGAAGAACGAGGGCCATCAACATTTGTGTCTGAAATCTCAGAGGGTTTAGGCATCCGAGGATTGTTCTGTTCGGGTTTGTCTTAATGAGAGCTGGAACAGCTGCGAAATTTAATGCCCCTTGTGTAAACCAGTCACTGTTTAAAATTCAAGTGACATTTGGAGCCAAACGCACGAAGCACTGAAAGATGATACCTTTCCTTAAAACTAACACTTTAAGCAGTGATGGATAAACATTAGGAAGCCTTAATTCAGCAGTTCAGTGGCCTGTTATTAACCTCAGCAGCAATTATATTGTAAGAATGATGGTAAAAATGTTCTCCGTCTGAGGCTGGACTGAACGGACTGATGTTTTTGGCCCGATTTATTTGTTAGGCAGGACTTTTACATCTTAATGAGGTGCTCGGGTTGTCAGGCCAACAACCCCTGTTTTAAGCCCATAATGAAGCTGTTGCCCCTGCATTGTGTGCCTAAGACAGAGTGGCACAGTTAAGCTGCGAGGAATTTCTACCAATAGTCTGCCGCATTACAGTGGGAAAGGAGAGGTCACTGAAGGGGGCGATGGAAGGGCTTACAGTGTCGCTGCTGCCGCGGAATACAGCTTATGGCTTTATATGTTATTACACGCCTGTCGAACTGATATAATAAGACACCTACAGTCAACATGTTTCTTGTCAAACACAAAGCTATATTTCATCCATCAGTCAACCAGTCAATCAGATCAGACGACTTTCCAGTGTCGTGTTAAATATGTTCTTTTTATAAACCTCCTCCTCTGAATGTGATTTTTTTTTGGATATATACGCAATATATCCAGAAGAATGTAAACAGCTTGTGTAACATCTATAGAAATCAGAGCCAATAGATTAGGACTCCCTAAAGCACCCATACACGAGGTGACCATGTCCAATGGCAAGTACTAATGCCAAATGGTTACCATGGTAATGCATTTGCTTATTTATAACTGAGAATTTACTGTGACATGCTGCATTATAGTGATTTCCCCTCGTTTGCATGACTTGTCAATAATACATAACAAAACACCTCTGCTTAAAAATACCATCTGAATGAGTGAGATGAGAAACTTCACATTTTTGCAGTGAAGACAATATTGATAAATAATTCATTAAAAATAATTACTGTTGAATGAACGTTTTTTCTGATATAAAATATGAAACCCTTAAATCTTTTTCCTCTCCAAATTTGTAACCAAGGACAAAAATATATTACAAAAAGAAATCAGTTTTCACTGCTTTTCAGATCAGCAATAACAGCTTTCAGTCTGATTCATTTATATGAATTTATTTTGATATTCTGTTTGTGATGTACTGGCTGCGTGGAGTGAAGGCCAGTCTCTAGAGCATCATTTTTTTCCCTCCTGAGGTCATTCTGAGGTTAATTTACTGAAACATTTCTCCATTTTACACTCAACTCATGTGACACCTCACACTAATATAACTCTGCTCTCTTAGGGTTATGATTATTCTGCAGGTCATGGGAACATAGCTAGTTAAAAAACAACTAAGTGACTTTTTAATCAGTTGCAAAATAATCTGATTTTAGTCATTGTGTCTCTGATACAGAGGCTCTGTATATTCAGGTGCTTTTTCTTTCACATTTTATCCAATGGCATTTTTTTTATTTGCTCTCAGTTTAAATAAAGTTTGATTAATAGATAAATTGATAGGTTGATTTTATGTAAATGAATGCAGTTTCATTTAAAAAACGTAATGGCCCAAGTATGGCCACATCCAGCACTTTGTCTTTCTTTGTTCACTGAAAAAGCAAAACTCAATCCAATATTAAACTTTGCTTCAAGGCCGCAGATGAAAAAAAAAAAACAGAAACATTTGTTTTTCCCCTGATTTCTCCACGACTGTCACTTGAAAATGAACTCACTTACTTCCCAAGGGGGAAAAAAACAGCCTTCCCTCTCCATTACAATGCAACATATTTGCTCTTGCACCAAATCGAATGTGAGAGACTGTGAAGGTGTAGTTGTGCGTGCGTGCATTTCATATGTGTGATGTTATGAATGCTTTTCTATCACAGCATGGCTCCTATGTAATGTTTTCATCTCATTCAGCTTGGAACATCTCTCCTCCCCCCCTCCATTACCCCCCCCCCCCCCCCAACCCTCACCATCGTCTTTTCTTGTTGGCCGTTTGTTTTGCAGCCCTCTACGCCTTAACCCACAGGGCATTCGGGATAAAGTGCCAGGCCCAAGGTTAGCACCATATATTTCCATTTGCAGTCATCTTGCCTAGTGTCTTCCTGATGACACATCCTCTGAATCCTAAGCTCTGCTCTATTTAAAACATGTGCTCGTGTTCGATGCAGATGCCGCTATTGCGCGAACATTTCCCACCTGCTGCAGCCTGTGATTGCGCTGGTGTGCTTGAGCAGTGGGACTCTATCCAGCATATGACCGTCTTATTTTTTACCATTATCACACCTTCCCCTACTTCATCAACTGCTGTGTGGACCTGACTCCTCACTCAGCAAGCTCTCGGATGTGCCTCATTAACAGTGTTTGCAATATGTTCCATTAAAAGTTACAGTGATACCCTTGAATGGGGTCCTTTATAGAAATGAATGAAACGTTTTATCTAATAAATAAACGTGTGAATGTCCAGGCATTTCAACATGAAAATAAGATCCACTGTATGGATTACGGTCTGTGTGTCTGTGCTTGCGGCCAGTTTGCATGAGGCTAATGTGAGGAGTATAAGCCTCCATTACTTGTTAGTTACAATAGCTCTGTAGTTTCAGGGCCAAAAGGAAATCACCTGCAAACTGGCCTCAAACGCATGGTTTGAGTTGTTAAGTATTGATTGTGTGATTTATGGCACTTTATAATGCCCTGTTATCCCTGTCAAAACAAATCTTAATAATACACTGTGAAAATGGTTTGGTGGGGGTTTATATGAGTTAACCCTTTTGGTTGCTTGTTATCAAATGAACACTGAACATAACACAAACCAGTGATAACACGTAATAATAAATAAAATAATGAACAAATACCTGGCAAATATTAATGAAAAAAAAATAAACGAACCCATGTGAGGCCTGTTTTGGTAGCCCAACTGGGAACCAGAAGGTTTTAGTTCAGTGGATACATGCTGGATGCCCATAAGGACTGTATTCTTCACATGGGGCCAAGATGGGACCCATGAGATATTAAGGTGGGCTGTAATGAGGGGGACCATGTGGAAAGCCCAACTGGTTCCCAGTAATAACACATGTACAAATCCATTCAGATCTCATGCCCACTGAGAGCCCATTTAGCATGTTCTTGTTCTGAGACATCTGAAGTACCACTTTGTCTTTTCAAAGTGCTGCTGAACTAACATCATCAGCTCAACAGGCTCCGAGGAGAACAGTTATGTCAGCTGACCTGCTGGCCAGTATGGCCAGGTAAGAGGATTGTTGGGTAGAGAGAAGACAGAGGTATCTTCAGGTTGCTCTCTTACCAGAGGTCTTCAAATCCAGGCATTGAGTCTAATATCTGGTCCTTAAGTCACTGGAAATCATTGGTAGGTTTGACACAATCGTTACATTTCTGTGTACATTAAACGTTTATTTAACCTCCAGTAATGACAAAATCCAGGATCAAAGGCTGGATTCCAGGTCTGGATTTGAAGACTCTGAACACCAGGGTATGACCTTGCTCTGCTGTAGCTGAGCATCCTGACAGCTCTATTTTCTAAGCCATATTTATAGATAATAATTTACACAGCATTAGAAAGCGCCGATCTTGGCTGAGGGACTACATTCGTGTAAAAGGAGTGATGTAAATTGAATTTCCACCCAACGCTCATTTTAATAATATTTGAGCTCCATTTCACTCTCATTTTAACACCTTACAAAGTGCCCAAATTGAGAAGTTCAATGGATCACTATGCTCACTCTGGTACCTCTGACTTGTGTCATGTCATTAACTGGAATGTTCAGGCATTTTTAACTTCTGAATATTGAATTATATTAATGATTCATTATTTGCCACTGTGAAATTTGTTCTGACATCTCTAAATATGGCCTCCCCAAATTCATATCCATATTTCCCAGTTATGACTTATTCAGGTCATGTTCACTTGTGTTGATTTACTGACTTTTGCAGCAGGGTATTTAGAGTATGAGGCTGCACCCCAGCATGTGGGGCTGTTTGGGGGGAGAAGGATGTTGGCCGTTTTTAGGCCACTGGGGCTGGTTGATGTGGTTAGTCAGAGCAGGGTATTTCCCTTGGCATGGTTTTCTTGTAGCGTGTGTGTGTGTGTGTGTGTGTGTGCACACTTCAAGTGGTTGGCTATTTTCTGTGAGGGGTAGGTTTCCCCTTACTCGCTTATGACCCACCCCATAACCCTCCCCTGCCGATGTGCTTGTGCTTATAATTATATCCCCTGTGCTCGTGAGCGGGCAGCATCTCCAGAACTAATCCATGATTTCATCAGCGTTTGATTGCCGACTGGCTGACCAGATAAGGCAGTGACCTGGATAGACTGTCAATGTCACAGCTTTTGTTGCTCGCTGTGTCGGTCCCTTGCTGGTCTTGGCACCAAATTAGGGCTTAAGGTTGTCCTTTTATGTTTTAACTTAAGGGGGGTGTGTTTGGACGGGGTGGGGTTAATCTGGTGACTTTAACAGCACACTGGCCTACACCCCTATCAAATGGCACAGGTTAAAAGCAAGGTGATTAGCTTACACAAGCTAATAAGATGAAATGAAACCTCATCATTCTTATCTGCCCGAGTTTAGAGAATCAGGCCTAAAGCCTCTGTGCCTTTGAATGTGCCGCAAACTGCGGCCAGGGGGAGAAAATCGATATCCAACTTGCTTTCATCTCTGAAGCTCAATCACAAAGCCCCAGTTTTGGCCAGGCTGTCCCCTAATCACTGATCAGATAATTACATAGTGAGGTCACACATCTGCACTTTCTGATCATAAGGAAGGAAAGGGTGATGTTGTTTTGATGATTTGCTGAAACACTCGGCTGCTGAATAATTGCACCGGCATCGGAAATACGATGGCGGAACAAAGAGCCACCATGGGCCGCTGTGTCCATTACCGGCTTTGGTGTTATTATCAGAGCCACTGTTGTTTTTGTCAGCATGAATACAGGGTGAATGCGTTGGCAGAGCAACACTGGGTGGATGTTCCACCTGTCTGTCTACTCACGCCACTCAGCAGCCAATCCGGGTGTTTGGGCCATATGTGGGCAGATGGAGGCGGCTGGCCTGCCTGCCCCTCATTGTCTCCCTTCTCTGTCTCTGCATGCCCACATTGGGCATAATTAACAGCTCTGATAGGCCAGTATTATGACAGACTTAATGAAGCTTTTAATGGAAATTAGTCTCAGCTGGCTGCAGGCCGGCGTGAGTGCACCACAGCGAGCATGGCACCAGCTCCCAGAGAGACGCCCAGACGTCGCTGTCTCAGCCAATAGCTCGGTGCCTCTCCACCACTGCACCACCATTATGGAGAAAAGTGCTTGTTGGTTCATTCTCCCGCTGTCGATGATGGACCAACATTTTTTGCACTGCAGTTGAACATCGGTTGAAAGAAGTGTTGGATTTTGACCTTTGAAAGGAAAGGCAGGACCATAGGTTACACTGCGTGTGCATGAAGGTTTATTGTCAGCTGAAACAAAACGAATGAAGATTCCTTTCAGTTCCATCCAGAAGACTGTCTGACAATAACCAGACATCTGCCTTCTGAGACTGCATTAATGAGGGAGATGTACTTTTAATGGAACATCATGTTTTCAGGAACCTAAAATAGGTGAGCAGTTTGACAACAGGGTGGATATATTTCCGTAGTTATATCTTAGGTGCCGCAGCTGATATTAGATGGGGTCCAGAAATAATGAAAATATATTTCTCTGGCAAACCAACCTGTTGGAACATTTGTCCACTGAGGAGAAAAGAGCTCATGCAGATGAATCCACTGGACTGGTTAGCACTCCTCGCTCACGAACACACTGTCATGCCTCTCGCAAATTATTCACGACACGTTTCCACGAGCCAGTGTTCGGCCTCTTGTATAGGTGTGGGCAATCCCAAGCTGTTCCCTGAATTAATGCTGCTTCATAATCAATATTAATGCTGCTTCAAATCGACATAATCAATACTGATATCCCATGACTTTTGGCATGTCAGTGAATACTGCATACTAAGTGCTTTTAGGCTAGTCCATTGTAGTTTTTATTATTATTATTATTATTATTATTATTATTATTATTATATTTTATTTATTTATTTATTTATTTATTTATGTATTAACTCATACAGTTACACAAACACCAAAATGATATAACCTGTCCTATTATATAAAGACATATAACCAATCTGTCCCCTGAGTTAACACTGCTTCATAATAAATTTCCATTCTGATAATCCATGACTTTTGACATGTCAAAGGTGTTTTACTGTTACACAAATTCCAAAATGGTTCAGAAGGCTTATCCCTAATACAGTTATAATTTCCATATGTAATATATTTTACCACATCACTTGCCCTTATTTATAAGCCTGTTTTTCCATCTATATTTATCTGACGTTGATGAAAAACAACTCTGTAATTGCAGAGAGCTGTAAAAAAGAGGTCTTCATTTAAGGTGGCCTGATAATCAATAGTGCCAAATGAAATAAACAGACTATCAATCATGGCTGAACTTTTGTAGTAATTGACTCTGTATCACTTTTAGTCGAATACAGCACACACACACACACAAACTCTCACTGTTGCTTGCTGTGGGTTGGTTGGGTGTTGAAGTAGTTACTGAATGTTTTCCATCAAACACAGCTCATTGAATGCTTAGATCTTTTTACAGAGCAATGATCAGATAGAAATTGATTGATACTCATGATTCCACTATTGATATCGGGAAAGAAAATGTGGAACAGTGCATTATCAGTCCTGGCAAATCAAATTCCGTTACGCTTTCTGTGCATGATCTGAGCATGTGTAGCACCTAAATGCCCATGTGTGCAAACGAAGCCCACCGTTAAATAGAATAGTGCAGACATGTGATTTACTATTCTGCAGTTGGTAGCTGGTATAGACAACACAAGCTGTTCACTCTCTATCTGCTGCTAGAGCTCAGAGGCAGCAGTGCCTGAAGTTGCATTATGTCTGTGTTACTTTAGATCTGAAGTTGTCTTGGAGCTGAGAAGATTCTTAATGGGTACAGCTCTGGGCAGGGTCCCAATCCAAACGCCAGATGTAATGACTCATGCTCCATTGTGGAGTAGCATGAACTCCTTACAGCCCAGGGCCATTAAAATTAAAACTGACCAAAGGAAAGCCATGAATTATTAATAAAAGGAGGAAATGATCCAAATCAATGTTTTTACTGAAAACTTTCCGTCAAACCCCTCAAGTTAAACACTGATGTCCACCTATAATTATTCTATAATGGCTTTTTCTACAGCTATGAGGAATAGGACGAGTCATCCAGGGTAAAGCTGTTTAATGTTATTAAATGTAGAATGTGCCATTGACTTTTTGAGTTACAGCCTTTGTTACCTGATTGTCATTGATGGTTGATTTGCCCTCTGTGGTAATGCCTACAGCGCTGTGTCAGCACGGATGCAAGAACGGAGACTGTGTCGGACCCAACAAGTGCAAGTGCCACCCTGGCTTTACTGGAAAAACCTGCAACCAGGGTATGTGATGCTGCAGACATGCTTTCTCAGTCACATTCACACACACACACACACACACACACACACACACACACACACACCCTCTGTCACTCATTTACTGTGGAATAAATGCTTCTGCTTGTCAACAAGAGCAAAACATGTCAATCACAGTGATTTGCACAGACATGGAATGGTAGAAAAAAATTTATTATCAGGTGAGAAAAAATCTAATCTTATTAGTTTTTCATATTTGACCTTTCCCAACATTTTTGCTCCATACAGTACAAATTTTATAGCTTGTCTTCCTAAGATGTGTATAAGAGACAGTATATATATATATATATATATATATATATATATATATATATATTCCAATATATATATATATATATATTGGAAGGACTTTAACATTTACATTTACAATAAAATTCTTCCTTCTGGTAATTCTAATCTTAAAAACCCTTAAAGATCCAATTTTTATGGTGGTTTTAAAACAAATTACATATTAACAGTGTTTTTCACAGTCTGTAACTGACAGACTGCGATGCTGCATTTTCATTCAGAGCAGTAAGATCCATTCAAATCAGGCCAACCAATCAGAGCTCTGTTATCGTGACTGCAGAAGAGTTTGGGGGTTTCTATCCCCATTTACAGAGCACAGAAGGTATAACATGCCTCGGACTTGGTGTGAAGGCTCCACTCTGTTGATATGTATCCGTGTATGATTATGTATCCATTCTCATTGTACTGAACAACCTGCAGTTGTTGGAGAACCTCGGTTCAGGGTTCGGGTGGTGTGTTCACAAGGATTCAATATTTCACACACCTCTCCACATTCAATACAATCTGTCAGGCTTTCTCAGCTGTAAGGTTAAAGACAGACCCCCTTAGTGGCCATTTTACTGGTATTTTTTGACTGTTCTTGTTAAGTGATCACGCAGGGCCTTTTAGGGCTCATTGGGATTAATAAGTGATTATTGTTGAGAATATAGATACAGTTTGAGTAATATAAAATATACATTTTAGTTTCTGACCCCAGAAAATTTAAATCTACAAACTCCCAACTTTATTAGATGACATTATTACATATCAGGTATAAGGAAAACATCAGAGGTTAAATTAATAATACAAAATCAGATTAAGCAACAGAAATGGCACTTGTGTGTCTGCTATGTTTGAGGCTACATTTGTTTCCTTATCTGTTCAGTTTGCAGAAGGCTTGATTACGTACCACTTGCTTACTGTGTTCATTATAAAAAAGGCTTTGTCAGCAGGATGGTTAAACAGTAATGTCTGAGTAAGGGGAGTGAGGGGCTACTAAAGGAAGAATTCAGGGTTTTTCGACCTGATCTCTGACTCGTTTATAACGTGGTTAATGTTATAAATGTATTTAAGCTCTTTTAATAATTACAGGGAAACACGCCAAAATCGCTGCCCTTTGTAAACAACCCAGATGCAGCAGGTAGAGATTAGGATAACAAACACCAGAGACTGGAATGTTTCCCACCTCACGTTCTGTACACCACCTGCACTATACTGTATCTTTTCCTGTTCTAACACATCTGATTCAGCTCCAGAAGGGCTAGCTAATGATGTGTCTCAGATGGAAAAATGGATGAAACAGTGCAATGCAGGTTCACTATAGGACTGGAGGTAGGAAACAGACCTTTTAAAGATCCTTTAAAAGTAATTGAGGTTTCCGAGGTCTCAATTACTGCCCCCAAGGTAACCTACACAGAATTAAACCAACCTGTGGGGGTACTTCTATCAGTAGCTTTGGCAGAGACACAGGCAGTGGAGATAACCCCTGATTTAAAACCGCACAGACCTTTCTGAGAGAAGAGGCCGTCGGAGATTTAAGGAGTGCAATCTCCGCCCTAAGAAAGCAACGAGAGAAGGCGTAATTAAAAAAGGGAGGGAGCAAGAAAACAAAACCCCTCAGGAATGCAGAACTTTCAATCCTGATTGACGCCTAACTTTTCAAATGGGCTTTTAATGACTTACCATCCTTTCTTTATCGGTTTGCAGTAGATTGGCATCTTATGGAAGATTAAACCCAAGACTTAGTGACCATGCTGACTTAGAAATAACACATCTTCTGCTCTTGTCGTGATGTCAGCACTCATTAACACTTTAATGCTGAGGTGAAGTAGTGGTGGGTATGGTGCAACAGATAACATCATACCGTGTGGGAGACTGAGGTTCAATGTCCAGTCTGGGCAGCTGTGCTGTGCTACACCAGTAAAGAGTCCTTGGGCAACAGTCCTAACATTTATTACCCCTGAAATATGAGTAACCATGTAAGTCACTCTGGATCAGAACTAATAAGCAAATGTATGAACATGTGCTGTATGAACTGTACTTACAGTCAAAGGTCTTTTTGTTGTTTATGTACTGAAACAATTCAAGGCTTATCTAACAATTAATAATGAGCAATAATGAACAGGGATGCACCAAAATGAAAGTAGCAGAGAGAAACCAAAACTCTGCAAATGAAATATTTGGCTGAATGTTTTTTCACAGCTTTTTTTTTTCTTTTTGCCTTTTTCAGACAAAATAATTTCAAGTGCTGAATATTCAGTGCATCCATATTAATGAATCACGTTTTTATAGTATATAAGTGGACAGATTTCCACCAGAATCTATTTATTCCTTTCAATATTTAAGTTACATTAAACATGAAAATCACATTCTTTCTACAGAGAGAACTGGAGCTCTGTTAACCTTCACACATAATAAACTGCACAAACTGTATATCCACCCTTTGACACATGGCTTTCGAACCATGTCATCATAACATTAAACATATGTAAACATATTTGAACTGTATTGACAAATGAAGGTGACGACTTAGAAGACACTCTTTTTCAGAGCAGCTTAAACCCAAATTATCCCGGTTTAGTGGCTTGATCCCAGAATAGCTCAACGCTTAGATACTGACAAATACAAATGTCATTCTGGATACCAAAATACAAATGCTGCACAGTATTAAAGAGCTACATTTGTACTCTACACTGTGCTCCAAAACAGGACACACAGTCACGGCTTGTTAGTTTGCTGCTGGTTGACATATCCATAGGTCTCCTATGAGCAGCGTGCAGCGTTTAAAAGTCATATTTGACTATCAGAGCTCACAGGCAGCTTCTGTAGTTTAGTCTTGAACTACAGATGGCTTGAAGGTTTGGAAATTGCCTTAACGTTTCACTATCTGCCTTTAATTTGTGTTAAATCTGACCGAACTAACATCAATAACAGCTGTTTACAGCGATGTGAAGGGTGTTGTGAATGTGCACACCCTCACTCAGACACTATCATAGAGTGTCCAGCAATAAAGCTGTCAAGAAGGTCGTCACTGCAACGGTTGAGTGTCAGGTGCAGGTTTTTGAACACAAATCAGCAACAGTGTCATGAACAGACAAGGACGGGACAGAATGGACTTGAGACACAACCTCAACTGCTGCTCTCGTCACTGCACTTGCATCATTGTCCACCTGTCAGGCTGGACAGGTAGACGGTCATTTACTCAGAAAAGCCTACAGAGGTGGAATGAGCTGTGTTTGATTTAATGAAGCACAGAGAATGGAAACATTACCAGAACGTGGCACATGACTCCGCAGACCTGACTGTAACAGCCTAACTAGTAGGGGAGAACCAGGAGGTAACACAAACAGGGGAGCACCCTGAAACATCGCCATCCACCCGCTCCACCATCCACAAGCTCACGCTGAACGAGTGAGTTTCAGCCTAGACTTGAGATTATGGGTCCCGAATGTGGATCTGGAAGGTTATTACAGAATTATAGGCCATTGTAAGAAAAGGCTCTACCCCTTGCTGAAAATTTAATATTATGGTGAGAGTAACCTCAACAGGCGAGGAGGGGAATAAGCTTCAGCAGATTAAACAAAAAGCAGCATGGAGCTTCTTTTATATACTATAAAACATGGCTCCATTGAACCATGACCAGTGTGGACATGCATGACACCAACTATTCTGGAGGCAGATTATAATGAGTTACTAGTCTCTGAATCTATCACCAAGGACATATTTGTAAAAAGAGAAAAAAAAACTTCTAGGTATTGAATTATAAACATTGAGATGTAATAAACCTAGGATGGTGAGGTTAAATGATCTACAGGGTTTGGACAATGAAACTGAAACACCTGGTTTTAGACCACAATAATTGATTAGTATGGTGAACTAGGGCCTCCTTTTGCGGCCAATACAGCGTCAATTCATCTTGGGAATGACATTTTTTGGATACAATCCAGGTTAGCCCCCGAACGTCCCTTTCAGACAGCTTCCTCTTGCGTCCACAGTTAATCCTGTTGGATGTGGTTGGTCCTTCTTGGTGGTGCTGATATTACCCTGGATATCGTGGCTCTTGATACATCACAAAGACTTGCTGTCTTGGTCACAGATGCGCCAGCAAGACGTGCACCAACAATTTGTCCTCTTTTGAACTCTGGTTTGTCCCCCATAATGTTGTGTGCATTGCAATATTTTGAGCAAAACTGTGCTCTTACCTGCTAATTGAACCTTCACACTCTGCTCTTACTGGTTCAATTAATGAAGATTGACCACCAGGCTGCTTTAGCCATGAAACCTCCCACAATAAAATGACAGGTGTTTCAGTTTCATTGTCCAACCCCTGTATGATATGTATCTTAGCACTGGTGTGACCATTATTTATACAAATATAATGACATTTAAAATTATATTAAAACATTTGAAAATTAACTGCAAGACAGTTGGAAAAACAAAATCCCTGTGTTCCTGAAATGTTTATGGTCAGTGTATTTTTGAGCCTGTTTGTTGTGATCACTGTATTGTGCAGTGACTGGATGGAATGATAACCTTGCTGTAATGGACAGTGTCTGTCAGTTTAATTACACTCGCAAGGCCAGTTGTGAAAGCACTGGATGAGGAAAAGCTAACTCCAGTGCGGGACTCCAAGTCCTCCTCATTTGTCGTGTGGAATTGTGGCTTTGACAACCACTGTTTAGAATGGATGCTTGGCTGCATATTAATATCTCATTTCGTTCTGGCCTTTTTTGACTGAAGGTAACCTTGAAAAGCAAATGAAGTGATTTATAAACAGCCAAGCTTGGTGCTGGGTAAAAGCTTCGAATGAGTAAGCCTTTGATGTGAATCCTGTCATATATCCCAATTATTTATTTATTTATTTATGCATTTATTCATTTATTACTCAGCAATGAAAAACCAAAAGTGCATGGTTGAATGTGCGCACTTTGTGTTCATTCTCGTGTCTCTGTGATGACAGCATATGTACACACATATACAACGCATCCAAAATGGATTAACAGCACATCACTCTATCCACATTTTGTTGTTACAGCCTAATTCCAGAATGGATTAAATTCATTTTTCCCTCACAATTCTACACACAATACCCCACAATGACAAAGTGAGAAAGGTTTGTTGGACATTGTTTCAAATTTATAAAAACAAAAATATAATGTACAAAGTATTCACAACCTTTACTCAGTGCTTTGTTGAAGCATGTGTATGATGCTACAAGCTCGGCACACCTGTTTCTGGGACGTTTCTCCCATTCTTCTTTACATAACTTCTCAAGCTCTCAAGGACATTCACATTGTTGTCCTGTAGCCACTCCTTTTTATCTCGGCTGTGTGCTTAGGGTCGTATTTCTGTTGGAAGAGCAAGTCCCATCATCCCAGTCTGTGGTCCAGAGCGCTCTGAAGCAGGCAATCATCAAGCATGTCTCTGTACATTGCTGCAATCATCTTTCCCTCAACCCTGACTAGTCTCTCAATACCTGCTGCAGCATGATGAGAGCAACGTTGGAGCACCGAGTCAGAGTGAACATTGGGTTCTTGTTCCCTGACCGAGGCCCTCCTACCACGATCACTCAGTTTAGCCAGCCAGCTCTATGAAGAGTTCTTGTGGTTCCAAAATTCTTCCATTTACGGATGATGGAGGTCATTGTGTTCATTGTCTCAGAGGTCTAAAGACAATTCCGGACCTTATAAACAGGTGTGTGCCTTTCTAAATCATGTCCAATCAACTGAATGTACCACAGGTGTCCAATCAAGCTGTAGAAACATCTGAAGTGGAAACAAGCTGCATCTGAGCTCAATTATGAGTGTCACAGCAAAGGCTGAGAATACTTATGTACATATTGTTGTGTCTTGTCATTGTGGGATATTGTGTGTAGAATTGTGAGGGAAAAATGAATTTAATCCATTTTGAAATAAGGCTGTAACACAAAATGTGCAAAAAGTGAAGGACTGTGAATGCTTTCCGGATGCATTGTATCTGCATGCATCGCACCCACTGAGCACTTTATTAGGAAGACTATACTAATACCGAGTAGGACCTATTGTGCTTTGAAACAGCCTCAATTCTTCATGCTTTCATTCAGTTCAACATTGCTTTTGTCCATTTTGTCCAAGTTTGTATCACACAAACCCTGTAGATTTTTCTGGAGTACTTTCTTGCTGTGAAGCTGCTGTTCTACCTGTTCACCATCTCAGAGGTAGACTTTTGGATTGAAAACCAGTGACTGGGAAGTGAACTCTTTCTCATGTTCATCAAACCAGTTTGAGATGATTTTGAGAGTTTGCTTTGTGACATGGTGCACCATCATGCTGGATGTAGCTGTTTGAAGATTCTGGGCATGAAGGGAAGCAAATTAGCAATTATTTGACTGGTATTAACAGGCACCAAGTATGTCAAGAAGGTTGGGTCCATGGATTCATGTAGTCGGTGCCAGAATCTGAAACTACCATCTGAGCCTCAGCAGAAACTGAGATTCGTCAGGGCAGCCTCAGCTTTCTGATCTTGGCTGACTATGATTAGAATGAATTTATGCAAAAATGGAAATATGCGTAAAGGGAGAAACAGAAAACAATGCAGTTGTAATTTGAGTCCCTCAACATCAAGCAATGCTCGCTGAAGTGCCATGAAGTGCACTTAAAGAAGGACGTGCCTCAAGGCTGTATACTGGTTCCGTTCGAACACTCGAATGTTACTCAACACTGCAGCCTAATCAGTCTCACAGACCTGGCTTTTAAACTGGATTCCAATTATGGCATCATTAGCATTAACCTCTCTTGATCTCCATTTTATGTAGATTGCCCAGAGTTACTCCTCGCTGTAGCATCACTGTCATGCTGCTGATTTAAGGCAGATGGGTGTCTTCGCCCAGAACAAATAAACTCATTAAGGCACTAATCCATTTAGCACTGAGATGGCACCAGGCCGCACTTCACTCAGCACGGATCGAATCATTTTAATAAGATGATTATTTTCTGTGGGGAACTTCGTAAATGAGAATTTGCGCACCTGCTGTGCCTGCTCTGTGTCAAGAATGTATTATGAGACTAGCCTGAGAACAACATGCAAACACAATCCTAAATCTGCTCGAAATATCTCATACTGCACATTTTCACATTGTTGTAGGAATATCAGAAGATTATTTAACCTCTTTTCACAGGTCTAATGAAATGTCATTTCCTGCCATTCTGAAGGGCTTTTGATATCAAGAAAGCTGCAGTTGTGCCGTCCATTGTGATTATCTCAGCACGGTTTTCTGTCTGAAGAAGTGTGAATTTTTTTCACGTCAGAGGAGGTTCTCAGCTCTCCCCTTTCCCTCCACGTTGCTCACTAGCAGCTCAAGGCAGTTATTACCAACCAAATGTATCCGAGTTATGGAGGGAATATTTGCATGAAAATTGATGGTTAATATACTGCGTACATTTACTTAATAACTAATAACTGAACAGATAATCACGCCATCTTCAGAAGAGTCAAATCATTCTTCGCTAAGAGGTTTTGCTTATTTCAAGCAATAACTCACATAAGGAGTAAAGCCTAAAAGATGCAACATTATCTGAAAAAGACACTTTTCCTTTTTACTTTCAAAGTGTTACTCTTATGTTATCTAGTCTTTAAATATTGTTTGAATAATCTCATGAGAAATATTGCATATTCGGACTGAAATTTAAGACGATGTTACCAGTAATTTCTGCTGTGAATTCATGTTGATTCTTTTTCATTCATTCATTCATTCATTCATTCATTCATTCATTTATTCATTTATTTATTTATTTATTAAGTTGAGAAATTAATTCTTGATCAGACGTTTTCCTGATCCTTTACTCTTTGAATGCTGCCAGCTGGTGCCATGTGTCCTGTTTTTGTCATGGTGTGCTTCTATTCTGAGATCATGTGCTCAGACATGGAATCATTCAGGCTCTGCCATGGTTGACAAATGGTTGTCCAATTTTTAAATCAACAAACGCCTGACTCTGTGATCAGGCTGTTTAATTCTCACGTAAGCCCTGCACGTGGGACAACAGTCGGCCGCTTTCTTGCTTGTGATATTTATAAGTTGAAAGCGAAGTGGAGCTGAGGAGATTACAGAATGTACTTTACATGTCATCATATAATTAACCCTAACATAGACACATCGTTCAGTTACACCGCAATGCGCTCGCCCTGACGGCCTCTCCTCCTGCCCCATCAAGGACACCTCTCTTGTGTGACTGGGCTGAGCATTTAGAAATGCTGACTGGGATATGAGCAGCACAGCTGAGTTAAAAGAGCCTTGCACTACAAAGGCTTCAAAGAAAGAAACCCTTTAAACCATTCCAAACATTTTCTCTCAGTATTTATTGCCGTACAGGTGCAGTTGTTAAGGATGTTCCTCAGCATGATAACAAAAATGATAACACCAACACTGACACATAAATGTTTATTATATAAGGATCCCAGGGCAACTAAAATCTTTTCTAACATTGACTAAATAGGATTTTATAGCTAGATAGAAAAACCTTTTCCCATTTATGAAACATGGTGGTGGCAGTATCTTGCTTTGGGCCCATTTTGAATCAGCAGGGTCATTTGCTCATGCTCTTTGCAATTAAATCACAGGCGCAATATTATGATATGGTCATTTTTCATCTTGATTTAAGTACCGTATTTTCCGGACTATAAGCTGCACCGGACTATAAGCCGCACCCTGGAAAATAACATATATAAGAAGAAAAGGCTGCACCTCATTATAAGGAAAAAAAGTAGTGGCTTATAGTCCAGAAAATACGGTAATTGTGATATTGCAATATTTACATATATTGCCCAGCCCCTTTGGTGACTGACAAAAAATGGCACACTGATTAGGGCTGTGTATTGGCTAGAACCTGACAATTTGTTCTACGATACAGGGTTACAATTCCATATATTGCGATATTTTGTGAAAATAAATCACATTTTAGGAAAATAACGTTAAAAACACATGTTCGTATGCATGTGTAATCAGAACAGTGCGATCTGAAAACAAAAACAAAAATACAGTACGATACTGCGCTGACTTTTGGGGTCAAAATGAACCACTGTCGATGTTGTGTTTTTGAGAATGAATACAGTACTGCAACACATATCCCTGTCAGTGCATCCGGGCAGTAAGCGCTGATACTTAATTGAGGGGAAAGGGCCTCAAACGAGTCCTCTGCCACCCATAAATGTTAGGAACACTCGTCAGTTCACAGCCATGACTCTTTTAAAAGATGAATGTACTGCTCTCAGCCTCTCTATCCTCTGAGCAACCGCTCAGGTGCCACACAGTAACAGAGGACATGACGGACATGTCGCTGTCGTCAGAGTGTTTAGGAGCGCTGCCCGGGTTGGAGGTGGCATCGCTGTTTAAGAAGAGTCTTGCCCTGTTCAGGATTCCAAAGGCTTCAAACCCTTCAGAGCATTCTAATGTCTGATATCCCCCTTTTGTCACTAACAATAAAGGCTGTTTACTGGCATAGAGTAGAATGATCCGGACATTTTTGGGCGTGACTCTTTCCACATCATGACACCAAAGCCATGCCTGCCTTTGTTCGGGGGTAGCAGATGGAGGCTAAGAGACGCGCCAGATCTCACCCAGACACCATTCTGTCTCTGCAGGAATGTGACTCCGACTTTTTTTTCACTTAAACCAACTCACACAAGCGTAATCCTCTTACTGCATAATGTCACTCCTTTCCTCTGCAGGAATGTCAACTGGTTCACGGAGTGTAATCTGCTGGATGTGTTCATTTACTTTATATAATGAAGGTTCCTATACGGTTCTCCACTCAGATGTCACGGTTCTATAGGAAAAAATATCATTGATTTAGAACCTTTACATGTTATATGTCTCTCTCTCTTTCTCTCTCTCTCTCTCTCTCTCTCTCTCTCCCATCCCATGTTCTCTTTTTTCTCCCTCTAATGTTTAAGAAGAAGAACAGGACTATGTAAACCCCTCTATGCCTCTGTGGGACAGTTACCCCCCTGTCTTTGTTCCCACCATGGACCAGCATCCTGTGGGGGTGCCTCCAGAGGGTGAGCTACAGCTATTCGACCGGTCACTGGGCGACCCTCTACTTCTTTCCCCCCCTCTGCTCTCTCCTGCAACACCTGCATGGCACAGTCCATTCAGCTGAGAGAGTGTACACCCCCTGCCCCCCAACAAACACACACACACACACACACACACACACACACAGTGCAGTACCTCCCACACCCTGGTTGGGCATGGCTGGAATGATGAGCCAACAGAACCCCAAGCATGCAATCTCCAGACCCTCCGGACCCTCCAGACTGTACAGAAAAGCTGTGCTCTGGCACGTGCGCTATCTCTCTCTCATATCCTTTCTCTTCCCCTCCTCTCTCTTTTACACTCACTTTCTCCCTCTATCCATCTCTATATCTGACTCACACTCTCTCTCTCATCTCTTTGTCTTCAATTAGAGCAGTTCGTATAAAAATAAAAACTAGAATACAAATATGGAGGATCTATTTTTCTCTTTTTGTTTCATTCTCTCTCTTCAGTGTTTTCACCTCTCTCTCTCTCTCTCTCTCTCTCTCTCTCTCTCTCTCTCTCTCTATCACACACACTTTTTCACACACTCAGACACACATACACACACACACTCAGACACACATACACACACATACTGTATCTGTCAGTCTTTCTTGAGTCCCAGCTCTCTGAACTTGTGAACCAGGCCATCTTTCATCTCAGAGAGTCTGCCGTCCTGCTCTCCTCCTCTTCCTCTCTTTCATCTGTCCACTCTCTCTTGCTTTTTTCTGCCCATTCCCCACCTCATTCCTCTGTACCTCCACTGCTCAAACTCTTGTTCTTTTCAGCTGTGGAATTCTTTCTGCCATGCTGTTAAGCGTCTGAATCTGTTATGGGACTTGTTCTTATTCTGATGCTTAGCTGTGGATTAAAGGCTACGGTACAGTGATGGTCACATGACACGACAAACATGTTTTGTCTGGTTTATTTTTCTTTTTTCACTTTTTCTGATATTTCACAATTATCTGCACACAAGAAATTCCTCAACCCCCCCCACATCATCCCCCTCTCTCTCTCTCTCTCTCTATGCATCATTTAGTGTGTTTCTCACAGTTCATTTGCAGTGAAAGCTCCAGAGAATGTCTCAGTGCTCTTTTCTTATCTCCTTCTGTTTGTCTTTCTTTCTCTCCCTTCCCTTCTGTTTTCTCTCCTCCCACAGCAGATTGTTGTGCTTCATATTCTTTCGTTTTCATTTTTTTTTTTTTTGTGTTTGCCCTCCGCATGTGCTGTAGCTCGGAGCTTGCCGCCTGACGCTGGACGCGTTGCTCCAGTAATCCACGTTTGTGACATTTAAATTCTGCTGTTTTCAGCTGTTTCTGCAGGGAAGCAAAGCCATTTCAGTATTGAAAATGCTTCCCTTCAGTCCCTGGACAGTGTGTGGTGCTAATACAGAGTGACTAGCCCAGTTTCACAAGACATGTTTTGCCCAAAGGTGACCTGAGGGTTGAGTTCCTGGCCCAGGTCGAGGTTATTACTTAGATGTCAGAGAGGGCACAGAAATAAAGAAGAAACAAAAGGGCACAAATTGGGGTGTAGAAGAGTGCAGGGGAAGGGAAGGTTATGTGCTTGTGCTTGTCAGAAATCATTTGTGTTAGTACACCGTTCTGGCTGTCAGACACACTGGTTTCTGTGGTAGAATAAACTCTTAATGTTTGATACACCAGTTCTTGTGCCAGCATTACATTTTTCCTGCTACCACATGGTTTATGTTGTCAAATACAGCAATTCATGAGCTAGTATGATCAATTTATATGGTACCAGAAGTTGTGTTGTTAGTTACCAACTAAAAATACTGATCAGTATTGTGTGGTTTTGACCCAGCAGATTGGGTTACATTAAGGGATATGTAATTTGAACTGCAATGCTGTGTTAACAAAACCAATACTTGGGTTGTGTTTGGATTGAATGTGCACTGGAAACCAGGTTAGATACCAGGGCTGCACGATATTGATAAAAATTGACATTGCAATATTTTTTTGTTCTGCGATATACAGTACTGTGCAAAAATTGTAGTTTATTTGTCCTCCTGCCTGAACAATACGAGAGAGTTTATCATAGAGACTCCAGATCCTGTTAGAACAGATGATGGAAAACAGAAATGCTGTAAAGATGAAGAACCAATTCTCATTCTAAAGAAAGTAGTTGAGACCTTGTGAGCTGGTTTGAAGAACTTGGCTCCATTCCATCACCAGCACACATGATTTAACATCACTGAGCACTGATTTGCCAAAGCAGGTATTGGATGAGAAATATAGATAATATTAGACTCCAATCAGGAGAACTTTAGAGATGTTTAATGAACACAGTGTTGGAAAATCACGGCTTTCTGTAGGAATGTTATTAGTGTTTATTCTAATATTAGTGCTTTACTGAGGTAATAAACACTCACTGTCCAGATATTTATATTCTTATTTATACGGGATGCCGTATGTAACACTTTGGCATTACAATTATATTATGTATGATAGTATTTAGGTTAAAGGCTTGACCCAAAGTTTCTCCAATACTGACCCAGCTCTCCATTGTTTGAACCTTGCATTTTAGAGGTTTTCTGTAGTAGCAGAGCATTTTCTTCTGCAAACACAAAATTCCTGTTGCCATTTAGAGTGGTTTTCCTGTGTACGTGGTCTACGCTGCCTGGCCATATGTAAAACTGAGCCTGGATAGAATGTAAAGACATGATCTGCTCCACTGCTCAGGTTTTAAAGAGTGATGGTCCATATGCTCCCTTTACTATTAATAAACAAACATAATAGTCACGAACTGTCTGAAGTAGCAGATAACTTTTAATGAATCTTTAGTTTGTGGCCACTTTTCCATCCATCCATTGAATTTCCTTCTCATCCTAATGACACCTAAACGATGGAAATGTGCTGGCAAATGGCCCTGATGATATCCACAAGAAAAAGAATATTTCTACAAAAGCTTTGTCCATTTGGACATCTTGCAATTATGATCCCAATCACCAGGTAATTGCTGGCTAATTGGAAATGCTCGGGCGGAATGAGGATGCTAATTCTTTTGGAGTGGGTGATTTTACACTGAGTGTGGGATGGTGGCATGCTATCTGCTGTCCTTTTTTAGGTTTTTGACTTCTGTGATACTATTCATAAGTCTGCTTCTTGCGTCAGATTTTGGTTGGAAGAAAAATACAGTTGGACTGATGAATAACTTAAGCCATATGGGTCAGACCAGTATTGAGTTGTATGATTCAAATCTCTCACTGAGCTTCAGATACGCCTGTTTCGAGGAATTTAGCATTTTGGATTAAACTCTGTCCAGTAGCTCATCTCTTGGTACGATTTGGACTGGTCAGTTTCATTTTGTATCAGATGACATTGATTGAGTTACTTGAACACAGGAAGTGATTCATAGTACCCCCACCAGTTATATGGGTCCCCATTGCGGTTTTATGCGACAGTATTTGACCACGTCATTCGTCTATTTAAATCGGTGTCACCTCTCAAATATAGCAGGCATGCCGTTCCGCAGGATGCATTCCGTGCATTTCCCATTGCTAAAGATGGCGCCATTCTCTCTGAACTGGGCCACACTAGAGCCACTCATGCACTCCTGCCAGAGGGATCCACTTTCACTGCTGTGTAAATTAGACTGGGAGCATCGTGCAGAGCGGGTGGCCCAGAAAACAACTTAGAGTACAGAGATGTATGTAACACATAGTTAGCCAGTGTCAACTCTACACTTGGCTCTTCATTATATCAATATATTTGTTGAAACAAATATCTGCATCAGATATTTTAATTATTTTAATGCCAACCAAATATTTGATAGTCCAAAAGAATGTTGAAGATATGCTGGACTACTGTGCATGTATGTATATTTAGATTAGATTAGATTAGATTCAACTTTATTGTCATTGTGCAAAGTACCAGTACAGAGCCAATGAAATGCAATAATGCAATATATAGACTAGAAGGAAGAGAGGTGGAAGTGTTGAGAGAAGAGAATAGGCACATTCTAAAGTAAGTCTTGAAAAGCAGTGATTGAAGCCCTGAAGAATGGCATTCCAAAGCATTGGGGCCAAGCACTGAAAGATCTGCCCACTATAGATTTACTGTGGTCTTAGGAATCATTGATGAACCTGGGAGTGATGGCTCTTGGCAGTGTTGTGGTGCCTAGCAAATGAATTTTGAGTTACTTGAAGTTTGGTGAAGCCACTAACTCAGAAACTGAACTTTTATATACATTGAATTTGCAAAAACAAAGGTTTTTGGATCCATCATGTTGGTTCTTGTAGAACCTTTAATAACAATAAAAGCTTTACTGTATGTGGTTCTTTAAAGAATCACCTGCAAACATTTCTTGGCTTCACTGTGTTTAAGAAATAAAAGTATGAGGATTTGAAAGCATGAGCCAGGATCACAAACTAAAGAGGTTGTTATAGAGGTTCACAAATAGTTCTTCAACTGGATGTATGGATCTCAACAGTAACACAAAGCACCTTTGTGTAGAGCCTTTACTTTATTTGGGTTTTTTAAGCAGGTTTTTCTCATCCATGGTCCTGGAGGCACCCCTACCCTACACATTTTAGCTTTAACACACCCCATGCAACTCTGAAGTGCTTGTTAATGAGCTGGTTGGTGCCCACAAAGCTCTAAAATAAGCAGGGTAGGTGTTGAGAAACACTGCATTAAACTTTGAAAAGATTCTTCTCGTATACAAAAAAAGACTCTTTAAAGATCAATTCAAAGCTCCTTACGGAACCAAAAGAAGCTCTTCCATGGAATTTCTTCAAGGCACTTATACTGTATGTGATGGTGTAAGTGTGACCAGGGTTTCTAGTTACATCATAGATTAACAACATATTAAATGAGACATTCATGGACGTTCAGTTTTGGGCCAACCTGGGGTGACTTAAATCAGTCCATAATAAGTAGGTTTTTTTATATTATCTTCAATAGACAAACACTTTCCCTCTGGACAAAATGTAAATGCACATTTATGCCATTTCGGTTGATTTTTTTCACATCTTTAAAGCGTCTTTGTGCTCTTGTGGAGATGTTGAACAGCTGATGAAAGGTGCTGTTCCAGGCTCAAGCTCAAACCAAAAATTTGGAACTCTATCTTTCCTCCACCTCCAGGGTGGAGAACATTTTTTATTTTAATGCATGCGGGCTGGAATTCTCGGTACTCTCACCATGCATGCCAGGCTGGCATCCTGATATTAATTTCCGTAGTCTGTTGACTTTTCCATGTGCTTTCCAAGCTTTTGGCAGGTGCTTTACTTCAATCTGGCAGTCCTCCTCCTCTCAACTCAACGTATCACTGTTTCTAATAATGTTTTAAAAGGTTAGAGGAAGATGAATTGTTGACATTCACTGTCATGGAGACTTCAGGGGAAAAGTGTGCATTTCAGAGGATAACGTTGCCAGAACTTCCTGTTGAATGAAGTCAGTGGTTAAAGAGTGTTGAGTAGAGGAGAATGTTCCTCTATTGGGAGGTAATAAGCAGGTTTGCTGTAGGAGCTTCCTCTCTGTGGATTCACCAGGGTGGGCCTGTCCAGACAGCTCTGCAGCCTCACAGCTTTAAGGAGATTGACCTTTAGACTTTGACCTCTAGTTAATCCCTCTCTCCACCAATCCCTGAGTCCTCTGTATGGATGCATTAAAGACTCTGACTCTGACTCTCTCTCTCTCTCTCTCTCTCTCTCTCTCTCTCTCTCTCTCTCTCTCTCTCTCCCTCATACACACTCCACACTGCAGCGCCCCCTCCCCTCTCTACCTCCCTGTCACTCTGCCCAGTGCTGCGCCACAGCTGGGCTGTCCAACTTAAAAGTGAAGCCTCACTGCTCCATATCAATGCCACACACACACACATCATAAACATACATGGACAAAAGTATTGGGACACCTGTTCATTCACTGTTTCTTCTGAAATGAGTCAGTCCTGTCCAGGATGTTGGATGATCACCAACCCACCTCACCCCCAAATCCACACCTCATCCTAAAGTATTGCACTATTGTATGCAGGTTGGCATGTACGCGTGGCCAGAGCAGTAAACGTGCACTGGAAGCTCTGTTGGCATCTAAACTGCACAATAATGAGCCCACTATGGTTAGATAAGGTCNCTCTCTCTCTCTCTCTCTCTCTCTCTCTCTCTCTCTCTCTCTCTCTCACTCTCTCAGACCTGAACGAGTGTGGCCTGAAGCCTCGGCCGTGCAAACACAGGTGCATGAACACGTACGGCAGCTACAAGTGTTACTGCCTCAACGGATACATGCTCCTGCCTGATGGGACCTGCGGAAGTGAGTCATTCCTCACACACCATCTCATTTAGCCTTCTGCCAGCAGGCTGGTGTGATGCTTCACAGCAAACATCACTGTTGTCTGTGTTCCCCAGCTATTTGTGCTCCTTTCACATGGAAGAGAGCACATACACCACTGTTCTTTATGTTCCCTCGGCCATTTGTGCTCTTTTTCCACGTGGAAAGAACTGGCCTAGCACTCGAGCTGGACCCTAATGAGCTCATGCTGTTTTTGTACTTTCACTATGTGCTCACTTGTAAATTCATCTGTTGTGAATAAACAACAGTAAATTACAACAAGCGATAAGGACCACGAATAACTGCACATTTGTCTTGCTGCAGTTTTGCTCGTTGGACAAAATGGCTGGGAACTTCAGTTTCACCCTAATGAGCACATGCTGCTTTCGCACCACACAGATTTCTCTTCTTACACAATATCTGGGCCATCTTCACAATTCATTTGCCTGTACATACACTAGCAAATTCATCCGTTCAGCTTAAATAGCAATAAATTAAAACCTAATGCGACCAAAAATAACAATACATTTGTCTCACCATAATACAATTAGCAGCCCAACTGTTCAGAAGGAACAAATATGCTGAAAATGTGAAACAAATATTGTGGAACAGCCAAGGCAATTATTTGCTCTCAAAACATGCTCACTGGTGCTACACAAATAAGTACAAATATGTTCCCCTAGAACAGAATGAAGCAGAGAAGCTTTAGTGTGAGACATGTATTGATAAAACTGATATTTTATCACGGACAAAACTATTGCAGGTAATTAGCTGTTTCTACACTGCCCCAAAAAATAAATCGTAAAATTCAAGGTAAAAAGGTTCTTGAGTCAAACAAAAATAACCTGCTAATGTTATTTTGTTGCTTTTTAAATGTTTTAAGGGAACATTACTAATGCCTATCAAAAACAATCAGAATGGGGCCCCGAGTGGTGTAGTGCTACCACTATGATCCTGGGGTCGCTGGTTCGAATTCAGGTTCATGCTGCTCACCATCGGCAGCCGGGGAAATTGAAATTGAAACAGAAATTGGCTTGCTCTCCCTCAGGGGGTGGGTAGATGGTGCTCTTCCCACATCTCACAAGTGAGCTGCTGGTCGACGCAGGCGTCTGTTGTCCATTGTGTCAGATCCAGGGACCCGGCGTTCTCCTCCAAGCGCAATGGCTGTCCGGCAAAGATACAAATGGCGGCAGTTCAAAAAGAGGCGGTAGGCTATCGTCACATGACTCGGAGGAAACATGTGGACGATCTCTCCACACAGGGCATGTAATGTGGGAGGCTATTTAGGGGGATGGGTCATTGGCACGTCTAAATTAGTAGGGGCAGAAAATTGTAAAAATGTAAAAAAAATTAAAAATAAAAAAAAATTAAAATGGAAATGTTCATAATTTAATTTAAAAGGGTTACATGTAAAGTGACTTATTTCAAACCTTTTACTTTTAATATTTAATTTTCAAATTTTAATAAATGTATAACCAGAGAGCATCAACATTAACACAACGGCTTAAAATATGCCATTTTATATGTAATGCATATAAATATTTGACAGTTTACCTTTTGAATGGACTTAAAATCACAAACAAATTTAAATTGTGAGCAATATGAAATAACAAATCATGATTTTCTCATTTTAAGAGTCTACACTGAATGTTTTAGGGAGAATGGCATCTCTCTTGTTCCCACTCCAGGCCAGAATTCTTCTACTGTACTAACTTTAGTGGAGCTGCATGAAAACCTCACCCCAGAGCAGCGTAACGCTGTGTAACCCTGATTCATTTTTGTGTAAAATCCTGTAATATTAATCCACCATCTCAGTCCACATGCTTCTGTCACTTCCATTTATCAAGAAAATGCTTAAATAATAGTCTTTCATTTCAGTTTAATGTAACATATACTACATATACATATTTGTGTAAACAATTGGATGCTGCAGTTTAAATGACATTTATTGTTAAGTAGAGAATTTATGCAGTTATGTTCACTTATTTCTGTAGGGCTGTCTATGCTTCTACATTTGGCTGTACAAGTCTATCCCAGTCATTCAGTCATAGATGCTGATACGTACATACAGCCAGGAAATGAGGTCTTCAGTGGTTCCATTTTTGAAATTCAGTTTGTTTAAAATAGCTCTGGAATAACGTAGACATTTTTGAAAAAAATGAACTTCAGCCATTCATTTTTCTCCAGCTGTCCTCTGCATCTGCGATTACATTTTCTTCCTTCAGAGAATTTCTATTTTCCAGCAGACACCCTATCAGCTTGGGGCACCCAGTGCCCATGTTTTAAAATGACTCAAAAGAAAAATGAAAGAGAGCCAGAGAGAGAGAGAGAGAGAGGGAGGGAGAGAGAGAGAGAGAGAGAGAGAGAGAGAGAGAGGGATGTGAACTTCAACCCTACCAGTGAAGCCTGATTCTTATTGCTGGCCCTGAGCTATTCTCCCTGCACAGAGGAGGCTGTGCCTGTGCTTGCCTCGCACTAACTGCCGGCTGCAAAGGTTCCAGATTCCTCTTTTTGCAAACCCAGAGCAACCGAGTTCATCAAAGTGTCTTTCAAGTGTGTGTTAAAGGCTCTATCAGTCTTATTTCTTTGAGAGACTTTTTGTGTGGGTGCTTGTCTGATTTGACCATCCACAGGCCTCCTCAATCTAGTCTGGTCAGTCTGGAGCACTCTCTTTAAAGAAGGACCATTGAATGCGTACGTGTCTACAGGCAGTCAAATGCTACCATTAGTTTTATGTGTCATTTGTTATAGGGTCATCGCTCATCACATGGCTGACCACATGACTTGTCATGGTGCTGGAGTAGAAAGTGACCTTAGGGGTTTCCCCAACAAAGGAAGAGAAGTTTTTCTCAGCCACCGTGAGCCCTCAGTGCTGAAAGCCATGCAGACTTCCAGACTTAATAGCACTTGTTAGTCTGGAAGAAGCTGGAAAACAATCAGTGACATTGTGTTTTTTTACGTTTACATTTATTCATTTATCTGATTTGTTTTTATACAAATAAACCTAAAAGTCCTATTATAGAATATATACCCAGCTTGTGCAAATAGACTGGACGTTAAAGAAGCCCTTGAGATACACATCTGTCTTTCCAGTGTCTCATGTTTTTCCAGTGAGTCTCACCATCTTTGCCTTTAATGCAGTTTTACATCCGTAAAGGTAAATCCAGCTGGTATTCCCATTCTCAGATGGGTTTTACTTACACTGCACAGTATTGTCACATACAAAAATTAAGACAAACTTGCATGAACACAAAGCAGGAGGGCTGCTGAGATGTGCTGTGTACCATAAGAGCTAAGAAGGAGGATGTATGAGCATCAAATGACTTATGATTTGACATCTTTACAACCTATTAATAAAATAAAAGCAGAACCAGGGGCATCATTTACTTAAAAACTTCATCAGCAAGTCACAAACTGACCCATCCTCACTTTTCGAGGTGGATCATTTTTTATTTTAGCCCAGTTTTCCATCCCAACTTGGAAGTGCCTCTCCTCTCCCACTATCACATACAGTATAATGCTCCCGAAACTAGGAGTGTGAAGACAAGCACATGACACCTCTGATACTTGTACAATGGCTAAGAGTGCAGTGCCAGCTGTGGTAGTGAGAGAGCCACCCAGAGAGAGTATGGCCAGCGTTGCCCTTCCAGCTCCAGCAAGCGACTCCCACAAGCAGCATGACCTGTGATCCTGTTGTTTTTAAAAGGTGAGAGCACTGAGCCACTGGTCAATGTGAATTGGAGTATTTGAATGCACCTGAATGCGGTGACACGAGGAGACACAAGAAGACAGAAGAACGCACATTGAGAAACAGCCACTGTCAGCTGGTACTGTTCTCAGCTGTGTGATGTGAACAGTATAATGTTGTTTATCTGATTACAGTGGCAGCTTTAAAGGACTGAGATATTAGACACAGAGTGAACGTTCAGTTCTTCAAGTTGACGTGTTGAAGCAGAAAAAATGCCAAGCGTCATAAACCCAATGGTGATGCTTAAACGACTGGGAAAGGACATCGTTTGTGGGGTATTTCTGGTATGTGGTGGTCAGTACGTACCAGAGGTGGTTCAACAAAGGACAACTGGTGAACTGGCAACAGGGTTTAGACATCCATGGCTCAGTGATCACAGTGACAGCCTGTGTGGTCCAATCCCTCAGAAGAACTGCTGAAGCACAGCTGCTGAAAACAGTCAATGCTGGCAATGATAGAAAGGTACTGAACATACCATGTTGGCCTAGACCAGTACCCATGCTGAGCTTTGTCCACTGCCAGAAGTGCCTACAGTGGTAACATCACCATCAGAACTGGATCATAGAGAACTGGACGAAAGTGGCCTTCTTTTTCTTTTGAATCCTATGGATGGTCAGGTGCATGAATCTTGCTTAGTTTTTACCAGGATGCATTATGAGAAGAAGGCAAGCCAGCAGTGTAATGCTCTGTGCAATGTTCTGCTAGGAAACCTTGGGTCCAGGCATTCATTGGCAACTACCACCTTCTTAAACATTGTTGCACAGATTTTCATGGTAATAGTTTACCCTAATATCAGTGTTCCCTGCAGAATTTGTACAGGAATGGTTTGAAGAGCATAGCTAGTAGGAGTTGACATGGCTTTGAAATTCCCCAGATCTCAATCCAATGGTCAAAACTTGATCCATACCTAGAGACCTCCCAATGTCAATTATACTTCTGCTTGACCCACCATCCATCACTCACCACATTCTGCATTGTGTCTTTATATCTAAACTGGATCCCACCAAGACCTCACAGTCCATCCTGTAGTATCTGACACCAATATGGTAGCAGACAGTTCTTTAAGTCCTGTAATTCCAAGATGGGGCCTCTGTGAACCGGATTGGTCAACCATGTCCCAGAGATGCTTGAATGGCATCAGGTAGGAAGGGGTTTGATTGTATTTGGCTTTGTAGAATGATGCAGAATGATACAACTCCCTGTTACACAAAACAAAGTTGTACCAAGACTGTAACAGTGCATGTCTATGGAAAAACATGTTATACTGAGAGTTGCTAAGCAACCTGCATAGTAAACCAAATAATACTGCCTATAGATAACACACACACACACACACACACACACACACACACACACACACACACACACACACACACACACACACACTCGTTCATATATATATATATATATATATATATGAATGGTTGGTTGAAAAGTTATGCATAGATATTTCTGATATTTCTGGTTTAAACCTGAGTTTAAAACTACATTAAACTTTTAATGGCCACTCATTAAATTAATTTTTTCATTCATTTTCTTACTATTACATCTCAAAAAATTAGACAATTGTGAAAAAGGTTTTGATCAAAACTTGATTTGATTTTATTTCAAACATTTTATATTCATTGCATTTAAAGTGACATATTTCAAGCCTATTTTGTTGATACTGTAAATCTGATTTGATTTGATTCAAATTTGAATTGAAATGTTCTAATATTTTGAGATTCTGGATTTCTGGTTTTCATAATCTATAAACCAAACTAATCAACAGTAACATTGTGTTGCTTGGCAACCATAGCCTACAAATAGTCTGTATGTGCTGCACAACTGCTGAGACCTTGATTTGTGGGTTCAACTCTTGCTCCGTTCTCTATCTATAAGGTATTCCTGCCTTGTGCCTAATAATTCCAGGCTGTTTCTTGATCTGCATTCTTAGGTGTTCTTGTATCCTCATGTTCCATTTCCCAATTTGCAATCAGGTACCCAAGAACCGTTAAAACTCTTGGATGTGTTCTTGCTCCACCCTAAAACCAAGGATGCTTTGTTGACTTGATGAGAAGAATGAACGGACGTATTTATTGTGAAATTTTAAATTGAGACAGTGGCAGAAGATGTTGGACCCACAGTTGTAAGTTAAGTTTTTGTATTATAAATAAATAGTGCAGCTAGTTTTGCTTTTAGAAAATGAGGTGAGAGATGGCTGGGAAAGTGGTCAAATCTTGCAAACCCTCTTGTAGAATCCTTGGCAAACTGGTACACATCACACCTCAATAGTCAGCCTTGTGTTATTGCAAGTTTGCTGTTGCAGGATAACTTGTCGAGTTCGTTCTTCACATTCTTGACATTGAGAAAAACCCCAGGTAGGCTTCAGACCCTCCGTGACCCTGACCAGGAGGAAGCAGATAAGGAGCTGGATGGATAAGTCCTTTTAAGCCAATGCATTCCTTCCACTGTGGCTTTTCATAGCGTATTATTTTATATCCAGGCCTGGAGATGCTGTGCTTTTAATTTTTTTTTTTTGCTAAGAGATTAATTTAGTAAGATTTCTTCATTCATAGCTCATATAAAGAAGGATTCAGTGACTGACCACTTTAAAGCATATTGACTTCATTTGAAATGGGCTTGATGTTTGCATTAAGTGGGATTCAGTCCTTAATAGAAAATTCTGCGGAACATTTCAGTGTCTGTGCTTTACGTCAGCGCTTATCGTACGGCCTCTGAAGAATGGTGTTAATACTGCTGTTTAGCTTTTGTCACTTTCACATTGTTCTGTTCCCAGTGGTCTTACAATGTGGGATTTGTCCACCTCTATTTTTACCACTCTGAATAAGCACATTTGTGTCTTTCCCAGTGTTTTCCTCTTCTCTCCTTTTTTGGCTTGTAGGCATAATAAGTGATTTCATCTTCTTGTTATTTGGAGAAAGGAGTAAGCTGAACTCCAGAATGAGCTGTTATTGTTGGAGAGAAAAGTGTGTTTTTTCTCAGCGCATTGTGGAAGACGGAGAGGTAATCGTGGAGGTTATCTGCTGTAGTAGTAGGCAATTGCCTCCGGGTCACACAGACCCACATGCAAAGTTTCGTTCTTCACACACTATTTGATATTTTATGTTTTATTTTATGCTAAAATTTCCCAAATGGAGCTAAATGTTAATTGGCAGTGAATGGAATTGGAAAGGGTTAGTTTATAGGGAGACAAAAATATTGCAGATATATATTTCTGCATGTCAGCTCTGTAGGACAAAAAACCTTGTATCTCCAAAATGGCAGCAGGTACAAGAGAAGGGAAAATGTCAATGAAAATCAATCAATCATATTCCAAGTCATTTCAGAGCAGTTCTATTGGTACATTCATCATGATATGTAAAGAAATGCTGATCCTATGTTGCTGATGCTTCCCTCTTTTGAGGATCTCACATTCAGCATGTCATTGTCACCACTGTCTAGGTTTTAAGGTTCATCCTATTTTTTTATCCCTGGATTTAAGTCTTACTTTAATTTAAGGAATGTTGGGTTCATTTGTCCTCATACTGCATGACCCTGATAAACCTACACAAGCTTTTGTTTATTCATGCCTCCATTTAAATGGGTTCTTAAGCCATGACAACTCATTTTGTTCCTCACAAACCATTTTGGTTAACAAGCCTTATTAATCAATTCCAATTTTTTGCTCACTGGCTGGTTATGCCACATGCTGAGGGCCATTAAAGTTCAGAAGAATTTTCATGCTGCCCTTCTCCTGTTCCACACGATGATGATGATGAGGAAGTTACTTTTATATAGCATCTTTTAAGAAGCCTAAGCACTCTTCACAATCACTCTCAGCACTCAACCAACACACCCTGCAAGAAGCGGCAGCCAACTGTGCAGCCACAGCGTCCTGTCTACTAGAATCGATCGTCCACCTGGAGGACTGTTAACTGATGACACCCATACAGACATCCATTCATTCACACACAAGCAGGGCAATTTAGAGTAGCCAATTCATCATATCTCCACTGTGGGAGGGAACTGCAGTTCCTAGAGAAAGCCCGTGCCGACACAGGGGAAACATGACAATTGTACCCAGATAGGGACTTGAACCCGAAGCCACAATGCTGGGAGGTGACCTAGCCACCATACCAGTTACCCCTGCCCACTGGATGCTTAAATTCTCAAATCTGCATATAGAGAAATACTCAAACCAGCACCAACAATCATTCTACACCTAAAATCACTGCAGTTCTGATGGAGCACGTGAACATCATCTGAAGCTTCATTATTTTTCTGTTGCGTTCTGTTGGGACATACTGTTCATTTGTTTGTTTTTTGCTGAACTTTCATGGTTCCATAATTGTGCAAGCAATCATTATCACCTAACGTGCTGAGAATCAAATCTTACCCTCATAATTAAAATGTTATTAAACCTGGTGAACACACAGAACAAATCATGCTATTCTAAGGTTGTGCAGAAAAATGGCTTCCCTGTGGCTTTACCTGGAACAGCACTTGGTGGAAAATGGCTCACAGAAGCACGTTTGAACTCTACAGTCATTGTGTTGATTTTGTATCTAACAGCAGGGATAAGAATGTGGCTGGGAGCTCTTTAAGCATCTGAAATGAACAGTCAGTGTAATTATACCACTCAAAATGACCCAAAAGTACACTGTGGTTTTCAAACGTTGATGTTGTTTGTCTCTTCTCAGCACTGTGGGATCTCTTTTATATTTAAAGTGCATTTGAAGGTCAACATGAGCATTATAACCAGATTAGCTACATTTGACAAAACATGGGGATTAAAGAAGGATTACATTTAAATGTGTTTGGGAGACAAAAACTTTAATACCAGCTTTAACTGTAAGTGGAACCATAACCATTTAATGCCATAATAATTCACTTTTAATCATGCTTAATTGATTTTTCCCCCATTATCTCTGATTACAGTTTACAGTTAGTCCTCAGTAATCAGAAAGACTGGAAACCATTCGACAGAAACAGTTTCCCAGTATTCAATATGTGTGTGGAAGAAGGTGATGTCATACACTAAAATTGAGGCTGTTAAAAGTGGTTGTACGTGATGCATTTGAAGAACCAGTTTTGGTTCCCTAAATAACTTTTCATTTAATAGTTTGCTCCTCAGGGAACCTCAGATGATCCACATTCCTGGTCTAACTGTACAAACTGCAGATTGGTTTGGAGCAATAAAAAAGGTCCTTATGGTCAATTTTAGATCCATTTGATTACAGAACCAGAACCAGTTTCAGTTTCATAGATCATAACACTTTACTGGTATGTATGAATGTATGTATCTTACCATTTAGGGTTACGTTGGCTTAGATTTAAGGCTTAGATCAAGGTAGGGTTAGATTTTAGGACTGATTCAGGGTTTAGGTTAAGGTTACACATCTATAGTGGACCACCCAAAATATTTGAACCTTTGAACCTTTGCATCTGTCTTTTCTTCACTGTGTGTGTGTGTGTGTGTGTGTGTGTGTGTGTGTGTGTGTGTGTGTGTGTGTGTGTGTGTGTGTGTGTGTGTGTGTGTGTGTTTTGCAGATGCACGGACATGCAGCATGGCTAACTGCCAGTACGGCTGTGAGGTGATGAAAGGAGAAGTTCGGTGCCAGTGTCCATCTCCTGGCCTGCAGTTGGCCCCGGATGGCAGGACCTGCGTGGGTACGACTGCTCACAACACAGCTGTTCATCAGCCCCAACACCCCAGAGCTTTGTTCTGAAAGGAATTGAAAATAGGCTACACACAGCTTTCCCCATATCACAAATATAATCCATCACCCAAAACTTGTTTAGCACCTGAAGTTTTGTGTACTTAAGTTTACTCAGGAGTTGCAAGTAAGTATATATATATATATATATGTGTGTGTGTGCGTGCGTGCGTGCGTGTGTGCGTGCGTGTGTGTGTGTGTGTGTGTGTGTGTGTGTGTGTGTGTGTGTGTGTGCAGCCATCATTGTTTTCACTAGAAAGTGGTGATGAAAGCTAATGATTGATGTTCATTTGAAATCTGCTGTTACTCATTCTCATAGATGGTGTACAAAAGAGGTGTGTTCAAAAATATCACACATTAATTCATAAAAAATACTGGTATTCAGATACAACAATCTAACACTAATCTCAATCAAAGCAGTGCCACACATTTCTCCCAACATTTCTGCCACTGCCTGCAGTAGCACTGGAACACCTCTTTCGAGATGGTCTGTTGTGTTCTGCATGATGTCTTTTCTGGATTGAAATCGGGAACATTTTCAGCCACAAATCACACAGAGCCATGTGAGGAGAGTAGGGAGCAGGAAGCACAGGTGTGTGTTTGGTCAGGAAATTCTGTATCAAATATGAAAAATGGGCAGTGCATTATCATGATGGAGCTGCCAAAAACTGCCCGCTGCCCACAGCTCTGGCCGTTTGCAGATCGTTCCCACATGGGAATCGCCAAGCTTTACACAAAATTTTATTTCGTAGCATTTTTCTATGTTTTTGTCAAAAACGCAAATCTGATGGTGCTGGTTTACATGTCCTCATTCATCTGTGGTTTGCTGGCAACTGACAGCTTCTGCAGCTAGTAATAAATTGAAGGATGTGCATTAGGATCATCTACATACATGCACCAAACCATGGCTCCCGAGCTTCTTTTGTTTATGCATGAAACATTATGGTTGGATATTTTGTACAATGCCAAAATCTACATAAACAGCTCTGTTTGATATTGTTAAATTACTGGGACATAAAGTTCTTAACTAATAGCTTCATACAATAGTTTCATAGACAAAAGAAGCAAACTTCACTTTTGAATTCAAATAAATGGTTTGGTGCAAAAAATGAAATGTATGCAATTGTCTCTAAGCCTCAAATGTAGTTACAATGAAAAAATGGATTTTTTTGCCAAAGAATTCCTTCAAACTCAAAGGCATTTTTGTACAAAGAAGCACAACATAGAGAGTCTTTCTTTTGAGCTTCGCTCTTCTCATCTTCTGAATCTGATTTGTTGCACACTGATCAAATGTGGGATGCTTTTTTCTTGTCATTTTCGTTGGAACGAGAAAGATGCCAAACCCTCAACAGCAGGAGTTTTTTTTATTTTTTTTTATTTTAAATAACAGTGAAGTACAAAGAGAACACAGCCAACGACAGTGATTCTCCTGTTCCTCGCTGTTCCTCTGGTGTTTCAACAGCCCTTGACAACCAGATGACGAGCTCTTTTCTTTGATACTCTAATTATAGTGTAAGTGCTTGGAGATTGCATAGGGACATTCGTTAAGGGCCGTATTAATGCTGCTCCACAGGTGCAGAGACATGAGTGCAGCATCCGTCTTGTCCTCCCCCACAATGTGAGCCACTGTTAATGGTCAGACACTAAATCACAGATGGAATGGGAACAAATTGGAACATTTAACCCTTGTCACGTTTGAAATACATTCTTCTTTTAGCTGGGGAGGAACTAAATCTTTCTGACCCAGCCCCCTCATTTTCTCATTTTCCCACTTCCAGGCCCCCTTTCACCCCGGGGGCAGTGCAGGAAGGGGTGGACTGGCAGTAGCCCTCAAACAAACGCCCATCAATCTCAGAGCAGCCATCAGCCATGTTTTGCAAGGCACAGGTGTTCCGCTCTCAAAATATTTCAGGAGGGACTCTTTTACAAGCCCAAGGGAAAGAGGAAAGAAACAATAACACAGGAACGCACTGTGCTGGCGGGGGGTTGTGTGACTGTTCGTTTGCACTAGTCTCCCTTTTTTTTTTTTTTTTTTTTTTTTGAAAGCTGTTCAGGGACAGCAGCGGACTAGTCATCTGGACATTAGTGAGAAATGTTTTCTGTTACCTAGTGACTAGCAGATACCAACATGTAGACTATTTTGAGTTGACAGTAGAATTGGTTTGATTCCATATAAAGTGTTTTTCAGACTAATAAAATGTTACGATTGTTTATTTTTAGGGATGTAGTGAAGGAGTGTAGGGTACAGTGGTTGTAGTGCATGCATTAAGTCTGCCGGTTGGGCTTGGTGTGGCTTTAGTCACCAGGAAGGCTAGTGTTAAGCTGCATGCATGTAGTGCAGGTGTGTAGTGTGTATGGTGGTTGTTCTGCATAGAGTCCACTTGGAACTGGTGGCACTGAGCATTGATTGATTATATATATATATATATATAAATTTGAAGCACATGATGAATACAACGCATTTGTATAGAACCTTTATATTAAGTGAACACAAGTAAACAGGTTCTTCATGCTCACTCATCTCACTTAAAGAAGAGAAAGTAAAACATTACATCATAAGATTTTATAAATGGTTGTGTTCTATAGGTTTATGTAAGATGTAAATTTTGATAGTATTAGTATTAAAACAAAAAAGGCTGGAAATACACCACTATAAAATGGAATGAATATAAATTATATGACAGTTTGCCTTTCTGAATTAAATTGTTATAAAAACATAATAATAATATGCACTAGTATATTTCTTTGGGTGCTGTTTTGCCAAACGGTGCCCTGTATCTGCCTTTTCATTATGATAGTTTAAAACATATACATTTCAGCCCATAATCTAATTCCAAAATGATCATATGGCAGTGTTTCAGCCATTACACAGCAAATTCATAATATAATGTGATATAATCATTTTCTATGATGTACTGGTGCAGCTCAGGGAACTAGAATGTTGTGAAAAAGGCAGTTCAAAAAAAATATTTCAAGATGATAAACTGTCATACATGTATATTAAGTCCATTACACACAAAGTGAAATTTATTTTATTTTTTTAGAAATCCAGCAAATTTGAAGCAACCTGAATGTCTTGTTGCTTTTATTGAAATGACTGTAAATTAATAAATTAAATAAATAAGACATTTTTATATTCCGTTCAGTGCTAAATGCCCAGCCTGATTAGTGACATTTTAAAATGAGCATTTCTCTAATGTGTAATCTGTGTTCGTGCATCTTCACAAACGTGTCCTCACACTCACCTGTACGAGCTCAGACACAAACCAGCAGAGGCCAAAGGTGGCGTGATTAAGCTGTTGTTGTATCTGGCGTGTTGTAACCTTCCAGCCTCAGGTTGTCATCCTTCAGCTTTTGCAGCCACTGGGCTTTTCTCAAACAGTCATATTAACATTCTGCCAACATTACTCATCCTCACAAATGAGCTCCGTCTCCATCTCGCAGCAATGTGGTTGATGAGACATTAGATTTATGCTTTCCATGGGCCCTTATGTTGTTTCTCTCAATCTGATTTTTAGCTTGAATAATAGTGTCGTTTCCTGTGTTTTCTTCTCCGACTGAGCGATCAATCAAAGCTTCTTTTTTTGGTATGAAGAGGAGACAAAGGAAATGGTCCTCGTTAGATGTTTATGGAATCAAAAGCAGCTCCGGGAATCTCAGCTGTAGACTGAGTGAATGGACAAGAGCTGGAGTGATTGATGAGAAAATGCTGCGTCTCTCACTCTCTTTAGCTGGTTGCCCGTTCTCAAGGTCTCTCACTCCATCTCGCTTTCTCACACTTTTTTCCTCATATACACATAAATGAGCACACAGTAGTGTTCAGAACTGACCATGAGTGAAATACCCTAGCGAGTGGCTATTGTCCCTTTTGCATGATGCTGTGCATATTTTTTTTTCCCCTAAGAATTAAAGGTGAATGTAGCCGAGGTCCGTGAAATGCATTCATGGCTGTCCATCTGCAGGGGTGTATGTGTGTGTGTGTGTGTGTGTGTGTGTGTGTGTGTGTGTGTGTGTGTGTTTGTGCACAGCAGGCTTGTTACAGTGTTATGGTTCACAGTTAGTCATGGTGTATAGGAAGGTAGTTACTCCACCATTGGTGGTTTTAAAATACTGATTAAAATGCATTTCTGTCTGTCGATACCAACACATTACACCAGTAGTTCTCAGCCTATCTGAGCCACATCTTTCCAATGAACATAGTAGAGCCAAGGACAGAAAAAATCTGGATATTTATGATTACTGAGATAATCACAATATGCCTTCTGAAAAGCTTATCAGAAACATCTATATTAGAGGTCTAGATATAACATATATTCAAAGGTTCCTTGGTGCCATATGATGTGACTATGGAAAGAGGGAGGATGGATGTGATGTATAATTATATATATATGTATAATAATTCATCTAAACTAGTAGTGTTTGGTGTAACAACAGTGGAGGAGGCAGGGGATAGGGCACGTTGGAGGCAGATGATCTGCTGTGGCGACCCCTAAAGGGAGCAGCCGAAAGAAGTAACAAAAATGCTTTCTCTAACATTAGATGATAGTGGGTGCGCTGGTATGACACCATCTGTAATCCATGTGTAAGCAACGTGATTTCAGTGTGGACGTCTTTATCACACACTGTGACTGCCAAACTGACCATTAATAAACATAACAGCAACCAGAGGTGTCATGTTTACATGTTTACTGTTAACTTTCAGTACAATTAGCTAATGATCATGAAACATTGATACACTTACTGTATAAAGTAGTGCATTTCTCTTTCTCTCAAACACAAACATGTTGATACAATGAAAGGTTCTTTGGAGGGCTGCTGTAAAATAACCACTTTTCGTTTCCTAAAGAACCTTTCGATTCATGCTTATTTAAAGTGTTATTAATGTAAAATGTGATGTGAGAATGAAGCTCATTTTAAAAGTTAAAAAAAGAAGAATGTAGTCCAGAGTAGAGATGTTATTTTTATATTCTTGTGCCTTTAAAAGTTATTAAACTGATATGAAGCTTACCACAGAAAGAAGAATATTAGTAAAGGGTGTTTGAATATTAATACAGCATAAAGTTGGTTGAACTATTGTAGGAAGTATATTGGTAATAATCTCAACAGTATATCGGTTACCTCAGCAGTACTGCCAAGCCTGACTCTAATATTTTCCTCTGTTGTTATGCAGCATTTTTGGTTACCTGAATAATGATTCTAAACGCTGGCATCTGGAACAGCTAACCAGGTATTTAATTACCTGTGCACACTTCAAGTCCAGAGATCCTTTTGGCTTGAACTCCTCCTGCCCGGGGCTTTCTTCTTGAATTAGCGCCTAATCCACCTCCCCTCAGCCTGGGAATATTAAAGCAGGCATGAAAAGAGGAGGATATGAATAAATGGAAGAAGTGGGATATGATGAATAGAGCTGTTTGTTTTTCAGATGTGGACGAGTGTGCTGCAGGCCTTGCCGTTTGCCCCCGCTTCCGCAAGTGCATCAACACCTTCGGCAGTTACATCTGCAAGTGCCACGACGGCTTTGATCTGCAGTACATCAATGGGAAATACCAGTGTATCGGTAAATACAAGCGTCTGACTGCCGCACTGGTCACGTATCAGATCAGGTTTTTGGCAAATATGTGTGTAGAGGGAATATGAGTCAGAGTTATGGAAACTGGAGTCTTATTCATGATCAGATGTATTAAAGAGGTGCAGTATTTTTATGGAAATCATCAGCATTGAATTAACTGAGTAGTCTTTAAAGGGCACACATCCTATAATTCCCTTCATTAATATTTATTTTGTTATATTTGCAAGTGATCATTCATTTTTAATACTTGCATACACAACAGGTCAAAAGTTTTAGAACACCCCAATGTTTTTGTTTCATGACTGTGAACTAGTTTAAATTGGTTTAATAACCTGAAGTGGTACAAAGTCCAGTGGCCTCAAATGGCACAGAGGTAAGTTGAGAACATTCAGGTCTTTTGGGGGGAAAACGTTTTGGTTCACAACTTACAGCTCTGATCAACTTACAGCTCACAGGTCTGAAGCAGTGGGATTAAATTAAGGTTTGAAAAATGGATGTTTACTATTTACAAACCCTTAATCTGCATAAAAGCAGTGTTAGAATAGACTGTGTTACTGAGCTCGCGACCAGAGTATTTACACTAGACTGCGTGTCTGGATTGCTCTCATAATGACCCGAAAAAAGACACTTAATGCAGGCGAACGAGCTTTCAGAGGGAGGTATTTGCTTTACAAAATCACAAGTACAATCAGAGTGTAGTGAGTACAGTTTCCTCCACCATTAAAACAGTCTTGGAAAGTGGAGAACACAGAAGAGCTCTGCTACAGAAGAAGGTCTGACACACTCAAATCCACATCAGCATCATAAGACAGAAAAGCAGGCTTGCCTGAGCCATACAAATCTGTTCTAAAACTTTTGACCAGTAGTCTATATCTTAAAAAGTGCATTTCTGGGTTCTCAGTGTCCTAATGTTTGTAATATTAAAGTGACCACAACTGTGTTTCTGCAACACTCATGTTAAAATGACCTGTTTTACCTTGGGCAAGGAACTGGTCAGTAACAAAGGCTATCTGTTGTTCTGGACATAGCCTTTATTTCTCTCATTAGTACAGAGTCACTCAACTCTATTGCTTTTCGCTGCATGGACACAAGAGAATGTATTGATTATACTAGAGATGTAAGTGGCTGTTAGTGTTAAAGGTTTTCGGCTCGTAGCCCTGAAGACACTTTAAATTGATGTCCTCTGTTAGAAGCAGTAACTAATAGGTCATATTGTCTGAACTTATAGCACTAAATGTTTTCAGGATGTAGAGAGATTTTAAATTGCTTTTGGTAATAGTAAATGATTGGTGTATATTGGCTGCATTTTCCAGGGTTAAATCTGTCCTGTATTTCTCTTGCAGATGTGGACGAATGCTCTGTAGGACAGCACAACTGTGGGCCGCACTCCACCTGCTACAACACACCCGGTTCCTTTAAGTGCAAATGCAAGGATGGCTTCCGTGGTGGTCTGGGCCATGACTGCAAACGTATGTATGCCTAATACTGATTAATAATAAAAATAAAAATAATAATAATAATAATAAATCATCATCTGAAAAGCACATGCTCACACTGTGTGAAATAAAGTTAGACATATGTTTCTGTGGGGTACTAGAGTCTTTGAGTATAATGGACTTCTTTAGATGCTCATAAGTGAAAAGCTTCAATTAAAAACAATTTCAAAATGGGTAGAAAACTGGAATATTGGGTTGGTATCAGTCAATGCCTTCAATAAAGATATGCTAAAGTTCTATTCAATGTAAAATGATATACTTAAGCAGTTTATTTATGTAGTTAAATGTCCAAAAATTGCTAAATGAAGCCCACTCAGAACTGTGGGACATGTCAGATCACAGAATGATTGGCAGAATTTGCTGCTAACTATGCACATAATATCCATTATTATTATTATTATTATTATTATTATTATTATTATTATTATTATTATTATTATTATTATTGTTGTTGTTGTTATTGTACATTTAATAAGGTGACATTTCATTATTCAATTCATATTCAATCATGCAGCATGAAGCTGAAATTCCACCTTAACTCTGTGCTGTAGTTACATTATAGCACCTGTAGCTTCTGCAGCATTAACTCCAGTCTGGTGAAACTCCAGTCTCATTGGTGCAGCTGTGTTGGTGGCTCAGAGTTTTCATTAGCACACGGAGCTTAACAAGGAGCTTTCCATAGCAGTTACAGTAGTTTTGGATGGTTAACTGAGCTTAACTGAGCCACCTACAGATGGCCTCGTCCAGGCAAACCTGTCAATAACATCATTTCGCAGTGTAACCATGATTATGATATTGTAGAATAGCATTCACTTCTGGAGTGTGTGCATCTGTATTAGAAGAGAGAAGACTTACTGCTGGAATTAGAGAGTGGTGAGAGGTTTGCAGTTTAGAGGTGAAAAACGAGATGGAAAATGGGCTCCTTTGTCATTAAAACATATGGGGATGGAAGAGGTTATACATCATACGACATCCAGCCAGAAGAGGCACTAAATCTTTTGTGGCTTCACTTTGAGAAATGATGCACTGTCCATGTTTTTCTCCGGTCACTCATATAAACATATGTAAGGTATATTGGATGATCCAGTATCTGGATCTTATCCAGAGTGAGTTACAAGGTTACTCATCTTACAGAGGAGGGTCAGAGTAGTGTTAGGAGTCTTGCCCAAGGACTCGTATCAGCGTAGCACAGCATAGTTGCCCAGACTGGAAATCGAACCCCGGTTTCCCGCATGGTGTAGTGACATGCTGCTGGTGTTATCTGTTGTGCCACACCAACCACATGTATAACAAAGCTTACAGTAACACCAGACTTCTATAGCTCATCATAAGAGCTTTTGAACAGAGAACCTGATTTAAATGGAAAAAAATGTAAATGTGTGAAATGTATAAAATGACCCTTGAGACACAGTGTTCAGAGACACTACAAAGCTCAGCACACGTCTCACTGTGATCATACTGTCAGAATGCTGTTCCTTAGAGAAAGTGGCCCTCAGCACGCGGCCGTGCACCAGCCTACCAGCCTTGTGCTTTCATGTTGTCCTTGCTAAGATTTGTCCTGCTTCAAAGTCAATGGCCAAGGCTGTAAAGGCAATACTAAAGAGATGTTCCACTGGAATCCCTTCACATGGCTTTCCAATACACGGTGCTTCAGCTGAGCTTCTCATAGTGTTTCAACCACATTTTGAGTTTATCGATTCTATTCAGAAGTGCTGAAAGCAAAACTCTTGTCTGTCGTCACTGCTGCTGAAGGCCTATTGTGTGTTCCACTCTCTTCGGGTTCACGGCTCTAGCATTTCAGTCTTTGCAGACAAAAGAACGGCATACCTTTCCTTCACAACATCAAATGGCAGCTCTAGAAATGCACGCACACACACAGACACACACACACGTGCACCCACACACTTTTCCCCATGGTATGGTGTCTGTTCTCACCAGCTTACACTTCACTGACAAGACCCAGAGATTTTAAAAGCTCTTGCTTGTTCACTGACGCAGAAAAACATTAAAATCAATGTAGACTTAATCCCCTAGAAAGTGTGACAACGTCTACTGGCACAAGACACTGTTAGCATTCTTTTCCATTAGACAGTCAACAACCAACTTCTCCAGAAAGGCAGCCATTAAAAGATAATTTGGGAACAGCATTAAAGCCACACAGTTGCAAGAACTATGCGACCTTGGAATTATCTGGATTTCTGTATTGATTACTTTTAAATATGGTCTAACTGTTGTCTAAGACATCCATCCACAGTGCAGGCTAGAAAAAGTGACTCCAATTCAGCCATTCCAAAATACAAAATCTTACACTTGTTCAACCATTCCTTAAAGTAAAGGGAAAGGTGCACAGTGACCCACACACAGACACCCACACACACACACACACACACACTTGGGGGCAGTAAGCATATGTTCCCAGAGTGGTGGGCAGCCCTATCCATAGTGCCCGGCAGACAGCTGGGGAGTTAAGTGCCTTGCTCCAGGGCACTTCAGTCATGCCCTACAAGTTCAGGGCAAACCGAATGTTCCAGTCAAACTGGCAACCTTCCATTCACAAGGCTGGTGCCCTAACCACCAGGGCATGGCTGCCCCTAAAGGGCTAAAGTCTCTTACATTCCCTCAATAATTGCCAGGCATCCAGGCCGTGAGGCAGAAAGGCAGCCCTAAACAATGATGCTCCATCCACCATGCTTAACAGTTGGCATGAGGCTTGAAGCTCTTGGAGAGAGGATCAACAGGATGCCCACTCCTAGGAACAGTAGCAATATTCCTCATTTGTAGTTTTTCAGAGGACTTATGTTCACCTGGATTTTTAGCAGTGCTTACTTGATTTTTTCCAGATTCATGTGTCACTGAGGTCTCGTTAAATCTGATTGCATTCAGACGTGATTCACATTAACAAAAATGTCTGAAGAAGAACGATTCATCAGTGATCAAGCACATCTGAACACGTCCAATCTAATCTATGTAATTAGAACATCTTCTGCCAGTTAGAGCTGGAAACACAGAAGTTCCTTTATTATCAGCATAAGAGGCTGGTGACCATCAATGTTGGTTGTGCTGTTCTGTTCTGTGTCAGGGGGTTATCCAATTAAAGTGGAACTTTTCTTTTTTTTTCAGATATAGATTTAAGCAAACATCAAATTTGCACAATCTTGCTATTTTTCCACATATATGAGCAAAGACATGGTAGTTGTATCAAAAGAGCTTCTTTAGAAATGCTGATGTAGTCAGGAACGGAAGCTTTTGTGCACCAATTAGCATTAAGCAAACAGAGAATCCAGTCCAGAAAATAACTCAACAGTGAGCTGCTTATGTGGAAACTGGTGTCTCAAAGGTTTTCAGTCACTATAAGCTTCACAAAAACACATGAAATGGTTATGAATAAACTGTCTAATACCTTAGACGCTGTTTTATGATACTGTGGACTAAAACAGAATATTGGACAAAAAGGGGTCAAATTTCATTTCTTTAAAAAAGTATTACATAAAAAACATTTAGGAGGACTGGTGGTTTTGAATAGCACATGTACGTGTACACTAAATGTGCAAATGTTTGTGGACACCCATTTTAAAAAATACATTCATTGTCTTTAAGTTGCACCACCTACTGACACAAATGTGCACACATACACACACACATTCAACATCCTAACCTCACTAACACTCTTAATACAATTAACCTCTGAATACAGTCAGATCCTAACACCTGTGTTCCTACATCTACTTGAAAGCCTTTTGCACAGTAAAGACAGTTACTCAAATATAAGCAGGAAACCCCCTTTTTAATACAATTGATTTCAGAAAAAAAGCCAGTGTCCCGATACTTTTGTCCATATAGCATATATAAATACAAAATAAAAAGTATATAAGCCTCCTTACTCTAAACTTAGCGTTTCACATCACATCACTCTGAATGGCTTCATTTACATCTCAATGACTGAATTATGCAAAAATTCAGAAAATAGGTGGAATTCCCCTTTAAGCCTTGTATCTGCGCGCTGTGGGAAATGGGCTGTTGAAGCTTAGGCAACTGACCCTTCATAAGCCTTTATTCCATTTATGCTATTATTGCAGGCTGTCTACCAGGATCGGCTTTCAGCCGCCTTGTAATTCTGTTCTTTAGTGTGTGAAACTGGTCTTAGATCAGTGCATACTCTTAACAATTCTATATATAGGTATATGACCCCAGGTGCTTCTTAGAGCTGATAGAAGATTGAATTTCGTCCCGTGTGGAATTACATATCAAAGCTCTAGTGTACCTTCAGAGATGTTCCTAACATAGTGTAAAAGTGAGGTTTCACCAAAATGCCTCAAAGTATCACAGCGTTTATATTTGATTAAAGCTGGTTAATGGTGCTGGTGTTCTTGAACGATTGGAGGACAGTCATTCCTGCATGAGGCTTTGTTGGCTCGCTACCGCAGCAGCTGCATTGGGTTTAGTTGAGTGTTTCAAGTAAAATATATGTTTTTATGGATAAATTAGGCCATCATTTGCATGTGATATGTAAATGAGGGGTTACTGCTCATTTCCCCTCAGCACACGAATCAGATGTGGAGGAGTTTGAGTGTCATTCCAGGCTCTCTAATCTGTACTTCATTTTGAGTCCATCTTTGATGAATAAGGGCCGTTAGGATTATCTGGGGGACAGAAGTGATATTTGAAGCACCACCAAAAACAGCTTTTCTCATTATTTAACATATACTGATCCAATAGGAGTAGAGGGAAGAAAGACTGAGTCGACCTGTAAGAGTTCTGGACTGTTTCTCTATTAAAGCCCATTTTGCTCTTATTCTGGAACATTACCAGGTTACACTGACTGCTATTTCTGGGACGTTGCGTCACTTAAACACATCTGTACTGTAGTCTTGGTAAACAGGATGTGATGTTGATGTCCTCAGCATGAACAGCCAATAGCTCCTTCATTACTGAGTCATAAATAAAAAGACTTTTTTCTCCAGAAAACTGAAAACTCAACTGTAAAAACAAATGCTGCACAAGCATTTTGCGTTGCTGGCCATGCCTTAGTGTCTTTGGCTCCTGCTGCAGCAATATCGGCTTGGTCAGCGTACTGGGAGAAATGGGAAAAATCAGGAATTTTGATCAATTACGGCAATCATATTTTGTTCTCTGTTCAACAACATTTAGAAAATGTAGAGACTGTTGGGCAAAACCCTGATATCCACTGGATATACAACAACCTAACTTTACTGAGTAGTTGCTAGTTTTCTACTGGTGCATGTGCAGCCCACTCTCTGGTACCGACTGCTGCATTCATTTCTTTTTGATTACATAATATCTATCTGATCTTAAATTAAGTTTGTTGAAATATCTATACAAATTGAATTTTTTACTTTGCATAACAGAAAACAGCATTTTTGACTGACAGACTTTTTTGCTTGTGCCACATCATTTTTGTGCCAAAAAGGCCAGCAGAGTAGAGTTTTGCCATTTTCTCTGCATTTATCTGTGTATTTCTTTATTTATCTCATACAAAATACAATTGCCAAACTAAAGAAAGCAAATAAGCCTTTAAACATGAGAAACGGAATGAACATCCACTGCTGGCTGCAATCTGAACATCACTGTATCTCCGAGTAATGTATCAGCTTCTGTTCACACATATCTACCTGCATTTTGAGTCTGGCTTGTGTTTATACTGAACCCCATCCTGCACAATTACTGTTAAAACTAATTTAAATGTGGAAGAATTTAACCAAAAGCGTCCAAATTTAATTTAATTATTTGTTTAAAATATAGACTTTTTGCATCTACAGGGAAAAGCACTTCTTACTCTTAAAAATAAAGGCATTTAAGGGATTCATTGAGCGATAGCATTGTATTTTGTTCTCCGTTCAACACATTTAGGAAATGTAATTTCAGGAATTTTCATCGCTCTATTGAATTCACAGAGTGGTACTTACTCACTTACATAATATCATTCACATCTTAAATGTATATTTGCTGAAATATCTATACAAATTGGAAGGTAATTTTTGATTGACAGACCCCTAGCATTACCAACGCCGCCCAATAGGGGGCCTCGGCCCTCAGGTTGAAAACCAATGCCATAGAGAAAGTGTAGTTTCTCTTGATCTTGAGAAGGTTCTTCATATTTACACATCTCTACTATAAACATTTTTTCTATGAACGTCTTTTATGGCATCACTCAACAACCCTTTTGAAGCACCTTATTTTAAAAATTTTGTAATAACGTTTAAAATGTCTTTTACATCTTGTAAAGACAATATTTTTGATAAAAGCTATTTTTTGTCCTTTTAGCCATCCCCAAAGTGATAATAGAGCCTCCCAGACCTGGAAAAACAACACCCAGCAACAACAACAGGATTCCAGATGCTGACCAGAAGAGGACCACCACTACTGTCCGACCACCAGTCACTGCCAAGAGGATTTCCCCAACAACACCATCTACCACCACCACCACCACCACCACCAAAGCAACTCCACCACCTAAAAAACCCAACATCCCAACCCGCAAGCCCCCTGTTCCCACTCGCAGACCCCCAGTCATCACCCAAAAACCATACATCCCACCTCGGAGACCTCCCACCACCAAAGCACCAGTGCCCACACCAAAGGTTCCTCTGATCCCTACACGCAGGCCTCCTATCCCACCAGACACCTCAATAGACAACAACATCCATAAGGACACTGAGAAACAAAGAGGAGATGTCCACAGTAAGTATGGGACAGGAGATCTGGCTCACATTACACCTCATTTTATATCCCTGAATGTTTGTGACAGAGATGGGGATTTCAGGTCCAGCTGGGAATTTTCCACATCTTTTAAAGGGTCTGTGATACATATACCACCATGGGTTCTTATGGGTTAATTGGTTGCTGGAGTCACATTCAAGAGATATGGAAATGCAGAGTGTCAACAGCTGTACATCTTCCTGTCTAGATGTTAACAGACCACTCGAGACAGATATTAATGTCTTGTAGGAACTGAGCCAATGTCTGTAGGATAACTGGTCTAGAATCTGGACATTTTGTGGAAGTTCCTTCTAAAGTTCTTCACACTCTCGTCCGATTTCCACAAAGGGTTTTATAAAGAATCATCCATTGAACAGTTCTTCTATGGAACCATTCAGAGAACACCTTTTTGGCTCAAGGAGAAGTTGCTGCCTGGGTGCTGAGGTTGTAGACCACCTACCCCCTACACAAGGTGATCTTAAGGAAAAAAAAATTATTACAGCTCAAATTTAGTTTGGTTCTATTATCTTGGTACTGTTTATTATTAATAACATGCAATTCGTATTATTCTTAATAATACAATTATTTATTTACATTTGAAAGTAGCCTACTAATGTTATTTTAGCCAATAAATGAGAGAGAATATTATAGCAACAGCAATAAGAAATCATGAATACATTCTTTGCTTACAAAGGACGCTACCAACACAACAGCCTGAGTCAAAACGGAAAGCATGTGCAATGGGACGACCTTATATAGTCAGTCAGGTACGATGATAAGGCCCTTTCTGGCTTGCGTCACATGCACAGCTAAACATGAAACTATCCATCATGATTCCTGTAAGTTGATTCCATCTTCTTGCAAATATGTTTTGATGATGAATGTAGGTTGAAGCTGTGAAGTCTAGCTGGTGCTATGACACAGACATTCAGTCTCCCATTAGTGGGAGTGTTATGATTGGAGTGAAATCCTCCTTAGCCATGTGAGAGTTGATGTAATGGGTGCACTTAAGTGGCTTATTATTAAAAGCAATGCAGCTTAAAATATGATAAAATACAATTTTAATAAATAAGTATTAATAATGGAAATACCAGTAATATTCTTTAGTGCATACTATTGTTGCCAAGCAACCACGGATCATTAAAGAAAATGGTATATTGCAGTCATTTGAACATTTTGATTTGCTTTTTAATAATATAACACCATGGCAGCATTTAATTGAGAAATCTTTGGCTTATAAGTAGTTTTTGCTTACCGAATTACCCCCACGGCACTAATGATCATTTCCATTAGCCTCTCTGTGCAGTTCTGAGTTTTAGCCTTCAGGCTCCCAAACTATGCCCTGCATAGGTGATGAAATAATGTCTCCTGCATCCAAATAGCACATAATATATCTAACAAAAGGTCATTCGAGATCCAGCCTTAATGCTCTATATAAGGAGTTCAGATCCATTTAAGATTCAGCCAGAGTTTAATACTACTTGAAGGCAAAACCTTTTTACGCTGATAAGATGTTCAAGTAGAGTATTTCTTACTCTCATATTCCAGTTTTACATCAAATCATGTTCAGAATGTGCCAAAGACAAATCGTTGGCATTAATGAAGAGTTTAGCCTGTTATTTATGTAGTTATGTGTTGTTTACTTAAACTGATGACTTCATTTTACAAGATTTAGGAGTGTTGCTATGGTAACTGTAGTTTTGTTGTCTTCCCCACCCCCTTCTTCTTCTTCTCTCTCAAACCTCATGAGTTTTTCTCTCTTTATTCTTTATCACTCACTGTTTTGTTTGTGGTGAAACTATTATTCTGTCCTTTTCCATTATATTATATGATTACAGTACATAGCGGTTTCATTTTCACCAAAAGGTTGTCAATATTGATCAGAATAATAGATTCATTTCAATTAATTGAGCAGCCCATAATTTTTGTTTTTTTATACACACATCTTCTGTAAATAATTTAAGTTTAAAATACTAATGCAACAGATGTCAAAATCCTTTCATTTCCCAGTAGAGATTGGGTCAGAACTGTTTCAATGTATTATATGACCTTCTATTAATGCATTTGAGTGGCTGAATGGGTTGGAACAGAAATTGTGGAGCATTGGGTGGGGGGTGTGGGGGGATGGAGGTTATGAAACAACATTTTTCATAACTTAATGAAAAGAAAGTTAAACACAAAAAAACAGGTATAATGTAAGTGCTATGTATGTTGTAGTCAGAAATGTAAATGTTCGTTGCATAAATGTGGCCTCAAACATTCAATATTGGACTGACTAATACAATAGATAGATAGATAGATAGATAGATAGATAGATAGATAGATAGATAGATAGATAGATAGATAAACATGGGTACTTCAAAACGCATTGAAAGGCTCTTGTACCTCAATAAGCTAAAGCCACAGTGACAAGCCTATGTACAGCCATGAAATTACTGACAAATGTAGCAAAACATGGTCCGGTAGCTGGTTGTGTTTAATAAAGTGTCTGCTTAATCTGTTTAATCAGAAATAATCTGCCAGAGAACCTCAGTCTCAGGACAGTGGTTTAATTCATGTGACGTGACGTGAGTGGGAATAAGGGGCCCGGCTTAAAATCTGTAATAACAAGGCCGGCAGTCAGCATGCTTAGTCAGCTTGGACGAGTATGATAATGATGTTTTGCTGTCAGCCAATCAATGATCTTTCGGGAAAATAAACTGCTCGTAATTACATTACAACAATCAGCGGACACGCCTTCAGAATCCTGAAGAGCACAGAGCTGACGTTCCTCTTTCAGTACAAATCTATACTTCATTTTCGTAGAGTGCATACATGTGTTCTGTCTTTGTTGCGTTTTCTCACCATGCTGAACTCGTGCTGATCAATGACGTGCAAACAGTGGTGTGAAGCGGCCACTGTGACCTGTGCATCATGTCATCTACTGTTGACAAAAGATTGGTTCCAAAATCAATGGAGCCGAATTTGTGTCCGTCAGTTTGTCTGTCACAAGAAACAAGAAAGAGCAGTTCACCAGTAGGTGAAGCAGCAGTTTTGTTTAGGAAATGGAAAATTGCATCTGAAATCCCCTCCTTCCAGATGGCGGCACGTAATGAGAACAGAAACAACAGCTACAGCGATTACATTACCGGCCGGCAGTGCCAAAGGACATCAATCAATTACCTAGTGCTCCAACCAGAGCCTTGTCGTACTGGTTGAAGGGATCTTGTGGCTGTGATGTTAGGCAAAGAAAGAAGAAGCTCATTATAAGAAAGGCAGAATTTGATTAGAAACTATAATTATGGCGTGAAGCAGTGGAGGCAGCATTGCTAACGGCAGCGGTTCCTTAACACCTGTAGTGGACCGTAATGACTGTGCGAGAGAGTTTGTTTATTTCATGGCTTATTTCTTCATGCTGGAAGGGGAGAGTGTCTTGTGAATACTGTTTCCAGCGAGACGATAGGGAGGTAATTGAAATCAATGAAGTAATCACACATTGTGACCCGTTAGGCATGGCTTATCTCCTTGCTGTTCTCCTGCCCTGTAATTGGCACATATACACGGAGCAGTGAAATGTCACCAACCCCCAGGTGCTCGTCCCTCTTTTGGGACAGGAGAGATTGAGAGGGCAGCTTGTCCTGCCTCGAGCATTTGTTTATCTCCTCTGAGCACCGCTCTGTTTGACTTTCCAAATATTTGCGATGAAGGAAAAGGCAATGAATAGGAAGGAGGTTTAAGAAAGATGGAGAGCCGCGATCAAAAAGCAATCTAAATTGAGAAAGAGAGCCAAAGCCACCTGCATGAAAACCTGCATCAGTCTGCTGGGCCTGATCTGCATCTGACCTCACAGTCTCAGACCTCGTCACACTTCAACGCATTTCCACAATAAGAATTGAATTTAATTTGTATTTAGATTTGAAGTTTGATGGACAAAACGCAGCAGCAAAACCGGAGCAGAATCAAAAGAAACTCTTCTAGCTGCTTAAAATGGAAAAAGTAGATTTGTTTTAATTAGAAAAGATAATAAAATAATAAGAAATAGTGAAAATAAAATAAGAAAATAATGAGAAATCAGCCCAAAACAATGACATATGATTCCATAATAATTAGATAGCATCTCAGAAGACTGACTTAGTATCTTGAAGTAATAAAATAGCAGTTCAATTAATAATAATAATAATAATAATAATAATAATAATAATAATAATAATGATGAACCATTTCATGAATACATTATGACAACATAAAGGATTTCTACCAAACTATTTCATTCTTCTTTCAGACTTTTAAAACTATTGAGTTATTCTTGTCTGTGAGTTTCTTATAAGTGTAACCTACATGTGATATTTCATTAATGGCTCAATGAATGGAACAATCACATTTCTTTTTACAAATAAATGAACTTAAAATTAAAATGTAAACAAATTTTATGCTAATATTAGGTTTTAACTTGTACTGATCTGGTCCATTTTCCCCGTGTTTTAACAACGAATAAATGAATAAATGAATGAAGTCCCCACAAACACTTGAGGAATGAAATGTCAAACAACCTGTTAAAATAAGATGATGCAGTGAGCTGACAGTTATTACTGACTGCAGTTACTTTGTATAACTGATCTATCAAACTGTATTATTATATAATACCAATTCTATATAGTGATTGCATCTCATAATAATAATAATAGTGATTACAATAATAGTTACAGTAATGATGTTAAAATCTTGAGGATCAGTTGGAAATGAGGCAACTTTGTTGGCAACTTAGTGGAACTGCTCTTTAAGATGAACATTAGGATATTGTTTCTTCCTCTATATCTGATCCAGCATTTTCTGCTGATATCGATACAGGCACTAATAATATATTTTAATTTTGGCCAGGCCTAATTCAGACCATCATGTTCCCTCTTTGTGAAACTGCTTCATTCAGGCCATAAACCCAGTAATATATTAATAACCCATATTTCACTTATTATATTAGGTATTTGATGCTTGGTTTTGAGCTCACTCTTTATGGATGGATTATTAGGCTGGCTTCTTTTCTTCAGAATTCATTGTTCATGAAGGCAGAGGTGACATTTTACTTCATCATTCAGCCTTCGCCCAGTTGTCCTGCCATTACTCCAGACTTGGAAGCCTCTCAAACATATTTCTCCCGCAGTGCGATAAGCAATGAGCACTTGCCAGGGCATTGCTGCTCTACATAAAACTCGCTTACGGCTTTCTGCTCGGCCTTTGGCTTTAGAAACACTGTCCAATTAGCAATAAAAGATGCAGTAATAGCACAGTCAACAGTGTCAACAGAAGAGTTATTTGCAATGACAATCCTGTCCTTGAAAACGGATGCTGCCAAACAGAAGGATTCTCATGGCCAGGGATTTAGTGGAGTGAAGTGAATGAGAGATTTATCGAACCGTTAAAGCAGCAGCTTTGTGTCGGTGTGCACCTGTGTCTACACTAGTGGATGTACTTCCAATCCATCATTTGCACATGAAGAAAGTACATTACAGCACTGAGGTTATTGGAAGAGAGCTGTGAGCTATGAGGGCAGTACAGTACAGAGTACAGTGAGGTGCAGAAGTCTGAGAAAATGTACGGTGAAACCATTTAGCTGGACGTGTTAAAAAGCTCGGAAGGCCGGTATTCCACTGCTGTCACGAAATTTCTTTTATCTCCAGAACTTTACAAGATAATGAAAAAAAAAACTTTCTAACTTTTAATGGAAAATATTCATTCAGAGGTCATTTTGGAGCATTTCTGTTGGTCCATTTAAAGAACAGTTCCCAGATCCACGTTATGTCAAAATGGAAAAAACTGTTTTGACAGTAATTATTTATGGTTCTCATCTTAACAGGTAGTTTATCTGATCGGTGCTTCATTAATGTAACTCTGATGAACAAATCCATAGATACCGTGTCTGGAGTTCACAACAACTACATTCTACTTCATTCTAATGAATACAAATAAACACCAATGCAGGCATTTATTATTATACTGCCTCGAAACAAACTTCAGATCCTGAATCTTTATTTTTTTATTCTTTATAGTACCACGAAATCACGGCCAGAACAACTTCCTTGGTAACGGTTTTGATATCGAACTGGGTACCACAGAGGAAGAAGTAAGAGATGACCCAGGTAAGTGAGCTCATGTCTCTGTAGACCAGTTTGGTCCCATTTTCCATCCCCTGCTGTCAATAGTGTCAACATCTCAGCTTTGCAGAAGATCAATACAGCGTCAGCACAAGCAATACTGTAAAGGTTGACCAGTCATTTTGTATTTCTGTAAGTCAGAGTCTTTAATGAAGAGTAAAGTTTGCGTTTTACATTATAAAAACATTTCACGATTAAATGACCAAACAGTCCAAAATACGGTAATGATACCCTGTTACTTTTAATTATGTCATTTAATGATGTGCAAAAGTAATTCATTTTTTCTTCCAAAATTTAAAGGTACTGTCAAAGATTTTATGCTTTATTGGAGTAACTGTCTCTACTGTCCAGGGAAGGCTTTCTGTTAGATTTTGAAGCATTGGTATGAAGATTTGATTGCATTCAGTGACCAGAGCGTTATTGAGGTCAGGATGTTGAATGATTACAACCCCTCCTCATTTCCGACTGACCCAGAATGTAATGGATAGAGCACTATCATTCCAGAGAACACAGTTCCACTGCTCCACAGCTGAGTGCTGGGAGGCTTTATATCCCTTCAGCTGATGCCAGAATGTCCATGTTTAGTCCTATTCTAGTGGCAATACTTATCTACAGGCACTAGACAAGCTGTGTGTGCATTTGCATCCGTGTCACTAATGGGTGCAGCTTAAAGTAGCTGAATGCATTCATTAGAAGGGATGTCCACAAACTTTTGTACATATACTGTAGTGTATCACCCTGTCTGTGTATACAGCTCTGGAAATGAAAAGACCACTCCAGGTTTTTCTTTAAATCAGCTTCATATTTAACCCATCCACACACAGTGATACACACACTTACACACTCGTGAAATCACACACTAGGGTGAGCACATGTGCTCTGAGCAGTGGGCAGCCCTATCCACAGTGCCCACGGAGCAGATGGGGACTTAAGTGCTTGACAGTTCAGGAATTTGAACCGACAACCTTTCCATAACCACCAGACCCCGGCTGCCATTACACAGGGGATGTCATTTCTATCCAAAATGGTGTATTTTATTTTTGATATTGGTGAGAAATGTTGTCAAAGCTTTATGTAATGAAATAAGAAAGTTTATTTTACTAAAACGTGTCTGTAAATAATAAAACAGGAGAAACTGGTCATGTGGAGTCGGCTCTTAACGTTTCTAGTCTAGCTGTGTAACTGATGTTACTCGACTGAATCTCCTACACACTCATCTAAAGGTGCTACAAAGGTTTCTTTGAGCAATGCCAAAGAAAAACCACTTGTATTAAGGTTTTATGTCTTTATTCCTTTAAATAACTCTTTGTAGCACTAACTCTCTGACCTGGTTTCTGGTCAGAGATAATGCATAGTCTTGGAAATTGCACATATTTCTAATGCAGACTCCTTTTTTAGTCTAGAACAAGGTTTAATCTGTGTCCGGGCAGTCGTCCCAGGTCGTTATCCGCTGTGTCATGTGCAAACAGTTAAAAATGAGGTCAAAGAACCGAAATTTGCTAATGATTTCATTCCACCACTCAGCACTAACACCGAATCAGGAGTTTGGCATGCAGGGAGCTTTCATTGGCTCATGGAAGAATATGAATATCCATTTCTATGACATAGTGATGGATGTGAGGCTGATTCCTATTTCAAACTCATGTTTAGCTGCATTTCTGGTGAATCCAGTGACTTAAGCATTTATGCATTTTTGAACCGTTTTGTCATACTGTTCCGCAGAGGCCGGATATCTGAGCTGCTCATTTGATCACGGGCTTTGTGGCTGGATCCAGGTCCGAGAAGGAGACGTGCATTGGGAGACAGTACCAGACCCCTCAGGTAATCTATTTACTGAGCTGCCTTTACGGGAATCCATTAACCACAATATTTTGGCAGAAAAATCTGATTTTAGCCAAGACGTGTTTGTGAAATAAATGTTCCTTTAACATCTTCAGGTTTGCTCTGAGGCTACAAGGCCAGTGTAGCTAACAAGCAATGGAGGCTTGTGGCCATCAGCTTGCGTTTTATGAATAGCACTGGATCCCTATACTATCCCTATACTTCCCAACACGTTGCATTGTGTGGGATGCAGAAGACACTTTGGAATCTAATGTGAACATCCAAGGTGTCCAGACTGATACATATGATCTGTACAAATCTGTACCGAACCACCTCCAAATTTAACATTTAACTCTCCAGACTATCAAAATAGAAATGCAAAAATCAGATGTAGGCTGGCAGTCTGAATTAACTTTAATATGAATGAGCAGAGCGAAACTGCAGTTGGCTGAATATGTGGCTTTATGTAAATGCTTTGGTTTTTATATCATAACAAAAAAAAATATTAAACACAGACAGTTAATGCAGCTTTATTTTACATATTAGATTTATAAACAGTTTTATAGATTATAGATCCATACAGCCGTACATAAAGAGCATAACCATATTAGGGTAAAGAGCAAAAGCTACTTTGACAAAAATATTTTTCTATTAGAACGTAAATGACTAGATTGAGACTGAGAACATTCCACCAACTAGAAGGGAAGCGTCCTGTGAACACTGATGAACACTGGATGACCAACAAAGACTGGCCACAAAGAGGTGGAGCAACTAGGGAGGAGTGTCTAATGGAGTGCACACAGTGTTTAAATCACCCACATAATACCTGCTGTGTGGTGGTCCTGTAGGGTCCTGACCATTGAAGATCAGAAGGATAACAAAGTATGCAGAGTAACAGATGACCTACTGGATGGATGGATGGATGGCTGGATGGATGGATGGATGAACACAGCACAATGAATAACAAGAGCAAAAATAACACAAAACTCAGGCCTTAAGATACACAATAAGTAATAGATATGCAATAACTAAAACTACGGAACTACAGAACAGAAGTGGCCAATTATGAATATTAAATATGTAATTGCATAAACATTATGTTTCAATTATGACAATTCAGTACAGATTAAGCCTCAGTAAGCCTGTCTGTTGTGCACATGTAAAGGTAAAGTATCTGTGCAAAGATATAAATAGAGGATGTGAATATGGTCTGTGCAGAGAGATATGAATAAAAGATCTGAATAATGTCTGTGCAGTGAGATTATGGACAGAAGAGCAATAATGTCCAGCCATTCAGTGAGTCTGTCAGTTATGCACACATGCAGATTCAGTGTCAGTGCATAGAAGTTCATGTCCAGCCATATTCAGTGAACATGTTCTGTAAGTGGCTCAGTGTGTGGAACTACACAGAACTACAAAGAGCTCTTCTATGGAAAGAGGAGCTGATAAAATGGCCATGATCTTATGGCTGATCTGTATATCTTGTCCAGCTATCAAAAATAATCACAGACTGGTTTTTGTAACCACGGTGTTTAACTGGCTGTGTTTTAGGTGGCAAGTATCTGACCATCTCGGAGGTGCTGGGTAAACGGAATGGACGCGGCGCTCAGCTGGTCCTCCCCCTGACCACACCCTGGATTGAGGGCAACCTGTGCTTGGCTTTCCGACACATGATGGCAGGCCACCATGTGGGCATGCTGCAGGTGTTTGTGCAGAAGGGAAGGCAGCACAGCCCGGCCGTGTGGGGTCGAACAGGAGGGAACGGCTGGAGGTCCACACAGATCACACTGTGGGGCAACGGGCTGGAAAGTGTGAGTACACGCTAAATTAGCCTCGGAGAGATTGCAGTGCAGAATTGAAGGAGTATTTCACAGAGCATTGGTGACAGAGTGGCTGAGAATGCCATTTATCTTTCAGCTCGTGTGCATAAAGGTAACTGGAGCCTGCTGCTGTTCACTGATTGGGAGAAGCAGAAATATTGCTTAGGAACATTTCCTAACTCGCAGTTGAGGTTTAAACACACTGATCAGATGAGCACATGAAGACACAGCTCCAGGCAGTTTGCATCCTAGTGTTAAATAGTGTTACTGCACTGGACTAGTCCTGTGTCTAATATCAAAATTTTAATCACAGTAACTCTGGTTATATTTGCTCAAATGATGTTATGGTTAAAATAGCAGGAGACAAGCATCAGAGTGTATTTATTACTTGCAACATTTCAGGGCCACTTTCATGGTGTGAGCTCCCACCCTGCTGAACATGGGAATCATGTGATTTACACAGGCTGACACCGACACCCAGAGAGAGAAACAGTGGTTAGGTCTTCCAGGCAAAGACTGCATATATCTCAGGCCCTTTATGCAGACGCATTTTTAAAGATGGAAAAAAGAGACAAGATGAAACAGATTTTATGAGGCCCTTTGTGTCATATATAACATACCAATGCCGTCGCACAAAAAACATGGTTTAAAAAAGTCTTCCGGCAGCTGTTCTTCAGATTGTGTCACATTTATTGTTATGATGAGTGGATTAATATAACTATTAACATAAACACCGCTAAGTGATAGCAAAAAGACACCCTGAAACAAAGGGGCTACTTATACACAGTGACTAGACACACCTGGAGAAGATGGTGAGAGGGCAGGGCTACAAAGAAGAACAGTTGGGAACACTAACGACATGGTGGAGCTAGGGCAGAGACAAGACAGGAAACACAACAGAGCCGTGTGCTGGAAAAGCACATGGCAAAACAAAACTAAACAAGACTGGACAAGAAACAGAATGTAAACAAGGCTGGACAGAAGCACGACACTATGGTTACATTGACACTAAGGTTTCAACATTCACTTTCAATGAAATTTAAGGTTTTTTACATTGACTTCCATTGAAAGTTAAGGTTTATACATTCACTTCCATTGAAATTCATACAGTGGACAGAAATATATATAGATTTTCATATTGACTTCGGTTGAAGGTAAAGTTTTTCATATTGACTTGCATGGAAAGTAAAAGTTTTTCCTTCGTTAAAGTTGCTTTTTCCAAGACAAGGTTTTTGCATGATGTGAACAACATACAGAGCCAGTGCATCAAACACAGTATCAGTTGTAATGTCTTGTTTTCATTCAAACGAGGATTCTTATTTCAGTAGAGGCTCTCAAGGGCAATTGGAACTGCTGGTTGATTGTCCATAGATTTGTCCATAGCTGTCATTGATTTGCTGAGTGTTTTGCATTAAATGTTGAGCAGCATCAGCCTGCACTTTAAAAGATGGTCCAAAGTGTCAGTCTAGAAAAAGTGCAGTTTGGCTTAAAAATATGAAATAATAATTGATGAAATGAAAACATAATTAATATGTTATTATATTTAATGTGTTCGCTTTGACAGTCATAGAAATTAGACAAAATGATCTATCATTTCTTCCCCATTTACATAAATCAAGCATTTTGAAAGTTTGCAATTCATTTATTTCAATACTTTGACAGAATTTCGCAACTTTGAGTGAGAAATGATTTCTATTCAATTACAGCCTGCTTTTGTTATGGATAATAAGGTTAATAACATTATTGCCCGTAGTCCTCACTGTGTGTCATTCTCACTGACGAAGTGACAGCTGTACCATTTTCTTCATGCAATGTTGCGAGGCTCATCACATCAAATCTTCATTTCCTTAGGTGTAAGGAAGGAACTGAAATGAAGATTGCTTATTAAATTAATATTATTCTTACAAAAAGCCAATGAGTTCTTCAGCAGCCTACAGCCATTTTCACATGTCTGCCTTGTGTGCCAGTGCCTGACATGACATGAGTCGACCTGACACATGTCAGGTAATCAGCACCTGTAAAATCATGTCCTGGAGCTGAAACAGGAGAAAAATGGCTGGATGAGAACCCTAAAGGACTGATTTGGAAAGAGCTCTGTTTAGCACTATTTAAAATATCATTGTCTTTATCATAATCATTATTAGAGTAGTTGAGGAGCTTTTAATTGTCATTTTTTGATTTTCAATTTACAATCCTTAATTTACCTCCATTAAGCAATAAATGATTCCCTAAAAAGGGCCTTTTATAATATTTTATATTATTTTATTTCAGTAATATTTCTGTTTTCAGTTCATTTTTTCTCAAAGCTTCTGACAATTTACTGCTAAGCTTTGCATGCAATTGAGGTCAGTGAACCATTTCAGTTCACTGGACTCAAAATGAGGAAAAAGATTGGAAGAGGGCTCAGAGTGGCTCAGTGGCATCACAGGTTCAAATCCTGGGTCATGCTGCTTGCCATCGGCTGCCAGAATGCAAAAGAGCAAAATTGGCCATGCTCTCTCTGGTGGTGGATGGCACTCTCTCTCTCGCTCCACATTACACCCAGTGTGACGCTGGCCAGCACAGGCGTCTGTTAGCCATTGTGTTGGAGCAATGCCAAGCAATGATGCAATGGTGGCAGTTCAAAAAGAGGGATCATTGAACTTCATATGTATTGGAGGAGGCATGTGCTTGTGTTTACCCTCGTTGTGTCAGGAGCATCATATGTGACGGGGGAGAGTCCTTCAAATTGGGACTGAAAAATTGGGATTCAATTATATAAAGTGGAAGAAAACCTGACCAGTAGAGTACATATTTATAATTGTGTTATTAATTACACATTTGTTTGTGTAATGTAGATGTAGATGCTGGTGTTCAGTAGTGGGTCACCTCCTTTCCTGAAGTAGAATGGGTTTGATTCCCCCGATGGGCAAGCACACCACACTACTTCATTTGCAGCCTCTTCTTTATCCCCATCAACATTCAACTCTGTGGTTTCCATTGTGGAGCTTCTTCAGTTCCTGGTCATCAACCATATATATAATGGAAGTGAACACAACCTTCACAGCCATGAAAACACAGCAGACAATGTTCTTCCTGAGGCAGGTGAAGAAATTCATAACCATCTGGTTTAGATCGTCCACTTCACAAGAACAGGCCAAACTTCAGCGCATAATCAGAAGAGGAGACTGGGACACTGGGTGTTCTCTGCCAGTGTTTCAGGACATTTACAACAGCAGAGTCATGAAGTGCCCTGGCAAGATTATATCTGACCCCTCTCACCCTGGACACCATCTCCTCCAGCCACTTCCCTCGGGTAAAGGACTCAGGGTAATTGAAGACAGCAAGCCAGACACACGGCTTTTTCCTGAGACCAGTGGACAGCTCGCACTTTTAACACTTACTGTGACTCAGAACTCCATCCTGTACCATAAATGCACTTTTTTACATCCTTTTCATAAAAATCTGTAAAATCTCAGGTCTGCATATACGTGCAGTTCTGAAATCTGTAAACTGGCTTCCAGTTTGTTTGTTTGTTTGTTTTTTTGAATCTTAAAGCAAACTCCAGACCACCAATTCCAGGAGAACCAGAGATTGGCTCTGTGGACTGCTCTAGGGCTCAAAGACAGCTTTCACACTTGATCAAATGAACCCTAGCTGATCTCTGGTGCTTCTGGAATCGAAGGTCTGGCATTCGCTTGAAGCAGACTCTGGCTCTGTCTGTGGAAAGTGTGGAATTATCCCCTCTCAGCACTGCATGTAGGGATATGAATTTGTCACATGAATATTTCAGCTCATCACCTGCAAGGCTAAAAACCTCCTTGAAGAAAAGCTCCTCGTTTGCCGGTGTTCCTCCACTGTCAATTGCCACGACACCAGAAAGCGCTGTTCTTCAGACTTGAGTGTTTGTATCCAAAGAACATAACAGTGATGAACGGATGAACCTCGGCCCTCCCATTTTGCTCAGATTCATGCAGAAAAGCAGTGTTTGAAACTGACAACAATCCATGCCTCGAATCAAGCTCTTCTGTGTGAAAGCATACCAGCAACGAAGATCCAAAACTTGGTCCTCATTGTGAGTTTATGGATTAGGGACAAGTGTGAAAACACCTTAAAATGCTGCTGCTAGTCTATCGGTCAGTTAATGGTTCCAGCCCAGAATACATCACTGATGGGTTTAAAGAGTATAAACCAAGTAGGTCTCTGGATCAACTTAGGTCAGATAGTAGTTCAGAACCAGTCTAAATAGGGTGACAATATTGCAACAATCCAGATCTTACATGTGCACCAGATGTAGGGATTGAGCTTTAAATTCAGGTTAAAACTTTTTATTTATTTTTTATTATTTATTCAAAACTCTTTTAATTAAATGTTCCATGAATTCTAATTACATATTTTAATGCATTGTCACTTGTATTGCTTTTTATTAATGGTATCTATGAGGGACTGAGGTGCTAGATCTTTGGATGTCATACGCTGTGATACCTATTCTTTCTTTTGTGTGCTTATATAACACACACTGGATTGCCAGCATGTATTAAAGGAATCGCTACTGTGTATGAAAGGTGCTACACAAATAAACATGCCCTGCTTTGCCTAGTTGGAATACAACAGTCTGTGCTCATGTCTGGACTGTTTATTGTACATCATTTGTGTGTGCACCATATGTGTAATATAATTTATACCTAACCTCATATGTGTTACATATCCAAATTAAGTGATTTTTTTTGGTGAGACCACCAGCCGAGACCCATATGGTTCTGAAAATAAATACTAGACAAGTCTTAGAAGATTCCTAGACGGTGGAAAAAAGCATCATCATGAAAAAAATGGTGTTAAACAGCATTGAAAATGATTTCTTCAAACATTCAGCAACCCTGAACTTAAAATTCACAAGATCAAGAAGATCTGTCATTTACCTGCTCATAGAGCTGACTGATGTACCTGCTGTTACAGGTGATACTGAAGGGTGAACGGCGGAGAGGTCGGACTGGTGAGATGGCTCTGGATGACATCAGCCTGAGGAAAGGTGCTTGTCAGGAAGAGCACAACCTGAGGAGGCTCTAACCCCATCACACACATGGACTCCTCACCTTAACGCTGCAGCGGCCCACAGGGAGGGACATGCTTTTCCTGGCAGATCCCTGGAGGTCCTGGGAGCGTTTCCTCCAGCCTCCTGCCCAGGCTGCCAGTGCATGCTCCAGTAGCCAAGTGCTTCATGCCTACAGCACTCAGATCAAATTGTGAATATGGCTAAACAAAATTGGGGGGAGGGGGTGTGTGTGCCAATTTTTGTAAATGTTTTTCCAGTTGAATTCAAGCCCTATTATACAGTATAGTGGAATGGAACAAGTTGTGCTGTGGTCACATACATGCTCTTAAGACTGCCTTTTCAAAAGCCTTAAACTAGCCAATAAGAGCATCTTGTGCTTTATTAGAGCACTTATGTGCATTTCACGAGACAACCAGTTTCCATTGTACTATTGTAAATGTATTTGTGTGTATATAGCTATATATAGTATATATATATATATATATATATATATATATTTCAAGACCCTGTGTATGCTTTGCTGGTGCATAATTACAGTATGTGAATTCTTCATGTATAAGTGATGCAGGGCGATGTTTACACGACCTGACTTTGAGTGTTTTCTTGACATTATGTATATTGTAAATTACAAACCAGTAAATTGTTTTGCATTACAGTTTCTAAGTGGCTGTATCAGCCATCCTATATTGGCATTGGTACTCATATTTACCCTTTAAAATCTTTACATTAGGATTTTCGGACCTTTTTGACCTGAGACTCTGTGGTCCTCACTCTTGTTTTAACAGACAGATGATGTCAGCATTCAAAGATTTATGCCAATAAAAGTCATGAACACTAGATGTACACCTTGGTACACCTTGTATAAATGAGCAATGTCTGCTGGATTGATTTTTAATCAGGACTGGTGATGGCATGTGGAGCGAGATAAAATAATTACTGGTCTGTAGGGATTTGAGGAAAGGAGTGGCAAACGCTGCTCTTGTAGTCTTAAACGCAGATGACTGGGTTTTCATACAGCTTCATTTTCTTGCTCTGTTTAAACCATGGGTTGTTAAAGAACCAAAATTGGTTCTCGAATGGTAATAAAGTATTCTTTTTGAAGGGCCAATTTTTTTGAGTTTGAAGAACCTTCAAAGGTTGAAGGAACCTTTATGTACTGTAAAGGTTTCTACATATGTTTAATTACTTGTAAGTACTTTATGAGGAGGTTCTCTAAAAGGTTCTCCACATTCTGACATCGCTTACTACTAATAACTATTTAGGAAGTGTTTCTTAACCCTGGTTCTGGAGGCACCCCTGCCCAGCACATTTTAGCTTTAACACACCCCCTGCAACTCTATTAGCTGAATCAGTTGGTGGGAGCATGGGAAGCTCTAAAATATGCAGGGTAGTGGTGCCTCCCGGACCAGGGATGAGAAATACTGGATTACGGAACCAAAAAGGTTCATTAGTTGAGTTTTATTCCAAGTTTAGTCCCAAAAATGTCGATCCACTGTACCTAAGTAGTTGTATTTTGGCCCTGTACTTAAGCATTACTTTGGATAATGAGTCGCTACAGAAATTGAAAATGCATTTAAGTAAAAGTACAAGCATTTTAGCAAAGCTCTACCACATCTGTGCTAATTTTTGTAACTGTGCGAGGACTGGTTCCACTCTTTACCCACCATTCCCCCCATCACAGTGCATCACACCCCACCAAAGAGAACCTTATATTTATTGTTGAAACTTTTAGACCTATACTCTCTGCTCACTGCTTCCACGGTACCCAGGCTTGTACTTCAACATATATCTTTTATCTGTTTTCTCATGTGAATATTTTGAATATGGATGAATAAGCATGCAGGCTCCACTGAATACATATATCCTGAAGTACTGCTGAACTCAGAGGTTCAGCTCCACAACAAAACCCATAAAAGATATATGAGCATTGTTCAGGGCAACAACAACGATTATTACAACATTTTACTACCCTAACATTTTAACGTGGCTAATCATTACTAATAGCCAGAGCAGCCCCCCCTTCCCCCACAAACACACACACACACACACACACACCGCCCAACCTAAAATGGTAAAATGCAGCAGATTATTTTATGCATATAAACAAGTTCAAGTTGTAAAATATACTCATATAACACTATTTTAACCATCCTCTGGCTGTAATACAACACTGTTCTGAAGCAACCACACAACTCTACAGCCCCCATGGCAGGGTTAACAAAAGAGAGACCTCCATACCATCCCATCTGAATTTATAAAGGTCAATCTTTTGATACTTTTTATTCATAAGTTCAACTCAATTTTACTGTAGATGTCATGTAAATAAAATATCAGTTTTGCTGTGCTGATTTGTGTTTGTGGTTGAAAATAAACGTGTTTGACACAGCTTCTTTCCACGAATTATATTTACATATTTATTCAGGCATTTCTGTGTTTTATAGGTTGAAAAGCTGAAGCAAATGTACTGAATTCATTGGGTTTGAGTCAACTTAGCAGACTTGCAGTACAACCCAGTGTGTTATAGTTAACCTTGCCTGCAAGTCCAACACACACCCTATTTTATTTACTTTAACAAGCAGAGATAATAAACCATAAGTGGGCTTTATTAAAGAGAGTGGAAATGGAATTGAATGAATTTATGTTTTTTTAGGAAATTATTGCTTCAATAAAATTCGTATGTTTTTAAATACATAAAAATTAGGTACCTAACATTTGAACACTGTTGAAATGTGTCTCTTATCAGTGTATTCACCTCAAGCTCATGTTGCAGTGTGTATTAGTGCTGTTAACCCCTTATTTTCTTGTAGGGCTTCATCCACATTATCTGTCTGATACAACAGACTGTGAGAAGTTTCAGAGCCACCGGTCAGGACTTGTAACCTGGAAGTGTTTGGTGTTTCATTGAGGAAAGGTTGTGCAGGCATTTATATTATCATTAAGCAAAAAATAAATGCATAAAAAAGAACAATGATTTATATATATATATATATATCAACTTTATTATATAAACTTTTGGTTTATTTTTACTTTGTCATTTGACAATTTTCTGTCATGTTTTACAAGCTATATTTATTATCAACAACCTTTTTTTTTTGCAGAACATAATCGAAGGTAAAACCAGTTTCGCTACACATTTCTAAATTTGTTTAATTCAACTGGATGAAAAAAATAAAAACAACAAACACTGCTAGCGAGACATGAAGCAAACAGAGGGAGAAGAAGACAGATGAAGGCATACTGAGACTTGAGAGATATTTCTACCAAAGACAAGAATGGAAACACCTGGAAACGAGGAGGGAAGACAAAGCAGACACAGGTGAGGACTGGAGGGAGGAGAGTGGTGAACGTTGCTGATCATTAATTATTATGTCAGTCATTTCTAAAACATAAAGGAGCATCTCAGTGAAAATTCGAATGAACGTGATTTGTGACGTTCCCCAGATGCAGTCGATCAGCCTTGACATGGGGTGGGGGGGGTAGGGGTGCAAAGTTAACAAACACTGGACATAAACTTTCACCATGAACATCCCAGTAAAAACACGCCCCAAACCGTTCCTCGACCTGCTGAAAACATTCAGATATTCAGTTGGGTTGTGCAGACGAATCAATAACTATGACATTCTGAGTGACCACTAACAACGTAAACATAAAGGTGTATCCTTGCTGTTTTAGTAATGCCAGAGCCAGCCTGCAAGATCATCGCAGAAGGTCTCCAGATTTCACAATGATCTTCCATTCCTCTCCCAGGACAATTGGCCCTGGACAAGAATCAGAAATATGAAACTGGTTTAATATTTATGTCTCAGTATCCTGTAGTGTGGGGTGGACGATTCTCTGATGCGAAATGTGGAGTGAAAAGACCCTCAACCATTGAGGGCCAAGTTGGACTGGACTTTTTTGGACAACAGGCCTCATATACACTGCAAAGTGAACTTGAGGTAAATAAACAATACAACAAACACAAGCATTTTATTATTTGAGATCTTTTTGAGCTGAAAGTGTAAAGGTTTAGTACCTGATTTGTCCTCAATGCTTCCAGCCAGAGCATAGATTCCTACACACCTACCACCAGCCCACCGTTTTATTTAATAAAAGCAGAAATCAGATGTGAAATATAACAGAGAGGATTGGAAATAGAGAACACTTTAACAGAAGTACAACTTTTTGGCTTCATTAATGAATCTATTTCATTACTGTTCACTGTCCAGATAAACTGCTTTTAAATACATCAAAATATGAGGCGACTAACATTCGACCACTGTTGAAATGTATCACTTGTCAGTGGATTCATCACAAGCTCATTTTACAGTGTGTATCGGTGCTGTTAACCTCTATTTTCCGGGAGGGCTTCATCCACATCATCTAACTGCCTTTTGCTGCATGAGTTTCAGAGCCACCAGTCAGGACTTGCATGCATAATCTGAAAGCATGCGGTGTTTCGTTCAGGAAAGACTGTGTCGTGTGGGGACTGTATGAGTAACAACTCAACACAAGTTAAACAACACACTTCACAAACAGCACCTCGACCTCAGGTCTCTAAAATAAGAGTCCCAATCAGTCCTCATGAGCTGCAGCTGTTGTTGAGTGAGGGGCGGGGCTTAGTCCATGGCCAATGGAACATGGCTTGTGCATGGCTTGAGGCCAGCCAAGGGAACCCTTACACATTTAAAAAAAAATCATTAATAAAAACAAATGGACTGTCAAAATAAAAGTCACTAATGCAAATTTAAAACACACCATTTCAAAATAAGTCATAATTACAAAAGAAGCGGTGAGACATATGTTTAGACTTAATGGTAATGCTTAATGGTAATCTATATGACTGACAGGACGCCGAAGCAGAAACTAGCACACAAAATCAGTTTGGAAGTGCAATCAGAATCTTTCCACTAGACTGATTCTGATTATGCATTTTCTTAAAAGTGTATACCATTATCCACATTCTTTGGATTTAACTAGTCATATTGAAGGCTGAAGATCCTCGTGTCTTGCCTCAATTTCACCCTTGAAAGCTTTCAAATCTTCCCTGTAATGTTCAATCTTCTGAAGGGTCTCCGCCTAACTGAAGCGCTCCTCTGGGCAATGGAAACAAAAGGAATATAAAAAAAGGGAGTTGTAGTTTCAAAACAATTCTGTTCTTTTACTGTAAAAACATGCTTCTGAGCAATTTAACGATTTTCAGCTTCATCGTTCATGACTGTTGTTTGTCTAAAATGCCTCCACTTTTGGTGCCTCTAGTGCTGTTTACATCTCTTTCAGTTGTTTGTACACACACACAGAGACACACACACACACACTATATATATATATATATATATATATATATATATATATATATATATAGTTAAACAGTTCACCAGCTCCAGAATTTCAAATCTAAGCTCACAGAATGGGATTTAACACTTAAGCTTCCTGCAGTGTTGACTGACCAATACGGATGTTTTATTTATTATTTATTTTTTTAATAGTACACAATACCATTCTTTCAGCTTTGTCAGTGCTGCTGCAATTTTTTATTTTGAATGAGCATCTGTTTGTGCTGAACAGACACGGGATGTACGGGTTTAATAATGAATAATTATTTAATAATAATAATAATAATAATAATAATAATAATAATAATAATAATAATAATTTAATAATAAAGACAACAAACAGGATACAAGAACAAACAGAACAACTTTAAAGTAACATATAAACAAACGGACCTGAGCTCTCGGGAAACAGACAAGCAAACAAAATGCATGGAAACATCCAATCTGACATGAGCTCTCGGACACAGATGAACAAACAAAACTTGACTGAAACAAAGGTTTTTACATACAAGGACAACAATACACACACCTGGAACTGGAAAATGAATGGGCAGGGTTACGAATGAGACACTGAAGGGAACGGGCAGAGCAAGGGTGGGGAAGCATTTGGGGACAAGATAACAAAACAAGAATGAGACGGGAAGCCAGAGGAGTTAAACATTATCAATTTGTGACATATCCAGTTACCTTGGTGTGCATGCAGACTTAGAAAGAGAAATCAGAGTAATAGAGTGATTACGTGCACTGAGAAATCCATCTCATCATTATGAGCTAAAATCGTGCTCTCTCTTTTTTTGGATTTAATCGGAATTCTAGGCCCTTATCCAATCTAAAAATAATGCTGACCACTAGAATAATCAGAACTGCAGAAATGATTGGATATTAGAGAGGACGAGGGAGAACAAAAATATCAAAACCTTTAATTTCATTTACAGCATATTTACTAAGATTTGAGACGGTTCAAAGGGCATTTAAGCTGATGTGAAAGTTTGGACCAGACTAGTTGCACACTGTCTGAAAATAAGCTGCATCAGCCTTTTCCAGAATGACATGAAAACCATAAAAGATCATCCTGGGAAGTTCAGTACTTGCGTGTATGCAGGGCTTGCATTCACAAAGCATCTCAGACGATTTTGTTTAACTATAATTACCATAATGACAGTAGTATCTATTCTTGTCTTTACTGATGTAATTTCACTCCTATTTTGAGGAGCTTTGTGAAGACTGGCACAAGTCTTAACATGGCTGCTGGCGGCAAAATGATATTGAATAACATGGCCATTGTTGACTGCAGCATGTTAAAGACCAACTGTCTGGAAAGACCTGGGATTCCTAGCGGTAGAGAAAATTACAGCAATATTCAATGAGAGACATTACACCGACGTTTCCCTGGATAGACACTGTGCACAGCAGATTGCATTTAACAGTTGTTTGTTTTTTATGCAACAAAATATTAGGTTTCAATGATTCATTTTACTGGGACTTAATTTACTCTATTGTACTGGTGCACAATTTTTTATTAGTTTGAGTTCTTTAAAGGAAATGTGCACAAACCTAGTAAATGACTTGATATTTGTATTCAACACCACCAAAACCACACCCTTCCCTCCAGTGCTCAGAAGCTCTGCACCACAAAGTCATGCATGCACATTGCCAAGGTAACAACATTGGCTTCGAGACCCAAAAAAAAGATTTCGTCTGACCTTTGTGTCTACAGAACCTTTTTTTCCACATGCTCCCTGTCCCTCCTTTTCCAGCTGTGCACGAGCAGGAACGCCCCCAACTGGAACAGTTGGATCGAGCAGCTTCTTTGCCGAGGCTGAGTATGAACAGCAGCCTTTTTTTCAGTATGCAAAAAGACTGAACAGCTTTCATTGTTGATTGTTGAACGTTCCACACATGACTCTCAACTTTCTGTTAGTGGTCATGATGGACTACGGCTGCTAGCATCTCTGTGTCCACATAATAATAATAAAAAAGATTTGTTTGGCAGCATTCCTCAGATTGATCAATACAGTATACAGTCATTGCCAAATGTTTTGAGAATGGCACAAGTTTTCACAAAGTTTGCTGTCTCATTTTTTATAGTGGCAATTTGTATTAACTCAAGATTGTGAAGAGTGATCAGATGAATTTCAATTAGTTGCAAAGTCATTCCCTGCCATCACAAAACTTCCTGCATTCTAGCCACTGAATTTCTGCCCTACAAAATGACCTGCTAACATCATTTCAGTGATGATCTTGTTAGTCCAGGAGAGAAGGTTGATGAGGAGAAGACAGCTGATATCACTCTGTCATGCTGATTAGAGGAGCAGACTGGTTCCTTTAAAAGGGTAGTGGTGCTTTTAAGTTTTCTTCTGTTATGTTTTCTTCTGGCGAAACATCACCAGAAACATCCAGCAATTTTTGAAATGTACTCCCATAATTTGATTCCTGGACATATGATTAGAATGGATGGATTGATGCATCCTCACCAGTATTTTTTGAATTTCATTAGAAAAAAAAGTGAAATGTCATTTATCCAAAGAAACTTTAGATGACCCTGATTAAAGCAGGTCAAATGGAGACTTTGCTCAGTCAAATCATCTTTGCATGCATTGTGACCTTCAGAGATGTGTTTTCATAGAAGAATGGATAACCCTCCATTGTCTTCAGATACACAAGTATTACAACACCATGGAAGAAGAAGCTGCTCCCATGGACAAAGAAAAAGGCTTCTGGAGAAAAGTGTTATGGTCAGAGCAGACAACGACTGACCTGTTTGGCTAAAATGGACAGATATAGATTTGGAGGAATCAAGGAGAGACATTAAATCCAAAGAACACATGCTCTGGGGCAGTGTTGGAAGTGGTATACTGCACACAGTGGATTGAATTTTGAAGAAGGAGAACTACCTGAGAATTCTTCAGCACAACCTCAAACCATCAGCTAAAGCTGAAACCAGGACACAAGTAGATATTCTAACAGGACAGTGACCCCAGGCATATTTCAAAGGTGGTATGTCCATGATGAGTGTGAACTTCTAATTACAACCATGCTTTAAATCAAATATCTCATTGTGCATCCAATTAATACATTCTGAGGGCCAGATTCCTGCAGGGTTGTGTGCATTTCCTGATCATGCACACCTGATTTAACCAATTCACTGTCAGACTACTTTCAGGTGCTGGAGCAGGGAAATCTGGAAACTGTGCTGGACTTTGGTTCCCCACCACTGGCCGAGTAGTTGTAACATAACTTGACTGTCCTTTCCTTTTCACTTGCTGTACTTTATACATTTTTCCTCCTCAAAACAACTGTCCTGTTCGAGGTTACCCTTGTTGATATGAAGTATTCTCATTTCTGCCTGTGTGTCACAGCATTCCTGTGTTTCTATGGAAACTAGAACAAAAAGTGGTCACTGCCACTTTAGAAAAGGGATGAAGAGAGGGCAGGGTGCACAGGGTTGCCATGGTGAAGACCTCGGCCAAAAGGTGAGTGTGTAACAGACGGTGTTTGCAGCTCATGTTCGTTAAATTCTTTGCTTCTTACAAAGAGCTTCACCAACAGCGAGTCATGCTCAGAGCCAGTGGGAAAGAAAATGGGATTCTCCGCCTCAGGCTTTACGTTCAGCTGTGTGAACCCAAGTTTGAAACTCTATTTTATTCAACTTGGAGAAACAATTTGTCAAATAATATCCCTTTACCCTGAAAAAGTCAACCAGGGTAAGCTGCTGTAGCACCGGAGGTTCAAGCCTAATGTTACTAACATGCAGACCCAAACAGTTAGTGTTGTGTGAATCATCATACACCATTTCCCAAATGATTGTTGCCTTCAATCATGCCAATCGTGTTGATCGTGTCCAATCCACTCTTACCATCCCAACACACCAACATGCCACCACCATGTCAGTGTCACAGCAGTGCTGAGAATGACCCACCACAACACATAATATCTCCGGTGTGGTGCTCCTGACCGTTGAAGAACAAGGTGACAGGAGGATAACAGTGTGCAGAGATACAGGTGGACTTCAGTGTGTAATTATAGAACTAAGTGCTGACCGTGTTGATCAGTAGATACAGTGCATCTGGAAAGTATCCACAGCACGTCACTTTATACACATTTTGTTGTTACTGCTTTATTTCGAAATGGATTCAATTCATTTTGAACTCAACATTCTACATACAGTACCCCACAATGAGAAAGGTAGAAACGTTTGATTGAAATCTTTGCAAATTGAAAAAATAAATGAAACCCAAAAATGTAACGTCCATAAAGTGTCCACATACTTCGTTGAAGCACTTTTGGCAGCAATTACAGTTGTTCTAACTCATTCTGAGTATGATGCTACAAGCTTGGCACCTGTTTTTGGGACGTTTCTCCCATTCTTCTTTGCAGAACCTCTCAAGTTCCGTCAAATGGATGGCGAGTGTTGGTGCGCAGTCATTTTTAGATCTCTCCAGAGACATTCAATTGAATTCAAGCCTGGAGTCTGGCTGGTAATGTACTCAAGTACATTCACAGAGTTGTCCCCAAGCCACTCCTTTGTTATCTCATCTGTCCTGTTGGAAGATAAACCTTCATCCCAGTCTGAGATCCAGAGCGCTCTGGATCAGGTTATCATCAAGGTTGTCTCTGTACATTGCTGCAGTCATCTTTCCCTTGAGCCTTGTTATATTTTTGTTTTGTTTGTTTTTAAATTTGTAAAAAAAATCAAACAAATGTTTCTCACTTTGTCATTGTGGGGTATTGTGTGTAGAATTTTTAGGGAATAGATGAATTGAATTTTGAAATAAGGCTGTAACAACAAAATGTGCAAAAAGTGAAGCGTCGTGTATACTTTCTTGATGCACTGTAACAGCATGTAAATTGAGACCTCATCTTAGGAATGACCACACCTGTATTAGTTGTGTGTGTGAAAATGAATGATGGCCAGCTTGCTCAATGCAAGGCAACATGAAGTCCATGAAGGGCTGCAAGTAGTCATCAAGCAGTGAAACAGAGTGGGCACCACTCATTGACATATTCAGGTGAGCGGATCCATGTCCTGAGAATCCAGTGGAACCAACCCACATCAATATGGGACCACCACCAGCCTGCACAGGGCTTTGTTAACAACTGGGGTTGATGAATTCAAGGGGTCTGCACCACAAACACTACCATCAGCTCCTTGACTCCTTGGACCACCACACATCTCTACGCTCCAGTTAGCAACCTCACTAGTCCAAATTTGGCTGTGTGTGGTGCTAATGTGGCATTATACAGGTGTCATGGAGATACATGGCTTTGCATGACAGCAACAAACAACCCAAGGTTAAGTTCACACTTAACAACAACTGTGCAACAATATAAGAGAATTTATCCACTGCATTTATCCCATGAAAGCACACACACACACACACACACACACACACACACACACACACACACACACACACACACACACAGCCATTTCAGTGCCTGAGAAGCAAATGGAAACTAGGCCCACTTCTGTAACCCTTAACCTACAGCTGCTCCTACAGATATAAAATGAGAAAGATTAAATTCTTGTTACCAAGTCAAAATATTGAATAATACACCATAAATCACATAATAGGTTTATTAACATCTCCAGATCATCTGATGAAAAACAACAGAAAAAAAAATAAAGAACACACACAGTGTATTAGTCCCTTAACAGCTCACTTTCTAAGAAGACAAGATCATTGCATTTCAAAGAGCTTCCAGCAGATGCTGTTGTGACTGTGTACTAATAAGGACATTCTGTTTCCCTTTGAGATGTCATCTTATGCAGCACACTCTTTTTCACAAAACTAACCTAGAGAATCTCTTTATTGGCTTAGTCCACTTGCATGTGTAATGATTTCCACTTGTGACATCAATGCTGGAAATCACAGAATGCAATTTGTAGTAAACACACAACTTAGATTCACTCATTAACCATAACGTTAAGACCACCTACATGTTTCCATTTGATCAGCTCCACTCACCATTGTGGAGCACTTTTTCATTCTATAAACTCTTAAACTCTATAAAAGAATACTTTGATAACCTCATTTTACCTTGTATTCTTCCCTTTTCTCTTTCTCTACCCTCTTCAACGGTCAGGTCACCACAGGACCACCGCAGAGCAGGTGTTATGCAGGTGGTGGGTCATTCTCAGCAAAGCATTGACAGTGACATGATGGTGTTGTGTTAATGTAAGTTGTGCTGGTAAAGGTGGATTAGACACAGCAGTGCTGCTGGAGTTATTAAACCCTTCAGTGTCACTGCTGGACTGAGAACTCTCCACTAACCAGAAATATCCAGCAAAGAGTGTGCTGTGGGCAGTGTTCTGTGAGCACTGATGAAGGACTAGAGAATGACCACCACAAACTGTGCAGAACCAAATGACTTACAAGGTGGAGCAACTATGTAGGAGTGTGTAAAAGAGTGTATTACTGATCAACCATAACATTACAACCACCCCCTTGTTTCTTTAGACTGTAGTCCATGGTAGTGCATTGCTGTGTCTGATACATCTGTTCCACGGACGGACTACAGTCTAAAGAAACAAGGAGGTGGTTGTAATGTTATGGTTGATCAGTGTACATGCGGAACAGGAGTGTAGTTGATATGAGTGCACCAGGGACAGTGGAGCTGCTGAGTTTATATACATATCAGTGTCAGAGCGCCTCAAAAATGTCCAGCCGAAAGTGGCTCTGTGGTCAGAAACTGCCCATTGATGAAGGTCTAGCAACAGATGGGCTACATTATTTAAATGCACACCCACAAGGTGAAGCTAAGTTGAGTTTCTAATTAAGTGACCTGGTCCAATTTTAGCTTCCAGCTGGTGAAGAATTCCATCATTATATTAAAGTCACTATCAATCTCTACACCGTCGTGGAGATGCCTCCTTCATCTCCCCTCCAGGTCTCTCCTACAGACCCCAGTGAGCTTGAACCTCAGTACTGAATCATCATCCATGCTCTCTCCAATCGAGGAGGCTGGAGTCACTGAACCGTTTCGCTCTACATACGTTAATGAGACCGACACTAACGTGCCTTCCTAGAGCACCTTTCACTAGTGGCGGCTAGGACGAGGAAACAATCTCAGCTCCACTAATTAGAGTTCACTCTGCATTAGCCTCAAATTCCAGGTGATCTTTAATCTGCATTCATAAAGTCACTGCGGTGGAATTGGCACTCCTGCTTGAGAGATCTTTCCTTTTATCACAGCCACAGAATGACTGCTGTGACTGCCTGTGGAAAACAATGCAGTTATAAATGACTCTTCTATTTATTGATGATACAGATTTATTCAAAACCTACATCACCATGTGCAAAAGAAATTGCCCTCTAAACCTAATAATTGGTTTTGTCACCATTGTCGGTAACAATTGCATATATCAGATATCTTGCGATGAGTGTGTGAAGGAATTCTAGCCCACTTTCCTGTGACTACACTGGAGGGCCTTTTAATCATGAACTGCCTGTTTCAGATCTTTCCCCAGCATCTGATTGGGATTCAAGTCAGGAATTTGACATCATTTTGCATCTTTTGATCCATCCAGACATGGACGTGACTGTGTGCTTTGGATCGTTGTCTTGCTGCATAACCCAACTGTGCTTGAGCTTTAGATCATCAAAAAGATGGGCGGACATACTCCTACTTACTGGAAAGCAGGGGGCATGTGCCTTCAGCCATTTCATCTGTTCATCCATGTTTCTTACGACTTCAAAGGACTTTGCTCCTGAGTTTTTCACTCACCTTTACACCTGCGTAATACAATAAACAGGACTTGATTGATTTAATTCTGCGTTACTGAGTAGATCATCTGAATGTACTGTTAAATTTAAAGCAATGATCTGTGTCTTTTGCTGCTATGCCATATTACATCTTACAATATAAACAGAGAGATTATGAAACAAAACATTCAGAAGCCTCCAGGCTGTACTTTAAGCTTACTCAAGCCAGTCTGAGACATGCATGGGCTGAGGAAGTGGGTGAGTCGTAACCGAATGAGTAGGCATGTCCGTCTCCACCTCTAGTCTCTGCCGTGCAGACTCTGGTTTGACAACCTGATGGATGATTTTGTCCAACAGTCATTGGATTGGATCAATAGAAATAATCAAATCACTTGGCATAAAATCTTTATACACTGACTTTCATTAAAAGTTAAGGTTGTTTTCCTGCCATTTTAGATATACAAGCTTTTTGCATGACAGTGATGATATGTATTATTGAAGTTAAAGGTTTTGTCTGTGTTGATTAATTGGACTGTCGGTTAACCGGATAAAAAGATACTCTTCAGGTACTTTAGGTGATAATGGTGTTTATAAACACTGCTGTGTGATGCTGTATAGATGTCATGAAATGAGTCTAAAGCTTTGGAGAGTAACTCGCTTTTCAGTGAGGTCGATCGTCTAGTGATATATAATTCAGAGAGATAATATATAATATAGACTAACATCTCACTTTCCATCTCCAGTACCTGAGAGAGCAGAAGGGATTCGGGAGAGAACAAAAGGAAGACAGCATCTGAAGAACAGCAGAAGAGAGGAAGAGAGGAGAGAATGCAGTGATGAGGAATCAGTCTCAACTGTGAAATGATTCATATTATTCATTTAAACATCCCGGGGGAACACAGCTGTTCCCCTGCTTTGTGCCTGTGATCTGATGCTATAGGTGAGGTCAGGCCCGGTCTCTGAAAACCCCAGCACTGTCCAAAACTATTACCATGCAGATCAACCCACAGCATGGTGCTCTTCAGTTCAGACACGAATTTCACAGCACTCATCGCTGTGATTCAGCAGCAAAAGGGCAATGGCGTGTTGAGAGGGGGAAAAGAAGTCTGCTAAATGCCAAGTGCCACCACCCATGAAATCAAACCAAATGTGCCCAATGAGCAAGTTGCCGCCCAATGGCCCATACGGGGACTGCGGCAGAGCTCTAAAGGCCAGAGAGCCCAACAGGTATTCAGCAACAAACCCCAACAACCTAACGCTTTCTGTGCTCTGCAGTGCTCAGTTCTATTACTGGCTGGTGAACTGTTCTGAAGCCACAATAGCCACCAGGGTGTTTTAACCTTTAGAACCTTATTTTGGGCAAATTTTGTAGTTTTAACTTACATTTATTCACCAAAATTAAGAAAAGTATTTATAGGAGACACATGTATCAGAATCAGAATCTCTTTATTTTGCCAAGTATGTTACACATACAAGGAATTTTTCTTGGTGAGAGCAACACGTATGAGTACACCGTCTATTTACAAACATTACACTAGGAGGAGGTACAATAAATAATGAATAGAATAAAGAGTACAAGTTAAAAGTAAGAAGTACTGAAGAGCAGAGGAGCTAAGAGAAGAATGAAAAAAAAGTCACAATGTCAGATGTTATTTTCAGAGGATGCTAGGCTACTCGAATTTGTCTTAATTTGAGATGTATTAATTTGACCATTTTTGATCAAAAATGGAATTTTTAGATTATAAGGAATAAAAACACTTTATATGATGAAAAAGCTGAAAACATTTTACAATCATTTTGATTAGTTATTTGTAATGATTAGACCTGACAACAATAAGTTCTTCAAAATACTTGACAGTGGGCCAAATGAAATGAAAAACAACAACAACAACCTGGATGTCCTTATTTTATCTATCTATCTATCTATCTATCTATCTATCTATCTATCTATCTATATTTTCCCTTTTCTGGACTTTTATTCTGAAATTTGAATACTGTGTAAGCTAAAAACAGCAAACAGACCCTCCCTTCTCATTTTCTTGAAATGTCCACATGGACAGAGTAATAAACATGCACCAGAAATCCCTTTTAGCATTTAAACTGGGATTTAATTCAGTTGGATTAATAAAGCTGAACTGGATCACTTACTAATAATTAATGACTCAATAATGAATGGTACAGATAGTGCAGATCTCAGGTTCTAAGACTTAAAAACCTCAGGAATACAGTTGTGCATAACGGTGGTCCACTACTCAGTTTATATGGTGATTGTGGAGAGTTTCTATTGATGGATGCCGTCAATTAAAAGTCTAGTAAATTGTGCAACAACAGACGGACCAAAGTCAGTAATTGTAAACCTACAAAGTGCCTCTATATTCTGATAAAAAGGACTCAATAAACTGTGTCATCCCTAAAAAATGACAGTATAAACTCAGTGTACTGATCCAGTGTCTGGTGCAGTTATTGGCTTTTAAACAAATGCAAATCTATACGACATACATTTGCAGCTTAGCTTATCGTTCAGCTTTGTTTGCAAACAGCTTCTGGCTCGTTACAGCTGAACAAACAGCAAATTTATCAGACTAAAACGTGGCCCACAGGGTGCGTCCACTTAATATATATCTTGGAAACACAGGCCACGGACCATGCAGGGTGAAAGTGGTCCAGAGTGGGCCTGCTTGTTGCGGTGTCCTTCGTGGCTGTAGGGCTTTAGATTGCCCCTGTACTTTGTTTTCTGGCACAGCGAATGTAGCTGCAGAGACTTCGCTGGCCTTTCTTTATTAGCTCTGACATTTCGCCAGCCATGTCCCAGAGGATGCAGTCTGTCCTCGTGGCAAACTAGGGCAACAGCAGTCTCCATTAGAAATGCTCTGTCCAGTTAAGAGATTCTGCTGTCCTGCAAATGTAGGAGGAAAGGTTTTTGCATGCCAAGCTCTGAAATTCTGGGACAGGCTTCTGAGTAATGGTCGAAATTCCAAAATTGACAAGATAATCATTTATGAAACACGTATATATATATATATATATATATATATATGTGTGTGTGTGTGTGTGTGTGTGTGTGTGTGTGTGTGTGTGTGTGTGTGTGTGTGTACAAAGTGAAATATATCATGAGCTTATAGCTCAGGTTGGTGTATAGTTTCTGCATAGTTCTGTATAGTTCATCTGAGGATGGCAGTAATGCCTTTTAGAATTGCTTTTTTGAGGTAAGCCTTCATAGGTCTTTCATTTTAGGATGATCCATACGTTTTCAAAAGATCAGGGGACGATGGTGGCCATATGACTTCCAACAAATTAGCCAATGATGTTTTTGCAGCAGAGATTTGTCTTTTTATACCACGGTTCCAAATGATCAGTTAGGAACTCCACATATCTTGCACAAGTCATTTTGACACCCTCAGGGATCCTGAAGGGCCTATCTTCTAAATCCCTAATATTTCAGCCCAAATCATCAGTTTGCCACTTTCTGGTGAGCAGCCTGTCTGTTTATCACCCGTGCAGAACTCCATCTGTAATGGAGCAGTCAGTGTAGCGTGGCATTCATTCGTATTTCTGAGCCTCTGCAAATGTATCCCTTTGCAAGCTGTGGTTGTGGTGACCAAAATACAGATTTAAGGACATCCGCCAGCCTCTGGAGAATCCTGTAGTGAGAGGTTCTTGAGGATCCAGACACACCAGCAGCTTCATATGCATGATTGCTGGTCAACATAGTGTATATAATACTGTATACAGAGACACAGATGAACTACAGTCTGTAATTATAGAAGTTAAAAGTGCTCCTGTACGGTAAGAGAAGCTGATGAAACTGACAGTGTGCATAGAAACATAATGTTATGGCTGATCAGAGCTTTAAGCCATATTGATCAAACATAAAACAAATATTAAATATTTTCAGTTGCACCAGTGCAAATCCTTCCTTTTCTGATATTATTGTATTTTTATTTTTGATTGTATGAAATTCATTCATCGTAATGGATACAAACAGTCTGTACTTATATTTTCATCATGAAGAGTTATTCACTGTTGACACACAATGATAACCGTCACCAAAGGCAGCAGAAAGGTCTAGGACTGTGGGGAGGACTTCTAGACCAACCAGCTGATGAACAAACATACCAAACAGTTGAAAAAGCTGGTGAAGAGGAGAAGCCTGCATTTACCAAGATGAGCCAATCTTCAGGAACAGATTGATGACTCTCTGTAGAATAGAAGAGCACAGGTAAATGCTAAGAGGTGGGCTTCTTTCATTGCAAACCCCTTTGCCTTTGTCAAGAAAATGCTAGGCCAGAAATCGAGTAGGGAGTTCTCTTGCTAGATTGAGGAGACTGACCAGTATCTCCAAACAGTGCAGCTCATGACTTACTTTAGAGTAACATTTTTTGAAGAATGCAAAGATAAGAAATGTCAAATTTTATAGAATCAGATGCAACAGTCACTGAAGGCAACTTACTCCAGGTCTCAATCATATTGCCCTGACAGTAGGGCAAGATATCCCTTTTAACCTCCTCTTTTAAGACCTGAACTCTTGCAGGGCATGCATTTTTCATTTCTCTTTGCTATTTGGGCTAATTGGCACCTGATTAGTGTAAAAACAAAGAATTATCTTTTTACATGATGTAGTTTCTGAGAAAATGATGTCGACATATGAGGACTTTAGTTTTATATTTCATATATATATCATAGAACACAGTGAAGTAGCAATTAGTGACAATGTGCCAAACATTTATTTTGTGGCTGAACGTAGCAGCACATCTGGGTCATCCTGTTCTGAAAAGTCAGAGCTGTCATTGGCATGCTGAGCCAAGAAGGTCCATTCGAAATTCAAGGAGCTGCATGTTGTTCTTCTGTGGCATGCCACATAGAGTCAGGTCTTTGTGTGGACGACACACATGTGGACGCCAGGTCCTAGGAGGTTAAATAAAATCCTAGATAATAGTCTGCAAGTCCAGACTCTGTCTTTCAACTGTGTGCACATGTGCATCAACATGTTAAACCAGGGGTCGCTCACCTTTAACACCCAAAGAACCATTTGGACCCGGTTTCCACGGAAAATAAAACACTGGGAGCTGCAATACTTTTTGACATCTAAAATGAAGATAACACTGTATGCACTGCTTTTTCTTACCTTCACACCTTGTGTAAACAACTGTAGTGTGTTGCTTATGAAATCCATGAAGTGCTACAGAGAAAATTTAAATGTATTTATGTAACGTACAATTTTGAACATTTTGAATTCCTGAAAAAGGCAGGTTGTCTCTTTCAGATGAATTAAAAAACTGAGCTTAAATTAGCGCATTACCTGCCGCGGTTTGGCAGGTAAACTGGCTTCCGAGAGTGTGATGCTTATTTTGATGCTTATTTTTAATGACAATAATGACAATAATCTTCCAAATTTATAACTAAAAATTTAAAAAAGAACTAACAAATAAAATACACTTCAATTAAATACTCATTGAACACATTACATGTACACAGAGCCGCAGTATAAGGATGAAAGAGCCGCGGGTTGCCAAACCCTATGTTAGACATACCAAATTTACAGCTTCACAGCTATTTTAAGCTTTACGGTAATTTCATATTTTTCGACGTTCTACAGAAGGGATTTATCACGTTGTTCTTTGATGTTTAAGTAAGTCATATTATTTAGAAAAGAGCTCAGACCTGGTATTACAGACCTGTTTTCAGCCCTGTTATTTGACATTCCCATGAAGAAAAGAAATATATGGGCAGATTTTTCCCTCAGAATTCTGTTATGTGTTTTTATTATGTGATTAAAACAGTTATGTGATTTTTCAGTGTCAGTCTTTGTACTGATGGTCTTATGTTCTCCTCAGCCCCCCTCTGAGACAATAAACATTTCAAAGCCCTGCTCTCAAGGCCATGCTGCAGCAAAGCAGGCCCAAAACATGATACTTCCACCCTCATGCTTCACAGTTGGTAGAACAAGAGGTTCTTGTGTGCAAATGCTGTGTTTGGTTTGTACCAAGCATGTATTGTGATACTGTGCCCAAATAACTCAAGATTGGATTCAAATTTATATGAAAATAAATACAAGTATTTGAGTAGCCTCTGCTTCTTCATTTGCTCCATATATTTATTAGAATAAGAATATTTACATACTCTTATTATAATTTAATATTTTACTGTTAAGTCACTAAAGAAATAAAGTCGACTCATTGCAAAAATGCCTGAGAATGTGAAGTAGGAACAGGAGCTTGGACAAAAGTAATCAGAGAAAGGCTGAGCCAGAAGGCCTGATGGGTTTGTCCCTGTAAATTGGGAAATAGGCTGACTACGCATGTGCTTCTCTATGAATTTCAATTAAAACTAAATTTAAAGCAGAGGAAATAATAAAAGAAGGCTGGGATGTGGGAAAGTCAACGTGAGGTGATGTGTGTGTTTGAAGGACGAGGGAACATTTGAGTGTCATGTTGGCAAAAAGTGTGATAAATTCTATCAGGAGTGATGTGCGCTGGGAAATTGGCGTAAATCCAGCGCAACAACCTTGCATGGTCCTAGACACGCCTGAGGCACTCAGAGGTGTGTGTGTGAGAGAGAGAGTGAAGGAGGGGTAAATTCACGAGAGCTAGGTGAGCTGGGGACAGATACATTTACAGGCCTGCCACGCATCATCACTAAGTGAGCAATGTCAACCAGAAGAGAGAAGAACAGACTCTGGAAAATGGAAATAAAACACTCATTTAGTTCTTGGATTAAAAGCACAACAGCTGTTTGCTTCAGCTTCCTGTAGAGCTCTGGCACGTGGACTCCTTACAGAAGCCAGAATCATTATACTGCCATTCTTATATTCTTATATACTGTATATGAACATATATAGTGCATCTGTATTCACAGCGAGTCACTTTTTTCCCCACATAATACCCCACGATGACAAAGAAAGAGAAGTTTGAAACCTTTGCAAATTTGTTAAAAATAAAACCCAAAAAATATAACATGTCCACAAGTATTCACAGCCTTTGCTCAATACTTTCCCGAAGAACATTTGGCAGCAATTACAGCATCAAGTCTTTTTGAGTATGATGCTTCAAGATTGACACCAGTTTTTTGGAAGTTTCTCCCATTCTTCTTTGCAGAACCTCTTAAATTCCATCTCTCTCATAGTCTGAGACTCCTTTAGGTGTCTGTTGGCAAACTCCAGATGGGCTATCATGTGCCTCTTACTGAGGAGTGGCTTCCGTCTGCCCATTCTACCAGCCTGATAGTTGGAGTGCTGCAGAAATGGTTATCTTTCTGGAAGGATCTCCTCGCTCCACAGAGCAACATTTGTTGCAAAACTTTGTCAGAGTTATGACTGGGTTCTTGTTCACCTCCTTGACTAAGGCCCTCCTACCATGATCACTCAGTTTGGCATAGCGGCCAGCTCTATGAAGAGTCATGGTGGTTCCAAACCTCTTTCATTTACGAATGATGGAGGACACTGTGCTTACTGGGACCTTCAGTGCAGCAGAAATTGATTATTTCAATCCAATCCTGTCTTGGAGGTCTACACACAGTTCCTTAGACTCCATAGTTTGGTTTGTGCACTGACATGCACTGTCTACTGTGGGACAGCTGTGTTTTTCATGTCCAGTGACCCAATTTACCACAGGTGTCCAATCAAGCTGTAGAAACATCTGAGGAATGATCAGTGGAAACTGAAGATGCACCTGAAGTCAATTTTTTTCTTTATATGTACTATTTACTCAACATCTTGTGTACGTGCATAGTGAAAAATGCTTTACTAATAAAGTGATTTATACTGACCAGCCATAACACTGTCTACTTAATGCTCTTTACCTGCTTACTGTCTTTTCAAATTTCCCTTCAGGGGGATAATAATGTCCCCATGTACATTAATGACTCTTGGACAGTGATGTCCTGTGAAGCAATTGTGGTAAGTACTAACCACTGCATAAAGAAAACACCCCACAAGACCTGACGTTTTGTTAAATGTAAAGTACAAAGCAAAGGTATACGTTCAGCTTGTATGACAGTAAGAAATTAAATAAGCCTTGAGAAGACCTTCTGCTGAAGGTGAACTTAGCTTTAGTAAATGTAAAAAAAAAAAAAAGGTAAAGAATAACAAAAACAAAGCTTCATTTTCTGTAAATGTCAACGAACAAGGACACTGAATGCACTCCAGTAGAGTAAGATGTCAGATATTCAGATTAGCACGGTGCACTGCTTTGAAAAGGAGATTATTCAGAACACGTGGCAGGTCTTAATCCTTCTTCTAAATGGAAAAATGTCATATACCCTAATAAATCACAGCCTTTTATATTGTGCAGGAAACACAAATGGGCATTGTACCCTGACATGCCAAAAGTCATGGAATGGCTTGGGAACACCCACACCTTCATAAGTTATGAGGTGTTATCTCATGAGTGACGTTGAACCCTGGCCCTTGAGTTTGCACAAGGTGGGAAATGGGGAATTTCCATTTCCCAAGTTGTGCATGTATTTAACGTTTCTCAAGCCACAGTCTACGGGGAATATGTCAGAAAATACATTACCATCCACAGTGGACAGAGCAGTGGGTGGTAATGATCTTCACCTGTGATATCTGGGTGGAAATCAACATTGAGACATCGCAGGTGTGACTTACAGAGCAAAACACCACAAAACAGCTTGATCCGTGTTTCCAGGCATGATCATGATCATGCAATCACTTTTCTTCCCCATAGTAAATAAAAATCTTCAGTAAATAGATGCTTTGCAAAAAGACATGGCAATCTCAATTAAATTGATGGATATCAACCCAAAACAGACTGGAATGGGTGATATTGTTATTTGATATCACTTTATTTTACTTTTTTGACATCTCTCAGCAAATAGCAAATGATTAATGTGGACAAAAGAATCCACAGTAATCTCGGAATAGCAGGGATTAATGCAGAAACCTGGACATCATCTAATGCACAAAACCCAGAATAGCACTTCCAGAACGTCTCGGTGTAGACCAAGAAACAGATCATTATCTGCAGTTAAAATCCAAATAGTGTCTGTGTCACCTGGAGACCTGGTGCCATGAAGCAGAGTCTATCCGATTCGAATTCCACACAGAGTTCAGTGTTATTTTTGGCTCTTTGCACTAAGATTAGATTTCACCAGCAGGCCAAAGTGTATGGCATCCCTGCAGGACAATAAATGAGTTGGCAAGTCTCTCAGACTGCCAAATTTCATACCGACATCGATCACCAGAAGAAGAAACAGAACAAGAAATCAAATCATCTGTGTATGATAAGAACAACAGGAAGGAAAAAAAACACAATATATTAAAGGTAAATGCAAACATGAAGGAGGAGAAAAAGGATGTGCATTAAAAAAAAAATCAAGAATAAACAACAAATGGTGTAAAGGACAAGCAGGAGAGAAGAAAAGAAGAGAAGAATTAGATGAAGGATGAGGAGAACATGGATGAAGAAGAACAACTTGAAAAGTATCTTTACACACACACATACACACACACACACACACACACACACACACACACACACACACACACACACACATAGTAACAGTAGGCAGCCACCACGGCACTCAGTGTGCATTTGGGGGCTAGGTACCTTGCTGAAGGACACCTCAGTCATTGATGGAGAAGAAAGCACTTGCTTCACTCCCCCTGGTCCCATTTCCTACAGTCTGAGGGAATTGAACCAGCATCCTTCTGGTCCATTTCATTCCTTTCTCTAACCTTGAAGCCACAGCTGTCCCCTGAAATAAAACTGAAATAAGATTAAGAAAGGAAGGGTAGTAGAAGAAGAAAAATGATCACGCAGACTGTTATGATGACTGCAGTGGTGTCATGCTAGACTGTTACAGAGTCATTCAGAAGATCAGCGGGTCATCTTTAGTGTCAAGTCCCGTTTTCGTCTTGTGGGGAGATGACCAAAGAATCCATGTGTGGAGGCTCTGTGGTCAGTGCCACACCAGACTAATCCATCCATCCATCCATTCATCCATCCATCCATTTTCTATACCGCCTATTCCTGAATAGGACCAGACCAATCCTCGATTGGAAAAGTGTGGGATGCTACTGGACAGGCTATCAACACTCCACCCCACCAAACAATCTGCAGGAATGGAGTGAGAATATTCATGGTGCATGGGATGGATTATCACAGGAGTTGTAGGACCTCTACAACTCTGTTACAACACTGGCATTAGAGTCTCTCTCTCTCTCTCTCTCTCTCTCTCTCTCTCTCTCTCTCTCTCTCTCTCTCTCTCTCTGAGAGGCTGAGGAGTGGAGTTATGTTAGATACTGTATTGACAAAGATTCATCAAAACAACACTGATGAACTTTCTGAACATTAAACAATGAATCGAAAGAAAACTCAATTTCTTAATAATAAAAAATAATATCATTAACTCTCTCCTTCCCTTTCAATAAAAGTCAAAGAATAATCAAAGCAAATTCCTGCACATTTACAAGAATTGACAAATCCCAGTCTGGGACAACAAGGGTGGCTGGTCACCCTAATGAAAGTCCAAAGTGAATGCAGTCTAATATACTGTGGTGGACACAGATCAGTAGCTGTAGCTGACCATGGTGACCCAACATTCGGATATGGAATCATTTATTTAGAGTAATTAAGAGCAGGGGTTCTCAACCTTTTCCAACTCACAGCTCACCTGTTTATAACTAGAACACATAACGGCCCATAATGGCCCTAACACCGTTCATCTTCACCCTGAACACTGCAGACTTCATGCACAGCTCACAGATACACTGGCCTCATAAATAATAAGGAGAACAACGAGTAGAAAACTGATTCAGGACTTTGTTGGCTGGTGCCTGCACCTCCACCTACTGGTTCCTCCACCTACTGAGGAAACTGAGGTCATTGGGAGTGCAGGGAGCACTTTTACATAGTGGTGGCTTCTTCTTTGCACCTTTAATGGTGTGGTCTGCTGGGGCAGCAGCATTTCAGGAAAAGACTAAATCAACTCATAAAGAGGGCCAGTTCTGTCCCGGGAAGCCCCTTAGACCCAGTGCAGGTGGTGGGAGACACAAGGATGGTAGCCAAGCTGGCATCCATGCAGGAGAACGACTCATTTGATGACAGGCTGCTTCACACTAAGTGCGCCAAGGAGCGTTCTCACAGGTCCTTCCTCCCTGCTGCTGTTAGACTGTAGAACCAGCACTGCTCTCGGCAGACCACGGACACACACACTGAATTCCACACACTATTAGAGTTTTTAATACAACACAATGTCCAATTCTTCCATCTTCCAATGTGCAATAATCTGTAATTTATCTGTATATATTTTTGATTTGTATATTATTGATAATAAACCTTGTTATTGCTTTGCTGTTGCAGCATTGTGGGTTTCTCCACTGTGGGACTAATAAAGGATTCTTATCTCATGTTGTTAGATGTTGTCACAGTAACAGACAGACAAGGAGAATTGAAGATAAGCTACTGTTCATTATCACCGTCCCTATTTATTACATATTACTGCACTAAAGCCATGAATCATGAAGTGAAATTCCAACATTCTAACAATATTTTGCTCATATAAACCAGTAAAATAAATGAGCTACTGGACGCCATCAGTTTCACATATTTTCCCATGTAGTTTGTTAATGGGAGACTGATGTTTCTAAGCAACATAACAGATTATTTTATGAACAGCATGTTGCTTTACTAAAGTGCCCTGATAACAGGATAGTGGTCCCCTGTTGGCGTTCTCTGGGTGGTCCCCTGGCGGTCAAGCAGTCCAGTGTATTGATTTATCTTTCTTTCTTTGCATCAACATTCTCAAAAAAGCTTTTATGTCAGACCTAGTCATTTTTCTCACACTTGTTTAGTAGTTTACAGTTAAAACCTATTTGTAGGAGATTAAAAACTAGTTAGACTAATAGTTGGGTGGTCCGAGGGTGGACCACCAGTGGCCAACAGTCAGTAGGCTGTCTGCAGGATAATATATGCCTGTTATCTGGCCCGGTTTGTGGTGCATGATGATGAATAAGTGTCTGAATTGTTTCTAGCACTACTTAGTAAATTAAATAGTCGCCCTGTATCGGACAATACTGATGAGGGTCACATTATGGTCACAGTGTAATGCATCCATTGTTCCATCAGAAGTTCTCACACAAAGGCTGAAGGAGCAAACTCTCAAAGTGGGCGTGGTGAAATGAGGTGGACAGAAGAATGATGATGAAAACAAAAGGGAAAAAAAAGAAGAAATGAAGGCAAAGGTGGAGAAGAAATGCAAGGAGCATAAAATAAATAAATAAATCAAAACCTAAGAAGAAGGTCATAATAGTTCATCAGCCTAATAATGGTTGATCTGCACACACACACACACACACACACACACGCACACACGCACACGCACACTCCTTTTAACCTGCTGGAGTCTCATAGCCACACAGTGGACAGAGATGACCCACATCCATTTTTCCAGCTCTTTCAGTCTCTCTCTCTCTGTTTCTGCATGTCCATTTGTCACTCCTCCTCTCATCCACCTGCTGAGCCCACAGGCAGAGAGCAGTGCTGCCAGCGCCGGTTGGGATGACTGATAGTGTGAGAGAAACACCAGCTTTATCCTGCTGACACCTCCTGCTCTAATGACTACCAGATGACAATCAGTGCCACGACTCCCTCCATCATTTACCACCCAACACACACACACACACACACACACACACACACACACACACACCTGTGTTTTCAGTTGGGTTTTGATTTTCAACTAGCAACCCAAAATTTCAGCCTCTTAAAGGACGGATGTTGACGGGAATATTTTGGGGTTTGCTTGTCAGTCAGCGATTTGCTGACATGTTAGCAAAAGCATAAACACATCTACAGGGTGCAGATCTAACAATATCACAAGATATCAAAAATCTTGGTCTGATAATGGCACATCTACAAATAACAGTCTTTACAATAACAGATTTAGTATGTGTTAAGTGAAAATCGAGAGACCAATTGTGTTCAAAATATAAACATTATATTAGCTTGAATAGAAATTCACAAATAATATCAGTAATATCAAGGCAAATTAGACAGTATCAGTTTGAGAACTTGCATCTGCACATAAAAAGTTTCATTTTCTTGTGGGCCGTTATGATTTCTGCTTATAAACAGGTTGGCTGTGAAGGATGAGAACCCCAGCAGTAGACTTCTAAACGTTTCTTTACACTTTACACTCAAAAATCTTTATTACAATTTACAAGTTAAGGTGTTAAATATGTTGTAATTACAAATATTACATATATATATTTAATAAGTGCATAGACCTATGTTAAAGCTAATGAGTATACAAAACAATACTTACACAGAATTGAATTGTTAAAACTACCAGGTATGTACAGCAATATCTGGTACAATACAATCATTATTCAAAATTGAAAGTATAGTATTAATGGCTTTGTTTACATTGTACATAATTCCATACTAATTACATATAAAACTCATAAGTATCCTTTTTCCAACATTTGTACCCTGCAAATATTTTTTACCCCTATTCCAGTATCATTATCTCTATTCCAATACTAGTGTCCAGATTCCAAACTTTCCCTATTCCAATACTGGTATCTCTATTCCAATATTGTTCTCCTAATTCCAGTGTTTTTGCAAATTGGATTCAAACCACATTTGGAAGTATGATTTGATTACAATCAGATTTGTACAGATGTGTCTCAGTCTGGATGCAAGTCAAATCAGATCTTCAATGTGTCTCTCGCATCATTCGCAATGTGACATCAGATATTTGCTGTCACTCCACGCTGTCAAACATCAGTTGGGATAAAATCTAAACATGTAAATAATCAGATTTGGACTGGCAGTCTGAACACAGACCTAGTGAGCTAGAGAAGTTCTAAAGAAGTGCATTTTGCTGCAAAACTTGAAGGACCCTTTCATATTTCCTTCAGTTTTCCACTGCAGAGCAGACAGTGGCCTCTGCTCTGCTCTCAGCACAAAGAGAATTCATATTTCAGGAGCTCGGATATGTGCTCTTTATTTTCCTTCGTGGAAACTTTTGAAGAAGGTCCAATCGGTCAGAGCTGGTTTAAGCGTGAGACCGAGGTGGAGAAATATGAAGGTCAGTGAAGACCTTTAACCATTACAGAATCTTGAAGAGTGTGTTTGGTTTATTCTCAACATGTTTCACCACATTGGAATGCATTGCATTCATATTGTTTTACTGACTTTTTATTGAAATGATTGATTTCATCATTCTGTATTATAGTGATCCTGCTTGGATTGTTATGATTTTCTCTATTTTTGGTAAGTTTCCTCAGCCTTGACATTTATTTCAGTGTACAAATGTCTTTTGCATACTGTATAAACTAGTGCATCTCAGGACATTATAACGTGAAAAAGTTCATTTTTTCATAATTAAATTAATAAGGGTAAACATGTATTATTCATTATATGTAAAGTGAAATATTTCTGGCCTTGTTTAACTTCTGAACGTTAAGCTTTAGCTCTGAAGAGTCAGAAATCCATTTTCTAAAATTTCTAAATCTCTCAAATCTTTCATTTTGAGTTTGAGTAAATTTCTAGTTCAGCACATGCAACTAAAGAACATTCGAATACTCAGTGAGTGAAGTCAGTGTGCTTTTCGTAAGTGAGGTTTCAGTGTGCTGAAATTCAATAACAAACACTCAGGCCCAAATCCACGGGGTGGTAATGGTTGGCCAAAAGGACTGACTGTGTTTGAGAATGCCAACGTTAGAAGAAAGCAGAATTTGCATGTGTATCGAAGCGTACGCTCATACAGTCATACGCCTCAGAATTGTGGCTGGAAGATGACGTGAGTAAAGGCCTTTGCCTGCCACTCTGCTCCATATGGTCTGCAGTTTCCTACACAGTATTCTGTCCGAAATTGGTTGTGAAGGACCTCCGTTGACTTCTAGAAACAATTCTTTCCTGGCAGTGAAGTTCTTTTCAGCCTCAAGCCGTGAAACACAATAGCAGCCCTGGTACATCAGTTTCTGGACTGCTCATTTTACACACATCATTTATTGCACTGTACCACTTCTTCTCAAACTATGAACCCTGTTGCGTATCCTGCAGATATTTATAATTTGATCGTATTTGTGTAGCGCCATCTGCTGGAGCCTGAAATCACTACAACCTTAAACACAAAAGGTGAATCATTTTTTGTCCAGGGAGCTTATATTGCCACCTGGAAATTATAATCTTATTTATTTAGGGAGGAGGCGTGTAAACACTTTACAATAGATATCCCGCCGATATACCAATCCGATTTGAGTAGCAGGGCCTAAAGTGGACCAATAATGGACACAATGAAACAGAAATAATTCATCACAGCTGTTTTATCTGTAAAGAGCATTTAGCTCTAATAATAAAATTGCACTGAGAAATCAATTGGAGATGCACATGAAAAGGTCAGTTCAACCAAGCAAAGCTACTGTAAAAGATTCCATTTAATACACTAGTCACATTAGTCACAATCGCCTTTTTCAACTGAAGAATCTTTAATTAAATCAGTTGTTCCATGGCAACAAATTCCAGTCGGAACACTGCAGCAACTGCAGTGCGCAGTTATGGAAACATTACACTTCAGAAATGAAAAGCTGAAGGTGCCAGACTCACTGAGCCTGCACCTAAACTCTGGCCTAAACCTCAGAACATGACTGATGATAAAACTGTCAGAACTCTCAAACATTCCTCAGAGCTGCTGTTGAAAAGAGAAAAGAGATCTACAGCGAGAGCATGACAAGTAACACAAACTCCACACTCCTGCACCTCCTTTCATATTCTACCATTAAAGCAGGACACGGTAAAGCAGCTGAATTCTCTCAGGACAGAGCTGATCATGAAGGGAATTAAGAGTGAGCAGAATGAATCGCTATCCTATTCTGAGCCTGTAATTCACATTATTCACATTTCGCTGCCGTCCAATGAAGACCATGTATCCTTTTTTGTCCATTTTTAGCTTTTTGTATGGTTTGAACCATGTAGCTGCTCTCTACACTCTGAAAAAAACTGTGGATGAATAGAACAATAGAAATGCTCTAAAACCTGTAAAATAAGCTTATTTTACATTCACTTCCATTCAAAGTTAAGAGCATTTTGCCTTCTACTGTAAAGTCACCGTTTTGGAGATACTTGTTTTTCATTAGACAGCGACAATATACTGTATATCCATACATAAACACACATCCCCTTTGGCACAAAAAGCAAAGTAGAAAAGGTTCACATTTTACATTTAATACAAGAACACAGAATTTTTAAGAAATGCCCAAATAATTTTCAAAGAATCAGTTCTGACATCAATGAACAATATATGCAATACAGTCACAAGCAAAGTTAAAATGACATTTTGTTGATTTTATAAGTGAAAATCTCCTTATAAATAAAAATGTCCTCTCCAGCAGGGCTTCTCATCCTTTCTTTCAGAAGAACTTTCTATGTAACATTGTTTTTGTCTTTTATCCCTCAAGCACTGACACTAACATGTGAGAATTAGAGCATCTCATTAAAACGTCTGTCCCAAAAATGTGGATTTCTTTCATTTTGTCCATAAACTTTAAATTTCAGACCCTATATCAACAATCCATCTTCCTATGATATCACATCATATCTGCACCAGGCCCACAGCTGGGTTAGCTCAAACAGACTATGTTGAACTTGCTTTGTGTTACTTCAGCAATGATATTATTTGTTCATTAATATTAATAATTATATCATGTATATTTTTGAACAAAATTGATCTCTTGGCACAGATCTCTTAGTGGCACAGATTGGACTAAGACCTTCCTCTGAGAATGGGCCTGACAAAGTGCTTCACAGCCCACAGGTGGACAAACATTGAAAGTTAAGAATCTGTCTGTGTGTAATATCAACAGTTTCCTGCACATCTTAATTATTATTTATTATCTTTATTCATGAATAATTTGTTGACATGAACACACGTTTTGAGAAATCGGCTCATTTACTGGTTACCCTGAAATAAACGCATTAGAAGGAGTTGGTCCTGCATTTTTTGTTAACTGACTTCCTACTAGATTTTGGAGCATTAGTGGGGTCAGGAGGTTGAATGATCTCCCCACCTGATCCCCAACTTCTTGACTCATTCAAAAAGTATTGGATGAAGCACCACCATTCCAGAGAACACAGCTCGACTGATCGACAGCTCAGTGCTGCTGGACTTCATACCCCTCTAATGTTTGTCTGCTCCAGAGAGTCCTACTCTATTGGCCCCTTACAATGACTATACAAGCTGTGAGTGCATTTGCACATCAGTGTCAGCAATAAGTAGAATTTAAAGTAGCTGAAAGCATTAATTAGAAAATTAAAATACAATATATATAATGTATTTATGTTTCTATATTTCTCAATAATGTTACATTTCAATTTCTCCATCTTAAATTAAGCAAATAAACAAGAATTATGCACAAAAGTGAATTAAGTGAAGATGATTTAATCAACAAAACTAGTGACTACGGTTGCCCAGCATTTTGCACATTCAAACTTTTTTTAAATGCAGCATCCGTCATGGTACAAACAGGGGTTTTGTTTACAAAAAAGTGATTTTTGGCTGACTCTCTCACATGGACACCCACACGCACACACACTTTATATCTGTGGGGAGGGCACAGTAAGGAGGCCAGTGGGCTTCATCTTGTTCATACCACCATCGAGGACACACACCCGAGGGAAATTCACCTTCACCAAGTGGGCAGCAAACTGCAAAAAAGACACACACACATACACACACACACACACACACACACACAGTAAACAAAATGTGTTTTACCTTTCGTTTTTGTAGCAGTAATTATAATAATTTTACCCCTTAAACTCTAAAAGCTTTTACACTATTAAAGACCAAAATCTGGTTCTCTGACTAATGACCTTGAACCTTCAGTGGAACTTAAGAGGAAATCTGACTATATGATATTCCAGGGGGGATTTAATTGAATTGAATTTAAATTGAATTCAGAATAAAAAAGAAAATATCCTCAAGCCAAGGTCAACATCCTATTGCCTAACTGCATTATGATTTAGTGCATATCCTGTATGCTGAAGGAGTCTTTCTATCAACATTTTGTTGTCAACAATTGAATGTCAAATTAAATTACAGTGCAATTATAATTCAGTTTATTTCAACATATTTTGTCTTTCAACAACCTATTTTGTCTTTAGCAAAAATGGACCTTCTATGGCATCTCTCAAAGAACTACCATAACCACAGAACAAACATTAGTTTCATTCTCACCAAATAATATAAGTCATTATATTTAAAACTGAGTAAAAGGTCTGGTGGGTCTAAGGCTGTCTGGTTTATGTACAATTTGCAATGAAATCTTTCCCTATTAATCAACATCTGACTCCCAAAACAGCCAGAGGGGGAAAGCCCATCAGTCTGATTCTATGTTTTATTAAAGGGGTTGGACAGGGCCAGGACACCATGATTAGTGACTGCTGTTTCAGTAAGAGGGCAACCACCTCAAATGTCAGAGAGAGAAAGGAGAGAGAGAGGGAGAGCAAGAGAGAGAGAGAGAGAGAGAGAGAGAGAGAGAGAGAGAGGAAAAAGGAGAGAGAAAGCATTACTGTTGCTGCAGTCTTCATGACATTGCTGAGCACCACGATGACTCTGCCCTTGTAGCTGGTCAGAGCGTTGGTCACAGGGCACTGGAGCACCTCTCCGTCCGGCCCAAACACTGAGCTGTATGGGATATTGATGCTGCTGGGGATGTGACCACGGTTGAAGCTGTACACGTGTAGTCAAGGGTCAAAACAACACAGCTTGTACATTCATAAAAATGAAGGTAGGACTGGATAATATACTGTAAATATTGATATATTACAAACTATTTTAATATCATGCCCACTAAGCAGTTTACCATCAGTGTGCAATTTAATTCCAGAAAAGAATGTGATTGGCTTATTTGTGAGGAAATGGATTGGTTACTGGGCGGATGGCACTCTACTAGAAATGTTGCAATTAAAGAAGCAGCATGACGACTGTAACACCATAATCCAGGCAGTAAATACCACAGAGTGCAATGTTTTATTACTAAATAAACCTAAGAAAATAATTATTCTATAATATATATACAGTATATATTTCTTAGATACACTGTAACATATTTACTATTTGAATATACAGCATGCTGTGTTTTTGGCACTGCAAATATATACTGATACTGACAGTTACGTTTTTTATCATATTGCGTCATATATCAATTTCAAGGCTGGGTGATATATATTGATATTTATATCTATATCGGGATATAAATTTTTGAGTGGAGAGTTTCCAGTGCTAGTACTCTTTTCTGTCATAATCCATAACCTTTCACAGAATGTGCACAGAATAAACAAAATAACCACAGAGCAAGCAGAGAAGGGTCTGTCTATACCGTATCACTATTTAACACTGAACCTACTGTAGGAAAATTACAAGCATTTAGGCACAGCCTTCTTCTACCAGCCTTCCCAGTTACACAACTGACTTCCTCGTGTGAATGTCTTTTTGCTCTTAAAGACATTTTATCTTCTTTGTTAGATTTGTCACATCAGAGTCAGTGTAATGGTCTTAAATTGCATCACACCACCGTTAGTTCCAACAACCTTGCAATGTAATTGGCTAAGAGGTATTCAATGACTGCCAAAATCTCACCATAACAGCACTCCAAACTCATCCCCATGAATGTCAGTCTGCTTTGCTTGCCTGTAACCTAGCAATGGCCAGGAAGTCACAATTAAGGAGCCTGATGAAAAGAAGGAACACATAATGAACTAAACAGTGTTCTAACAACAAGCAACACAATCAAACAGTTGCTGCAAATCCAAACTCTCCAGTTACAAACAGTCATGGTCTTTCTCTACACTTCATCAGCTGCAGAGCACCGGTTTGGACTGACTTCCCATTTCTGACTTTGAAGCTTTGTCCTGAAGTTTCAACTCAACAAAAACAATGTGGTGAAAGCAGGCCTCTTTCATCAGAACACAGTTAAACACTGACATGAAGAAACAAATCAATGACAGAGCTGTATGACCCACGGTGCACCAGTGTTATTGTTACAGATCAGAGCTTTTCTCTTGACATGAGAAAACTTTCTTATTAATCAGATTTGTGTCATCATCTGGAAATCTAATAAATATCAGCACTATCAGAACTGTGGTATAATTGCACTGTGGTAGGACACCATCTCTACAGGCACAGGTACTCTGATCTATGAGGCCTGTGACCTCAGAACAGTGCCAGCATCTCCTGACATAGCATGACCTCTCGTATTCGTACAGTTTGCAGTTTGTGTTTTAGCAAATTTGTACCCATTAAGCCTATTAAAAATAACACTAACAGTGGTGGCCAAACATTCATCATCAAGATCTTCAATGAGAGTGGTTCAAATGCAGTGAAGAAGGCTTCAGGATGCCCAAAAAAGTCAAGCATCAGGTCACCACCAGTGCAGAGCTTATTCAGGAATGGCAGAGGGCAGGTGTGCATGCATCTGAACACACAGTGAGACAAAGGCTTTTGGAAGATGGCTTGGTGTCAAGAAGCCATTTTCTCCAAGAAAAACATCAAGGACTGACTGACATTCTGCAGGAACTATAGGGCTTGAACTACAGTGGACTGGGGTACACTTCTTTTCTCTGATGAAGTCCCCTTCAGACTGTTTGGGACATCAGGATAAATTATTGTCCAGAGAAGAACAGGTGAGCATTAGCATGAGTCCTGTTCCATCCACGGGAGTGGATTCACTTAAAACTCCAAGAACACTGCCATGAATAAGGTATGGTATCAAAACATCCCCCAAGAGCAACTGCTCCCAATGATTCAGGAGCAATTTAGATATGAATAATTGTTTTTTCCAGCATGATGGAGCACCATGTCACACGGCAAAAGTGATAACCAAACGGCTTGGTGTTTAAAACAAGCCAGGAAACTCCACAGACTCTCCCACTGAGGACCTGTAGTCAAAAAGAAGGTGGACATACAAAAACCTACTGAACCTACAAAAAACTCTAATCATCTCCAAGCACTGATCAGATAAAAATGGATTGCCATCACTGAAGATTTTTCCCAGAAGCTGGGAAGAGGCGACCTGCAGTCTTGTAGAAAAAGGGTCAACACTGTAAATATTAAGTATTTGCTTAAAGTCAATGTATTTATCAATAGAATTAAAAATTAAAATTAAAATATGAACATTATACCAAACAAACATCAGACAAAAGGTTCAAAAACGTGTGGCAGCAAACTTTATGAAAAACAAAATCTGTGCCATTCTCAAAACTTTTGGCCACGACTGCACATTCAATGCTGAAAACCTGCCTTACACTCTCCTAACTGTCCACAGCAAAAAGACAGACTGACAGAACCTCCTGAATGTTCTCAACTCCACTCTTAAGTAATGGTGGGCATGAGACTGGATGCATTGAGGACAGTGGGAAACCAAGATTGAGACAAATGAAAGCAATAAGATGGCCCCTTGGGACGGAGGAGCAGTAGCCAGGATGGTACTCTGCAAAATTTGACATAATAAGGGAGCATCCCAAAGACAGGAGGAGAAGAGCAGTACATCATTGTGCTGAATCAGTCAAAAAAAGGAGAAAGAGAGAGAGGGAGAGCGGTATACAGAATAATCCTTCTTTTAAACTACCCTATCATCAGAGAAGAGCTGTAATCACTAGCAATTTGTACAACATCCATTAACAAAAGCGTCATGGAGTGAATTCTCAGAGACCCCAGTCACTCACTCGAGGATCTAATAATTACATTAATATTGCACACATACAAAGCACAAAAGCGGAGCCTTGTCAAACACCAGAAGGCTTTTGGATTATAAAATAATATTTAATGACAGGCTAAGAATTATGAATGAAAAATGAAAGTGCTTCACAGTGGGAAAGTCCCAATAGTGCTTTTTCTACAGGGCTGTTCAATGAACAGAGCACAGTGAACACTAAATGTCCAACAGTTTGTAGACATTTTCTGCTTCAGAGTTGCTTTTGAAATGGTAATAATAGGGAGTTTGCTGCACTAACAGCCTCTAATCCTGATCAAAAGCCTTGTATTATTTTGCAATATTATTTTGAAACTGTGATTTGATGGCATTCAGCTATAAGAGCATTAGTGAGATCAGGTACTGATAATGGATACTTAGCTATAAATCAAAAATGCCATTCCAGTGTATCCCAGTATTGGTTGGAGCTCCAGCACTCTACAGAAGTCAGTTTCACTGCTCCACACACAGCACAGTGCTTGAAGGCTTTATATCCCTCTGTCTACAGGATGGCACTGGGCATGGTGATTGTAGACACTGGCAATAAAGAGCCTTTCTATCCACTGATGTCTTTCCTTGTAAGATGAGCTCTACAACCTCATTCAAGTACACACATAATACATTTGTAAACACCAGCAGATTTTAGGGAGTTCAGATCAATAGGGAGTTTGTCTCCAACGTGCTGCACTTCAGTGTTCTTGAAAAGCCTTCACACTAACTTTTGAAATATTGCCATTATCATGCATCCTGGGCAGTAAGTTTCATACGTGTCTGGCACTGGACAGATGTGAACAGGGTACAATGCATCTGATCAATCAAAGCACATTCAGAGGTGGCCACATATGATCACATTAGTCTTGTAGGGTGAACGCCAAAGCACCTCCATGCATCCCCAGCAGCGAAGCAACACCCAGGTTCAACCATATCACTGTCCAAGCCAGAAAAGAGCAGAGACAAATGCAGCTGTTTTTTATGGCCTCTGTTCAGCTAACAGACCACGCGGTCAAAATATCTCAGCGATCATTTGACATTGGATCAGCCAGGAGGTTATAAATAAAATAAAAACAGTTTTTAAACAAAGTCAGCATACCAGCTTATTCATGTTATGGGCTCCACTTGGATCACAAAACTCTCTGTTCGGAATGGATTGTGTGTTTTTTTTTATCACAGATTGGATCATTTTTCAGATCAGCAAAAAAGGAAAAAAGGAAGACAAACTCCACTGACACACAAGAGTGATATCAATTCAAATGTGTGTCCAGGCAGTACTGGGTTGAGGGATGTGTGTATCAGGTTAGTGGTGTTAAAAATCTTTACTCTGCTTCCCCATGAGGCTCATTAGTTTTACACAGTAACTGAGTTTGAGTCAGTTATGGTAAAAACTGACAGACTGACGACATACAAGACAGGGCTCTGCAGCTGCTCGCAAGGTCAGATGTTGCGCATACGACAGCCTTCAGCGAGACTTGTTGTTTGGCAGTGGATGCAACACAGGTGTGTCAAAAGCAGTTGTCTGTCTTGCATTGGAATGCAAGCTACAAATGTCTGTATATTTCTTCATTAAAGGTGTGAAAAAGGTGAGTAATATGACCTCAAATCAATATCATGATAAATTGAAGGGTTCACCTCAATAAACAGACCTGTAAACACACGCAGACTGGATGGAGTGAAGTCATGTGACTACACACGTGCTTGTATATTTTTAAGGGGACAGTATACAGCACTGCCTGATCCACTTGTGCAGCGCAACACACACCACCACCATCGTGTCGGTTTTATCGCAGTGCTGAGAATGACCCATCACCCACACAATTCCTGCTCTGTGGTGGTCCTGACCATTAAAGATCAGGGTGAAAGGAAGACACTATGCAGAGACACAGTATGTAATTATAGTACTACAAAGTGCTCCTGTACGGTAAGAGGAGCTGATGAAATGGACAGTGAATGTAGAAACGAAGATATTGTGGTTGATCAGTGTATAAAGTGCTGTAAAAATTACAGAAAATGCTTAAGATTGTAGGACAAAATGAAAAAGGGAACACAATTAATTAGTCTATTTAGTGATGGGCGTCACAATGGAGGACATAGCTGCATAATAATGAGAGAACGCAGCAAGCATACGCAGAGCACTGTCCAGCAGCAGTGAGTAAGCTGCAGTGTTGGTCTTTTGTGTAGGGGCCAGGTCCTTCTATACCTTCTTAAAGTGAAACAGAGGAGGCTAGTGGTGCGTGACGACAGTAACACACATCCCACGGCCCACTGGCTTCTGTCTGATCTGTTCAAGCCCATTCTCCTGGGAAAAGCTACTCTCTTAATACAAAACGCTCGTCTTTGAAGTTAGTGGTTACGGTCATGGTTGGTGTGCTGTGCTGAAAGTGATATGCTGTCAAAGCACACACAGAGTCATGAGTCCAGGTTCAGATCTCTGATTATATACCAGAGCTGCATGTAATGATTATGCATGATTGAATAATAATCAACTTTCAATTTACTGTGAACTTAATTAGCTTGAGTCCTGGCTTTCTCAGCTTTTCTCTCACTATTCCATCTCTGACAATTGATTCTCTTCTAAAAAAAAAATGAAATGAAGGAGACATACCTGTGCTTCCTGTAGTGTACTGCAATCTGTCAAAATGAATGACTGTATCATCAGTATTAAGTAGCATTATATATATTTATTTATTAAAAGACAGCAAAAGTCCAAGAGAGACTGGAATTTTGAATATTGCTTAAAGGATACTCCTCAGAGCTCCGGATGTCCAGAGCCACAATCTTGGTTTTGACTGTTTTGGGCCTCTTTACAGGAGTTTTAAAATGAGCTGCTCCGGTCAGCTCACAAAGGTCAATCAGATCCTCAGCGGAGATACGTGGTGAAACCTCGGCCTTCAGCTCAGACAGCTTCAGAGGCTCTCGAGACTGAGAGAGAGAGAGAGAGAGAGAGAGAGAGAGAGAGAGAGATGTTTACTGATGGCTCATATTAAATGCATTTTAACTGGTTGCAGAAATACACTGAAAAGTAATCAAAACAGAGCACAAAACAAGCAAAGATGAGATTTAGATCAGTTAATAAAAGTAATTATGAACGGCACAGTCAAACACGACTATCAACATCAGGCAAAAGCATCCCACCCCAGTATACCCCCTTAAACATACTGTGACCTTCATAATAAAAAACTGTTTTTTTCCAGATATCTTCCAAGATATGAAACACCACAAATTCCAACTTGCTATCAAAATATCCACTATTGAGCAACACCACCCAGTACCGAGTGTGAAGGCCAGCAGGTACCACTGAGACAGGTCAGTTGGGCTTGCTTGCAGGAAAATGCTAGCTGCCTAATGGTGTTTATATGAGAGCCAGCAGTGCCCACAACTGGACATAACCACTCTAGCCGTTAGCAGTGGGATCAGAACTGGCTTACAGAACAGTTGTCCCAGTAACAGAAGACAGCACTGTGTTTTTTGTTTTTTAGCTCTGCTTTCTATATACTGTCTACACACCCATACCCATACACTGTCTGATCCAAATACACAAGCTATTAATATATAAGCTATGAAATTCAGATGTACACATTGTTATTTACAAATCTGCATGTATAGTGAGATATATAAGGTCTATTTGATATTGAGATATTTCATAATATACACATAATACCTTGAATTTCCTGTGCACTGTATAACATATAGAGAAGATACAGATATAAGACAGATGCCATTTATATATGTGGGAATGAAGATGTACTAGATTACACACATCTGCACCAAAACATTCCATTAATGTTGGAAATGGCAAAAGAGAGAGAGTGTGAGAGAGAGAGAGAGAGAGAGAGAGAGAGAGTGATATATGGATGTGTGAGGTGTAATTGTGTCTCAGGACTGGCTAGGTTGGAAACAGGCAAATTTATAGCCACACTATACACTGCATCATCACAGAGCTGCATGATGTCAGGGAGCAGAAAGGACAGAAGGTGATGGGAGACATCAGAAACATGAAGAAGCACGTTCACATCATTCATCACCTGCAAACTCCTCAAGCACAGAAAAGACTCATATTCTGCTGTTGGTCCACACTGAAAACTAAAGACAGCAGCGGACTGACCGTCACACCGCTTTCGAGGAATGCATTGTAAGGGGATTACTAATCAGTTTAAAATCCATTTACATAGTGAAACCGGCTTATACGCTGAAAGCTCACCATGATAACTAATGTTTCCTCTTCATAATAATATGATATTACATAGATGTAAATAATATAACTTTGCTTGCTGATAACAACACTTCATGTAGCTGCTGCTCTGATCTATACGCCAGGCTGGCAAAACAATTTGTCCCATTCACACTTTTTACCACAACATAATCAGTGTGAATGCTTAAGGTCACAGCATTTCAGTGTAACTAAGGCCATCACCCTGTATTACAGTGTATTCAGTATTTTTCTGCTGTATTCTGGACCACTGTCATGTTGTATAACAAAGCTGTTTGAGTTTTAGGCTACAAACGGACATTCTCCTGTAAAATTGCACTGGTCCCTTACGGACTGCAAGCTGTCCAGGCCCTGAGGCAGCAAGGAAGCTCTAAACCATTAAACCACCTCCACCATGTTTTATAGATGAGATTTTAAAGTTCTCGTGCTGTTTTTACCTCTGCGTACACTGACAAAAAACATCTTGTGTTATCTATCCACAGTCTTCCAGTAGCACTGCAGAAAATCCAGATAGTCTTCAGCAAAGTTGAGAGAGGCACCAGGGCTTTTCTTTTTCTTTCGTTCTTTTGAGGAGTGCAGTGTTTGCCTCTAGGGTAACCTCTCATGAAAACCACTTTTGTTCAGTGTTTGTCTTGTGGGAACTGTATAAACGCAGACATTATCAAGTGAGACAATAATGATAAAAGATGCCTATATGCTTAGCTGTCACCCCAGGGTTTACTGTTACTTATTTGAAGATTCGACAGCCTGTCCTTGCACTGATCTTTGTAGGACGCCCACTCGTAAGGAGAGTAGCAATGGAATTGAAACTGAAAGTCTTCCATTTGTAAACTTCTTGGTGGTAGAAATTTTTCTTACAATGTCCTGAAGAATCTTTCAATTGAGCAACATAGTCGATCTGGATGCTGCTGCTGTGAACAGCATGTAACCAAAACTGGATTAGACACTAATCAGCTTGAACTAATCTTAGTAAGGCATGTTGCTAAATGCATTTTATGACCATTTTTTATACCTTGTACAAAATACTTCTATATATCAATATGTACCATACGTTTTCCAGCCCTAACAATCTAGAGTAAAAGCATTTCCACAAATTCTAGGATTCTAGAAAGAATAACAGCACAATTACTGATTATTTACTTATTTTAACATAAAGAAATTAAGTCAAAGTCTTGTGGTTTGTTTTGATATGGGCATTATGTCTGCAGGTTACTCTGATCCTGAGTTATGAAGCCTAGGAAACAGCATGTAACTACCCACAAATAGTGGTTCAGGCGGTTAAACGAGTTAAGGCAGTGGGTCTCAAATACCCATGTGTATACACATGTATACAGTATACAGTAATCAAACACAGATGGTAACCTGTGTAACAGATTTCAAATTATTTTATGGCCATTTTTTATATCTTGTGCAAAATATCTCTCAATATATAGATATTTACAAAATCTGAATATATCGATATTGCTGTTAGAGATCTTAGGCTCCTCACATTTGTCTTTCTTAGAGATGTGAAGAGAAATATGAAATATGAACAGAAATGAAATATTTGTATGGATTTGACCATGCTTTGAAGGAAAATTTTTTTTTACATCTATTCACACCTCAGATATCCTGTAGGAAATTGATCATCCAGAGTGTTTTTCACCTGAAAATACAACAATCTTGATGATTATCTGCAATTATTAGACTGACATCTAATAACTGACATTGACATTGACATGAATTGTAGCAGTTTTCCACACTGAATTACTTGCTTATATGACACCAAACTGTGAAGCCTTGACACTTTGTAAGGTAGGCCTTGTGTAGTTTGTTGTATGTGAATCATGTCTGTAGGTTACTTTGATTATGAGTTATAAAGCCTAGAAAATGGCATGTAACTGCACACAAACTGTGGCTCTTGGGGCATAAGACACATCAACTTACAACATAACACGTTAAGCTTAAAGCATCACATTCCCATCATGTTGTCAGACTCAATGGTGTAGCACATAATGTGTTGGTGTAAAACAAATATGACAATGTCCATTAACAAGGACGCAGCGCATTGTTGGACACATGACACTTTCTTTACTTTATACAAAATTTTACATCTGAACCAGTGTGACTTTATTTTCAGCCATCTGTGAAATATCAAAACATCTGTGCAAATGACTTGCATAATTTCCATCCTTGCCGCTGGTCAATAAGCTTGTCATTTAATTGGACATGAGTTGTTCCTAATCCCCCTGTCCCCCTTTCCTCCTTCTCCAGCAGAGCCCTGCTGGAGATGCCTCAGCGGATATCAGAATGTTAGGCAGGATATCAAGATGAATAGAGGAGACGTGCCCCCTGGGAAGTGCTGACTCATGGACCTTGCACTGATATAAATCAATTACTCACAACACGGCTGCAATTCTGATGAACAGACAGGTTTCTAAAGAGTGACTTCTTTGCAGGTTTGAGGACTGTTTAGTATGCCATCATCTGAGCAGCAGAAAAAAAAACACTTCCCATGATTAAGCTCCTTTTAAAGAGAAAATATCTTTGCAGCTCTGTATGACAGAAACCATGTCAGTCACTCAGTTTAGTGGTGGATCTCTCGGCACTAGACTAAACTAATTCCACCTGCCAAGTTTTTGATGACAAAAAGCAACACATCTCAGATCTTGGCAGTCCTGCCTGATCCACCTTCAACAGTAAAACACTACCTCAACGAGGGTCTTGTTGATATAATGTGAGTAATATGGCTTGGTTTTATATTATAGTTCAACAAAACCAGGTTCAGAGTAGAGGGTCAGACCTGGAGCATGGAGGGTTAAAGGCCTCACTCAAGCCAACAGTGGCCACTAAATCATACAAATATCTAAATTTTGTAAATATTTACATGTCAAATGAAGTCATTTTTGAGGAGCCTGAGGTTTTCTGAAAATAAAAACTGGCATGTGTGCAAATTGGGCTAATAAACTTATGAAAACATCCCACAAAACTGGCCTAAGGTTCTAAAGTTTAACATGGAAAATGCAAAACCGCTTCCAGACCAGCAGCTCTAGTGTGATAAGTTTAACAAGCATAACATTTGGGTTCAAGCACAGGTGCCTTGAGTGCATACTTAAGAGCAGTTGAGTGTATGGCATAGAGTGAGACTTTGGGCAAATCTCCTCCTTGTGACTGACGTTTCATAGCTCTGTGAGATGGAAGTGGCCATGGATGACTGCTGCAGTGCAATTCCAGCCATCAGGCTGTGCTCAGCAACAGAATGGCAGAAGATTAGGCCAATCACTTCAGCACACATTAGATGAGCAGACAAGAGTGTTTGTGCAGTGCAGAGCGCGGCTGTGTCAGCCTCCTATGGAAGGCAAACAGCAGCCCTGAAAACTTGGCAGAGATAAAAGCATTCTCTGTCTCTGGAACATCAAATGAGTCTGGAAATTGGAGTCACATTCTCCCACTATAGATCTCCTGTAAGCAGATACAGCAATTCCCAGAACTGGTGTCGTGTAAAAAGGTAAAATGGAACAAACTTCAGCGAATGGTTTAGTTGGATTACTATTTGGGTTACAAATAGTACAAGGACACAGTCCCTGAAACGAGAGTAAACAGGATAGACACTTATGTGGAGGCCCTGCGTCCACCTCCAACCACCACTGCTGTTAAACAACTGTGAAAGAAATGAGCTGTATGTTATTGAGAAAAACATAGAGATTAGGGAAAGAAGACCATTCCCAAGTGTGATGGTGTTACTGTATGTAAGGCACCAGGGACAGGTATTAAAGATCCAACCAATAACAGACCAAAGCATAATGTATCTCTGAACACCAATCAGTTGTGAGAACTACGAGTGGGCAGTGCCACAACATTTTATTGAATCATGATACATTTTGTTATTGTGTTACTTCTCTGAGCATATTGTGGATCAAGGCTTGAAGAACTCAAAGAATGTAAGTAGTCTTGTTTAACTGGATACAATCCAGCACTTTTGGAATAATAATAACAACAGTACTATGTTTGAAAAGTCATGGTCAGGGTTGCAGTAGGTCCAGAGTCAGTAGGTCCATTGGGCACAAGGCAGGGATTCCTCCTAGGAAGGGCGCCAATCCATTGCAGGGTAGTCATACACTCCTATTTTTGGGAGACGGGAGGAAACTGGAGTACCCAGAGGGAACCCACATGGAGACGTGGAGAACACACCAAATTCCCCAGACAGTGACCTGAGTGGGGATTGAACCTGCAACCCCAGGCTCCTGGAGCTATGTGTCACACACACTACATGCAGCGCCACCTTTCTGCTTTCTTTAAATATCACAGCCTATATGCACAAATTAAAGGACTAAATTAATAACTGAATACTCTTCAGTTTAACAAGAATTGTAGTGGAATTCTATGTGTAATTTGTAAAGTATAGATTGAGTTAAAGTTTGGGTATAGAGTTTGAGAAGTGGTTGGGCAGTGTTTGGTTGAGGTTGAGTAGTTTGTAAGTGGAATTTGAGCAGATCACAGCAGAATGTGAATAGAGCTTTGGCAGGGTGCACGCACATCTTGGTAGGATTTGGACAGAATCTGATTAGAGTTTCAGTGGTTTTGAGAAGAGTTTGGGTAGAGTTTGGTGTTTTGAGTAGAGGGAGTCTGGGTATAACCCAACAGATGGCCTTGGTAGAGGTTGAGTAAGCACAGCGAGCTGGACAAGTTAATGTGGAAGGTCCCTGTGTGCTTTTTAATATGTTTGAAGAATCCATCTGGATGACCTTGGCCATGTTTGGGCAGGTGTTCGGTTTGGGTTCAATTAAGGTCAAAGTGGGAGGTTTAGTAGAGTTTTAACAGAAAACAGGTAGACTTTGGAGTTTGAGATGGGTTTGAAGAAAGCTTGGTAGACTTTGGATATAGCTTGACTATGGTTGGGCAGAGTGGGAGAAGACAGTCTGTGACAGACAGACTTGATGGAGGCTGGGTAGGCGATGAGACACTTGACATGTTTATGAGGGAGGCCTAAGCCCCCTGTGTGAACGTTAACAAGCCTCTGAGCCCTGCTTCCATCTGGGAAGCCTCCTCCAACTCCACCATAAATTAAGACTTTCACCAACAGATTAATGGCGGTAGTCTAGCGCACTGAGGCTGAACAGCACAGAAAATATATAGCACCTTCTGCTGAGAAGCTGCAGAGATCACCAAGACTGGAAAAGGCTCCGACTTTAGTGTGTAATAAGACCAAGGCTGGTCTGACACTGAGAACTGTAACCACAGTATGGCTCCCACCTCTTTTACTCATCCAACAAAGTTTGAACAGAGATTTATTGGTGTGAAATACAGCCTGGCTTGACCATGCTGACCCCCATGTAGTTCTAAGAAGTCACACCTCATTAACGGATACACTTGGCATGAGATTTCATTAGCAAAAACCGGATGGTGTTCCACAAGGGTCATATTTGGTCAGTAATTACCTTTGAACCACATCAAGGTTGTGCAAACACATTAGTAATTCACAGGTCTGCTTTTGGTTCAGAGAAATATTAAATGATGAAATCTAAATCCAACCTGAGCCTGCTCTGCAAAAATGTTCCTACCATTTCGTTAAGAAGAACATCTTTAAACATTAATATGTCCAATCTCCCCACTGGCTCGTTCATGCCTATATGCCATACACAGCTCCATCCAAGGCCTATGAACAATGGAAAGACCAAAAAGGGCACAAACCTCTGAAAGTGCAGGTTACAAGAAAATAGAGACTACCGTGATTTGCATCTGACCTGTTTGCCACAGCAAACCATATTAGTCTAGTTTATAAAGCCTCATAAATAAAATACATGATGTCGGTTCGTCGCTCTTCTGCAGAAGAAAACTATTTAGTACCAAATGTCTCCCAATGACTTAATGTGAGGTCAAAGGGAAGGTGCTGATAGACCCACTGTGCTGCACACAGGGGAATTTGTCCTCTGCATTTCATCCATCCACACACAGTGATACACACACATACACACTGTTGAATTTACACACTAGGGGGCAGTGAGCACACAAGCCCAGGGCAGTGGGCAGCTCAATCCACGGTAACCAGTACGCAGCTGGGAAGTTAAGTGCTATGCTCAAGGGCACTTCAGTCATGCCCTGCCACTTCAGAGATTCAAACCAGCAAACTTCCAGTCACAAGGCTGGCTCCCTAACCACCCATTAGCATTAGTGCTCTCATTAACACCCAATTTTTTTATTCATCAATGAGTCTAGGGATGTAGAGGCTTTATTTAGTGATGTAAACACAAAGTTGCTACTGTTGAGTTCAGAATCTGTTTTTTTCTTTCATTGTCAGCGTTTGAGCTTCATATTGTTATTCTGGAATTTTGTTTGTTTTGTTAATAAACCCTGCTTTTTAAAGTCCGCCTCCTCGCCTACTTTCTTACACAGCCTAACAGCATCTTACAAGAACTTACATATTTTATTTCACATTTAAATATTATTAAAAACTTCTGCTCTAAGAAGTAAAAGTGTGATTAATCATAATGAAACTGAAGAAATGTCTTTTAAAATCAGGCAAATTTAATGAACAGAAATGCATTTTCTTGTAAGGACGTTTAGACTTCCCCACATTTATTACTCCTTAAAATGACTAAAATCTCAATCACATGTAGCACATCAGATGCACTAGTTCTTTGTTAGAGAGGACTTGGAGAAGGCTGCCTCACACATTAGTATGGTTTGCTCTCGATTACTGAAGTGAGTGGGATCCCGATGACCAGATCCAAAGAGCTCTCTGGGAAGTCTGGGAAGGGATTTTAAAACAATCTTGGGACAATTTGTTCATGTTTAAATATGTTTTAAAAAAGGTTTTCATGAATCTCCCTAATTTTTTCATGAATTTCAACACCAAAGTCTGTTACCTGATTCTTAAGTCAGAATAAGTGAGTGCTTCAGATGATCCCTGTGGAGGGTGTTTTACCAGTGGCTGATGGCACCTTTATAATTGCAAATTTTAAGCAGATCTCTTAGGGATGGTTCTGTAGACACCGATAGAGCCTAGTCATGGACTAAATTAGATTTTCTACTGTGGACTTGAGTGAGTTGGATAGAAATTTAGTTGAGCACTAGTCTTAATTTGTGTCCGGAAAACCAGGATTTTATTGACTGTGGGTAATAGCCTCAATAAGCCTCTTATTAAAGCTCTTAACAAGGTCCACAATAAACTCAAGCGTAAACTCCTTAATAAGCTTTACACTCTCAGTAAGGAGTCAAAGAGGTGGTCTAAGGGATGGTGTTACATACCAACCATTTTTTTTTGGTGCCATGGTGTCAAGCCCGTCAAAGACGGTTTCTCTTCAGGGGCTTCGTGAGGATTTATGGAAGTGGCATTAGAAAAAGCTTTTGACTTAAGAACAAACTTATATAAATGGTCATTTTTTCAGTTTGACAAGACTAGTTTAATATTGACGAGTGTTTTTCCAATGCAAGACATGTTTCCCTGGATGTTCACAGAGGTGTGTATGCAGACTGGACTAAAATGATCATAGTGCTGCTGAGTTTGGTGTTCAATTCAGCCTGTGATTTTTAACAAAATGTAAATTTAACACTGACTAAAACGAGTGATGGAACATAGCCTCAAACCTTACAAATATCTCAAAATCCTCATTGAGAATATAATGACTAATTGCTTGCGCGTCAAGAATTAGCCTTTCATCTTTATGAACTTCATTCACCTTAAAAGAGACCTATTTTTCTTCTTACATCAACAAGCCCTGCAGAACCACACAATTATTACCACAAAAACATGGCAACTTCAGCTGATCAGACATTCAACCAACACACTAATGGCTTTAATATTTGCAACAAATAATGCAACTAAGCTTAACTCTAACCTTAACCTTAAAATACACTCATCATCAGTGGTATGTAGTAGCAAGCAGAAGGAAGTGTCAGACTCTATTGCTGTTCAGATGGAAGATAAATGTTACCAGGAACAATTATAAACATAAAGAATTAGTATCTCTATGTATGCGGTTGAAACACAACATGCCAGACTTCTCGGCATGGAGTTGTAGAGGTTCCTATTGGTGTCCTGGGATAATCCATCCCATGCAGCTTGAATATTCTCACTCAGTTCCCATAGATTTCACAGTGAATTCTGTGAAATTTTCAGTCAGAGATAGGTCTGACTGTTGGAAAAGAACACACATGGACATCTCCATCCGTTGGTCATCTCCACCAAGCCAACAGTGAAACTTGTCACTGGTGACCTGCAGCCATGACTCCATGACCATTATGGGTCTTCCTGCAAGTACTCCTGCATTCTTCAGCTGTCCTATGATTGGCATCACTGCTCAATGAATGTCTGTTGTCATAGTTGTTGGGTTACTCCACCCATCTTGGAAAATTCATTGCTCCTCCTTCTCCATGGTTCGTGTAGGTCTCTGAGATCCTTCACGCTGCTGGTGCGAGCCTTCTTCTACCCACTGCCGCCAACAGCGTACTACGACTGGTTTGGCACACAATACATTGAAAAACCCATCCCAAGTTCTACGATGTGACCCCTCTTGGACTCTCCTACCATCCTTATGCCACGTGTGATTAAGCGTGCAACTCACAATGTCAAACCTACCCACCAAGTTTCATTCCTGTTGTTTGACTCTATCTGGATGCAACTATTTTTTTTAATGATGAGTGTATTACCTCACACTGGATAGAGCCACACAGAGAGGAACTCTAATAAGATTAGGAAACAAGTGAGAAGTAGGAAACCAAATTAAATGCCACATTGATTTCTCAGCATTAAGACCAAGGCAGGCCACTGACTGTTTTGTCATATTTCATAGTTTGTGATTTTGAGAGTCACTCCAGATACACAAACATGGGAGCAAAAGCAATAAAAAGTGAGTTTTTCATAACATGCTATCTGTCTTCTGAGGTCTTCTGATAGTTCAAATGTACACACTCAATATCCACACACTGCAGACTCACCAGGTCTGTGTTAGGTAGCTCCTGGTAGTCGGATGAATAGTAGGTGGTGGATTTCCCGAAGTTGCTGCTGCTGCTGTTGCCGTCAGCTGTGGGTTTTGTTGGCTGGGCGTGCTGCCGATACGTAGCGCTCTTAGGAGTCCAGCAGAACAGGTTGATGGATTCCCGGACACAGCGCTCTATATCAATTTCTACAGGGCAGAAAGAACAAAAAAGGAAACACAAACATAAAACAATTGAAAGGTTCAGAGCAACTGGTCTTGGTTCTTTCTTCTTGGTTCTAATACTTTGCTGAAATAAAAACTGTAGGACCAACTTCATGATCTGAACATCTGACCCATATGTTTCCTTATTAAGCAGCCCCCAAAAGCCTGCTCATATACAAAGTCATATTCACAGAAACAAATGAAACAAGAAGATTGCCTTTCATAAACCAAGCTCCCCAGTGGAACACCAATCATGAAAAGCCTGTAAAGAAGTGTTGTCAGTGTTCTAGTGTCTCACACTTTCCTCCAAGCTTGCCCAGACAATTGGCAGTGCGGTGTGACTGGTGGAGTTGGAAAGATGCAGCGACAGACTGCCTCTTGTTAAACCCGATGAAAAGGAGAATACATTAAAAAGTTTATTTTTTTAATCACCGTCTTAAAAGTCTGAAGCATAAAGTGGAAGTCAGTGCGGAAACATCTGCTGTGGTGCTGCCAATTCCCTCTGCCTGACCTGCGCAAACCGGTCTTCGGAATTCTCAATCCAAACAGTCCAAAGACAGGTTTTTAGAAAGAGATGCTGGCAAAAGCTCACAGTCAGCAACACTTACACGCTCTTACAATGGGGGATTATGCGGGAGAGGGGGAAATAAGCTGCTTCCCCCAAATACATCATGACCTCTCGCAAGTCATGCGCTTTAAATGGTGGCTTAGAATAAAGAGATTCTTTGGATTAGCGGTGGATATAAACAAAATAGGAATTCCAATCCTTCTCAGTCAATCTGATTCATTCTCTTTCTCCCCAGTTAATGACAAGTATGTCTAATGAGTTGCGTCTGTGTGACTCAAAAGCTATTTGAATTATACCAGCAATTCAGACATTCAAGCTGTTCAATTTGTTAAGGGGAATAAGTGAAGAGATGGATTCAGTTATGGGGTCACACCTGACTTCACGTAAGGTCTACGGTTACTGTCTTATGTGAGGGGGAAAAAGAGATAAGGAGACAGAAAGAGGCAGAGGCAGAACCAAAGCGAGGAACGTGAGAAGGCATGCAGACTCAGCTCAAGAGGGGGTGGAGAGAGAGAGAGAATGTGAGAATGACACAGGGTAGAGTGTCACTGAGACAGAGACATAAAAGTGTCAAGAAGAGCATGAGTGGAGACAGAAGAAGACATTCTGACTCCCCTGACTCATGAATGTTGCATGCAATCACTCTCCCCAGCCAGCCACGGCAGCGCTGCCAATGCGTCTCCAACAGATGCCATCCAATCAGCCCACAGATCCAGCTATGCATCCCACGTCAGATTAAAAATGAGTCTGTTAAATGGTATTAGTTTGAGACATTATTCAGACGCTGTCACGGCCGAGCTGAGGCCGGTAGAATGGAAGAAAGGAAAAATGGCAGAAAAATGCACACAAAGAATTTGTTTTTTGACAGACTACTAAATTCTCCTTACATCATCAGTTAGGGCTGGATATGAAGACCCAAGTGCCAGACATACTGTCCCAGGCTGGGGTCCCAAAAGCATCATAGTGTAACAATCATAATGATTATAGAGAGCACTCAAAATCACACACTGTTTCTCAATGTCTCAATGATCTCTGTCATATGATGCTTTAGGGAATAGCCGCTACAGTGAAGACTGAGGTGAATCATAAACACCCTACTAGTAAATGTTTGGGAACACTGATGTTTTAAGAGATGTTACAAAGCTAGCACTTCCTTATATTTTTTTGGGAATGTGTAGTGTGGTGTGCAAGGCTATTTGGCAAGTTGAAACCATTTCTTTTACTTTTTTATTACATCTCAGTGTAGATGTCCCAGCAGTGGCCTGGTGGTTAGGGAACCAACTGGAAGGTTGTGGGTTCAAATCCCTCAACTGTCAGGGAATGACTGAAGTTCCCTTGAGCAAGGAACTCCCCAGCTGCTCCCTGGGTGCTGTAGATAGGGCTGCCCACTGCTCCAGGCAAATGTGCTCACTGCCCTCTAATGTGTGTGTGCATGAGAGTGTGTGTGTGTGTGTGTGCGTGTGCATCACTGAGTGTGAATGGGATAAATTCCCCTGTGTGCAAACACAGTGGGTCTATGAGCACCTTTACCTTTAGTTCTGATGGCTTTTAATGAAAATCTCTCAAACTGCTGAGTAAAAGCTTCAGGTAGAGCTCTAGCATTGACGACAAAGAAGCTCAGACACAGAAGCGTCAATAACACAACTAACCAAACTAACTACTGCATTACAGCAAGTAACACTTTCACTTTCAGCTTCAGCTACTTTAAATGGATGAATTAAGTGAGGCAGGAGAATAAACTTGGCAAACAGCAGAAGTAGCAGCTGCAGCCATGTGCATGCGTGGGCAAAAGACAGAGAATAAGATGAAGACAGAGGGGTAACAGTGTGAGAGTTATGAGTTATAACAGCAGAGGTGCTGAGTTCAGAAGGCAGATCCCACCCATCCCCACCACTGTGTTTGCATCGCTATTAAACCACTGATATGTCATTAGCATCTATAAAAAACAGTGAATTATGGGGGGAAGTTGGGGCCAAATTTGGTAAAATTAAAAAGGAAAATGTGTTAACATTTCCTGCAGTGCACTGCAATCCATTGGAAAGGCTGTGCTTCATACGACCAATGCAGAGCAATGAAGAGTTTCGGTTCTTAAGTACAACCCTTATTCCATTATCCCCAAACGCCTAATTAACCGCACCCCGAACACACAGTACAGCACAGTTTAAAGGCCAGTATCAAAGCTGATCTGACAGTTATTTTTGTCAGTGTGTTTCAAGCAACAAGCTTCATTATTGAGCAAACATCTAACCATCAGATGCCAGTAGAGCACTGGGCACGGCTCTGCACTCTACAGTGCTCACAACAGCCAGAAAGCTGCAGCAGGATTGTACTCGGTCTGAGGCTAATGGTGCATGAAGGCAAGTGCCACTGAATCATCCGCAAACACCAAACACACTGCTGCTCCAAACACTAGGACAGCCATTAAAGCCAGAGGTGCCAGGAAGCTGAAAGAGACAAGGGTCGGCCTAAAATCAAGGGCCTAAGCTGTGCAAATGGAATAAAATAATACCCTGCAACTCACATCTATTCACCACACAAATGACAGCGTAATTGGAGCTACACGGAAGAAGAGAGACTGTCACAGAAAACCGGTCATTAGTACGACCAATTGTGGGGAAAAAATAAGAAAAAGGTCAGATATTACACAGACAATGAACAACCGCAGTATTTTGTTTAGGAAGCAAAATAAGAGTGTTGTAGTGCTGTCTGTGCTGAGTGTTGATCTGATATGGTGGACGTGTTAGTGTGTTGTTGCTGGTACGAGTGGATCAGACACAGCAGTGTTGCTAGAGTGTTTAAATCCAACCAGAAACTGAGTGTTCTGTGGGTGTTCTACAAGCTGGTCCAACTAGGTAGGTACTAAGCAGACACAGAGTTTAAACACTCCAGCAGCACTGCTGTGTCTAATCCACTCATGCCAGTGCAACACACACACTAACACACCACCACCATGTCAGTGTCACCGAAGTGCTGAGAAGGAAGGGAGGCTAATAAGTATGCAGAGAAACAGATGAACTACAGTCTGTAATTATACATCCCAGTGTGTCCTTTCTGAGTCCAGAGCACAACTGGACAAGATTATCTGCTTCAAAATATGAATAATTACAACATAGATGGTGGACAAAAGTATTGGGACACGTGCTCATTCATTGCTTCTTCTGAAATCAAGGGTATTAAAGAATTTATCCTGGATTTGGTGCAGTAACTGTCTCTAATCTCCAGGGAAGGTGGTTCTACTAGATTTTGGAGCATTGCTGTCAGGTCAGAATGTTAGACAATCATCCCCCCGTGGAATTTCCAACTCATCCCATCATCATTCCACAGAACACAGTTCCACTGCTCCACAGTGTGAGCCTTCTTCTCCATGCCTGACATTAAACATGTTGCCAATAGGTTCATGTTAATCTGCTCCAGAGAGTCCATTTCTATTGGCAGTACGTCCCTCTACCACGATTAGACAAGTCGTGTGTGTGTGCATTTGCACATCTGTGTCAGCAATGGGTGCAATTAAAGTAGTTGAATGCATTGATTAGAAGCAGTGTCCACAAAGATTTGGACAAATAGTGTGTCACACTACAATCTAATAATGACACTGTAAATTCACAGCATAGTAGGCTAAGCATAAAATCACCAGGCTGGATTGCAAATCAGGTGCTTGGGATTTTCCTGCTTTAATCCATATTTCAATTAATCAGATTATTATCAAACCCTTGTAGGAGTTGGAGCAGAGAAACCAACAAACTGCAGAGCACTGTGGCTGAGGCTAGACCACCATCAACCAAACAGAAGGAGCTGCTCTGTATGTAGATTGCCTCTTTGGGTCGTGTCTGTGGTCGGTGTCCATTTCACTATGAGCATTGTTCATGACAGAGGACTCGGATTTGCATGAGCAGCAGCACTCCTGATGCCCCAAGAGTTCTCTACCTAAGGTCTGACTGTAATAGGCTTGTCAGTGGGGATTAACGTCAGTGCTACCATTCCAAAGTTCACAAAGCATAAAGAAAAAGGAGGTCAAAAAGAGAAAAGAGTGCCGGGGTCATTTAAGAAAAAACTGCTTCACGGCTTCATCTCAGCCTCCCATTCACTGCCATATTTTCAGGCCGTAAATCTCATTTTAGGGGAAGAAAAGAAGAAAATGGGATCAGTTCATGGAAACCAAGGATAAAACTTCACTCAATGGTTCAGACTTTACAGCCTAAAGGATGCAGCCAATCAAAAGCAAAAATGTGGCGTATAGCTGAGATTCAGCTTTGAGCATCAGCTGTTAAATCTTGTATGATGGGAAGCGTCTTATGTCCACAGAAAAATACTAGGGCATCACAAAAAATGAAAATCATGAAAAAGTTCATTCATGTTCAGAATTTCATTCAAAAAAAGATAAACAGTCATATTTTATATTCATTACATGCAAAATATCATTTCAGGCCTATTTGTTTTATGGTTGATCAGTGAGGCTTACAGCTCATGAAAATCAGAAATTCAATTTCTCTAATTACTGGAATATTTATTTTCAAGTAAATTGCCCATCAGACATGATCAACTTTGAAACAAAAAATACACTCTATTTACATTGTACAACTATATAAAAATATAATAAGTTGTACGCAGATGGAAGGGTCAGATTGGAAAGGTATTCAGACTGAAGATAAAGCTTATCAAGAACAATAAAGGAATAAACATTTAGACTGATATGGGCATTATCTACTGAGCTATACACACAGTAGTGTCTCTCAGTATGGCGGTGGGGATACAACAACAAGCCAGACATCTAAGAATAGAGTTGTACAGACTCCTATAGACTCCTAATGATGTCCTATGATAACCCATACCATGCAGCTTGAATATTTCCATTTAGCTCTTTACAGTGTTTTCAGTAGCGGTGTTGAAAGGGTCAGTTGTTGCCTGGAGGTAAGAGAATGAGCCTTGTGACCTCCAAACTGCTCCCTGGCTGCCCACCACTCCAGGCACATGCGCTCACAATATCACTGTTATGTGTGTCTGCTTGCTAGTGTGTATGTTTGTTCAATGCACGGATGGGTTAAACGCGGTGACAAAAATCCATCTGTGTCCAACACAGAAATTGTTGTCTTTGTACGTCCAGTAACATCCCAGCTGGTGATGCAATTGAACACATACTCATGTTGACTGGGGGCTTAAGGAGAAATATGGAACCAAGATTTGTTTTCTTCAAACTAGCCCACAAGATCTCAGCCCCATGGAAGCAAACGAATGCTCCACTGACCTGTGGGATGAGTGTCTGAAGCTCCTGTATTGAATATAGCTGCGATTGTCTGTTCACACAGAACATTTTAGCCAGGAGCTGCTGGTCATGATCATTACCACAATCCATTTGGAGTAAGGGGAAATCAGGGGGAAAGGGGGAATTAACTACCACTTTATGCATAAAAAAACAATGCAAGGAGTTAACAAAATAGTTTCTGCCTTAAAATATCCAAACTGACTGAGATCCAGCTCCCTCAATTAAATTGTTAACCTGAGGGAAATGGAAAAAAACAGCTAGGGTAATTGCTATTGGCAGGCGCTGAGCATTTGCTTAGAGTTGATGAGATTTACTTGGCACAAGCAGCATCAGATGATAAGAGTGCCACCTGGAGCTGGAGCACTTTAGAAGTTTGTGCACACGAGTTTAGCATCTCTGTATGATATTGTCACATAAAGAGAACACACAGAAAAGTGAGCGGAATATATGAAAACAAGAATTGTCTGTGAGTATAAGATGAAGACTTAAGATAGCTTTTATATATCAAATATTTCAATCCACATTGTGCTGTAACACAATGAAAAGGGCCAGAAGCAAAAGCTTGGGCACCCTATTTACTCTCACGCTAAGTAGTGTCTGTTAGGGCAGGGAAATCATCAAACAGTGCAGGATTGGAATTCTGGAATTCCTGGACTGGGATTGCCTACCTTTAACGTAGGATAATTAACCTGCTATAGAAGCCATCCTCTTTACTTCTTCAGACGTTAACACATGAGGTGATGTTTGCTTCCATAAGTTGCTGATATGTAATAGAATCTATTCTTCCCTCTTCCAGTGAAATGTTCTTCACGCTACTAGCTACGACACAAGCCCATAGCATGATCCATCCTACCCCCATGCTTAACAGCTGGAAGAGACCTGTTTTGTCTAAACATTGCTTTGCTGACTGCCACCAAAATTTCTAGCTGTACTTCATCAGTCCACAGGACTTGTTTCCAGAGAGGCATCAGACTTGTTTAGATGATCATTTGGTGGTGTGGTGCAACAGTGAGCCACCACAGCATGTGGGAGACTGGGGTTTGATTCCAAGTCTGGGCCACTATGCTGTGCTACACCAATAAGATTCCTTAGGCAAGACTCCTAATACTGCTCTGGTCCACCGCTGTATTATGAGTAACCATGGAAGTCGCTCTGGATGAGAACGTCGGCTAAATGCCAGAAATGTAAATGTAAATCAATTGAAAATCTCAGACATTTTGATTTCTGTGGTAAGGAATGATTTGAGACTTACTGATGTAAATGATCTCTAATCTGTCTGGCAGGACTGCCCCGTGCCTCATTTAAAAAGCAGACCGAGCTGAAACCTTCTTTTTGACTTGGTGGTCATATTCAATTGTGGACTGAAGAGGTGGAGATATGTAAACAACGTCACAAAACAGTGAATTCAAACAGGCTGCTTTTGCACCATAGCCTCCATATATCAACTTGAACATGGTTCAGCGGCTACTTTTATTTTAACAAAGAGAAAATGTAAACAGTGTTCAGGGGGTCACAGTCTTTCCACCTCTGTTGTATTGTTAGATACAGTTAGCATCTCTTCAGATCTAATCTACCAAGCAATCAAGACAATCATTGGAGAACTTGGGTATAAAGCACAGAATTATGCCCTTTAACTTACATTACTTTGTGTGAGTGTGTGTGAGTGTGTGTGTGTGTGTGTGTGGGGGGGGAGGGGGGGGGGGGTGGTATGTGAGAGAGAAAGAACGAGAGAAAGAGATTGAGTGGGAGTGCACAGCCACCAAGCAAACATATTTTACCTTTATAAGGAGTTCTCTCTCCTGTCTTCAGTCCTGCTGAACTTCACCAGTAAAAATAACACAAAAGTTCACTGCCTAGACGCCAACTGCAGAGCAGCGCCCCCGTTTGGACGAAGCGTTGCCATCTGCTCACACTCTGAAACTTTAATGCAACTCATCCCCCCCATGAAAGGGTAATAACTGTTTGGAAAGACTTGGAGAAGGGGGATTTAAACAGAAAGCGATTGAAACATTCCCCAGATGGCAGATAATGCCCATATATTATTGATGTCCCTTAAGCCTGCTGTCAGTGATACTCTGCTGAAGCAAGTGTGGTGCAACAGGGCGACCCAGCAGCGAGGAGAGGGAAGGGGAGGAGGGGAACTGTGGAGGAATCCGAAATACGCACCAGGGGCCTTTCAAGAACGACGCTGTGTGTGGTATATGAGAAGACAGCCAGGGCCTCTCAGACACACAAGTGCATCTTCTTCTGCATTTCCCCCCAGACGGCAGCCTCCCGTGGAGTCAATTACAGCAGTCACATCGCAGGGAGGCCGCCAAGCTGACAGGCCGTGGAAGACGCTGTTTGCCCCTACAGAGCATTCGGCCAGATCGCTACAGCATAAAATGCAAACAAAGTCATTCATCCTTCGGCTCCCGGCTTAAAACACTGCACATATTACCATTTAGAGCCGTGACAGCCAGGGGCTAGAAAAGAAACACTGAGAAAAGAAGAGAAGACTTTCATGACCTCTGTATGTTTCATCACACAGTGACTGGATGCAAGAGTGGCTTGTTTTTTTTACTACTAATACACTGGATTTCAGAAAAGCACAAAGACCACTGGTGAGACTTAATCTCTCACACTGAAGGCGTAAATTCATTTCTTCATCTGAAACTCATTATTCTGTAACTAATACATATTATTCGGAAACAGTAGTAAAGCTCTCCTTTGAGTTGCAGTTATAAGAATGAGTGTGTTTACATGTACTCAATAATCCTATCTGATTATAAAAGTGGTCACATAAACAGTATATTTTGATTTCTTGGATTGGCGTAAGGTCTAGAAATCCGATTAAGAAATCTGATGAAAACAGCTGGATTTTAGCTCAGTAATCAGATTTCTCAGTGCAAGTATGTACAGCTTAATCTGAGTTGAGTACCCTAGCTGCATTCCACCCAACGGGGTACACAGGTTAAGCAGTGCCTTTGTATTCGCTACACACTAAATCACGTGATATCCGCTGATTTTTATAATATTTAAATATGTGTTATTAATGAATATAAAATAACACACCTAATTTATAAGCAATTCCAAACTTAGAAGAGTAGTGTATTTTTATAATGAATTCTAAAATGATTCATAATTGTTTATAATTATATATATTTATAAAAATAATTGCAGTTAGCTCCTTTCGACCTGGAAGCTAACCCCAGACCCCAGACAGCTCATAGACCAGGTATTATGTAGATAGTATGTCAATCTCAGGACTGCAGTGGCACCGACACCTTGGTGGTGTGTTAGTATGGTACCAGTGGATGAGACACAGCAGGGCTGCTGGAGTGTTTACACCCTTCAGTTTCACTGCTGGACTGTGAATAGTCCACCAACTAGAAATATCCAGCCAGCTGTTATGGTTTATTGGTGTATGTTCCAAAAGAAACAGATAAAACCCTTCAATAATAATAAGTTAATTATTCAGTTAATATGACTGGTTCAATCAACTACAATGAAATTATATATAAAACTGTACAGAAAGGGGAGTGATGAACAGAAGTGCTTTTTAAAGAGTGAACATCTTAATCTGCAGGCAAATTAGTTATTGGCCTTACTATTCAGCATCTACTATACATTATTTGTCAATTATTATGATCAAACCAATACTTATGTAGTTATACTTATATAGTTATGAACACATAATTGGACTGTGGGGTTAAATTGGGACGGACTGGGAGTATTTGTCTTTTACTCCACTTACTGAATCTGAGAGAAGTAATGGGAGTGAGAACGAGGGACAACAAGCTGCAATCTCGTCTGCTGCCTCACTGCAGTTCAAACCAGGACGTAGATCTATTGCTCAATAAATCAAACAGAATGGGAAGATTAAGATCTGTCACTTTGCTCTGACGGTCATTTTTTATCTTCACATCGCTCTCTGTCTCCTTCTCCGATGCATATGCATACTTAAAAAAAAAGCTTCTGGCTTATCAAATGTTTGTCCAAAGCTATGATATAATAAAAGCTTTTTGATTTACAGAAATGTGTTATGTAAATTTATTTTTATACTTTATGAGCCTGTGAACTTATTTCCATAATAAAATTTTTGCTGTTAGCTATAGAGTCTTGCAGTTTCAGAAGCTGAGTCCATTTTCTTGGGAAAGCTGCTCCACTTTCATGATTTCTCTTTTGGAATATAGTTGGGTAGGACTCTGTTAGAAGACCCTGACATCAAGTTTTTCTTTTAACCAGAATCAGGCCACCTGTATTTAAAACCTGTATGCAACAGTAAAAAAGGGCATATGTTTACACCACTAAAATCACAAATGCTGGAGGTTAACTGCTGCTTTTTGTTCAGCCAGTATGAGAAGTAAACAAACCACACATTTTTTTTTACATCACAAGCAACATTAAACTTATTCTCCCATCTCTAATAGGTGCAAATATCTCAGAGGTATTGTTTCAAAGTGACAGTTTTTTTGGCAATTCACAATTTCACAAGCAAGTCCTTAATCCCCTACACTATACCCAAAACCCCTCATACAATATGCAAAAACAAACATGAAACAGAATATATGATCTGCATACTTAAGGCTACATACATTTCGAAAACACATTTCTACAAGTTACCCAATCATTTAATTTAATTTAATTTAATTATACTCATTTGGCCCATTGTGTTGTGTAGACGTCCACATTATACCCGTCCACACACAGTGATACACATGTCATGTCCTGCCAGTTCAGGGATTCGAACCGGTGACCTTCCAGTCACAAGGCTGGTTCCCTAACCATCAGGTGATGGCTGCTCCTCCTATTAATAATAATGATGTTTTTTTTATATTTATCAAATTTAATAAATCCATTTTTAATTCAACAGGTAAAAATATGTACAGGATCTACTTGATTTTCATGAATATGGCTCCCTAGTTATTGAAACTTCACAGATCAGCAGAGAGGCCCCATATGAAGGATTCAAGGATTCACATGAGGTGAATGAAATTAAGATCTCAAGGTCAGTTACACCCAAAAAGCAGTGCTGAGTGAGTGAGTCCTAATGATGCACGTGGCCCTCTTCCTGTATATGTGTAAATGTCTGTGGTGGTGGGAAGGCTGACTCCAACAGTGCTGTAACTGGACCCCACTTCCAACAATGATCCTCTGATATGCAGGTGGGGTGGGTGTATCTGCCCTTCCTGAAGTCCACAATCATCTCATGATCTTCTCATCTTCTTCACACTGATGCAGAGCTTATTCTGACTGCACCATCCCCCCAACCTGTAGCCTTTCACCTCATGCCCACAGCCAGACTCATCCAACCAGTGCCGTGTCATCTGCTGACTTTACAATATGACAACCTGGATGGTGAGGAGGTGAGCAGTCATATGTGAGCAATATAAACAGGAGGGGGCTCAACACAGAGCCCTGAGGGGCACCAGTGCTGAGGATTATGATGGAGGAGGAGATGTTGGGGATCCTCACAGATTTTGGTCTATTACAAAAAATCTAATAAGGTGGAGGTTCATTGTCTAAAGTTACAAAGTGGTTTGGATTGGCCCAAAGAATTTGTAAAACAAAAAGCAATAGATTTGGGCAATAGTAAGAGGTGCCCTTTACCACCTGGCCCCAAAATCACTGTACATCCATCCAGTCCCAGAGCATAACCACTAAGGTTTTCATGAGTCCCTGGGTGACAAAAATTACAGTATGGATGCAGTGATATTCCCATCAGGTGAAAGCTGAAGCATGAACCATGCTGCTTGGTTCACACTGGTAGCTGCCACATTGATTCCCTGCTAAACTGCACTAGATTAAACCCTGTGTTGTTTTGCAGGCTCCACCCACATAACAGAAATCCCAGGCTTTCATTGGGAAAAAAAATCCCTACCAGTTGTTATATTGTGTTGCTGGCAGTGTAAATGCACAATCAGAACATCAGTTATGATGGTACCCTCAGGGGTGTAGCAGATATTTAAAAAATGGGTGGTGGTGTGGGGGGGGGGGGGCAGTGTTCATGCTAATACACTACTAATACACTGGCAAAAAATGTCACTTTGAATCTGCATAATTGAAATGTGACAAGTGGTCTCAGATAAATAAAGTGTTATATACCCTGCTGGTGGCTAAGCATGCTGTTCGAAACACTCCACAGCACAACCAATGAAGTCATTTTTTTTTCTTTGGACTGGGCGAATGGCATCCCCTTGTACCCCCTGGCACCATCTAATCTTGTGCCACCTAATTTAGCAATTTAGGAAGCGATGATGTTTGCATAATGTGTTGGTTGTCATGCCGTTATTTACATAGCTGCGGTTCCACCACTGTCAGTCACCAAGTGGTCACAGCCCTGCTGAGGCAGTGCAGTTAAAATTGTCTACCCTGTCACTCTTTGAATTATAGGGAAGGATATATTAAACGTAGAATTTGCGATTAAGCTGACAGTCATTTTAAAAAGAAAAGCTTATTTACAGCTCTCTGTTTTCAGATTATGCCTCACTGCTGAAAGCTCTGGCTTCCAACTGCCACAGCAACACAATGACATTGCTCCCCTCCCCAAGCATACACTCAATCAGAGCTGCCCTACAGTCGAGCATTCTCTCAGTTAATTCCCCGGCATTAGGCTCAATCATCATCCATCTCTCCAGTCGTGGCTCTAACTGCATGCTAATACACCGTGCTGACAGCCACCTGTGTGAATCAAGGGGGGGTGGGGTGTTCGGCTGGGTCTGGCGGACCTCCAGCCAGCTTCCACCCGCCTGCCCATGACACTGCCAGATGCCCCTCTCAGCATGTGCTGGAAACATCGCCTTCAGTCCCGTCAGTCACAGTCTCACAGACTGTGCTTACTGCCATCCGGCCCGAACTACGCAACCGTGCAGAGCTTCGGCTTCTTCAGAGGATCAAACGCTCAGATGCTGAGGGAGTCTGACAGTCAGCTTTCAGGACATCAAGAAGAAAGCTACTGCACCCCTCATGTCTTCACAGAGGCTGTTTTGTAATGGCTGCCGGCGCTATGACGGACGGTTGCAGCTGGATTGCATGCAGTCACAAAAAGAAAACAACCTCATGGCTGCACCTTGGATTGTGAGAAATATGAAATCTAAATGGGCATAAGCATAAGCACCGAATAGTGAAAGTCATAAAAACAAAAAGGAATTACGAGCACTATTTACACACACATGCAAGTACAAAGATGCATCTAAACATTATAGAAGCCTAATATGCTGTTGGTACTAATCCCAACAAAACAACTCACTCTTCAACTTCTGGCACTAAGGAGGTAGTACAATCTCCTGTAAGTTTTGAGGTGGAGATGCTGTAGCTTGTTCCAGCACATACCACAGGTACACATCGCAGTTGTACCACAAATGTGCCACAAGTTTGTGAAAGAAAACAGGGCATAATGGACCAGGTGACCGCTTCCATTGCTCCGATTGGCCCGTGAGACCAATGTGTTGCAAAAGGTGGTGCCATAAAGGGCGTACTGGACCAGGTGACCTTCTTCTATTGGTCCAAGGTTCAGATCCAAGACTCATATGACCACTGTAGGCATATCGGATGGCTGACCGGGCCTAGCATGGGTACTCTGACCAGTCTGATGGTTTTGATGGTTGACAGAGGTTAGCATGAACACTCTCACTGAGCACTCTCTCAATGACTTCCTTGCATTTGTATATTTCAGCTTTCATAAATAACACAGAAGTTCTTCAGGGCTGTCCTGAGGCTGTCCACTTCTTTATGCATACCAAGGAGCAACAGGCAGCAGCAATAAACTCACCAATCAAATATACAGCCCTGGTTGACACCCATTATGCAGACAAGCTGACCCCTAGACCCCTAGAGGTCCTCAGGTATCACAGTCAAGTGCAGGAACAGATGATGACAGATGATGGACAGTTTGGCCTTCTAAATATCCAGGGGACTGAGGCAGGGCTTTGTCAAGCTGTTCACATAACTGAGCCAATTTAATGTTTATAAGTTTGAGAACATGCTAAGGGCTTAAGGTCACAAACATTGGCTTGCTGGACGTTGATAGAATAAAACCTAAAAAGTGGAATGAAGCAGCTTTTCATTTTAGTGGGCTTTAGAGATCAGGAGTGCTTCGCCAAGTCTGATCCATCAGACTCATTTTTGCTGACAACCCAGAACTTCAATTAGGCTGTCTTTTATGACCTCGAATAACGAATAATTCTCGTTATTAGAGGTGCACAAATGTATCAATGCATAGTGATGAATCAAGTTAAAGATGACAGTTTAAATACATTAATCTTGGGATGTCAAGGATGATTATAATCAAACAAAATGAAAAATAAATTATGAACTACTTTGTTGGGCAAAATAAAATGCTCAGACTGTCCTCAAGCACATAAATTAAGAGGGGGTGAATATAATGTCTATATTCCAATACTTATAAACTGGTTCTGCAGGGCATTTAAGCTTTCGCTGTATTTTCAAAAGGAAGCCTAATTTTGCTGAACAGCCATCAGTTGCATGGCTTTTGTGTCGTGAAAGTGTTTTCTGTTAAGCTCTGATTTCTGTAATTCAGTTTGAACTGCTTTTGAGGTGCCTGTGTCGTAGAGTGCTCATAAAGTTTAATGAAGCTATCTGTTCTCTTTTCAGTTTTCCAAAAATACAGCTGGCCCAATTTCATCATGTCTCCCTTTTGTGAGGCATATCTCACATGGATCCCTAATTCTTATACGGTGCACTGCATAAGTCATGAAAGTGTGGCTTCTATGCCCAAATGATGTTTGACATGAAAAATATCTTGAATATTTTACATTTTATTGTTGTTTATTGTGTATTGTTACCAAGAATCACATTTTCTCTTATAATTCAAATATGAAGCACTCATTCACTTTCACTTCAATAGCAACAGTCACTCAGACAGTCAGTCAGTCAGTGTACCAGGAAGACGTAGACCCAGTTTCATATAAAGGCACTACATGATGCAAAATGTACCATACGTAAAGCAGCATTATATGAGATTGCCATTTCTTTCCCTACAGTTAGGAGAAAGGAACTCTACTAAGACACTACTTACAGTGCCTTATGAAAGTATTCACCCCTCTTGACTTTTCTTACATTACAAACTAATACTAAATGTGTAAGAGACTAAATAAATAAATAAATAAAAAAACAGTGACACTGCAACACCATTAAACAAGAGACACCACTAACCAAACAACACCATGAAGACCAAGGAGACCTCAAAGTCCCAAAGAGTCAGGCACAAAGGGTTGGATATTATAATAAATACCCAAATCTCTGATGATCCCCTGGAGCACCATCAAATCTATTATCATCAAATGGAAAGATCATGGTACTAAGGAGGGCATTAATCAGAGAAGCAGCACAGAGACAAAAAAAGAACCCTGAAGGAGCTGCATAGTTCCCAACCAGAGACTGGATTATCTGTCCATATCTGCTCTACAAAGTACTGACTTTGTAGGGGGGTGAACAGTTATGCACACTGACATTTTCTGTTATTTTGTCCTATTTGTTGTTTGCTCCACAATAAAAAATAAAAATCGAATGTTCAAAGTTGTAGGCATGTTTTATAAATGAAATGATGAAAACCCTACAATGATCAATTTTACTTCCATGTTGTGAGGTAGCAAAACACAGAAAATGCCAAGGGGGTGAATACTTTTGCAAGGCAATGTAAGGGCACTCTTTTCAGATGCATTTCACAACCTGAGAGATACAGAAGTGTGGACTGATTTAACAGAGTGATATCACCAGAACTTACATGAATATTACTTACGCAGCATTACGCAGTACTTGCAAGCACTTTGCCAAAGTTATACGGTGCAGTGTCTGGCATGTTCATCCAGAACAACAATAGCAGTACTTCTCTTCCTGTTCCAGCTCAGTGGAGCACTAATATCAATATCAGCAGCATGTGACTTAGAGCACTCTTTAAAAAAATAAGACTAGATTTCCTGAGAGTCTACTGGTCACAGACACAGCACATGCAAAAATCCACAAATTAGAGATGAGAGGCAGCTGATGGTTGACAGAGGTTACCATGGGCATTGTAACTGGTCTGTGAGGGCACTGTGTTGCAGGAGTGGGTGCCAAGAAGGAAGTACAGGACCTTCTGCCATTACTCCAAGACCAAGACCAGATCCAAGACTCAATATATACAACCAGAAAAGGCATTTTTTATAGTTGACAGGGGACGGCATGGACTCTCTGACCAGTCTGTGAGACCAGTGTGTTGCAGCAGGTGGTGCCATGAAGGACGCATTGGACCATGTGACCTTCTTCCATTGCTGCAGTTCAGGTTGAGGTTCAGTTCATCAACATTTAGATGTAGTAAAAGGCAGAAGACAAGTTTCTCAATGCCTATTCATAGCCTGGCAACTCTGTGTGTGAGTTATTTATGATCTTGTGATAAGAAGCACTTGAAAGGACAGATTGTACAGATTCAGGAAAGGTTTGAACTGTATTTCTTCACTGTATCACTGCAAAGATTTTAATACAAATATCGAGTAGACAGAATTCGATATGCTGGTTAGTTCACAGACCTCAGAGGGTTCAGTTAAAAACAGCCTCTCAGCAGCAATAATTTTACACATGACCTCAGTAACAATCACAACTGACACGTTAATGAGCTCATGCATATTTATGACCAGTGCTTCTATCCACAGTCAAAAGCAATGGCAAGATAAAAAAAGTGAAATTTAAAGCAAACATGTGTAACAAACTGCTTCGACTCTGAAAAACAGCTGAACAGCTGAGCTTATTGGTTTAGTTCTTTGAAATCAGGACAGCTGCAGCTGCTTTTTGTTTTCTGTTCTTTTTTGATCTGACTGGCTGAGACGCGTCCAAAGACATTATGTATTTATGCACTCTGGAATCTTTCTCAAGAAAGTCAATTTGTCTGTACTTCTGATTGTAATGCTTGCTGTGAGCAGATCAAAATTAACAATATGATGTCACTCTCACAAAATAACTTTGTATCTCCAAAACCTTTCTGAAGAAGAAAAAAATAAACCTTCTTAGCTTTCAATGGAAGTCAGTGGAAGTCATTTTGAAGCCTTTTTGGTTCATTTTATCAAAAAATCTCTACACAATAAAAAAACGGCCAGGTTTAAACAATGTCAAAAAGTGAAAAGTGGCACAAAATGGAAAGACAGGGTTTTTGGTTGTTGGTGTATGAGCTAGGTAGGTGTATGTGTAACAAGACTGACCTGTGACACCTCTGATTTGAAAACAAGATTATTAAAATGAAAACATTAAATGTAAGTTAGATTATTAGACTGTTTTATTGTTGTGTTTATAAATGCTGATTTGTGTGTGATAATCATACTGTAGGACATGCAATATCTTGTGCAATGTAAATGGCACAATTTTTTGCTGCTTGATACAATGAAACTTTACACGACCTCTACCTCCAGCAGCCTGCCCAGTATCATTTGTTTTACTCCAATATGGGACACACGGAATGCATTATTAATATCATATGTTGGATAACTGACATTTTGTGAATTCTGAAGTAATATATAAGGCACTGTCATTTTAGTTTTTCCAAAAGTAAGATTTTTCTTCCCACATAAAGATTTTTAGGTGCTTCTTTGTTAACAGTTTTCCTTAAATGCATCATGTGTCAACCAATATCTCAGACATTATAGGGCCCTAAACCTGGTGAAAAATAACTTTTAATATCACGATAATCGCATATCTACAAAATATAGCAATGTCAGTTTTAACAATATTGTGCAGCAATAATAATAATAATAATAATAATAATAATAATATACTTATTATTTTTATTATTGTTGTTGTTGTTGTTATTGTTGTTGTTATCATCATCATCATCATTATCATCATCATCATTAGCATCAACAGTATATTATCAACACCACCAAGCTATTTTTTTCACTCTGCATTCGACGTTGGTGTATCACTCTGGACAAAAACATCTGTATAATGCAAGAAATGCAAATGTACGCCCTTCTGTCAAAGAGCTTTCACATCCCAGTAAAATCCATCTTATGTCAAAAAGTAAATAAAGCTACAGGGGATCACTGGCCAAGTGAGAAGAATGACCAGCATCACCCAGCCAGAACCATCAGAACACTGCACACAATCAGCCAGCAGGACAGCCACTCTCATTCACTCTGAATTACATCCCCATCACACCTCAAACCACTGCTACCGTCCACACACCAGCTCAGAGGCCTCTGGTGAAGAAAAATTGCCTTACACACACACACACACACACACACACACACACACACACACACACACACACACACACACACACACACACACAGACACTAATTCCTTCACTCCCTTAGTAATAACCATTACAAACAAGCAATAATAGACAATCTGCTCCTCTCCCTGCACAAGCTACTGCAGCACTTGATCAGAACATATGTTCGTGCCCACATGTCTGATTCTGAGCAGCGTCAGGTTTACACACAATCTTACAGCTGGACAAAGACAATTTTCAATCTCATGCAAGCGTTACAGATTATAATAGACTCTCAATATGTGTTTGCTCTGTATAACAGCATATTATATCAGACACTGTAAAAATATAAAGACGAGGCAACTTAAGTCGTAACTGATTAGAGGGTGTTTTTTGAGTAAACTCCACTTAGCTTAGTTTAATTTCTCACATTTTTAGTTCTGCATCTCAGTTTACTCATCAAGACACTGAGTTCATTTAAACATAAATGAGCTTTAGCTAAAATGGCTTAAATAGTTTTTCAAATATTTAGTCAGTGTTCCTCCCCCAAAATCTGTTTACTGTTCCCATCTGCAGGTTAGAACTCCCCCCACCAACTTATGATCTCCTTAGTCGGAATTGGACTCACATTTGATAAGCTTTTTTTTGCACCATGGTCTACAGCTGTGAAAGCATGCTGTGGATTTTCAGTGCTCCGGAGTGGCACAATGGTCTAACTGCTGCTCATCATGTGCAAGGAGATCATATGTTTAAATCTGCACAAGGGCTTAGCAATCCACAGTCAAATCATGTGATGTGGGAGTCCTAACCTATGGGAATAAAAAGTCAACAAACTTATCTTAAAATATTTAAGTAATTTCAACTAAAACTAAAGTTTTTAAGGCTCATCTCAATATATATGAAATGTAAATAGAAGATGAAATAGTGAAACTGTGAGTTAGGAGAATATTTAATTTAACTCCAATATCTGTATTAAGTTAAATCTAATATCTTTAATAAGACAAGATGTACAAGTGGGTCAAACATTGTTGGATGCTGAAAACTTTGTACTCAGTAATCTGTCACATGGCACAGGTGCCAGAGGTAGAACTCTTGTTGTAATGCATATCTGACCAGCATGCACTGGTGTGTAAAACACAGGGCTGTAAAAAACGCATTGATCCATCTGTGCTAAGGTAGGCAGTCAGTCAACTGCATTGATTGGAACATTAAATCTGACCTACTGCTGACTTTACATTCTGATAAGGCTGAAGTACACAATCTAAATAAACAAAATAAGAACACCAACAACAAAACCCCGTCGCAACTGTGAAGCATGCTAGAGGGTGCATCGTGGTTTGGGCTGGTGTGCTGCCTCAGGGCCTGGATGTCTTGTGATCAATACATTCAGTAAATTCAAAGATATTTTACAGCATTTTACAAGAAATTGTAAGGACAGCAGTCCACACAAAAACACATCAACTAAAGAACGTGGGGGGAAAAGGATCATGTTTTGGAAAGGCCAAGTGAGATACCTGACCTTAACACGATACTGTGGTATGACCTAAAAAAGACATGCAAGGTATCCCAAAAATACGGATGAACTGAAACACATCTGCAGACAGAAATGGTCTAAAATCAGTGTTGTGTAAATCATATTTGCAGCTACAGTGCATCCATTTTTTTTTGCAAATTTATAACAAATAAAACATGTACATAAAAGTATTCATAGCCTTTGCCATGACACTCAAAATTGAGCTCAGGCGCATCTTTGTTTTCACTGATCATCCTTCAGATGTTTCTACAGCTTCATTGGACACCTGGGGTAAGTTCAGTTGATTGGACATTATTTGGAAAGACACAAACCTGTTTATATAAGGTCCCATAGTAGACAGTGCATGTCAGAGCACAAACCAAGCCATGAAGTCTGAGGAACTGTGTGTAGACCTATAAGGCAGGATTGTATCAAAGCACAAATCTGGGGAACGGTACAGAAAAATGTGTGATGCATTAAAGGTCCCAATGAGCACAGTGTCCTCCATCATCTGTAAATAGAAGAACAACTTTGGAACCACCAAGACTCTTCCTAGAGCGGGCTATCCAGCCAATCTGAGTGATCATGGTAGGAGGGGCTTAGTCAGGAAAGTGAGCCAGTAGTCACTCTGACAGAGCTCCAGCATTGCTCTGTGGAGAGAGAAGAACCTTCCAGAAGAACAACCATTTCTGTAGCACTCCACCAATCAGGCTGTTTGGTAGAGTGGCCAGACAGAAGCCATTCCTCAGAAAAAAAGGCACATGACAGCCTGTGTGGAGTTTGTCTAAGGGCACCTAAAAGACTCACAGACCATGAGAAACAAAAGATTGAACTTCCTTGATGTTGACCATTGCCCAGAGCACTCTGGACCTCAGACTGGGACAAAGGTTTATCTTCCAACAGGACAATGACTCCCAAGCACACAGCCAAGATAACAAAGGAGTCGCTTCGAACTCGTGAATGTCCTTGAGTAGCACAACCAAAGCCCAGACCTGAACCTGATTAAACATCTCTGGAGATATCTACAAATGGCTGTAGACCACTGCTCCCCATCCAATTAATGGAGCTTGAGGGGTTCTGCAAAGAAGAATAAGAGAAACTTCCCAAAACAGGCATGTCAAGTCAAAACGACTTGCTGCTATAATTGTTGCCAAAGGTGCTTCAACAAAGTATTGAGCAAAGGATGTGAACACATATGTACATATTAATCTTTTTATTTATTTATTTATTTTTTTAATGAATTTGCAAACATTTTTAGAATTTTGAGGTTAAAAATAATTGAATCCATTTTGAAAAAAGGCTGTAACATAACAAAATGTGCAAAAAGTGAATGGCTGTGTATATTTCCCAGATGCACAGTACAGTAAATAGTTGGTGACTGCTGCTAAAGGGTTATTAAATTCAAGGGTTCACTTACTTCACTTACTTTTTCTAGTCTGCACCGTGGATGTTCACAGAATGTGCTCAATAAAAGACATTTAGTTTCTAACTGTTTGTGTGTAACTGTAATTTAGACAAGGAAACTATCCGTTAAACTCCAAAAGGGTTCACATACTTTTTCTCAAAAATTGTATATCTGGGCACTGAAAATATAATTCTTAATAATAACTCTTTAATATAATTCATAATAATGGAATTGAGTTGTGGTGTAACTTGAGATATTATGACGCAGTAAACAGTTTCTTTAAGAATCTGCAATGTAATTAAATGGCAAGATCAGAGATTTATACCCTCAGTCACAACATCACCATCAGCAAAGTACTTACATATTCACTAGTTGGAAAGCATTCGGTCACACCTTTGGCAAGGCTTATGAAAATGCACAGCTGACTGAAAGCTGATTTATCACCAGTAGAGCCTGAAAGCCACCTAGTGAGTGTTTTTAATAGGTGTCCCACAGAGTGGTATAGGGCACTTTACCTGGCAGGTCAGAGAACAGCAGGATGCACTCGTTGAAGCCATTGGCCAGAAGCCTGTCGCGCAGCTGCTGCAGAATAGCCACTCCAATACAGAAAGGAAAGGAGGAGTTCCCCAACAACAGAGTGTCCCACAGGTGAAAGATTTTATGCAGAGGAAACACATCTGTAGAGAACACAGACAAAACCTAGTTTATTTAAAGGTTCTCTACACTGCTCCAGCAAAATCGAAAACAGCAGGTTTGTTATGATGGTACCATAAAGTCTGTTAAGTTTACATGGGGATCAAGGGAACCTGGCTGTGATTTTATTCGTTTCTGGATGGACCATGTCTGTGTTCCTCTGAGATCCTCCGAGGAAATCACAGGCTAAATTACCACTGCGATGTCACATCATGTTGGGAAAAAGGTTCTGGCCCTCGATGTTAAACATTTTCTGAATCACTGGACAAAAACCTAAGCGAGGAACATTCTGTAATGAAAATAAAATTAGATTGTTGTTGGAACCTGCATCTGTGTGATCATTTGAACACAGCTGTTGTGAATATGATCATGTGACTACGAATGAAGCATACAAAACTGTCTCAGTCTCTATTGATTTTGTTGGCATCTGAATGCTAGAGCATTTACAGACGTCCTTCTCCAGTATATTACTGATAATAAATCCAATCAAATCAGGATTATTGTCATATTACATTACAAAGGTGTAAAGGTGAGTGAAGCCCCTCGAAGTAGTAAGAAACAGATATGGATATAAAAATAATAATAATAATAATAATAATAATAATAATAATAATAATAATAATAATAATAATAATAATAACCATTAACTTACAATATACATATACACACTATACACATATTATTACACTGTGGTAAAAGTAATACAGTACAGGCCAAAATTTTGGACACACCTTTTCATTATCAGTTTTCTGTTTTTTCCTGAAGGCATCAAAACTATGAATGAACACACGTGGAGTTTAGTACTTAACAAAAAAAAGGTGAAATAACAGAAAACACTAGTTTCTTCAAAATAGCCACCCTGATTACTGCTTTGCACACTCTTGGCATTCTCTCAATGTAAATACAATGTAAATAGTCATGAAAATACAGAAAATGCATTGAATGAGAAGGTGTGTCCAAACTTTTGGCCTGTACTGTAGGTATGAGATACAGAAACTATAAAATATAAAGATGTTTACATTCTTATTAACATATGGCATCATGTATTGAATTTATAATGTGTTTACATTTAGATTGTATTTTTAATTTGGAATCTGTTTAATGCTTTTTTTGTTTTAAAATTATGAAAAGCTCAAAGACAAAAGCTATGCAGTGTCTGTGTGAGTGAATAAACACAACGATCAAAGAATGATGCAGGCGGTACCAGCTAAAATCATATCTAGAGCACCACACTGGTTAGGGTTGGTATAAACATGTGCTTTTCAGCATTACACTGTAGCTACAAGGCTAATGTAACTAACAAACAATGAATAGATCACACCACTTAACATGGTACTATCTGCATGACTAAACCATCAAACCATTCGATTCGATTAGATAGAACTTCATTGATCCCTTGGATCCCTTGGTTAAGGGTCCAGCAGCATCAGTACAGCAAAGAGTAGACAGTGAAGATCACAATTTAGTATCTACTCTTTGCTGTACTGTATTGTACTGTAAACCATGGCTCAAACCATCTTGTAGTTACTTTTCTTTTTTAATTTTACCCCCAATTTGGAAGTTCCCATTACCCATTCCAGTTAGGACAACCCCCCACCACCACCACCACCAGCTCTGATACAATGCTTCCAACCCTATGGGGGTGAAGACAAGCTGGAGTGTAGGGTTAGTGCACTAAACCGCTGAGCCATTCTAAGCCCCCAGTCTTGTGGTTTCTGACTCTGTAGGCCATGTAGCCTTATCTATAAAGTACAAATATAAAAAACAGTGATAGAAACAAGTTTTATTTTTGTTGAAATAGCTGATGATCTAGTGGGAGTGCTTTTGGCATCAGAACTGTTTGTGGAGGTGGCGTCTGTATGGGTTTGGTGGACAGAGGTGAACTGGGAGAGCAACTTCAGCTTTCATTAAATAGTCCGCTGGCCACTCTGCCCGCTGGCTCTGAACTGTTAGAACTATAGCCATGCTCAGCTGAAAAAGGGCTGTCAAAACTCCTCTAAAGACAGCTAATAAATGTTTGAATGCTTTCTTTCTACACAGCATGCACTATGGGTTCACACTGCACTGTGGAAGTGTGTAACATCATTTTCAGAAACTAGTGCTAAGCAGAACATGGTAGCTGATGGAAACACATGTCTGGACTGACTGATTACACTTAATTGAGGGTAAAACTGTGTATGATTGTTTGATTCTAATGGAAAGTAATTACAGTTCATTCCGCAACAAGACGTCCAGCTCCTTTACATGGTTCTTGTTTCAGGAAAGGAACGTAATACATTTGGATTTGTTTGTGTGGGTCTGATGTGTCAGCTAAACTTCAGGGGTGTTACTGAAAATCCATGAGTTTATAAATGGAAAGGGAAAGCTGAAGTCTATACGGTAGCTGAGAGCTGTTTCTCCAGACTGCAAAGCTGGATCAGGCTGGGGAGTCTCGGGAGTATTCGGCCCCACACAGAGTGGTAAGCGGGGTCACAGGGCCACGTTTCACACCATGAGGCCTAGAAAGGCGGGTAATAAGCTGGTGCTCTTCTCATTCTCTTCACGAAACGCAATGCAAGGAGGGTGTTATTCCACAATTTCACTGAGACATCCAATAGAGGCTGGACACAGAACCAAATCGAAAGAAATTAGGTGACATTTTTCTCACTGAATGAGACATTTCGAAAATCAATACAATAGTCTGAAATAGATTTTTTTCCACACTACATGGTCATGATGTAAAATTGCTATTTAAAAATTTTCAGCATAATGGAAAATACGGTTGATGATACAATTGGTCATAATGGCCCATTAGTGGGGATTGTTTTGGAAATACCCATTCTGAGAAACACTTCATTGAAAAAGATCTCAGGACATCCTATTACTGTCGATTGCAACACGCAGAGATAAAAGACGGTCCCTAGTTATCCTCTTTTCACCAAACATATCAAGCAACATTTCCCACGTCGTCAAATGAATGGGAAGATGAAACAAGTCGTTTGAGTTTTGTGACTTTCAACTTTCCATTGAGAGAAAAAAATAAAACTTAACAGACTTATTTTAGTTCCCAGAATTGTAAACACAGAAAAGGCATTAAAAATTCATAAATATCAAACACTGAAATGAAGTTTAGCAGCTCATAACTGCATAACAGAGCTCCACATTTGTTTTCTAAATATTTCAACTGCTTAAATCTGGGAGTTTAAGTTATTCATTTTAATACGACATTCATTTCGCTCAGATATCAATGAAGCCATAAGCAAAAGCAACTCATTAGTATTTGAGAGGTGTAGTACTGAGAGTATCGAACAAGCATACTTACGTGTAAACATCGTGAGGAACCATGGAATGGCATAAAGCTGTGGAGACAAATGAAGAATTTGATTAAGTATAGAAAAGCTTTAATTCTGCAAATGACCTAAAAAGGTGTGGAAATAAAAAAAATGCAACTGCCGGCAAACAGAAACAAATTGTATATGCAAATTCTAGGGCTTGGAAAAGGCAGTTTCTAAGGGCTTCATCTGTCAGAGTGGCAGTCAATTAAGACTCTGTAGCTGGGGACCAGAATCCAGGCTGGGTACCAAAGATATTAACCCAGAAATGAACAGCTACACATTCAAGAGTCTTCCACTGCACACTGGCATCATCACCCACTGCAATATAATTAAAGGGCTTCCATAATAGAAAATTGAATCTATTTCCTTGTCTTTTTTTAAGGAAGTAAACAGTTTAAAGAAAACCTTGTTAAAGTTTCAAAATGTTAGCTGTGAAACAGACTGGTCTCAACTGCATTCTATCTTTAATGTCAGCACACATCAGCATCTTTCACACAGGCAGTTTTATACGGGAATTCCATTCATTCAATTCATCAATGATTTAACAGGATGCAGTCAATCAGCCAAGACATGTTTGGAAACTGAAGTGTGCTTCTGTAGTTTAGAAGAGGAGATGCTAGTTGAACTTTGCTACAAACACTGAACTTAGCTTGTCACCAATCTAATCCAAGTACAACATCCCTGAGGAACTTTTTGGAGGTTCATCAATTTGAACCTGTGCAGGAAATTAAGGTGCTTCAAAGAACCTTCAAGAAAAGTACAAGGGTTTCTTAAAGTCCAAAGGTTCCTCAAGGTTCTTATAGTTGTTACAGTGAAATGTCTCACATCTGCTCAAAACACGTCAGGTCTTCATTTGGTTGTGCAGAAAAATCAGAGCAGTTTAAAGCACTGTAACAAATGTAAACAATGGACAAATGTTAGAGCACAGCAGAATAACCAAAACCACTTCAGTACAGTATGTGGTAGAAATAGATGCACCCAGAAGGAATCAACAGGCAGGAATTAAACTTGGTGGGCAGGTTAGATGTGAAAATCATTTTCAAATCAAGTTTCACACTTGGCTGCACATGTGACTTAAGTCAGGATGGGCCTCATATGGGCTGACTATATAAGTACATCTCACTGTGCATGCTTTCCACTCTGACCTGTGCTGTTGTGTTGGCACTGCCCTTTACAAATGAAGTATGTCTCAGAGAAGAGTTTGTAAGCAGGAAGAAGTTGGAAGAGGTCAAGAGGGCTCACATCTGAAGGTCTAATTGAAGAATTGTGCACCATACTGGACCTGCAGATAAGCACCAGTGATGTAAAAAATCTGAGAAACCTGCATGGCCGATGGAGAAGGAGAACGTATAAAGTGTCCAACATGTGCAGAGTGACCCAACAGTCACAATCATAGACTTTTAGCAAGCAGTGATGCCCTCCATGAGTCATTCTGTTAGTGCCAGCAACATTGGCAGATGGCTGCACAATTCAGGACTACATGAACACAGGCTGTTACAATGACTGTCCTTAACACCACGTGAATGTCACCAAGGACTGCAATAGTGTCACTCAGAACGGCAGTGGTGAGTCCCGCTTTTGCCTTGGTCAAGATGACCAATGAATCAGCTAAGCTCAATGGTCTGTTATCACACATTCCACGTCCAGAAGGTCTGGGGTCATGGTGTGGGGTGCAAATTTAGCTAAACCTGCAGGAACTGAGTGAGCATATTCGAGCTGCATGGGATGGATTATCATTGGCTACTTTTAAGAACCTCTACAACTGCTGAGCATCCAACACTATTAGAAAACGGCCCAAGGCCCAATTATGTTTTTTGGAAAGCTATGGCTTTAATGTTAATTAAATGGGAAAGGATTGAGTGTGATGCAAGCTGGAGTCAAAATCCCTAGAAGACTGATGTGGTAATTTACAGTACAGTAACCTACAGAGGAGAAGTAATTCTCTTCTGCCTTTTTTATATTTTATGTACAGGAGTACAATGTACATAATCTGACTATAATACAATCAGAGAGAAGTTATGATTCATGCTCCTTTGAGCATGCACCACTGGCAAAATAGGGTATTTGGAACGTAACTTAGAAAAGAAAGTGTTGGTCATTCAAGCTGTCAATAAAGCTTTCAGGACAAAGACGAAAGCATAGATGATGCATGAATGTAATATTCTGTAGACATTCACACTTAAATGTTGAGTTTTATAACTTGTTCCGTTCAATTCAGGACAACCTGCTAAGCCAATGTGAAGTCTTCATCCAATCAGAACAAAGGCGATTTACATGAATGAAGTGACGTTAGCTCAGGGGACAATTTGAGAACCCCCATACCTGAGGTTGTGAAGTGGTATCCAGTGAGTGAGGTTGAACACTGGCCAGCATGCTCATGGCAAGGTGTCATGAACCAGAGGGTTTGAGCAAGGCATGATGGTAGGTGTGACTTGGATGGGATGTTTCTTTTTTTATTTTTGGAAGGGCCAATTACCCAACCCCATTAGGTCTCTCCCCCTATCTCATACGATGCTCCCAAAACTAGAAGGTTGAATACAAGCACATGCTTCCTGCAATACAAGTCAGCCACCACCTCTTTTTGAACTACTGCTATTGCATCACTGATAGCCCGAGATTTCAACCTGCAATCCTCAGATCAAAGTGCTAACACGTTAGATCACGGGACATTTCTAAATTTGTCCAAGCATTTAACATTCCTAGATCCAGAGTTTTTCATGTGTACTGGGAACCAATTCTGGACAACTTTGTTTATCATCTACATGAAGTCCATGAAGGGCTGCAAATGATCACCAAGCAGATGAATGTTGTGCGCACAGGCCAATGACATATTTAAGCGGACCAGTGGACCCAAACCAGGCCATGGGAACAGTAGTGACACCAGTTTGGATCCATCACCCTAACAGTGCCTTGTTGACAACTGGTATCCACGGTTTTAAGGGGTCTGTACCAAACACAAACCTACCATCAGCCCAAAAAAATTGGCACCCGAACATGATACATATTCTAATAAGTTCTAGTTAGCAACCGCACAAACCCAGGTGAACCAATTTACATACTGCTATCCTACTTTTTACATATCAGTCTACAAAAATGTGAAATACTCAGCCATAATGCTGTGGTATAAAAATACAAAAAGACATGTAGCTGTATCTGTAGCTTTGCCCCAAACTGCAAAACGACCCAGAAAAAGACTGTTCAGTGACCCTGCAGGGCATAAATAAGGGTCATAAAAAAATACTCCGCTATAACACAGGAGGACTACCTCTTTGCTCAGCATCTTTCCTTACACCAGTCTTGCTCTAGCCCTTTCAGCAGGGAGTCAGGGGGCAGGGGTGGATTCAGTCCCAGCAGTTAATTGGTGGTTGCTGAAGCCGACCGTTTTCTCTCAGCTAGGCTAGGAGGGGCCGGGAGTAATGAAAGAAAGTGAGCTGCAGCCTTTTCAGTCTGGACAGCAAAGCTCAGCTCAGCACGGCCCAGCTCCATCCCACAGCAGCACGCAGTTTTATTAGCGAGGCTCACCCTGATGGGATTAGCCTGCAATGGCCAACTTCAAATTAAGAGCTTAATAACAGTCACCATCCAGAGGATACAATCTTGCTTCCTCTAAAGCCTTCTTCCTCACTCTCACTCTGAGGGAGTTGTTCCCTGCCACTGTCACTACTGGTTTGCTCACATGGGGCACAGATGTTTGTAAAGCTGCTTTGGGACAGTGTCAGTGGCAAGCAATATATAAATAAACATCACTTGACTTGACTCCAAATGCCATGCTGAACTCATTCGCAGTGTTCTACTGGTGAGCAGGAGTGGACAAAAATGCAACATTTGTTATTCATTACATTCATCACATTAAATATTCCGGAATGAAGTGTGCTGATAACATGGATATTATTCAGAGTATTCATGCATACAGAAAATATTTAAGCTTCTTAATACACTGATGAGCCATGACATTATGACCACCTCCTTGTTTCCGCACTCACTGTCCACTGACTATACAGGGACACTTTCTCTGCATATTGTGTTGGCCGCCTTTAACCCTGTTCTTCAATGATCAGGACCCCAGAGGACCCCCACAGAGCAGATATTTTGTGGGTGGTGGGTCATTCTCAGAACAAAAACTGTCTGTTGTACTGGTATGAGTAGATCAGACACAACAGTGCTGCTGGAGTATTTAAACACCTCAGTTTCACTGTTGGACAGAGAACAGTCCACCAACCAGAAATATCCACCTAACCATGGTCCTGTGGGCAGTGTTCTGTGAGCGATGATGAAGGACTTGATGATGACTAACACAAACTGTGTAGAAAGAGATGAGCTTCTGTCTCTGGCCCTAATAAAGTGGACAGTGAGTGGAAAACTCCAGTAGCACTGCTGTGTCTGATCCACTCATACCATCTCAATACACACTGACACCACCACCATATCAGGGTCACTGCCTTGCTGAGACTGACCCACCACTGACATAATACCTGCTCTGTGGTGGACCTGTGCAGTTTCTCCACATGTGAAGATCAGAGTGGACGGAGGCAGCATGCAGAGAAACAGATGGACTACAGTATGTAACTAGAAAACTACGTTGTCTAGTGCCTCTGTATGGTCTGAGGAGCTAATAAAATAGACAGTGAGAGCAGGAACAAGTTCATAATGATATGGCTGATCAATGTATATCATCGCTGTCACATCTCATAATGAATGGACTAATAGAATTGTTCAAAAACACTTCCATTAAAAGTTAAGAATGTTGCTTCGCTCTCCTGTAAAGCTCATAATCAACGAGAGTGCAATGCAATGCATGGTTTCTGATGAACGTCCTGTTTGTACTGTTGATGCGTTGTGTGGCGTCCTGCTCATTCCACCTCAACAAACACTGCGGTAAACCCATCTGCTCTCCATCAACACACAAAATGAACGGGGAGAAAACGAATCCGTTGGGTCAAAAGAAAAAAGACACTTTACAGCAGTGCTGGACAATATATGTCCTCATATTGCATGTCTCAGGGCAGAGTCACATGATTACACCTACAGTAGTATGTTTATAAGAGGACAGTACATACATACAGTACAACATACAGAGTGAGGAAAATATGAACGGAATAGAAAGACAAAAGGATATAACCAAAATGAACAAGATTAATTCAGTTAGAGGTTCTGAATGTCTGGATTTTGATTAATTGTCCACCCCTATTTTATAGGGAAATTAAATGGAGTGCTCTTTCATTCACTCTTCTTATCCACTTCCTATTAGTCGGAGTCTAACTGGAAAACTCCCTTGACAGGGTGCCAGTACATCACAGGGTAACCCCACACACCCATTCTTACACACACACCCACACACACACAAACACACACACACACACACACACACACACACACACACACACACACACACACACACACACACTGATGATATATGATCACTTTGTAGTTCTATAATTACAGTCTGTAGTCCATCTGCTTCTCTGCTTACTTGCTTAGCTTTCATTTATCATGGACAGTGAGAGTAGAAATGCTTTGGTTGATCAGTGTATATGCCACTAGTCACAGATCATCTTGAAATTGAAATCAGTTTAAACAGAAGCTCAGGTATCACATTTTCTCTGGTGCTCTCAATTCGGCAATTCATTGCATTACACTTCCAGGATGCAATAGCCTTAAGAAGCATTTGGAGGCTTGAATGGTTCCTTGCTTGCTCAAAAGGTTTTTTGCTATGGTGGACAACCATCTGTAGAGGCTTTTTGCAGAATGTTTGCAGAAAGAATTTGGATCCAGAACCATACAAAGCCATTTTGCTTAGTTTCCATTTAAATGTCTTAAATGTAAAATATGCAGCAAAATTATAATATATTTAAAAAATCAGTCCTGTTCAGGTCCATATATCAATCTCTTACCCTCAAACAATAATAGATCGATTTGGATTGACTCCGTTTAACTCCAATCTGCAATTGTCTGTGGTTAAAAAAACCCTTGAGTAAAGAAGAGATGGTGGAAAAAAGAGACACTGACTTATTTCAGTTTAAGGCAAATCCAATTTCCATCAACAATCGGATTTAATTTTCTTTTTGCAGTTTTAGGTGACATCTGTCAGGAGAATCACAGACGTGTACATCCAGAGAGGACTGCAATTGTCAGACCACTGCTGAGTCAAGTGAAAAAACAGTAATTCAGCCTGCAATCCTCTAAAATGAGGTGGGAGAAAACCATGGACAGGGCCGATCTGGACAGAAATAAAATCACAGAGGAGCACCTGTAAAAGGGAATCATTCCTTCAGGTAACAGAATCAACTCAGTGATTCTGAGCATGGCATGATTTTGAGGCTAGACAGGCTGGTTTGAGAGTTTCTAGAACTGCTGATTGGGGATTTTCAACACAACAGTCTCTAGGGATTTGTCAGAATGGTGTAATAAAAAAAACATCAAGTGAGTGGCAGTTCTGGGGATGAAAGAGGTCAATGGCGAAGGGCCAGATGGTTTGAGCTGACAGACAGCCTATAACTCCGGTGACCAGCCAAGAAACACGTTGAACCTAGGGGCGGATGGGCTACAACAGCAAAAGACCTCATCAGGTTCTGCTTCTGTCAGCCAAGAGAAAGCTGGGCCGCAGTGGATACAGCTCACCAATACTGGACAGTTAAAAAACATAGCCTTGTCTGCATTGGAGTCAACAGCACAACTCCATGAACCCAACCTGCCTTGTGTTTTCTGGGCCCGATTTCGGCCATTTAATTACCAATCAGTTACTGCTTAAATGTATTCCTTCATTTCCAGTTTACCCATCTTCTATTGACTATATCCAGCTTGATAATGTGCCACATTACAAAGCAAAAGTGTCTCAAACTGGATGCAAGAACATGATAATGAGTTAACGTGTTCTTCTGGCTTTCCCGCTCACCAGATCTAATTCTAAAAGATCTGGTTTGGGATTTGGTAGAACAGAACATTCACAACAAAAAGTTTATCCTGTTTTCCTGCACTGAAAGCTTCCACTCTTCTGGGAAGACTTTAAACCTTGAGGCTGGGACACTGCTGTGAGGATCTGACAGCATTAGTGAGGCCAAGCCCTGATGCTGGGAGACTGGATGCCATTTCAACTCATCCCATTGCATCAGTGAAAAAGAAGATGAAGATGAGCGTTAAAAAAAGCAAGTATGTTTTTTTCTCTGAGACAACATATGCAGTCACAGGCAAGAAATCACAAAATACATGAAAATATCATGTTATGCAGCTTCTAGAAAGTCCAGCCGTGACTGTTCCGGTCAACAACTGCAGTATTCTGAGAACAGCAGACAATGATGGACTAAAGACATGAAGACATGTGCTCTTTAAAAGCTTTTAAAATGAAAGCCTGATGCAATATATTTTCTAGAAGTTCACTGTGCAGCTCTAAAACATACAAAAATAAAAACTGAGCTAACATTGGCCATCACAGCTTGATCTGAAGGCCAATGTTAGCAAGACCACATAAAAGCAGCTCATCTCCCAGGGAATATTAGCATTTACACAGCCAAAAAAGGCCAGTGCTTTGTGAAACAACACTGAACTTAAAACATCAGTGGGAATGTATTCATGCTTTATAAACGATTCAATGAGACGGCAACTGAACAAGACTACATCAAATATTATCCAAGCCAGACTATGAAAATAAAGCTGTGGTGCCTTTGAAAAAAAAAAACATTATTTTTGAAGCCACGTACTGCATCTGGTGGGATCAGCAACCCGAGCAGAATGGCAGAAAATATCTCCAAGGTGACGATTTCTTAAAATAAAAAAAAAAAAAAAAAAAAAAAAAAAAATCAACTGAATCAATTGAAATCTATCTGAGATTCACAGCAAGTGTGCGAAAAGAGCCAACACATCACACATGCTCATATAGTACACTCTGGCATCGCACTCGCATTGTGTTGAGGACAATGACGGCTGTTCGGGGACCGAAAAGAACATCGGCTCAATGTCCCTCTTCAGGCAATCAGTCATTGTTAATTCCCTCCCTTCATCTTTTAAAAGCCCTTTTGTCGGTTCCTTGGATTTGACAGACCCTGGACAAGGCTGCAAGGTCATGGATCTTTGCCATTTTTGCTTCAATGAGGGTTTTGGGAACTGGCGGTTACTGTCTCCTGGGGGGCAACCTGTAGAGGTCACACATCCATCAGTCTAGGATAGACTGGGATGCTAAAGTCTCAGAAGCTTTAACCTTGGAAGGACTCAGAGGAAGAAAGAAGGGCAGAATGAGAGAGGTAAAAAAGGAAAGGGTTGCAAGAGGAAAGGAAAGACACTGACAGTCAGAGAGCTCATGGGGGGAGTCCCAGAATGAGAAAAGTCCAGTCTTCATTACACTTGAAATGAATTACCAGTTTGTGAGTGGAGTGTGTGTGTGAGAGGACTCATGTTAGCTGTGGGAAAGTTTGACCAGCACTGAAATCTTAGGGTCAGCTGTGCATGAGAACCATCAGTGACAATGTGTGCGACTGACGGGAGAGCACAACTCACCTAATTCACCCTAACGTGAAACAGTGAGTATCTATGTATCTATACTATATAAAATATAAATGAATCTCTACTGTCTGTGTATCTACTGTCCAGAAGGCTTTTACTAGAGTTTGGAGCTTTGCTGTGAGGATTTAACTGCAACAACAAGAGCGTTAGAGAGGACAGACACAGGATCACCAAAACTGGACAAATGAGACTGGAAAACTGGCCTGATGAATCTCAATTTCTGCTGAAGCATTTATACATATTTCAATATGTTGAAATATAATAAAGAATTTCATATGGTGTCCTAGGTATTTCACATTAATGGACAAAGAATGTTGGAGAAGATGAAGATGGTTGGTCTAACAGTAGAGGAGGCAGGGGATAGGTCAAGATGGAGGCAGATGATCCGCTGTGGCAACCCATAAAAGGGAGCAGCCGAAAGAAGAAGATGAAGGTTGTCGTCGTCCTAGGTTTTTCACATTATTTTGCATCAAGATATGATGTTTTTGTGCACATCACCCAGCCCTATACATGACTAACCCAGTATAACCTTTCTGTAGCTTTCTGCACTTTAATGTAAAGTGAAAACGTTCTTGTTTAGATGTTTTGATTCAGAAAGCACTTGAGCCTGTGGAAGTATTCTTCCACTGCACAGATGAACTGGGGAAAGGTGGGCAGGCAGGTTTAAAACATTCATCAAATCAGAGAGCACTCACATCTGGTATGAAGCCGATCTCATTCAGGTGGTTGCTGAGCTCGGGGTCGTGGAAGGCTATCATCTGAGAGAAGACGGTAAGGTACTCTGAAAGGGGGGAGTCAGAAAGAGAGGTGGCATTGGCAGTGAAGTAAATATTTCCTTTAATGGGGTCATATAAACAGGTACAGACAAGGTCAGCAGACACAAACGAATGGGAAGCCTTTTATGCACATTAGTCCAGACAGCAGAGAGAATAAACAAGACTGGCCATAAAAGGAAACCAACAAGTGTGAAACCTCTTCCAGCAAATTCTCTAAGGATACAACAGCCAGACACAACAGCAAAACAACATCAGCTGTGGTATACATACACCATTTCTCCCTTTTGACTGGCATGTGGTGAAGTGACACAAAAATGGCCTGGGGGGAGCAGAGTTCATGAAAGTTTTAGAGTACTGCTGGTATGAGCATTTAAGTGTGTGGAGACAGAAGCCTCACCTTGGATGACGTGCGAGTTGTCCTTCAAAAAGAAGTTGTAGAGATATTTGGGGATGAAGGCAGACATGCAGGCGTAAGCGAGGGCTGTAGAGAAAAGTCCACATACATCCCATTAATTAAATGCACTTAAAAATCAGGTCACATATTGAATCAAGTGAACACTTATGCGTTACATATCTGTTCTGAAGGTCTTCTTTTGTAAGAAACAAAGCCCTACCTTCGTTATTGAAGTTCAGGTACAGAAAAGGAGCACAAAGTGAATCCAAGCCTTAAGAGGAAACAAATTAAAATTTAAAAATAGAGAACGTAACAGCCATTACCCATTTCAGAATCAATGTGTTGACACACTGTGCACGTTATATTGTCTGTAGGTTTTTTGTAACAAAACATACAAGATGTTTGGAAGAGAGCAATGGTCAGTGTTTTTTTCCCCCATTTTTTCTTTATGGCAAATATTTATTCAAGTCCTTTCCATCTTTCAGGCTGAATTTTTGTATTTTTGCTGAAAATCTGAATTTGTGCTGAATTACAAGACAGATGTCCTGTTTAGAGTGTGACTGCTTTAACAACAAAGCTGTTTCACATATGAACTTCAGAAGATGTCTGGTTCAGACATTACCTGAAGTTGTCCTCCCATACATATAGAGTACAGCCAAATATTTTCTACATTGTGTTCTTACTACTGAAAATTGCAATGTTTAGGCAAGTGGTGGCACCTGCATAGGGCACGACCCACAGAATTCACTGTGGGTCATGCCGTGCCTCCTTCGTGCCCTATGCAGGCACGGCATGACCCACAGTGAATTCTACAGATAATTATCTGCTCGATTCACACCTGGAGTCACTCTGACATTACCCGTCATGTGTACTAGGGCGCATGGCACGATAACGTTTTGGTACAACTGATTTAAGAAGTTCTATCAGGTCTGCTTAAGCAGGAAAAGCACAAAACTGTGCTGGAATCAGGCCCTCCAGGATTAGAGTTCCCAACTCCTGGCTTTGGTCTTAAAGGGTTAAAAGATCTGGCCTGTGGTCTTTCAGTCATTAATGAGAATCTTTGCCTCAGCAGATCTTTCAGATATACACCAGCTTACAGCAGAATCACTTTGTGAAGCTAGAGAGCCATCTAATGGTGTACTAATGACACTGCACTAGATTCTCACCCTGCCAGTAGACCAGATCGGGATGGGACACTACCCAGGCCTTAAGCACCCTCCGAAATTTTATGTGACCCTGGGGTGAAGACAAAAGTTCATCATACTGGTGACAGCGGGGGATGTCCACTTCGATCTGAACAAAAGAAAACAGGAGAGAAGAAAACACTAAGAACAATTTTATTGCTGTTAGATAAAGCAAAGATGATGTTCACGTCGTAGTAAAGCTATATGTCTAGTAATGCACACTCTACACATAATCATTAGAGAGAAGCTGGACAATCACACTAAGCTATAAATAATTAAACAGTCCTATGAATAACATACAAGTCTTCTGTGACCTTAAATTAGTTAAGTGACTGCAAAAGACTGACAAACAGTCAACATCAACAAAGTGGTGATACCTGTCTATCTGTAGGGATGGGGGTGTCCTTGTCGATGCCATCATACTTCGCCTGAATGTCCCCCTATAAGAACCAATGTCAGCAGGTATAAAACCTTTAACAGCAAAGTGACTAGAGAGATGCAATACTAAAGGGGAATTCTGCTTAATTCAAAAAGTCAGACATTGTGGTCGGATGTGGTCACAGAAGATGTTCTGTGTTATTCAGTGCAGGGCAGATCACTAATGATTCTGGATGGTAAATAGAGATTTCTGGTGTAAATATTATGATGAACCTGCTTTATAACTACTCCTGCATGCTGTATACACTTGTCTGTTGGAGATGGGTTCCATATAAATGACGCCCTTGTTTCTGTATATTCTGTGTAACTTTAGTTCTGTATGTTAGTGTTATCCTTCTGTGGAGTAATATCCCGAAGTTACACTAATATAGCACCTTTCTAGATGCTCAGCAACACTTGACAATCAGCACTCATCCAACAAATACAGACAAGAAACAGAGAAGACTGGGGGGGTTCACCCAGGACAGAGTGCCAATCCTTATGTGGGTACACACACACACACACACACACACACACACACACACACACACACACACACACACACACACACACACACACACACACACACACACACGAGCAATTTATAGGAGCCAATTCACCTGATAGCCATTTTATAAATGTGGGAGGAAACCCACGCAGACCAGGGGAGAACATGTGTACACCACCCAGATTCATTTTACCAGAGTCAGCTCATTTCCTTCCGCCTCACTGTGAACTGTGCATGTATTGAGCCCCATTTAAACATCCTCAAAACTCCAACTCTCCCCTTTATTTCACACAGTTCTGGTCGAAACATCTGCTTCAGTCTCTGGCCATATAAACTCTGCCAGTTGAAGATCAATATTGCTTTGATAATGACATATGACCCACTGCTGTTTCCTCACCTAGGATTGCAGCTTTGTGTTGTTATTCTCTGCGGTGATATTGGAGATACCAGAACAAATCGAAGGCTCAAAAGTTTAAAGGCAGCACTTTGGGTAACGTATTGCACAAATAACCCAAAAGCAAAAGTCAATAACCTGGAAATTGCCTCTAAAAAAAGATATTGGCTACTGTAAACCGTGGGCAATGATTTTAATTGGCAAATGTGTAAAACACAGCCTAAAGAAAGTTCTATCTGCTCTCAGTTCCCTTTAAGAGCCAATCAAATATTGCTGATACTGTAAACTCTGCAGCAAAACACCCAGCTAAGGAAAAAAAATATAATGACAGAAAACACTAATATCGTCCGAGGTTACTGAGGATGGAAATGGAATTGTCAATACTGCCTGATGGTTATAACACTGCTGTTCCAGCAAAGTACCAATATCAATACACTATATAAATAGGGCTCTGATAAAGAAAAACTGGCAGGAGGGGAAGATGTATCGAGGTCACTGAAGGCAGAAATTCAGTGAAGATTAGGAATAAACAGCAAATACTATATTGCTGATCAACAGGGATCTTGATTAACTGACTGATTAAAATATAGAGAATGTTGATACTCAGGCCTGCAAATGTCTAAAATTTGGTCACATTTAGTAAGTTATTTGAGAAATCAAATACTACTGCTGCATCTTATGCTGGCCTTAATAATGACAAATGATCTTTAAAAGTGAGTGTCACACTTTAGTCTTTAAAAATAATTCTCAAAATCTTTTTAAAGTCTTCTAGTGGGTAGTCAGTTTGACCTTGCTGTTTATGACTTATTGACATTATTTATATCTGTCAGCTGATCTTCACAAATATGATTAACATAGAAATGCTTTAAATAACTTGGAATATAATCTTTTCACTCAATCTATTGAAAGCTGAGAAAGTTATTCATTCCCCTGTATAGCTGCCATTTTGCAGATATAAGATTTTTGCAGAACAGTAATGGAATAGAGCAGGTATAGAGTTTCTCATTCTTGGTCCTGGATGTAGGACCCTTGTCCTGCATATTTTAGAGCTTTCTCTGTTCCCAACACATCTGATCCAACTTATCAGCTCATTAACAAGCTTCTTCAAAATCGTTCTAAATTATTATGCAAGTTGGATTTAAGTATCATAAAGTATCATGTTTTGCTTGCTTTTCAGTTAAACTCATGGATGGCATTGTGTCTCAGGGCTCTTTGGATCACTGAAACCATCTCAGACACCTGTGATAATTAGTTTGCCAGTTGAGCCCAATTAAAGGAAAACTACTTAAAGAAGACGTTATACATTATTATGCAGATCACAGGTATCAAGCAATATTGGAAAGATAAAGGATCTTTCTGCTGCTGAAATGGTAAAATAGTGCCATACCTTGGACAAGGTACAAAAACATTAGATATTTGAAGAAAAAGCATGATCATCGTACACTGAGATTTGTGGCTGATTCCTAAGACAGACAGGTTTGTTCAGATTAAAAGCATAACGAGGAAGGTTTCTAAGAGACAAATTCTTTGAATTAAGAGAGCAGCTGCAAAAATCCCATTACAAAGCAGCAAACAGATATTTGAACCTGCAGATGCCTGTGGAGTCCCGTGAGGATCCTCCAGAAGCTTGATGTGGTGCATAAACCAACTATTCGGCCACCCCTAACCAATGCTCACAAACAGGAATGGTTGCATTGGGCCCAGACATACATGAACACCATGACTAAGACTATAATGTCACAACATTACAGATTAAGAGATTAGCAAATTGATTTAGCAGCTGCTAAAATGCCATCTTTGATGTATTTGATTTATACTCTAACAGTTGATGGTCTGAATATTATACCGTCCGTCATCTGCATTGACCAATTATTCATTGGCATAATAATTTGGAACCTGGTGTAAAATCCAGAGTCCAAGTGTGTAGTATGTCTTTTCCTCAATCATAACTCATCATATAATATTCCAGATTCCAGATTTCGATTTTACTCACCTCAACTCCAAGTAAAGCAGCCCAGGCCAGTCCTCTAAGCAGTGGAGGAATGTCCACTCGAGCCTCCTTCCACACCTGGTTCTTCTTGTATGGATATGCCTGAACAGCAGCATACAATCACTATATTCAGATCACCTTTAGATGCAGAGCAAACCAATATGTTCTTTGGAGAGATACTGGAATTAAAACCTTTAAAATAAACCTTTAAAATACACATAATAATAATAATAATAATAATAATAATAATAATAATAATAACAATAATAATAATAATAACAACAACTACATTCATAATTACAGAAATTGAATCTATAAGTATTAGAAGTATATAATGCTGTTAACACTGGCGGTGTTAGCAGAGGTTTCAGCAGTAATAGCAGTAATAACAGTAACAACCACAAAACCATCACTACTTCTACATGCCATACACACTACCACTATAATCTGAGGAGCGCAGGTTGAAATCCTGGGTCGTGCTGCTTGCCATCGGCAGGGTAGATTGTACTCTCTCCCCAAATCACACTCAATGTAATACTGGCCGGCACAGGCATCTGTTGGCCATTGTATTAGAGCTGTGGACCCAGCGCATTCCAGATTGGCTGCCCAATGATACAACATGGCACCAGCTTGACAAGAGACAGTGGTTGACTTCACATGTACCAGAAGAAGCCGGTGCTCATCCTCACCCTCCTAGTGTCAGAGGCATCTTATGTGATAGGGGGAGAATGCTTTATAGTATACAGATAATGAGACAAAGAGAGGACCTGATAGAGGAGCAGTCTATATAGAGCCACTGGTTCTATATTGTGTCAAGTAAATTATTCTATATAGTGCCTTTAATTATAATTGATAATATACTGATGATAATGTATAATTCTACACTTATACAGTACAAGGAATTGTTTCTCATTGCATATCCCACTTGCGACAGTGCCCCTGGGGCAAAAATGGTTAAGGGAATCTACCACTTATCCAAGGTCCTGTTCGCTGGGGCAGCAGCCCAGACCTCCCTCTCCCCAGCCACCACTTTCAGCTCTTTCCTGCGAGGATAGCAAAGCTTTCCAGGCCAGCCCAGAAATACAAGCTCTGCAGCATGTCCTGAGTGTTCCCTGGGGGCTCTCCCTGGTCGGACTGTTGTTAGCTTGCATTGCTGACTTTTATTTTAACAATGCCTGTTGTAACAGTGACATAGCAGTTTAGCCGTCGCCTTTCTTACTTTTTCTTTTTTCTCTCTCATTCCACTCCACATTAAAAGTTAATAGTGGGGTCCACTGTTCTGTCGTTGGCTTATTGGAAGATTTTTTTTTTTTTTACACTTTTTACACTCAACCGTTGTCCATATGGAACTCCCACACCTCACACTAATACGACTCTGATCTCCACTCACACACCAGAGTGAAGTCAACCAACCAAGCAATCAATCAAATTTAATTTATATATAGTGCTTTTTTACAACAAAGGCTATGGCTATGATGCCTTATGGCTATGTAATAGATTTAGCTGCATGCTCTCATATGACCGATAGGTGCTCAGTCTGTATGTTTTCACTGCAGCTCTGAGTCTAGATCACGGGAACAAGGACTATAAAAAGTAGCAGTGTGAAGGGCGTTTCTAGTCCCATTTTCAGAAAACTGAAGGCATGCAAATTGTGTTAAAATCTCTTTGGTCCAAACAAAGTCGATTTGTACAGATCATGGATTATATTGTTTCATCACAACCCACAACCACGTGATCTTTGAAGATCCAAGGTTCTTCACATTGGTGGAAAGCCCACTTAATAATAAACACTTCACTCCATAGAAAACATGCTTGTAGCAATTAACCAAGCTTACGTTTAAAAAAGTGAAAAGGTTTAATGAGGACAAACCATGTCATCATTAAAATATAGTGTGTCTTGGTTTTTATGTTTGCATGCATAGGTTTTGCGTGCGTGTGCTCCTCACCTTGAGCAGCCTGTCAAAGAGGACGATGCGTGTAAGCTGGTACTCGGTGTCTCTCTCGCGGATAATGAGCGGCAGGCTGACAGCAGCGGACAGCTCGTTATTGCTGTTGGACTGGGGCAGGGAGCTCTGCCTGTGGGACACAGAGGGTTCCAGTCTGCTATCGAAAGCAATGCTCACTGGTGTCAAATGCTTCAGTGGAAAAATAAGGGCAGATTTGGGCAATTATTACACTCAGGAGGAAAAGAAAAGTGGTTCTTACTCATCCTCCAGCAGCGGGTAGTATGCCTCTCCTGCCACATCCTTCAACCTCTGAGATGGAGGTGGTAGTAACATTTCAGTACACACACTTTAACATGGGTATATTATTTGATGGACACACACACACACACACACACACACACACACACACACACACACACACACACACACACACACACACTCTTACAGACAGACAGACATAGTCATACTCACATTTTTTAGCTGGCAAAGGGAGAGTGTCACAGTAGTATCATCCAGGAGGAAGCTTCGGTCCCTGCTTTGGCCAAAAGTCTCTCCATCTTCCAAAATGAAACTAGAGAGAAAAGAACAGTCTGCATTATCAAAACTGGAGCAGGATTTATACTATACATACATGTACACACAGACACACATTTAAGTCCTATACAGAATAAAGTATGAATTGTTATCCTGAAATGAACACTTGCTCCTTTAAGATCAACACACCTCATTTAATACAGGGAGTGTGTTTGAAAACAGAACCGGTTCTGTTCAGGTTCATAAGAACATTTTTTAACGAACCAGCCCACATGTACACCAGTGTTATTGGAAATAAGGATATGTCACAGAATACATCATCAACAGAGGGCACTGCACAGCATGAGTAAATGGATGTGTGATAATGGGTGTAAAGACTACCTGCAAGCATTTGTGTTGTTACTGATGTTATGTCATTGCCCTTTGCTCCTGTACAGCCTAACACACATTTCAGGTTTCGGAACCTATTTTTGTTGGTGAAAATGCATTTAACAGGCTCCCTCTAGACTTTTTTTTATTTATGAGGCTTATACACTCTATACACTGTGCATTTCTCCCGAGTGAGGGCACAAGCTCATTAAGAGTACCGATTGGATCTCATTAAGTAATGGTTCCATACTGGCGTGGAATGGTATGGCACAGGATATAAAGACAATTGGCTGTATGGTGGAAAAGCAGCCTTTGTGTGTGTGTGTGTGCGTGTGTGTGTGTGCGTGTGCGTGTGTGTACTTCGGCAGGGTGCAGATTGGAGGTTTGGACTGGATGATGCCTTTGTTGGTCAGTTCTTTCTCCAAGTCTCCTCCTGCCAAACACCACAGGTGGTAGACCTCATCCACAGATCTCTCAGACAGGAAGTCTTCCCCATCAACTGCACAGATTATGGAGAACCATTCACATATTACAGGTTAAGCAAAGATGAGTTATGATTTACAGTAGACCTAAGACATCCAGCCAAAAGTCTCCATCTAAGGATGAAATCCATTTTCACAACAAAATATATGTTAAGTTGTTTTAATCAATATGGGAGTTATTCAAGTTATTCAAGCAGCTTTTTTATTCACTGAATTCATTTAAATTATGTTTTAATGAATTGCATAAAAGTACATAAAAGTACATTTGTAATTACATAAAAGTACACGACTAGCAGATTATTGTTTTTTCTCCATTATAATATATTGACAATTGTTAGGAAGATAATCAATTATATCTAAATATATGAAGAAAAAGGTGCATTCAACTACACCTTGTTCCACATTATTATGCAAATTGGATTTAAGTGTCATAAAGATCATATTTTTTGTTTTTCAATTAAACTCACAAATGGTACTGCATCCTCTTTGAAATCAATGAAAACAAAATCTGAGTCACCTGTGAAGGAAAACTATTTAAAAGGATTTTCCACATTATTAAGCAGGTCACAGAGATTCGAAGCTTGCTGTTGTGCATAAACCAACTATTCAGCCACCTGTAACCAATGCTCACAAGTCTTGTTTACTGATGAGTGCTGTGGATGGATCAGATGGAAGGAGTAGTGGATGGTTGGTGGACGGTCACCATTTCCCAACAAGACTGTGACGTCAGCAAGGAGGTGGCAGGGTTATGTTTTGGGCCAGAATCAGGGGGAGAGAGCTGGTAGGCCCCTTTAGGGTCCCTGAAGGTGTGAAAATGACCTCAGCAAAGTATATAGAAATTCTGACTGACCACTTTCTTTCATGGTACAAAAAGAAGGACCTGTGCCTTCTATAGCAAAATCCTCTTCATGCATGACAATCACTATTTCATGCTGCAAAGAATATCTCTGTCATTGGCTGCTATGGGTAAAAAAGGATAGAAATTCATGGTGTGGCCACCATCCTCCCCTGACCTCGATTCTATTGAGAACCTTTGGAATATCCTCATGCAAAACATTTATGAGGGTGGGAGGCAGTTCACATCAAAACAGCAGCTCTGGGAGGCTTTTCTGTCATCCTGCAAAGAAATTCAAGCAGAAACTCTCTAGAAACTGACAAGTTCAATGGATGGAAGAATTGAGAAGGTGATTTCAAAGAAGGGTCCTATATTAACATGTAACTTGGCCTGTCAAGATGTTTTTGACTGAAATAGCTTTTCTTTAATGCTCTTTAACGCTGCAAACCTATAAAATGTTTTAAAACTCCATTGTGCAGAATAATTTGGAACAGTGCATTTTGATTTATGTTTTAAAATACTGTTATTATTGGGAGGTTTGTTCGATTTATACTCTAACAGTTGACTTGAAAATTATACGCCATTTGCATTGACCGTTTAGGAAAATCAGAGAAAAATGTAATTTGCATAATAATTTGGAACATGGTGTATCTCACTAGTGCATACTGTACTCTGCTGTATTTATACTAGTCTAGTTGTCAATCAAGTTTCAGAAGTAGTCATTTATTAGTTATACTTTAAAGTTAAAGCCTCTGTTATTAATACTAGATTGAGTAATATATCGCTATAATCATGTTAATAAAAGGACCCCAAACACTATATCAATATTTGATTCAAATAACAATTTACATTTATTCTGAAAATATAATAATGGTTCTTTTTTAATCACCCATATCAAGAACCTTCACATACTATGGACCGCATCCTAATACAACATGCTTTTTAAAATCTGCTCAAAAAAACATTATATAGTGATATTGTTCCAGTCCTGGCACCTTTGCAGAGTTCATTGATGTCCTCGGGAAGTTCCAGATGGGCACATCGCAGAGAGGAGGAGAACAGACTGACTGGACTCCGATAGGGTGTGTAGAGACAGGACACGCCATCAAACACTGCATCCTCTAGCAGCGCAGCTGGGGTGCGCCTGCGACAGAGTGCAACATCAACACATTTTACCAACATTCTTTAAGCTGTTCACTGTCAGACTCATTCATTATATTTCACTCATTATGTTTGGGATTCTGTGTATGTTTTACATCATCACACAGTAAAAAAAGAAAAGATGAAAAAGCCAAATATCTCCTCCTCTTACACATTTATTATTTTCAAAATCTGCTTTCTACTTCTCCTCTTACAACGTTATTTACACATCCTCACTTTTACTATCTGGTACTTGAATATTTTGGTGTCCCGAAGAATAATAAAGCACAAAGAGCATCCCACTCAACAGCATGACAAATAGAGCTTAAGTAACAGCGGAAAAGATGGTTGCATAAGGAAATGATGGACTGTATGAAGTAGGTTACCTTTTTGAAGGCAGAAAAGTCAAGCATTTCCTCAATAAAGTCAGCACATTCTCAGGAAGCTCCTGTAATACACATGGATTATTGCATTAGTAACACTGACTTTATTACTCTCTAAACAGAAAAAAAGAAAAGCCGTGTGTAGGCTTTTGCTGTGTGGAAATAAAGAACTCATAAGCACCGCTACAACAGGTTTACCTTGATAACATCCAGACACCCGTGTTCTTCTGCAAGGACGGTAACTATGTCATCCATACAACCTGCAGAAATAAGTGTACTTTACTGTAGAGTGCAGACTACAAACATTAAGTGAACCTCTGTGTTAACAACATTGAAAAGAGCTAACTGGACAAAAAATTATTAAGGAGAGGAGACTGGAAGTGTCCATTAAAGGCACACAAAGCCTCATTACTGACATGTTTTTTTTCAAGCCTGACAAGACTTTAGAATGTGTGTTATATGGATATATGAGCTGCAAAAGGCTTTAAAAATAACCCATCTCAAGTTTGTCCAAGACCACTTGGATGTTTCACAATGTTCTCAGGAATCTCCTGGGAAAATGTTCTGTGGACAGAGCAGCCAAAAGCAGAACATGTAGCACAAATGCACAATGCTATATTTGGAAGAATGCTGCACACACACCAAAACCTCATCCCAACCATGAAGCATGGTGAAGGGAGCATCGTGGGTTGTGGCTGCTTTGCCGCCTCAGGGTCTGGATGAATTATGACCTTTGACAGAATTCAAAGGATAGCAGTAGAACAATATGGGATAAATCATGTTTTGGAACACAATAAACGGATACTGCAGTATCAACTCACCTAAAGTAATAATGAACTTCAGTCTCTCGCTGATTTCAATATTCTGTAAAAGTTGCCTCCCCTGGTGGACAAAACAAATGACATGAAATTTAGTGACTTTCTACTAATTTCACTTTCAAATATTTAGCTTATTAATAGAGATTAATATCCAAAACATCATACAAACAGAACAAGCCCCTTAAAAAAAATCACAATATATGTCATAATACATGTTGGCTATTATCCTTCATCTCACAAGACGTGTACATACAGCACACAGCTCAAACAGCAGCACTCCCAGAGACCACACGTCTGCTTTAGGCCCAGAGGGCAGAGGGGACTCCCCAAGAGAGCCTTCAGAAGAGTGGAACGAGCACTGTGCAATGACCTCAGGAGCCAGATAAGATGGGTATCTGTAGATAAGGAGAGGGGAGGGGGAGAAAGAGAGAGAGACAAGATACAGAGCACAGTCAGAAGCACTTAGCTGAGACAGAAGGACAGAGGGTTACTCTAGATGAATCTAGTTTATGGACATAAAACCCCACTGCAGTTTAATGCTTTCCTCTCTGACTCAGGCTGCTTGATAAAGCTGTTAAAACACTGATAATGTAACTCCACAGAGTACTATGGTCCTCTAGACAGAATGTTGGATAAGACAATTAATTTTTTGCAGCCTGCATGACATGTCCACAAGAAAAACTATACCATTGTCCCAGATACAAGCGGGACTCTTCACTGAAGCCAATGAAAAAGACATTATTTCAGGTAATTCTGGAGAGCTTCTATTAGCACACTGACCGTGAAACATCGACACAGTGGTAAGAACAACTGACAGATTCATATCACATCAAAAAGTGAAAAAAAAATTTGTATGACAATGATGATAATCTCAATAACATTTCAATACTGACTTAACAACTAGATATGATACCCATATTTATATCAATATCGAGATTGAAACAGATCGCAATATGAGCTGAGACGATATTGTTAATATTGAATTTTAAAGTTTTTAAATAACATTCTGTGTCAATCTGGCAGAAAAGCTTTTGTCTGCTCCCTTGTGCATTGCACATGGGACATGGATGGGACATCAGTAAAACACACACACCTAGTTAGGAAATATGTTTTTGTAGAGAACGGAAAGAAGAGCATACCCTTACTGATTCAATCAGAACCAGCACATATTGTTCACTGAAATGTCCACAATAAGACCAAGCGCAGAGAATCAATGCAGCGGCATCAAAGTCAGACTCAGATAAGCTTATTACATTTTCTGGGCAGATGTGGCTGTGTAGCAAAAGGACATGTGGGGTCAGAGGCAGCCACTCTATGCGTCCATCATCCTGCCCGAAAAAGGCAATCTCCAGCCGGATATTAGGAGGCTAACCCTCTGAGGACAGGGCCTGCCGCATAGCCCTGTTATTTACGACTGCCTAAGAGGAAGTTTGCTTTGATATCTGAGACACGGTTTTGATCAAAATGAAGATGGACCATGATGACACACATCTCATATTAGCTCATCTTGTTTCATTATGAGAGAGCAGCACATGCCATTGATCTTTCCTTTTCATGAAACGCTGACGTTTCAGATCACAGCCATGATGCATCTTTAGCGAGATTCATGCAGAGTTTAAAGATTCCCCCAAGCTTTTTACATAATGGGAATATGAATGGGATTCCATCTGCATCCATAAAAAATCTGTGTCCTTAGAGCAACTGAAAATCATACGGGTTGAATTTTGCAGAATACATCCTGAGCGTGGGACGAAGAGAAAGGCATTATGAAGCAGAAAACTGCTTACCCGACAGGGAAATCCACATCTGCTCCGTGATCCGTCATATGATAAAGACCAAACTTTGCTAGTTTAACTCTACCCTGTTCACAATGTGAAAAAGAAAAATGATTCAGTAAAAACAATAACAAAGTCACCAGAGCAGCAGAGAGCCCTGCACAAAAACAACTTATCTTTCACAGTGTAAACAAATGAAGTCCAAATGATCCCTGATTAAAAAGTCTCTAATTAATTAAAAAAAAGTTCATACTTTTATCCCATTGAGACTCTTCCCCCTCATACGATGCTCCCGACATTAAGATGGTGAAGACAAGCACAAACTTCCTCTGATATATGTGAAGCCAGCTACTTCCTCTTTTCAAAACATTGCATTATTGCTGGGAAGAAAGAGCCGGAACCCCAGCTCCAGTACAACAGCCAACATTGCACTGTGTGTGATGTGGCATGAAAGTGCCATCCACTCATCCCATTCAGAGCACTTTAAGCAAATGTAGACCAATGACGAGAATTATGTTTTTGCCCTAGAAATATTATTAGTCATAATACAACTATTATTATTATTATTATTATTATTATTAATAATAATAATAATAATAATAATAATGATGATGATGATGATGATGATGATGATGATGATGATGATGATGATGATGATGATGATGATGATGATGATGATGATGATGATGATGATGATGATGATGCAATTTCACCCTTTCAAAGAGCAATTAACTTTTGGTAATTAGTGATATTCACACTGACATTGTGAAAAGATGGCGGCTGGGGAGAGTCCTAACGGGGCTGGGTAATTGACGCTTCCAAATTTAGGGGAAAATTGGGATAAAAAAAATGAAACCCACTGAAACCAGTGTTGAACACATCTGACTCAAAGTCACATATTTGCAGACTGTGTAAAAACTTGCATCTCACAGTGAGAGCTCAGAGTTTTAATGTATTTTAATGTGATTCCAAAAACATATACTTTATACTTACTAAATAGTGTTGTTCTCTCTTACTACTAAATATTAATACAGTAGTTAGTCAATGTGATATCACAGAGACAACACAACCAATCATGCAGTGATGTAACACTCCAATCCAGCCTTTCCGGAGGCATCTACAGTACCTTACAGTCTAGAAGCACATTATGCTGGCTGAGGGCTCGATGCACCAAACCATGTCTGTTCATAAATGCCAGTCCCTCCAAAACCTCATAGGCAATTTGCATCACCCTCTCTGAGCTAGAACACAGAAAAACAACATGTTTCACATGGAAGCAGTGAACAACATTCATCAAAAAATAGTAAACACAAGTAGATAAGACTACTAAAAATACATTTATGGCATTTGGCTGATGTTCTTATCCAAATGACTTACAAGGTTATTCATATTAAAGAGGTTGCTCAGAGTGGTGTTAGGAGTCTACTGGTGTAGCACAGCACTGTTGACTGGAACTTGAACCCCAGACTCCCACATGGTGTGGCGGCTCACTGGTGGCTTTATCGGTTGCGCCACATCAACCACACAACTCCGCTCTTCAATCTTAACATTTCTGATACTACATAAATAATGGCACCATACACCACAGTTTATTTACTCCATGCTGTTTTTGTGATTCTGATATTGTAAAAGGCTGTACTATGCAAATGAGTTGATGTGAGTTCTGACCAATCAGTTTTACAAACATTTCTGTTTTAATAAAGGTGTCCAAAAAAACTTTAGTCAGAACCATGTGGGTCAGCAATACCTCATCAATCATAGCACCAAGGGTTCAAGAAAGTCTGAAATAGCAATACTTATCAACATAAAAATAACAATATGACTTCCTTCCCTCATCATGCAAAACTAAAAACAATTAACCTTCTCAGGTTTCACCTTTTTTAATAAGCGCTTTCTGGGTGAAAGAGTCTCTGCATGTCTAATTGACACTGATACCTTTAAGGTTTCTATGTGCTGATGTGTAAATAAATTGTGTTATCTTGAAAGAACTTACTATTGCCCAGCAGGATTACACAGTCCATGTACTACATTATCTAAAATGTGTCTTATAAATTGTCTTACAGATTCCTCCAACGTGAATGCACTTACGAACTGGCATCAATATCAAATGAAATTTCATCTGAATATGAATTGGGCAAATGTGTGCAACAGGGAGTGGAGTATCTTTCTTTCCTGAAATAATGAACACTAGCATAATCATTTTGATACAATTAAAATTATAACTGTAACAGTCCTTTATAGTTCAAGAAGCAGAAATTTTGGATGGCAAATTTAATTTAACAAATTTCATACTCATTGTGTCTTAAATGTGTGAGTTTATCTTCCTGAATGCACTTGATAAATGGGAGCAATATCGAATGAAACTGCATCTGAATTAAACATGTAATTACAGGAGGTGGGAATTTATTTTTTCCAAAATAATAATAAACAAACAATAAACAATAATATAAACAATACCATAATCATTTAATAAATGTAATTGTATTATAATATATTGATTAAAAAAGCTTTACATCAATTTAAATGTCTATGTTCATATAACACTTTGGTTATAAACAGCTTGCTGTAAATTAACTGTTAAAACTGAAAGAAAGGAGCTGATAACTGCATAAGAAGTAATAGAAGTGAAGTAATATTTAGATTTACATTAATATATTTATCTGACAGGTAGTTGTAGTTCTTCTCCTAAAATTATAATATCTGCCTCCTGTTGAAGGTCCAGTTTCCCCAATGTCTACCCCAAAGTCATAAATAATCACATTATCAATATGTGATATCAAATTTTTGCTCATTATAAGAAAACTTATAAAAAAACCCCAGTTGCTCATTTTCATTTAATGAGACCATTTGACTTCAGTAATGAAGACTCAATAGAATCGACAGGCTGTGGAGCTGTGGAGCTGTGGAGCTGTGTCACGTATCACCCCTGTTTAACTCCCCTTTCTTCCCGTCTCTTCTTTGGTTTGTTATTTCCCCATGTGCCTCTGAGCACATGTGTTTTGTTTTGGTTCTGTCTCTGCCCTTGCTCTGCCATCTGTGTATGATTTGGAACCCTGCCCATTAGTTTTCCAGCTCTAGGTGTGTGTAATGTTGTCCTTGTATTTTCGACCTTCTGTTCAGACGGTCTTTGTCAGTCGTCTTGTTTGTATGTTTCCATGCGGTTTGTTTGTTTATCTGTTCCCAGAGGTCATGTTGGACTGTTTGTTTGCTTGTCTGTTTCCTTAGAGTTCAGGTCAGTTTGTTTGTATATAGTCTTCATGTCAGTCTGTCTGTTCATGTATCCACTGTTTGTTTCTTTGAGATTTAAACTGAAACCCCTGCACGTAGGTCTGCCTCCCTTGTCTTCCTCTGCTCAGCAAACGCACATTTACAACCTGTTTACTTTTTGTCTTTAGATACTTCATTAAAAAATAATGGAGTGTCAATTGAGGAAAATGATAGTTATTACACCAAGCTTTTTGTATAGTTTACCTGATTGGTTTGTCTTGTTTGAGAAGGTCTTTAAGGCTGCGTTCATAGTGCTCAGCCACTACAACCAGCCTTTCTGCAAAATCAACAGATAAAAGTCAGTAAATATGAGTCAAGATCAAGACCAAGAGTGAAGCATTAATTCTCACATTTATTACACAATATAAATAATAGAAAAATTAAAGTGAAAAATGGATTGGCCTCTCCTTGTCTGAGAGTGTAGTCTGTCCTTTGGAATCAAACAATAAGGTTAAAGATACTGAAACTACAACCAGACTTGAGTGTAGCAATGCTACAATGAATCAGGATCTTCATTTCTATGCACCATAAAGCACCTGTTGCTCTTCTACATCCCTAGCCATTACCCGATAATACAATAATACAACTGGGACACAGTTTAATTTAATTTTAACAATTTCTTTATTTTGGCAGGAATGGTGTGGAAAAAAGTGAAATATGCTGTGCATCTTTGTTCTGCCTTGTGTCTTGACAGAAGAGCTGAAATCATTTTGATTTGTAGAATTGATGGAACACAGATCAAGAGGGGATTAAAACACTTTGATTTTCAGTAAATGGAGTTTGCAGTGGAACATAATCATGTCTCAAAACAAAAGGCTTGTTTCTGTTCAATTTAAAAGCAGGTATCATTTGTGTGTGAGACGTGAAGACCAGTAAACTTCATGATCCATGTTTTTCCCATAATCAAGTAAAACCATTCATTAGGATGTTTTTCCTCCAAATAATATCCATCAGTAATGCAGAACTGTGTGTAAATGGGGTTTTAAAACCCCAAGACACGGTGGCAAGACACGGATGATCGGCTTTTTAAAAAGTCCTGTTCAATGGACAACTAGAGCAATACTTTTTTCAAACAAGAACAAGAAATCCTATCAGATATTTGGCTGTGATGTGAGGTTTGGACAGCAAATTGTTTATTAAATTAAGAAAATGTATACTTTATCTCTAACCATTAATGTGTGTTTTCCTGTCATGTGGTGTCATGGCTCTGCTGTGAGAAAATTTGAATATTCATTTTTTTAAAAATCACTCAATAAGAATAGAAACAGTTTATTCACATAGTTTACGTAAATGCTCAGTTATGCACAGCAAAGATTCAGTTTGGCCACAGCTGTGCAAATGTCCTTTTGTGTGACTAGATATATTCAATGTTTCTGAAAATGTAGACTACATAAGGCATTTACCCCAATTACGTCAATGTTTATTCTGTATTCAATGCCACAAAGAGAGTTGTAGAACCGTCTGGTGAACACTACAAGTACAGGACAGTTCAGACTTTGAACAACAGAATTTGAAAAATCCCTCCGATAAAGAGAAAATCTACACTGATCAAACGGTTCTGTGAACACGGATGATTTTATTGTGCAGCACTTTGGCTGACGTGTTGTCTTTTAAATGTGCTATAAAAATAAATACGTGTGGATTATTAATTAATAATCAATACTGCGTCTATGAGAAATGACAGTATTGCAAATCATAACATCACAATACACTAATATAACAATATTTTCTTACAACCCTAGTAAAAAGTGTCCAGAATGGAAACTGTATGAAAAGCAACTTCTTCCTACCATCTTAATTACCTGACCAGCAGAGGAAATCACTACCAGACACCATAAACATAAAACCAGTGACATTACGACATTATAAACGCTACCATTCAGGAAACTATGGTCAAAAACCATCGTACCATGCTTGCCCCGAGATATGTCCACATACTGACACAGTCGGGGGTGGGTGATGGTCTTAAGGATTTGGAAGCGACCCAGGATCTTGATGGAGTTGGGGGTCAAGGGGAGGCCATTACTTCCACACACATCATGAGGCAGAGGGGAGGCAAAGAAGGTGAAAGCCCCAAGCTCCGCATCCCTGAGGGGCTGCATGGCCTCTTCCACCTTCACCTGATCTACACACACTGTTGAGGGACAGAGAGAAGACCTTGAGAAATCCATTCAGACATGAAATCCATGATGAACAAAACAGCCTGGTCAGCTCAGTCTGGTCAAGCTGTTTGGCTCTTGACCAGAATGTGTCTTTGTATGAGTTTCATAGTTTAACTGGTCTACAACCATGACCAACCCCAGATAGCAGACACATTTGGCACTTACGGATCAGACGTGGGCCACATTTGGGCCAAACATTTCTATCTGGCACTTGACCAAGATAGTGAACCAGTAAGATCAACTTGTGTCACCAACATGATCAACCTGACCATGCTAATCCATCAGTACAACCAGCTTGACCAAACCAATTAACCAGTATGGTCAAACTGACCACCAGCTTGGTCTGGTTGGTCATGCTGACAGACCAGCTGGGCAATCTCGCAGACCTTCACCATCAAAGACCAAAGGCCAGACCATCTGAAACCACTACACTTGACTCTGTTTATGTTTACCATGTCAGACATGTATAAGTCTGTACGGAATGAAATACAACTGAAAAATTGAGCTCAAGGACACCTTTTGTGGGAGTTGGTTCCAGATGGTCTAAACTGGTCAAGGTGGGTAAAAAGCTGATCATTCAGTCAAAACCATTCCCTCTGCTGATAAAACGGTGGGTTAAAATGGTTAAGAAATTGAGCTCATCATATATTTTTTCATCACATGACCAACCAGACCAGGCTGCTGATGCTGGTTACACGGGTGGACTGATGCAGTTAGGCTGGCCAGCCAGATGGTCAACCAGCTTTTTTCAACAGAGAAATGATTTGATTGCATTATTCTTTTGTAATAAAGACATTTAACTTGACTGTATTCATACAGTGGAAGTGAATAAAGATACCTTTTCTGTTTTTAGAATCAATTACTATAAATATTTTATCATGCTGACAACACCAACAAGAACCACAAGGGTTCTGAAAATCATCAACAAAACTAAAATCCTGAGTCAGGAGCAAAAATGGTCCCTGAACAGAAAAAAATCATTCATATAATAATACCGACTGCCGTTAGAGGCTAAACGGACATAAACCAGAATGAATTCGAGTTTAATAGCATTGATTTTACGAATGAATGAAAGGCTGTATCTGTCCTGTGTGATGATTATCTGACTCTGTTATGTACCGTTTTACTAAGAGGTGTGACCCTATGACAGACTGAGGACTGAAGTGATCAGCTCATGAATGAACACTCTCACACTCTCACACACTCTCACTCTCTCTCTCTCTCTCACATACACACACTCTCTCTCTCACACACTCACTCTCACACACTCTCTGTCTCTGACTCTCTCGCTGCTGCTGCTAATAATAATAATAATAATAATAATAATAATAATAATAATAACAATAAACTGTAGTAATAGAAGCAGGTAAAGAAGTCCAGTCAGGTACCGTTGACTGTTTATGGCCGCAGTGTCTGTTTTTGTTCCTCCTGCAGAAACAGCGGAACCTCAAACAGTCCGACCGGCGCGTCATCACTCTGCGACAAACACAGCGATTACACCCTCTGTCAGTTCATTACTCACAGATCCATTATTAAAGTATTACAGTTATATTAAAGCCTGAGGGCAGTTAGTCTGTAAAATTAATAATGTGAAAAGTGTTATATTGACTCATCCTTTTTGTCTGTTTTTGATAAAACACAGCCATATAAAAGTGGAAAATCCAATATATTAATATAATATAATGGAATATAATATAATATAGAATAATCTAAACTAATCTAATATAATATAAATATAATTTAATAATGTTATATAATAATATAATCTAATTGAATCTAACCTAATATATAGTATAATAATGTAATAATATAATAAAATATAATATAATATAATATAATATAATATAATATAATATAATATAATATAATATAATATAATATAATATAATATAATAAAAGTCAAACGAACATTTCCTAAACGTAACCATACGTCATCACTCCGCGCCAAGCCTGTTCGGTGCCTGGTGTGCGCGTGTTTGCTGTCCGGTTCTGACCCACTTTAATGTGAGTAAGAGCGAGAGAGTGAGAATGAGAGTGTGAGTGTGAGTGTGAGGGTGAGGGTGAGTGTATACGTGACAGAGTGATTTAGAGTGCGCGTGAGAGAGAGAGTGAGTGAGAGTGATAGTGTGTGAGGTAGAGAGTGAGAGTCTCTCACTATAATACAATATGTGTTTGTTAATGGGATTGTCTTTTTTCTGGTGTTTTAGTTCCACAGAGTCTCTGTCTGTCTGATGGACTGTCTGTCTCTCTGTCTTTCTTAAGAACTGTCTGTCTCTCTAAAGAACTGTGTGTCTGTCTTGAACTACTCTAGCTCTCTAAATCCACTCAGGAGTCAGGTTTCACTTTCACTTGTTTTTAGAAACAGCTGATCAGTCAGGAATGTGAAGGTGTTTCTACACTGTTCTGAAATCAGTGATGGAGCACAGTATGAGATATTGTTATTATTCTGGTTAGTGTGAGATCTCTGTTTGGGGAGTGATGTTGATTCATCACCACCAGCATGTAGGTGTTTAAGCTGTCATGTCTTGTTTTCTGTATCGGGGTGAGTTCAGAACTGCAGACTCATTCAGACTCAGGTCTGTCTGACAGAACCTCAGCTAGGAAGCGTCACTGAACAATTTATAACTGCATTATAAAACTATTTATTTTCTCCCTAAATTCAGTTCTAATTTTAGGGTTTGTAATATTATTTTTTTTTCTTTCTGGAGCCAATTCCACAAACCTTCAAAGAGGTTGTTTGGCATTTTTTTTATTTTTGTGAGCCACACCAGACTTTTAACACATCAAATCTAAATCTCAAAAAGACAGCTTTACAGCACAAGGAAACAAGCTCATTCATTTTCAGTGGAAGTTAGTGCAAAAAGGTTCATATCATGTCAAAATATAAACTAAAGCATTGTAAAAACATGTCTATTATGCTAAATATACCACTTTAAATGTAATAAATATAAAATTTGACTTCGTTAGTAAATGTAATTTCTTTCTTGTTATTCAAAATTTTGAAATACCAGATAGATAGATGGATAGATTGCTAGAGAGACATTTCATTGCCTTGTAAACTACAGACCAAATTCCATATAAGTCGTGCTCTTTGCATTTCACAGCTCAGTAGAGGTCTGCACAAGGTGGGTGCACCCAGAGGTCATGTATGATGCGTACAATAACAGGCAGGCAGGACTGTATCTGCAGTGTCTGCGGTTGTAGCAGGCAAGCATCCAGCAGGTTGTGGGCTGAATAGATCACTAACTGCTGAATAGATCAAACTGCAAACTGAATAGATCACTAACTGCTAGTGGAAACAATTGGGACTAAATAGACAAAAGCTTTTAACATTGTCATTTTGATTTCAGTACTAAACTTCGATAATATAAGCCTACTTATTGCCACAGAACGAAATATATTAAAGCTGTAAAATGTAAGATTTGGACTGCATCCCAACTAACACATGTCTATACTTTACTACACCAGTGAATGTACTTCTCATGCTGATGTACTAGTTTTGAAATACTGCTGTGTGGTTTGGGACACAGCATCAGACAAAGAGTTAAAGCACAGAAATGCGGGCAGGTCTGTCTGGAGACTTGATCGTGTGGAGTGGGTGGTCGTGGGTTTTACAAATCAAGCCCATCCAAGCATGTGCAGATCGACGCTGCACTGCTGAGTGTTTTTGCCAGCTTTAAAAAACACCCTTAAGCTTGAATCGTCAGAAAAAGCAAAAGAGATTAAACAAAAACGTGAGAGAGCAAGTTGAACCATAAACCGTACAGTACATGACCCTCCATTGCCAGGAGTTTGCCAGGATTATATCACTGCTTCTGTCTTTTACAACACTGAAAACCCTCCCCTATTTTTGCTCATAAAACTGAAGATTCACTTGATGTGAGGGAATTATCTTCAAAAGTTCACCATCAGCATTGCTGAGTGGCATAAATCTGGACCCTTACTTCTTGTTTGATGGCATATTTGTCTGTAAAACACCCAGAACCTCAGTGCCAGCTGTGCACCATACTGTTTTCATTTGACTTGGCAGGCAAGTGTTTCATCCCATGCTTTCGCCGTGGTGACTTAAACGGTCACAGCAGTCTGAAAGAGTGACATGTTCTTTTGCGCCTTGATGAGTGTTCACACGATACCACCAAGTTGGTGGTAAGAGAAAGGCTTCTTGCAGATCTGAAACCTCATGTGATGCCCACAGCCCGCAAAGATGCCTTCATTCATACACGCCAGTGGATTCCACCCCTCCAAGAAGTCCAGGGGGAAAATATGGAAAACCACTTAAATTCTTTTCTTCAAATTTCAGCTTCAGAGTGGGCCTGTTGGCACTTCATTGTTGACAGTAATTGTAATTGTAATGAACCTTGTTTTATTAAAACCATATTCAGTTTAAGCTGTTACATTTGCATCAGCCTCAAAGGACTTTCAGCATCTTCTCCAGAGTATAAGAAAATGGCCTTATTGGAAATGTCGTTTTTCACACAGCAGTTGTTTCTTCTTCCATCCAAACCCAGCATTAGCGTTACCCACATGCACACTCTTGGTCCAGTAACTGGGAGTGTGACCGCTACTGTCTGCCAGATTAGCACAAGCTGTTCAGGCTCATTTACTCCATGAGTTGTGCTTTTGCAAAACGCAGCTTTGGCTCTTAACATCTTCAAACACCAAGCACAAGTTTTTCTCTTCCTGGTTTGCCAAAGAGCCACACATGGCTTCGTTTCAGGTCCATAGACTCTTGGCTGTGACTGCAGCCCTGCAAACAGTAATGTTGTGACTGTCCTGCTGGTCATATTCGGAAGAGTTGACCCCTGCAGGATTTCACAGCGGAGCAGAAAGGTTTGAGGCTTTTGGAGCCTGCAGCGCAAGGCTCCAGCACAAACCCCTTGGCCTGTTTTCAGGGGTTATGCAAATGAAAACAGTGCTATCATGGTGCTCGTAAATTCTTCCACCACAGGCCTGGTTAAATCGATTCAAGGGCTCCAAAGAACAAGAGACTTTGATCCGTGATATTATCAACTCCAGCTTTTTTGTGTTTCTAATTTCCTCGTCCGAGCGATTTTTGTTTTCATCCTTCGCCAGCTGTTGTTTTCCAGCACCACCCTGTACTATGTGTTAAGCCATTTTGTTCTCCTTTCCTGTTTCTTGTTGCAGTCCCCCACTTGCCTTTTCAGCAAAACCTGTCATGTCTGCCTTGCGTCTAAGAGTGTACGATGGGACTTGACTTTCTTGGTTGGGTAGCTCTGTATTGTTCCTCTGACCTTTTGAAGCCGAGAATTATTCACCCCCTTGGCTTTTTACCTGTTTTGTTACATTACAATCTGAAATTACTCTAAATCCACATTACAACCTTTTTTTATGTGTGGCAGAATCATGCTTTTGGGATGTTTTTTTTTTCCAATAGCAAGGACTGGGAAACACATCCGAGTAGAGGGGAAGGTTTCGGTGTGTCAGTGATTTGAGCCTGAAATGGAGCTTCACCTTCCATCAGGACAATGACCCAAAGCCTGCTGCTAAAGCAACACTCGAATGGATTTTTATGAGGAAATGTATAAATGTTTTGGAATGGTCTCGTCAAAGCCCAGACCTTAATCCAATTGAGAATCTGTGGTCAGACGTGAAGATTGCTGTTCACCACCAGAAAACATCAAATTTGAAGATGCTTGAGCTATTTGGCCTTGAGGAATGGGCAAAAATTGCAGGGGCAATATGTGGCAGCTCAGAGAGACTTATCCAAAGTGAAAAAGGGGCTCTACAAAGTTCTGACTTTAGGAGGGTGATGTGATTTATGCTCACTGACGTTTTCTGTTATTTTATCCTGTTTGTTGTTTGCTTCACAATAAAAAAAAAAAAAATCAAACGTTCAAAGTTGTAGGCATGTACTGTAATGATGCAAACAGATCAAATAATCCATATTAATTCCAGGTTGTGAGGTAGCAAAACATGAAAAATGCCAAGGGGGAGAATACTTTTGCAAAGCACTGTACCAGTTCTGGTGTGGAGAGACAAGCCAAGGCTACGGTTTCAATATTTCAGTGAGGACAAGCAAACACTATAAAAGAGACAGCTTATTTCATTTAAATGTCATATGGTTTGCTTTTCCCCCCTCTTCTGTCATTTGACAGTTTGGTTTGACCAACTTGACCTGGAACTTGTCAAGGCAGTTGAGGTTTTTGCAGGCATATGGTGTTCAGAACCTTCTCTTCTCAGGCCAAAGGCCTTCAAGTGTGAATATAAATGGGATCAGCTGCTTTAATCATTTATTTTTATCCCATAACAATTGACAGTTATCCTTGGAAATTCAAGGTGGGTGTGTGTGTGTGTTATTTGAAGAGGAGTTTGACCAGTGTTTGGACAGCTGTAGAGTGCAGATCGTTCCATTTTGAAAGCTTCCATGGTGTGTGTTTTGGTGACAAAATAGTGAGCCTGGCAACATGAGCGACTCTAAAAGTCAAGTTGGAGATCAGTTTTATCTTCACCAAAACACCATGGATTTGCATCACAGATTCTTGAACCGGGACATATTCCCAAACATGGATAGAGTGTCTTCCAGGCTCTGTTGAGTTTGACTTTAAAGACGTCTTTACCAGTGACTAAGAGTTTCCGCTGAGTTTGATGTGCGCTGTTGGCTTGTTTTTCAGGTTCTTGGCACGCTCCTTCTTCAAGATGTCAGGCCACACACCCGCACTTGCAAGGCTGGAACAGAGGGCAGCAGAGGCTGACCAGATCATTGAATACCTCAAGCAGCAGGTCCAGCTGCTGAAGGAGAAAGCCAGTGAGTTGGGGGGGCTATGGGGGGGAGGTCTGGCTTTCTGGCTAATATGCTAACACACTAGGCGAGGTTCAAGGTTACATCAGGGCTAGATCACAGCAGTAGCATGAGTTTAAGTTCACATGTCTGTAACGTTCTTACATTCACTGAGATCCAGTGAAATAACATTTTGTTTTCTGCACATGAAGTTGTACAGGCAAGTGTTAGAGAAGAAAAGAAGTTGATGGTGGAGAATGCCAAGCTGAAGAAAGACATTGAGGACCTGAAGAGGCAGCTTCTGGAGAAGGAAAGAAGGAGAGGAGGTAATGTATTGCCAAAGCAATTACTCTAGACATCCTTTAAAACTGATTAAATTAAATAAATAGTTTAAATAAAACTAATTAACAAGCCCTTTCAGAGTTGCAGGGGGTGTGTTAACGCAGGGAAATCCTCTAAAATGTAAAGGGTTTGGGATACATATGAACAGAAAACGAATCGCTAAGTTAAGTGTGCCAATTTTATGGTGACTGTTACTTTTATCTGAATGCAGAGCTGCAGTGAAAACAGTCTGAGCAGTTGTCTGTCACATGAATGGATAATGTGGATAAAAACAGGAGTGTGAGTGGACGGCAGAGATCGGTTAGTGTGAGGCCTGGGAATCTGGACACAGGCTGAGTGTAAAGTGGAGCAATCTTCTAGTAAGTCAACCCAGAGACATTACAAGTCAGGAGACCTGTCACTGGTTGAAATAGGAGTGGGAGCTCTAGTACTGCTCAACATGGAGTCTGTTTACCCATAAAGTTGTACCTTTCAACAAAAAGAGACAATCAGCAAAGTGGTTATGGACAAAGACACACCTTTTCATGAAAGGAGACAGTCAGCTTGCCGATTGATCCTCAAACAGAAAAAGGTTGACAGTGTTTTGTCTGGTCACCATGCTCTTCTTGCACACCAAAGGAAACTCATTTATACCAATGTTACAGTAAAACAAAATACATGCAGACTGAAAGCAGTCTTACGAATGTGAAGAATTGCATGGGAAGATGAATGAATGGATGATTGAAATACTTAAATGAAAGCAAGACTGCTAGTTTTTTTTGTTTATGTTCAGCAATGGCATGCTTTAGCATTTTGTGCATATTTCCATTGAATTTACTTTTTGTCCAGTGAACTAACAACTCCTCCAGTCACCCATCATCCATCAGTAGTATTAAAACCGTACATCTGGACATCTGACTCTGAGTCAGATTGCTGATCTACAGTCAGCTTTTGTCAGCTTTTTTTTGGTGAAATGCTGCATCATCACAGTCCCCTGCTAACCCTATATCAGCCATAAAACAATTAGTCACAAAGGCAGTAACTTGGATCTTGAGGGGAAAAATGCTGACATTGTATTTTATTGTTGATACTTCATTCAATTAAAACAAACCCTAACATTTATGTTGTTACAACACAAAGTCAAGGGGTCTGCTGTCACATGGGTCTGGAAGGGGTAGTAGAAGAAGAGAGTAAACACTGGGGACTTTGTGCCAGAAACCAAAAAATAAGTACAGTACAAATAACAATTTAACTTACAAAGTTGTCATTTTAGTAATTACAGTGCATGTGTGAGCGGTTGGACCGTGGTGGGACAGTGCCTGTGGGGGAAAACAATTACCCCCAATTAACGAAATCTGGCTTTAATAGGGAGAATAGCATCTCTGTCATTGTCACTCTGGACACTGTGGAACTTTGGTGGAGCTGCATAAGATCTCTCCAGAGAACTCCATAACACAGCGCAGTCCAAGTCATATTTCAGTTAAATCCTGAAATATTACTCTACCACCTCAGTCCACATGCTTTTATAACACTCCCCAACTGTAGGGGGCGCCAAGAAGCAAAAAATACCAAATCTCACATACTGCTGCTTTAAATGGGAGTATGTGCTGTTTCAAGCTACTCTTCATCAGAATTTTCTGCAGACCTTCGGTTCTAATATCCGTAGGGCCATCTCTGATAGGAGGTGATATGTGTGCCGTAGTGTGCCATGAAAGAAGATAACTTTGAATGGTGGGAAAGAGGAAAGAAACTGAAGTCTCAGAAGTGTTTGCTTAGTGCACTAATCAAATAATAGTCAATAGGGTAACAAAATAATTATTTGCAGCCTTACTTTCAAATGCTGTGGGAATTGTGGTCATGGAAGATTCCCAGAAGTGATGGTGTTGATGGAGCTGGAAGGCTGGTCTATGTGACTGTCCCAGAGAGACACTGGAGTTCTACTCCTCTGCCATGCCGTCCCATCATTAACACTTAAGTAATGCTTTCCAGAGTGCTGAGGTGGGAAATGTGCGGGATTCAAACAAATAGGTAATTTAGCTTTCATCAAAAGGTTCCACCGTTCCCTGTTATCTTTGGACAGCATGCTTATTGCGTCTAAATAATGCAGGATTATGCTTTTCCATTTGTCCCGTTATGGTGTTTAATGGGAGCATATGAGCTTAATCAGAGATCAAGTGGAAATTTTAAAAGGCGCTTTGATCAGGCGTCACGCCATGCTCTTTATTTTTCGTTTCTAAGAAAGGAGGTGAGCTGAGTCACTAGAGTGGTCCTCAAGCATTGCCACTCTGCACTTTGCAGGGCCTGGTTCAAATGCCTGGTTAACACATATTGGGAATACAAGTCTATGGTTAACGTGCGTAAACATGTCATTATCGTAATTAAGAAAGAATACAGCCTGCCCTGCATCAGCAGTGTTTAGCATTCTCAGGAAGTCCTGAGCCATGCCGTGCAATCAGACTTGCACAACAGTGGACTCTCAGGGTTTGGCCTATCTGTCTGGGATGACAGGATTGTTTTCTTCATTTTTTTTCATTTGCCCTCTTCACATGGGTCCGCTTTTCCTGGTGAGTTCATTTGGATTGGGGGCCAATCCCCCCTCAGAGTATATAAATAATCTCTTTGTGTGTCATTTAGCTGAGTTATGCTTTTGAATTCCATTAAGCATACAACGCAGATCCATCAAGCCACATTTCCCTAATTCTTTGCCGAAGCACTGGCGCGGGACTTGATGTGAAGTCCTGTGGTTTGGTGAAGTAATTAATTGTGGGACGTGAGAGGAATCCAAAAGGTGCTGGTGTTCATTATTTTGACTACTCTTACACACCTTCTCAGTGGTTTCCCCTTCCAAGTGTTAATGTATCCTACTTTCTGGGTGTACAGCATGTATGATAATTTAATTTGAGTCACAAAAATGTCAAAAAAACATAAGAAAAGTAGACTCACTTAGAGAGCCTGTAGAGACGTGGAAAAATGCCACGGAAATCTTTTTTAAATAGAATTTTAGCAGTGTTGAGACATGGAGGTAATAAAGTATGGTTTGCTTTGCTTCATTGTTGAAGTGAGTGGGATCACCATGGTGAGATCCAAAGAGCTCTCCGAGGCCTTCAGAAGTGAGGTTGTAGATGCAGATGAATCTGGAAAGAGATTTAAATAGACCTTAAACAATCAGGGTCTGCTTTGCCCATGAAATCATTTACAAATCATTAACAACATGAGCAGTTCTGGCCATCCTAGCAAGTTCAGAGCAGTAAAGAAGTGTAAAGCAGTCTCCAAGAATTCTAAAATATCATCTACGATCAGATTGAGATCAAACAAGTAAAATTTTATTGGGAGATGAAAAACATTTAATGATGAATACATTTTTATATTGAGTTTCAATGAAAGCCAAAAAATAGGTAATTATCTTGCATATTTTTTGAGTTTTGTGGTGGCAAGACTGTTCAAAGTGTGTGTGTGTGTGTGTGTGTGTGTGTGTGTGTGTGTGTGTGTGTGTTTGCACAGTGAGAGAGGTGGCCATGCCCTCTGCAGACTCCTCTGTCCAGTGTGTCTCCAAGCCTTCTGTGCCACAGCCATCAGCACCTGAAGCTTCTGCTCCTGCACCCACTGCTAAAAGCCCCCCAACCAGCAACAACGAGCCTAAAAAGAAGGTGAAAGCTGAGAAAAAAGGTGAGGTTTTTCATGAATGTCATTTGGAAACTTTTTTTTTTTTTTTTTTTTTTTTTTTTACATTAATGAATGTTTATCCTCCCCCAATTTAGCCAAGCAGGTGGATAACACTTAGCAGTGCATTGATGGAATAGGAGTTTATTCTATTCTTGATTTTTAAAAGCTATTTACACATTACACTTTCAGTCTTTCTGTGATTCTTTGATATTGGCCAACCTGGTGCTTTCAGTATTCCTGACTGTGTTCACACTGCAGCTCAACTCATCAACTGGAAACTGGGGAACACTAATCCAGTCTGTCCAGTTTTGGCTCAATCCCTTCAAACTAAAAAATGCAATATAATTCTGACCTACCTACCTATCTAGTACCACAAACCTGTATTTTTATGAACATTATTTGCTTTATACAGCCTGTTGTAATATAGCCTCGTCCACTGATATTGAGGTTTTGACGTACTACTTTTAAAATAACTGTTAATACAGGACAACCAATCATTCAGTTCATTTATTGTGTATCTTATTGTATGTCTTAAAGCTGCAGTAACATAAAGGGGATAAAGAGAGACTGGAAATGGTCATGTAAAAATTCATTTTGACTATTTTGGGAGCATAAAAATTTATGTTTGGATCTATAAAACACTTAATAAAACACAAAAATGTGGTGTAAAAGTGAATTTTTATATCATGTCTGAAAGAAACCTGTTTATTCCACTTGGTATCTTAATAATGTATTTAATAAAACAAAATGCATATGCTGTAATAAGCACATTTACATCTTCACAGAGTAATGCTATTGTAGGCCAGAGGTGTTGACAAAAAAAGAGGCTGCACTGTCTCGTTGACACTTCTCAGCATGGGACCACAAGACAAGCATGCACTGGGCTGGATTTTTCACAGATACCCATGTGCTCAACATGGTGTTGATTTTTCTCATTGTAAAACTGCCCTTTATAACAGAGCTGTTGAAATCAATCAGCAGATCTCTGTGCCCGGCTGTTTATTATGGCAATTATTCTCAACATAAATCATACAGATTCTTCTAGTTGAGGACCCATGTGTTCAGATGGCCCACCCCCATGATGATTACAAACAATACGAATGTTATTTATGGAGGGATAGTTTTGAGGAAAAATGATCTGCTAGATGGTGTGTTTCATATCTGAGTGTGTTTGTGGTCCAGATGCTGGACACTGGGCTAGAAATATCAAATATGTGTCTGTTTTATGGACAATGATGATGATTATGATGACTGAAAATGAAACTCACACCTGTAGAAAGTTCTGCAGACATCCATCACTTGCCACATGAGCTATATTACTTCTGATAGATCTGTCAGCCATTGTGCCAAAATCACACACCAACTCTAGGTCTCATTAGAGGGAGTCTAATTACAGAAAACTGGGGGTGAAGTAGTGAACTTTTCCTTTGTTTTATAGCAATACATAGAAACACCATAGAAATCACTACCTGTGATACCATCATACCTTTGATACCATAGCAAACAACTGTCAATCTGATTGTAGGGACAGTGAAAGTACCCGGGAAACCAGTGCAACTGCCTAGTACATACTTAGTAGCATCCACTAGGCAACTCCATAGCAAACAATTATCATATATGCTTTACCAACCACCCTAGCACCTGCTTAGCAATACCTCATCAGCCACCTGGAAACAGTAGAGCCCTACTTAGTCCCATTATACTAAAACTCATTCTAGATTAGATGGTGGAAATGTGTACGTAACTTGATAGCAGCCATCTAGCAACACCACAACAATCTGGGCTACATTAGCAAACAGTTGTTAACACCAAAGTAACCAGTTTCTTTTTTTAGTACGTTTATTGCAGCCACCTGGTATATCATTGCCTTGCAAACACTTAATAAACACCCTAGGAACAAACTATAGCAAGTCTATAGCAATCACTTGAAATATCTATAGGTATAGTAATACCTTAGCCACCACCTGAAACACCATAGCAACACCCTAGCAGCCCCAGGAGTTACCATAACAATGACTTGGCAACCTGGGAAACAATTGTACCACCTCTCTAAGGCTTACTAAGATGTGTTCTAGTGACCAGGTAACAGCCTAGAAACTGCATGGAAGTGAGAATTTAGCAGTTTTCTAATGACTTTTTTTTGGTTTTTTTATGGGAAAAAATCAACATGATTTATGTTTGTTTTATTAAGTAGTACAGAAACTATTCTAAATGGCAGTGGATTCATTCATTAATGAATTAATTTAGTTTCCAATAAACACAAGACATTCTTGAACTATTTAAAAAATAAAGTGAAAAATAAAGTGATTGGACTGTTACTTTAATTAATCTAATTATTGATAAATACTTAAGACAATAATGACCGCTAATAACAGTGAGGGAGGGAACACTTTTATTGTCATCCTGCGTTTGCTGCAGCTGCTTTCTCAGCTTGAAATACCTCTGCTGCTCTTAACTTTGTTTAGCTATCTGGTCAAAGTTAACACTTTTAAGACTGGAAAGTGTATTGAAGACTTGAAGTCTGCTCTTTGAGTTTATTGTCCCCCACCAAGAGTGTCTGGAGCCGGTGGAAAAGTAATGTCCTATTTTGGAATGCCTGGAGTGATTAGAGCGAAATGCCATGCGGTGGCTGTTGTTGGTAGATTTGCTTTCACTCTGGGAGTGGGACGACTTGGGATCAGAACAGAGATGACGAGGCCTGCATAGTTTCCATGTGTGAAGTGTGCAAAGTATCGCGAGGGATCTCAGGGGTACTCTGCTAAAAATACATTTACAAAGTAAAAGCCCAGTTCCCTCTGGTGGGCACTAGAGAAGAATTTAAAATGGCACGACAGAATGGGGTGTTCCTGATGGCAAAGTTGGCACAGTTTCTGAGCTTTATTAATATTACAATGTGCTCAAATCAGCTCTTTTATGTGGTTCAGTTGCATAAATGAGTTGGGGCTCAGTTTCCCAAAAGTATTTTGGTGTTGAGATTGTCATTAGTTGTTGTTATCCACCTGTTTCATTGTTGGCATGAATTCTGAATGAACACTTTTTCACTAAAGCTGAGTGTTTGAAGCAGCTTATCCCTCTATGTCCCCTCTCTGTCCCTTCTCTGTCCCCACAGGAGAGAAGCAAGAGAAGAAGGGTGCAGCTCCTCCTCAAGAAGATGCCAAAGTGGATGTGTCCCGACTGGATCTGCGGGTCGGACGCATCATCTCTGCTGAGAAGCACCCAGATGCAGACTCCCTCTATGTGGAGCAGGTGGATGTGGGTGAAGCAGCACCACGCACGGTGGTCAGCGGCCTGGTGAAACATGTCCCACTAGAGCAGGTACTGACCTCACACTGGGAAAACTACTGACCCAGCACTGAAGGAATGAAGTTTGCTGTGGTAGCGAAAGGAGGACAGCAGAATGTAATGGCAGAACGTTGTTTATTAAGGATAAACAATACTGTAACTGATTTTCCAGTTGGTCTGTGCAACTGCTTGCCTTCTTTTGAAACGATTTCTTATAATTATTCCTGAGACTTACCGAATAGCATTGCCGTGCGCTCGATGCAGTCAGAAATGGAGATGACCTGATTTGCAAGGATTTAGAATTTAGCCATGTCTCTCTTGCAGAAGAATCTCTGTGCTCCTCAGAATGGCCCTTTTCTCTGGCTGTCAATGGTCAGTTTAATTAGACCTGCTTCCCATTATTGCACTGCTGCAAGCTTCTCCAGCTATAGCTTCCTGTAAATGTGTAAAGCTCGCAGTTTCTGAGCTTTACTAATATCATCCACATCGGCTCTCCAAAGTGGTTCAGTTACTTGGAGCCTAGTTTCCCAATAGCATCTTTGTTTCAGGATCATTCTAAGTTCATCATAACAATTACAGTATAATCATTATAAGATGCTTTCAGGGAACCGAGCCATGATTAGTAGAGAAGTAATAATCAACAGTGATAATAGTTTGAAGTCTGAAGTATCAGATTCTCCAAGCTAAGGTTAGTTTGAAGCTTAGCAACCTCTAGTTTCTCCAGCTGTACATTCCTGACTTGCCATATTGGGCTACTCTTCTGATAGTGTGGAGGTGATAGGCATCCTGTGACATGTAAAGCTGGGGAAAGACTTGCAAATATAAAAAATTCCATAATTTCCTTAGTTTTACAACTTCCCCAGCTCTGATTATGAGGATAATGAGTCTGTAAATAAAATGAGGCCAGACTGTTATGTAACAGTTTTGGGATTTCACAATTGGACCATTTTCCAGCTCTGTTTTGGTTCTGCTGGATTTTCTTTGGAAGACGAAACAGTGTTTGAAGTCCACAGTAAAAGTCAAAGTAAATAGTTTTCCATTCAAGAGCTCAAATGGAAAAGCCAAAAGGTCGCATCAATGATTTCCAGCATCAAAACGAGGATTAAATGTGTTGACACTATTCCCAAGGTAGCACTATCACAAATATTGACCATTTACACATGATGTTTTTTTTCCCCATAAATAAATACTGCTGAAGTTCAAAGTAAATATTTTAAGCTCATTTACATTTTGAAAATCAAGGCGACCCCGACCTTTGATGGGCTGTGTAGAACATAGCCAAAATAAAGCACAAGCAGTCCAGCGTCCATAGGCGTTTGTTGATTTAGGACTTATACACACAGTTGTACAGTTATATTGGTCATAGAGCCATGGTTAGCTGCCTCATTGCCTCTCTGTCTGGCTGAACTCTAGTGATTATGCAGCCCCCCCCCCCCCCCCCCCCCCCCCCCCAAACACAATCAGAAGGAAGGTCTGCAAAGTTTAACTTTAATCAAGTCTCTTTTTTCCGTCACAAAGCAATGAGTCAATATGGTTTTATTTGCAGATGTTTACTTTGGAGAAGTCATGAAATCACTGAACACAGCAATACATCATCGCTTCAGGACTAGTTGTTTTTCAGAAAAATGAAAGTTTTGATACTGGATTTTGGGTGCTAAACGTCAGCACAGGTCGAGGGAGGGATATTTTAGTTTTATTGGACCTAATAAATCGTGTGTTCGGTGCTGCTGTCATGGTTCAGTTTGCTCTTATTCCACAAAGCTCTCCATACACTGGTTCGTGTTTAGTTTTCCAGTGCCTCTCTTTTACGATTCTAGTTTGAGACTAGCAGTTGCTGTACTATTCACACATTGTGTAAGAACAAAGATCCAGTCTGTCCTGATATGACACCTCTACAACACACACTACTAAACTACTGTATTTACTGTAAGGGCTTAGGTGGATGAGACTCCTTTCACCCTGTTCTTCAATGGTCAGGACCACCATAGAGCAGGTATTATGGGGGTGGTGGATGTTTCTCAGCGCTGCCGTGACAAAGACATGGTGGTTTTAGTCTGCCTTGGATCAGACACAGCAGTGCTGTGGGAATGTTTAAACACGGTGTCTACTTATTGTCCATTCTGTTAGACACTCCTACCTAGTTGCTTCACCTTGTAAATGGAATGTCAGAGACAGAAGATGATCTGTTTGTGCACAGTTTGTGTTGGTCATCCTCAAGTCCTTTATCGGTGCTCATGGAAATCTGTTGGCTGGATATTTCTAGTTGCTGGACTATTGTCAGTCCAGAAGTGACACTGAGGGGATTAAACACTCCAGCACAACACCCAGTAACACACCACCACATAATACCTGTTCTGTGGCAGCCTTGTGGAACAAGGAGCATTTGTGGCCCTTTGAAGAACAGGGTAAAATACTACAGTCTGTAATTATAGAAATACAAAGTGCTCCTGTATGGTAAGAAGAGTTGATGATGAAATGGACCATCAGTGTAATAACAAAGTGGTCATAGTATTATGATTGGTCAGTGCACGTATTTCAGGTAAATCATGAATTCATTTTGTTAGTTTGCATGTTAAGTTTTACTTTTACCTCATTTCAAATGGTTTTTGATACTCTGCTATGGTCATTTCTTCTCCAAACATCAGAGCAGAGTTTCCTGAAAGCGCTTTAGAACTTTTTTTCCCCAAAATGGGAGAGCTGGTATTATATAGAGAGCTCTCTCTAATTTCTGAGACAATCTTAACACAACCATCCTGTTGAGAAACTGTACCCTGTGAATGAACACCATCGTTTAAAGTCTTGTTTTGGCTTTTCATTGCAGTAATGAAATGCTTGCATGGATGGGAAAGAATCGACCGTAAGACGTGAAACCGTTGGTTTCCGTGTTCTTAAAAAAGTCATTTTGTTATTATAATGTGATTGAAGGTTAGCTGTAACTTGGAATGTGTTGAAAGGACTGTCGTTCTATATATAGACTTAATTAGCTTTGCTAACTATTTAAAGTTCATTTTAGAAAGGCAGAGGGGAGATTTCAGATGCCAATTGAAGCTAACTCTGATTTGGTTTAACTAAGTCCAAAGTCACAAGTAATGAGGCTTAAATTCAAGTCAATCAAGTCAAGATAATTATGTGTATAGCGTTGTTATAGGCCTGATGCCACAAAATCATTGGAGGACCCAACTTGTGACCAGACTTTTGGACTAGGATGCATGTCAAGAGGAATGGGGTGGGTGAAAAGTAGGGATACACTGATATGGAACTTATGGGTCAATATCTAAAGAACAATTAAAAATATAGAAATAAGGCTACATTTAATTATTTATTTCTTTTGGATTACAAGAAAATACCTCCTCTGGCATCAGTTTAAAATATCTCTCTGCACTTTCTAATATTTTACCTTCAGAGTAAAGAGAAGTGTGCTTTATCGGGGTAATGATAATAATTACACACACACACAAGCTTTATATGCGAATGAACTTTGATGTCACTGTTGTGTCCACAGATGCAGAACCGCATGGCAGTGCTGCTATGTAATCTGAAGCCAGCAAAGATGAGGGGGGTGGTGTCCCAAGCTATGGTCATGTGTGCCAGCTCTCCAGACAAGGTGGAAATCCTAGACCCTCCCAGTGGGGCAGTGCCAGGCGACCGGGTCTCCTTCCAGGGCTTTCCAGGTGAACCACCAAAACCAAAAACTTCTTGTCTGTAAACAAAGGTTCTTCTTAGTCCTTTAGGGCCACTGTCTGGCAGAGGGGCGTCAACTAACTGCACAGACTTGGCCCTCAGCCCACAAGGGGGTTCATCCATCTGGGGAGCAGGTTCAGGGTTCATTAAAAATTATTTGGGGTATAACTTTGGGAGCTCCAGACACAACACCCCTGGTGAAGCACAGTTTGGTGATTTCCCAGCTCAGCATACCCCTCCTAAACCTGGTCATTAAATAGTTTATTAGAAAGCACAGGGAGAGTGCAAAAGGTTTAATGACTTGTTAGTTTTAATTAAGTTCACATTATTACTGTTGTTGTCTAATCATACTAATTTTGCTGATGAAAGGTGCACTTATCCAAACACTACCTCACTTTCAGGACATTAGGATATTCAAGTCTTGGAAATGTACCTGAGGACCATCTTAATTTCTGACTCATTTCCACGTTTCATTGAAATTTCATTAGAATGTCAAAAGTAACCGATTCACTGCCTAAACAAAAGCGCGAGAGTCCCCCTATTCTGTTACAGAAAATGCAGCACATCAGAAAAGGAGCAAATTGCCCAGACAAATGAACACAGTTTTCCTTACCAACAAAACTTTCCACCAAAATAAGGGATTAAAAGAAGAATTCCTTGGCCAAGAACAACACTGCCCGCATTCACCCCACCTTTAATGGAGAGCAATCACAAAGTTCATTTTGTTCAGTCAAGAAGTCGTGTGCATTATTTACTGGCAGAGCTAAATTGCCTATGGCTGCTAAGTGGGTGACAGTCTAATCAGGGAGACAGAAGACAGTGTTTCATTTATCCAGCAATGGCCTGAGCGGGAATGGTGGCTAGACCTGCACAGCATACGATCACTTCACTTTTCAGACTGAGTCAACATAGAACACAAGTTTTATTGCTCAAACAAACGGCAAACATCAGGCAGTTCTTTTGAAATGGCTTGGCTAAGAAAAGGCTGCTCCACCTTTGTCAGTATAGTCCTGCTGCTTTCCTCGAACAGTTTTCCAAAATCTATAAGTAAGGTTTTTTTAAGCTTTGTGATGTTGATTTCTCTATAAAGTAAGGCAGAACTGGAGGGACTCGAGGGTCAGAGTGTGAGTGTAATTTGGTTGGAATGGAGAGTGTGTGGTTGATTAAATGCACAATAACTTAAAAGGGAGTTTCCCAGGGAGTTTGTTGAGCCTGACGTGGGACTCCATGCCATGGTCTCCATCAGGCTGCTGTCACTTTAGCTGGGCTTTTATCTCCCCGCCTTTCCCCCTTCGTGGCTCTTCCTCCAGCTGCTGCTTTTATGGGATATCCTGAACCAGCCAAAAAACAAAAGCTCGTTTTTACGACTGGGATGGATTCGGCATTCAGGTCTGTCCGAAGTGAGGCAGTGTGAGTAGTCTTTGCCACCTCTCTCCATCTGCTCCGCGGACCGCAGAGTCATTAAACAAGTCGACAACGAGAGCTGGCCCCATCAGCAGGATGTTTACTGTGGAAAAGTAATGGACAACAGTGTTTGTCTCATTCTCCGCTTTCTTGTTTTCCGTTTTTATGAGGTGTCATGTCAGAATTTTGGAAGGGAACAAAAGCCAGGGCCCATCCATAAGATCAGGGATGCAGATTTAGAAGAGAATGTGATGAATGTGTGTGCGCACTCTGTGGCTCCTGCCCTGAATTTAATGTGAGAAGCGATTGTTTGCCTTGGAATCTGATAAAACCATGCAAAAACCACCTGCCTTATTTAGAAGGAAAAAATAAAGTTGCTCATCAGCTTGTATCTTAAAAAAAAAGGTTGCCTTCAGTGAGTGGTATTTTAACATGAGCTTCATGCTGAATTTCCATTTGTTGGAACTGGAATTTACTAGATGTTCCTTCACCGATTATTGGTTGGTGTCTGGCAGCAAGCTACAAACTGAAATGCATGTCTCAGTGTGCAACTCAGTTTTACAGTTTTATCTGTTACCATTGAAGTCTGGTAAAGAGCAAACATTGCTTACTGTTACTGTTTGATCTTCATTTTAAAACTGTAAAAAAATTGAAATCAATTGTAAAATTCACTGAGGAATAATTCATGGTTTTGGAAGAAGTTTCAATTTTGTACCATTTTCACATCATGAAATGTTCTCTCACTATAATACTCATGACTCAGGAAATCCTTTCTGATATTCTCCCCAGTTATAAAAATGTCATTTTCATTCTATTCATATAGGAATCATGTTCTAAAAGTGACTGCTGCGTTGACACATGAACAAGAGACATAGTGATGGTTACATTTGTCATTTGGAACAGAACGGCAGATGAACTGAATGTGCCTTGTTCTAGATGAATGATCATGCCTGTTTCTTTCTGCTGTGTTATCCAGGTGAACCTGACAAGGAGTTGAACCCCAAGAAGAAAGTGTGGGAGCAGGTGCAGCCTGACCTGCGTACCGATGACCAGTGTGTGGCCACTTACAAGGGGGCCTCCTTTGAGGTAGACGGAAAGGGAGTCTGCAAAGCCCAGACCATGACAAACAGTGGCATCAAATAAAGCCCCAGAGCCATTGCCAGCTCCAGTCTGCCAGAAGAATTTGACCAAGGCTTGGTGAATTTAACCAGAACCAGACACGTGTAGCTCTTTCTAATGGCACTGATGAAGGAGAAAATGATAATAAAGAATTTGAACATTGTTATACCTCAGTTTCATCTCTTTAAGGCAATTTTTTTAAAAGGTTGAGCTTCATTATCCCAGAGTTCAGTGACTCTTCTCAATGGAACAGTCACCTGCCTTTACTGTTCCTTTGAGAAGAACATGGTGGAGTTTCCCTCAGAAAGTGTCACTCCCTGCTGAAAACCCTTTGAGCTAACATTCTGCTCGCTTCCCTTCAGCTTAAAAACCCGATTGCGCCAACAGTAATTAAAGCTATGATTTTAGCTCAACATCTGTAGTTGTGTTGTACTGTGTCGAACATGGCTGGTGTCTTGTTTTGATACAAATTGTGGCCTTTTAGTCGACGACTGTTGCAGTTTTATAACTATTGCTTCATTAGACCAGACCCGGTTTGGACCTCAGCCACCTCAGGAGACCACCAGTGGTTTTTCCATCTAAACAGTGTTGTCCTTGTAAAGTCAAGGATCACATTCATATTCAGCGTCCTCTCTGTGAAATACTCTTTGTTAAAGAGTAAAAAACCTCTTTGTAATGCATTTTTACAGTAAAGTAGCACAGGCTTTAGTGCGACTGGTCATTAATTTTTGGTGTGTTGGTCCCACTCCAGCAAGTGTAAGTGGGTCAGATAATTTGAGAATTAAAGAACAGACTCAGCATCACTTCTGAGAATATAACCTCTAGGGACTGATCTAATTTCCATAAATCAATGGACTTTCCATTATGAATGTATGGCTTTAAATTCAATCACATTTTACTTCACATTCAAAAAGCCTACAGCCTTGGCCAGCATGTTCTTATGTTCACCTTACTAAAGGTGTAGTGTACTGAAACAATGTTAGACTCCAGGCTACTTTGCAGACAACGGTCTGAAAGTGGGGGTGATGAGACACGAGTGAATGATAAATGTGCTTGCCAGCCTCTTGCTGAATTCTGGCCACCACATTCTCTGTGATTAGAGAAGATTAAAAAGTCGTCTCCACATGTCATGCTTGAGCACATCTTTGTCCATCTTCTAGTGTATTTCAAGTCTCAAATGAAGCCTAGCTGAGCACCATGTTCTCACGCATAGCAAGTAAAAAAAAAATTAAAAAAAAAGGTTTTTCTAGTGCAGATCCAAAAAGTTGAATATCGCAATATTCAGTTTATGGTGATATTAAACTTTTTGGATCTGCACTAGAAAAAACTTTTTTTTTTTTTTTTACTTGTAAATAACAAGTAGAAAACTATTATTTTTAACACCGACAGATGTCATGGGGCCCTAAACCATCACAGACTGGACTTAAGAAACCTTGGATTGTTTCTCTCCACTCTTCCTCCAGACCCTAGAAGCTTGAGCTGAGACTCCATTTGATTTTCAAATGAAATGCAAAATTTACTTTCATCTGTGGGACACTGAGAAACAGTCCTGTTCTCTTTCTCCATAGCTCAGGTAAGACCCGTCTGATGCAGTCACTGCTTCAGGAGTGGAAGTGCTACAGTTGGAGCCCCGTTCCTGGACATGGTTGTGGTGGCTCCTGAAGCACTGATACCAGCCTTAGTCTTGTCATTGGGAAGCTCTCCCAAGTTCTTGAATCGACTTTTCTTGAGAGTCCTCCGACTGCTGTGGTCTCCTTTTTCATATCACATTTTCCACTTCCAGTCAACTTTCCATTAATGTGCTTTGAGACAGCAAAGAGCCAGCAATCTGTGGTGACACCCTCTTTTGTGGGCATCTTCTGAACAATCTAACAGATTTGTCTGATTTTTATGAGCTCAACAGATCAAAAGTAAATAAATTATTCAAATTCACCTTTCTATTCTATAGTTTGGTGTGAAAATGAAATGATATAAATGTACTAATTTGCAGCCTGAAGGTTCTCTAGGATTAAGAAATGGACATGCAAGTCTGTGTAAAATTTATTTGAATTAATTTTAAAGAACAGACTGAAATTGTTGTCTGATGTTTTAAAATGTATCTGCAAGATTTTATCCATTCACTCCACTGATGCTCCATTAATTAAAAAATGGCATTAATAAATAGGTGTAGGTATATCTGAAATATATACGCAACACTAAATTTAACACCAAATATTTGACTTAACTTTAAGTGAATATGGCTGGGTTACTTTTCCAACTTCCCCCCAAGGCCGAACTTAGTCTAGCAAACCAGAGTTCAATTTTTGCTAAATCAATGATATTTTTTTACACAGGTCTAATCAGTTGTAGTTCTTGCACTGGAACCAGCATCACTTCGAGAAGTGTTTCTCAACCCTAGTCCTGAAGGCACCTCTAAACTCCTTATTTCTCTGCTCCTAACACACCTGATTTAACTCATCAGCTCATTAACAAGCTCTTCAGAGTTGTATGGGGGTGTGTTAAAGCTAAAACCTGCAGGGCAGGGATGTCTCCAGGTCCAGTGTTGACCAATCTTTATCAACTCTGGTCCTGGAGGCACCTTTGCCCTGGATACTTTAGACATTTCCCTGCTTTAATCACACTTATTACAAAGTCCTTTCTAGGAGAGCTGCAGAGTGTGTTAAAGCAAAATTGTACAGGGCAGGGGTGCCTCCAGGACCAGGGTAGAGAAACCCTGCTCTAAGTGATGCTGGTTGTACTTCAGTAATGTTTCAGAGCTCACAACAGGTTCTAAAATATAATTAATATCATTTAAGTAGTTCCAACTCATTACTGCCTACAGAAGTTCCTGGTTGGCTGAATGGGGTGTGTTAGATTTGTGTTGGTGTTGAAACCTGCAGTCTAACCACTTGTTACTGTAGTGCAACCAGCGGTACTTGGAGCTATTTACCAAACAAGTCACAATACATATAAAATACAGTAGCGACAGTTCAATTCGAACAGTATACAGTATTGAAGAACCAATCAAGCTCAGCAAGTATTGAAGTGTTTAGAGCACAATTTTCACTTGATTGCAGTGTCAGTGCAGCATCATTCAGAATTGGGTTTGTTTTGGTTTTGTGGCCTGGAGAGCTTGAGGAATGTGTGGGGGGTGTGAATACCATGTCATCATGATTGATGTGTTTTCAAACTGTTACCCATCTTTCACATCATCCAGAAATCCATTGTTCCCCTTAATGTGTTGATTACACTGGGGGGGAGCTTTCTTTCCCTACATGTGGGTGTTCAGGTAATGCCTGCAGCTTCCACTGTGGCTTCCTAAAAATACACATTAACTAACATCTGCCTCATTTAATCGCTGACTGACTGAGGTAGAGTCTGCTAGTGGAACATACTTTGGTGAAAAATGATTTTCTTGAGAGGTATGCAGTGTTTGGCAGCATTTATTCAATGTTTTTGCTCATTTATTTCATGTAGTGGTGTTTGGTGTTGCCTGACTTGGAAAATATTCCTGCCCCAGAATCCAGCAGAGGTTTCTAAGACATCAAAAAGTGCTAGTGACAATAATGACCGCTTATTGACTTACAGTTTGTCTCTGATCTAAAACCTGCAACACATTTTCAGTGCCTTAATGTGGTTAAAATGTTGTGACAACCTTGAAGAATAGTATTTTCCATATCGCTTTTTAAACAACTGCAAACACAGCTTTTGTTTTGAATTCCTATTTGGCAGTGACATTGAAATAATTAGCTGACAAAACAGAGTTCTTAAGGGTGATTGATTTTAAAAAGACCTTGCAATATAAACAAATACCATCAAAGCATAACTGGGACTCTTGCATATGCACAAAGGGATTGACAAACACATAATACATGGCAATGAGCTGTAAGGAGCCTTTTAGGCAGCTCTTCAAAGGAACAGAACTGCTCACCAAACATCAATTACTCAAGACAATGGCTGACTGAATAATTACATCATTCAGGCTTTCTCGCCTTGCTAGAGGAGACACTCTGCACCGAATGAGCCCTAGGAAACACCAGTGGTGGACCCCAGGTTTATCAAGCTAAAAGTGATCTTTTCAGGTTCTCAAGGTTAGTTATCTCTGTACTAAGAGTCATCACTGGAGGCATAATTTAGGGCATTTTCCTGTTAAACAGACCTGCTCGTAGAGCAGATTTTGCTCGTAGCTGGTGTCAGATGGTCTAATCTGTTGAAAAGCTGATCAATCAAAAACAAACCCTAACTGGTTCACTAATTTTTGACCAGCACTGGTTTTTGCTGGTCATGCTGGCTGAGCAACTGGTCCTGCTGGTGGACCAGCTCTGTCTTGCTGATCATGCTGGTCAACCAGCCTGATCGTATAGGTTATCTAGCTTGGGCAGGTTGACCACACTTGTAGACTGCATTTTTTCCAAAGAACAAAGTGATAAAGTCATTTAGCCCTAGGAGCCCCGGCCAATCAATGGCTCTGGTGGGCTGCCTTTGCTTCAGCTCCCAGGGAGCAGTTTGGGGGTTTGGTGTTTGGCACTTGAGTCCCAACTGGTTGGTCCAGTCACGGTTGGATGCTCCGGGCCACAGATACAGACATGCATAGTTTTGCACACAGCTGTATTAAAAAATATGTCAACACTCTTCACAATGCTATGGAAATGCAAGCTGGCTATTATGTCCATCATTAAACTATCATTACTTTACCACACCTGAATATTACAGCAGGTGTGTGGTCGTCCAGTGTCCCCTAATTAATATATAAGTAGTTGACCATTGGAGGGGGATCCCCCTTTGTTAGCCTGGTTCCTCCCAAGGTTCAGCTCACCAGGGGTTTTATGTCTTTATCCTATGTTTCATGTGTTGTTCACATTCTTATTTTTGATTTCCGTAAAGCCGCTCTGTGACATCAGTTCAAAAAGAAAGAAAAAATGATTGATTGATTTATCTGCCCTGAATACTGAGAGTTTTAACAGCCACAGTAACATAAGAACTCACTTTGAGTTTGTAGAGCCGGACCATGTGTTTGCAGATCATTGGCAATAATGGGACGTATGTTTCCAAGTTACTGATTTGTAAAGAAATGGAAACACATTCTAAAAATGCTAATCCTTTAATGCTTTCAAAGGCAAACAACAAGTGGCTCCTCTAGGAGATGAATCCTCTCATGAATAATACTGTGTTTTGGAGCAAGTGAACAACTTCTCTGGGATACAAGTAATGGTAATACATATATGACCTTGGGAGAAGATGTTCAACATGCTACAATTCCTCCTGCAGTGGTACTCAGAATGGGGCATCCTCCATGTGTAGGGTTTTCCACCTACAGAAGGAGCAAGATGGATTTTATTAGAAACACCTGTACAGCTACTCATTCAAGCAATTATTGAATCATTAAATCATAAAAAGGCAGGAGGAAGAGTGCACTAAACCACGCAGAGACTGTCCAGCAGCCTAAAGTAATGTGATCAGAATGGTTGATTGTTGATGGTGCCAGATGGGCTGGTTTGAATATTTCTATACCTGAATAAAACTTTACTGAATGACTGTTTCAAGCTAACAGAGAGACTACAGTAACTTAGACAACCATTCTGTACAACCTGGAGGTCCCTACACCACCAGAAGACCCTGTCTGGTTCCAGTTCTATAGCAAACAAAAAACTGAGACTGCAGTGGTCACAAGCAGTCCAAATTGAAGTTGAAAATAAAAGAACATAAACTGACGAATCTTGATTTCTGCGGACACACAGATGGTCGGGATTAGGCTCCAACAACATGAATTCATGGATGCAACCTGTGTTCTGCAAACAGTCCAGGCTGCTGGAGGTGGTCTCCTTAACACAAATCAACCCTGGCTTCAATGCCACAGACTGTTTGAGTATTGCTGCTATGTCCATCACTTCAAGGCCAAAATTGACCCACCTTAGATTGCTTTCATCAACACAACAGTGGCAAAATCAAGGGGTCGAATCCAATACAACACTCTTTGAGATTTAGGATGATCCACAGCATGGAAGTGCAGCTGAAAAATCTGCAGGAATTGTGTGTTGCAATCACATAATCTCAAGGGAATGTTTCCAATATTTTGTGGAATCCACGCCATAAAGAACTGAAGCTATTTTGACAGCACAGTAAGGCCCTTCTCAGAATTAGAAAAGTGTCCCTTATAAGAACAGAGTGGGGGAATATGGACATTTTCTCTCCAAAGGATGAGATCGCAGCCGTTAACGTAGGATAACCTCGCCTGCTGCGTGTTTTTTTCCCCCTTTTGATTAGCTTTTAATAATCAGATTCCATTTCTTCAGTTTCATGTCATAATCTCATTTTGTCAGTGTAATAAACTAAGACAAAAGCAAACTACAAGGAAGATCCAAGTCTCAGATCTCAGGAGGTCTCTGAAGCAAGTTCTTTGCGAAGTTTGCAGAAAGTCCTCAGAACTTCGGTGTTTCTGTGTGATGTGGATTTGGCAACAACACGGAGCCTCAAGAGTTCAGCCACCATGTCGTTCTGACCCCAGCTTTAAATCCCTCTCCACATGAAATTCATATCGACAGACTCAACCACAGAGTCACACAGCTAAATAATCCCTTTTGAATTGGTCTCTGATTCAGGGTGGCATGAAACACAGGATCAGCAAGCCTCCTGGCTTCTTGACTGCAGTGGAGCCTGTTTATGAGCTCCATGTACCATTTAGCATGACACAGCTGCAGAACAGAGCTCACGAGTCACCAGTCGTCATCCCTCTCTGTCTGGTCACACGGCGTACGAGCACCACAAACCAGCCGACATGCAGCAATTAGTCAAGCCACTCATCACCAGTCCTTAACGTGGGCTATAAGTCATGCTACTACAGTTTCCAGCATGTTAGTGGACTTCTGCAAATCCAGTGAAGGCAAGTCATTAAGTATGTTTCCAGTAGTGTTTCAAGCACACTGAGGCACACCTGGGCTTTGAAGTTTGGTCGAGGAGGCCAGGATGACCACAGGAGGGCAGAACCTTACCATTAATGTCTCGAGCAGGAAAGGCAATAATATTGTTGAGAACATCACTCAGGCCAATAACAAACATCTCTGACAAGTAAGGTTCGTTCTCGTACTGACTTTTCATCAAGACTGAGATGAAATATTGCATTTGCGTTTGAAGGCCATCCAAAGCCCCAGGTTGTTTTTTGGTAATATCTTTTTCACCATAGACATAAAGATGTACATGAATTTTTCAGCATGTGCATTTCTAATCATCTCATTTCTACTCCATGCTGACTTTTGCAGATTTGCAGCAAGCGCAAAAAGTATTTCAATTTCCAGCTTTCACTCATCCATGACCTTCAGTGTGTTCAAGGATTGTGCTCTGGCTCTGGTTCTCCCAGCCTCCTCCACTCCTTAGGACAAGGCTTCACGACTGTTTGCCAGACGTTTCTGTACATTTCTAATCTTCTTTCCACCCCAAATCCTCTGTGACTGAGCTCAGCAAAGGTGTTGAGTCTCCAAGGTGGGGAAGTCCCTGGGGGGGGAACTTTGAGGTGAGGACCACAATTAGCAGAAGACAAGGAACATCCCTGTCCCTCAGAGATCTTTAGAGTGAAACCCAAAACCCAACTGAAGGGGTAAACAGATGGCTTTCGGACAAATTAAGGCTTAACTCTAACACCCTTGGTCTGTTTTAGGTTACAGCCATCTCAACAGCCTTTTTGTGTGAACTCCGACCAACAGTGCCAGATACTGCTCCATTGGTTTGCTTGATGCAGTCTCAGGTTTGCCCAGTGCACTCTGGTTAGGATGGTACGCAGGCTACCTCAGCAAATCATGCAGGACCTGGGAAGAAGATATTCGAATTACGCCGCTGCACTGTCTGTCATTCTTCAGGATCCGTTTGAAGTTCCTGGACGGGGCTTTCCGAAGATAGACTTCTCATATGAAAGTAATTTCTAAATGCGCTTGCCGCCAATTATCATAATGCGGCCAAGTGTAAGTGATATTGGTAGAGTTTGTCCTGCAAATTCGGCTTTGTCTTACGTTACGCTGACAGTGCCCGGTGGAACAGCTGCTTTAACTATAAACAAAGGGAGAGTTACCAGTGCCCACAATCTCAAGCTGCCAAAATGAATATCAAGATTTTTTGTTAATTTGTCGGTTTAAGAAAAATAAATAAATCGTGATATTCATTACAGGTGCCCTCAGTCTCAAGCTGCCAAAATGAATATGATGGCCTTGTTTTGTTCAGTTTGTCCGTGGCGGTTTAGGAAACCCCTGCTCCAGTTAGTGTTGATCCAATCTTTGTTTTTAACCTCATGAAGAATGGAACTGAAGGAGACATTATCTTCCAGCATATCTGTTGTGGAGGTGCTGTGGTCTGACCTTTCGATTTGAAGGCCCTGAAAGTACTTGACTTTGAGTTCTGTAATTGAGTCGACTCCCATGGTTTATTGTTCCCACTATAAGCCAAAGGATGACACAATACGTTCTGCATATGAGGAACCATCGCAGAATTTATAGCTTAGGACTGTAGAAGGTACAGAAGCCACTCTTTGGTTTTCACAGCTGTCCCGACGTTCCACACACGTCTGTCTTATGTAATGGAAAATATGCAGCAAAATCAAAACTGAAACAGCATTCCACATTATTTCCATGCCCTCAAACGCTCGGCTTCAATGAACCGAGGCCCTGAGCATTCCATCTGCAACAGCGGAAACTGGAAAACAACAGCAATAACTCAAATCTTTAAATGATCTCAGTCGTACTGCTCATGCATAACAATAAGTGCTGTTGTGCAATGACAGTCTTAATTAAAGAGAAACATCTCATTCATGTCGACTCTGAATGGTGACGAATGCCAGTGCAGGCACTGTGTTTGAGGCACTGCCCACACACAGCTAAACCCTGCAATTTAGGGTTTACCAACATAGGCCTGAGGGGATTTCTCACTGCTGCCTTTCCCAACTCGTAGTGGAGTGGAGACTTCTCACGTCCATCTTGAGATGAGAATAAATCTGAAAATGACAGAACCTGACACTCTGAAGGTCAGTATATGTGAAGAGACCTTGAGAGACCAGATTCCAGAAAACAGACTGTGATTTTCCAGACACAGTGCAGTGGATTCTTAATCCATTTGAACGAAAGTAGGTCAATTAAAGTTTGAGTGGTCCTTTGTAGATGGTTAAGGGTTAATGGTGTATCGGTATCTCATCAACAGCATCAGTGCAGTATCAGTAGTGAAGCATCTGGAAAGTATCTTACAGATGTTCTCTTAATTCATTACTTACTTTAAGTAGATTAATTGTTAATAAATTGATTCCCGTAACCTCAGCCCAAAATCCTAATCCTGAACTTAACTACAACCCAACACCTAAAGTCTAACCCTCATTCTGGCCCTAATCCTTGCCTTGACCTTAATTCAAAACCTAATTCTAACCCCCATCTTGTCCCTTTAATATCAGCCTAATCCAGTTGAACTCCAGACTGGGTTCAGCAGCATGTTGAGATGATCTGTATTTGATCTTTGCATGATCAGTAATTTCTCAGGTGAACATCTACAGAAATGAACTTGGACTCTTCAAATAAAGTGATTTTATTTCTGCAGTTAACTAACAAACTAACTAAATAAATAACTAATTATTATTATTATTATTATTATTATTATTATTATTGTTATTATTATTATTATTATTACTTATTTTTTATTTATAATTACAATTAATTAATTATTATTCAACCAGCTGGAAGCAAGGGTATAGATTTGCATGTGGACAGTAGGGACATGTCACTGCCAGTACTTTGGGAGGATGGAATTTTCCCTATCAATATTCAGAGAACACCTTTACATCAACTTTAAAGTCATATTAGATCATTCTGATGTGCCGTGTCAGTGTCTCCAATACAATGTTTTAGGCATGCTAGGGTCTGTATAAACGCTCACGTCACAATGTGCAAATATAGTAATAATTGGTCACTTACTGTCAGACACAGAGGAGGCGAGAGCCAATCAGTGTGGTAGTGGTGGGTTATCAGAGCTGTCAGTTCAGCTCAAGCATTGATGAAAATGTAATCGGTCAGACAACTTCCTCGCTTTCCTCTACTGCTGCACCGCATACTTCACATAACTGGGCCCAAACATCCTCTTTCCTTGATTGAAAAAATGCATCTGACCGGGAATTCTAAATTGCGTAAAATGTCAAGGAATTCACTTCTTTTTTACTTTGGTAAAACAGCTTCACATGCCTAAAGGCCCATGTCTGAGAAATATTGTCTCTCTGCTCCCCTGGTACTGCAGTGAAGGCTGCTCACTGTTCCCACTGCACACTGTGTGTGTGTGTGTGTGTGTGTGTGTGTGTGTGTGTGTGTGTGTGTGTGTGTGTGTGTGTGTGTGTGTGTGTGTGTGTGTGTGTTAAAGCGAGGGTTGTTGTTTCTGTACCAGTGTTGTTTCAACATACCAACCTATACCCTTGACTGAGGAAGCTTTCACACCTGAAATTCCGGGCCAAGGTCTGAACCATGGTTCATATTTTAGATTGTATTCATTCTGTTCTGGTGTCACACTGCGATTTAGTGACACACCATGGGCTGCATCTGCCTATACTTCACATTTATTGGTTCAAATGGTTGGTTGATGCTTGTCAGCGCATACATATATATATATATATATATATATATATATATATATATATATATGCACACAGTGTAATTTTTCCTCTGCATTAACCCATTCACACAGTGATACACACACACACTAGTAATTTCACACGCTAGGGATCATTGAGTACATGTCCCCAGAGTGGTGGGCAGCCCTATCCACACCACCTGGGCAGTAGCAGATAAGTGCCTTGCTCAAAGGCACTTCAGTCATGTCTTGCCAGTCCAGGGAATCAAACCAGCAACCTTCCAGGCACATGTCTGGTTCCCTAACCACCAGGCCATGGCTGCCCAAATGCCAGGATTTTTAACCTCTTTCTTTCTAACTGAAACTTACAAATATTATTATGGAGAGTGTTAATGCAATAAAAACTACATTCATCTAAAATATAGATGTTTAGCTGAAATATATAACTCTTTTGAAGTGTGTGGGATACAGACCCACAAGCAGAACAGAACTCTGTCTGCCATGATTGACACTGCTTATTCCGTCAGCGTGCTCCACCTCACTCAACTGAACTTCAAGAACAGAGATAATACACTTCGGCTAAGGATGACAACACACTCCACTCTTCATGACAGAAGAAGAGAAATGGGAAGTGACCCCTGCCCTTTGCACCACATATGGCCTCCATTAGGCCCTCCTGATCTCCCATGTCACCAAATTGCCCCCCATCCCCACCATTTAAATCACGTCCATCACTCTACTGGCATTATGGCACTGTGCGCGCGCGCACACACACACACACACACACACACACACACACACACACACACACACACTGTGCTCAACGTCACATACCAGTGGAGGACTATAGAAGCGATGCTATCTGCCCCTGCCCTGCCTGCAGCTAAAGATTCAGTTACCTCAGTAATCATCTAGGTCTATGATAAGAGACTTCATTGCACGCTTGTTCCCCCAAACAAAGGACGACAATGACATGTAAATCATTTCCTGGGGTGTGTGAGCAGTTTACTGCAATCAGCATGAGTTTGTCTAAAGCTTTCTTTCACTTATGCTCCTCACCAGCCAGCCAGCCAACACCACCTCCTCCTCCCCTCGCCTTCTCAGGGTAATAAGGATGCATCTTTATGCTGTATGTTTCTCTATCTTTCTCCATCTCTTCGTTTGGGTCTGTACTGAACACAGGACGTGGTGTTCCTCCCTTCATGTTTGGGTGCAAATCATTCTTTAATTGCATGAGATGTTCTACACATGTTGGCTGAGCAGCACTATTTAGGATTATGTCTATGAGGAAACCCAGGCAGTCATAACTTTTCTGAGCTGTCCAAAGTGCTGAATCAGAGAGGATGTTCAATATCAGACGAGATTTATTGTGTACGGCGCTTTTCCCGCATCCCTTAAATCTTATAAGATGAGAGCATCTGGCCAATCTCACAGACAGTAGGTTTTTGAAGCAAGTGCCAGGCCTTGTTTGACAAGGGTGGGAATGAGGGGCTTGGCTTGTCAGGCCTGGATGTTTCTTTAGCAGTATAGACCTATTAGTGGGGTAAGAAGAATGGACAGCATGGGAGTACTGCACTTTTTCTCATAGTGGGACTGTGAAAAGAGTCCCACTAAAGAATCACCCTGAACTGTCCCTCAGAGACGCTTAGATAAACACACTAGTCCAATAGGTCCGGTGTCCGGTTTCTGCAAAAGCTAAGGTGAAAGAAAGGAGATGCAGAACATTGTGCAAAGCATTGTGGTCTCGTCCACTCCCCCTATCACTTTTTTTTGTTCCTGGTGACTTTTTACTGACCGGACACCACCATCAATTCTCCAACAAACACAAAACAATGTCCTTTAAGGAGCAAAAACAAAAGCTTTGGAGATCTGATCTAATAATTGGATGTGCTCAGGTTGGATGGGGGGGTGGTTTATCCCAGGGTCGGGAGCTAGCCTGAGGACACACTTAGGCAGTGGTGCAGTCAGGAAAGTGCTTCCAGCTCTTCTCCTTGAACGGATAGGCAAATGAGCTCCTGACATGAAAGAGAAACCAGAATTTGGCTTGAAAGTAAAGGTGAGGGGTCAGTTACAGCCACTGTCATCACCTCAACCAATCCACAGATCCACAAGCTTCACATGGACGGAGAGACCACAGCCTGACCCCTGGCAAAACAAGATGAGTAGATTTCATCTTTTACAAGTTGGAGGTTTAGTGGCTGAACCACACGAAACCAGTGCAAAAGTAAAGCCAAACGGACACGTCACACTTCAACTCAAGCCCTGCTGGTTTTGGGAACCAATGACATGATTTTAAAGGAATTCAACCGAGTGAGATTCGTCAATGCGATGTCTGCGTTTACTTAAAACAACCTTATTGAAATAAACAACTGTTTTGCCAACCAACTACCTGCTGTAAATTTGGCAGAAAGCTGGAGTAATCCTTTAAAGGCAAATAACAAAACTCCTGCCAATCAGGTTTAGACTAACATTTTGTTTCGGAACATTTCAAAGGGAAAGAGTTGAACTGCAAAACGAAAAAAAAGAAAAAATCATTAGCTTTTCTCAGAGGGCTTTGAAAGGCTGCAGCAAACCTTTAAAGGCAAACTTTCCTCTTCTTGAAAACCCCTTCTCTGTAGTGAATAAATATTGTAGACACTGTGTCTGCAGGGCAAAACAAAACAAACAAACAAACAAAAAACAAAAACAAAAAAACCCTGCTATTTTCTATTTAGAGCAGGTCACATACAGATGGGCTGCAGTCTGGGAAATATATAGACCTGAACTTATAACCCATAAACAACTGAGAACCAGTCTCCTTAATTTTATTGGAGTGTTTATTTGAACTTTTCTAACCTTTACAGTACAGGTTTAGTGGCCCAGGAGTGAAATGCGTGCATGTAAATATCACATACTCCACTACTAAGCCAATCAGGCCTGTGCGTAACAGAGGTCGGAGAAGAAAACCAGTGAAGGATAGTTCTCACAGCAGCTCTTTAAAGAAAGTAGTGGAGCACAAAACAAGTTTTTAATCAAGAATGGGCTCATACATGTTTTTTCATCCTGCAGGCAGTTCTAAACCATGTCTCATATGTTGCGAGACTGTGGACATTATTAAAAGCATGTCACTGGAGGCATTACACTTTATTTTAACACGTTTTTCAGAAGCTTTATGTTTTTTTCATCTAGATTTAAGTCTTAAATTTATTTATTACATTTGTTTATAATTTGTCAGCACACTTTTTATTACAATTGTACTTATTTTATTGACAATCACTTGTGGACCACATACAATGTTGATAGAACATTTAATGTCAGAATCCAGGAAATGGTACTAAATCCCGATACAGGTTCAATATAATGATGTTCTGGTTCTTGGCTTAATGGAAAAAACTGGACCTCAGTGAATGTCATTGAAATACCCCTGCTTTAGATGTTTGCAGATGTTTGAGGCACCTAAGCACATTATTTAAAACCATTTATTTCAGCAATAAGAGTTTTAGCACTTTTGTAAATATAGGAGATCACACAAGAACATATAAACATAAACCATCCTGCTGCTTGCATTAGATCCCTCAGCTTTGTGGATGGTGGAGCAGATGGATTGCAATGTTTCAGAGCATTCCCATGTTCCCATGTTTCCCTCTGGTTCTCTCCTTTTAGTTAGACTGTTAAAGTCAGATCTGCTGAAGTTGCTCATCACACTCATACAACTAATTACATCCCTCTTCTCCTCCCAAGTTAATGATGGACCACGAGTCTGAAATGGCACTGAGGGAAGGCTAACCTCAAGCTCCCATGCCACCCCCTCAGAGGCTGATCTTGAGTTCCTCTGCCACCCCTTCAGACCAGCTGCCTGCTTCTGGACTTGAATTATTTGTCCACCCTTCCTTGGACTAGTTGCTCACCTGCCACCAGCTATCATCACAACTATGTAGAAACTTACATGGACCCTAAGAACAGCTACTATGACTATGACCACCATCAAACATTGAGTATGAGTATGAGGGATTTGAGCAGAAAAGGCTTCTTCCTCCAGCTTTGATTTAATTTGATAAAAACAATGAATCATTTAAAGACAGTAGTTTTAGATCTTTTGAGCTCATCTGAAGATCAACATTTGGTTTTACTAGATGTCCTCAGCCAGTGTATGTGTTCAATTTCATCAAAAGCTCACCTGATCTAACATCATGAAACTCTGCTTTACCAAATCAGGTGATTGATAACTGTAAATAATATGAAACACATTGTATGTCATTGTGGTCATATTGGCCCTGAACAAATCATTTAAATTTTTGAGAAGTTTTAAGAAGTTTTAGAGATTGGCATGGATCCAAGAGGCAAAATCAGCCAAAAAATTAAGACCACCTGAACTTTTTCATAAATTTTTTCACAGCGATAAGCTATTTTATAAAATTTCTTATATTTTCTTTGATTCTCAACTTATAGACATCAATCTGCAAATTTTTTTCAGAAACCTTTTTTTTCTGCAGTTTCAAGTCTCCACATTCAAAAAAAAAAAAAAAATCATTTGGCAATTTCTGATTACAACTTGGTCACTTCTATCAAGATATTAAACATCTGATAGTATGTACACATCAATTAATTACATATTTAAGTAGCCAAAGGCCTTCCATAAAGATATCATCATATGCCATGTGACTGTGTCATATAATTACTGTATTAATACAAAAAAAATGAGGCAATGACAAAAATTCATGTACATTTCATGTAATAGTTTATGTAGGTAACTTTTACAGGCATTTGAGTGATTCCTGTGAACAATTCTGACTGTAATTTTCTCCAGATTGGAGTATTTTACACCAAACCACTCTCAATGACTTCATTTACATCTCAACCATTTAATTATGCAGAAAGTTTGAGAAGTCAGTGGAATTCCTCTTTAATATCAGTTTCATAATCAGGCTCTAAAGACTGCAGTTTTTGGGAGCAGACCACTTATTGGGTTTGAGTATATTAGAGAGAAAGAGCAGGCATTAAAATGCTATGAAAAGCTCTAGTGACTCTACCGACTCCACCGCCACCCACCAAGATTTGGAAGCCATATCAAAACTGCCACTCACTGCGGTCGAGTGCTCAGCAGGGCGGAAATGTACACGAAGCCTACGAAACCTCAGAAACCTCCAGACAAGTACCATTAGGAGCCTGTTTCGTTTGACAAACACCAAATACCACTCCACTTTACTGAGAGCCTCTCAGCTTCACGCAGAGTAAGAAAGGGGTTTACACTTGAAAGAGATAATCTGCCCTTCCTTTTTTATTTGACCAATAATCAAATAATACAGTGATTAAGAGCCTTTCTCCTCCAAGGAGAACCTTCCGGTCTCATGAGCGCCACATCGGCCACATTAAACAGCGGCCTGTTTGGGGGGGAGTAAGGGGGGTGCTTTATGTTGTTACGGTTAGCCCTCCTGACTTTCATTTCTCTGTGGCCATTTTAATGAGTTTCTGAAGAACATGTGAGAGGGGCTTATTCGGCATGTTTTTCATTTTGTCAACCAAAATTTGAGTAGTTATGTTTTTGAGCCATACATAATACTCTGATTGCTCAACACAAGGCCTCAGTATGCGCTGGGGGCTCTTTCAGGGATGCAAAACCCAGTTCTAATTTGTATCCCATTCCCTGCTAGTCTTTTGATCAAGCTTAAAAGCGAGTGGTCAGTTCATCTGCAGAAGTATGATTCAATATGTTGTCATTTAAAAAACAACATTTGAAAATCACACACATGCAAATGAATAATTTTGGCCTTTTGAACATTTTGAACTAATACACATCATAAATACTAATGAGGTCTTGCTACACTCAGGCTTACTCATACGCACGCATGCACACACACACACACACACACACACACGCACGCACGCACACACACGCACACACACGCACACACACGCACACACACACACACCTCTGCTTATATTTCACGTCCTTCTCTGCCTGTGTTGTCCTCAGTCTGCAGTTTGTTTTACAGCTGTTGTTCCAATTTCCATGGATACTTAACATAATGTGGGATCATTAGTTATACAGTAACAAGTGCACTGCCATATACCCGAAAAAAGGGAGGTCTCGGGAGAGCACTACTGTTAATTTGTCATGACAGTGTGGAGTTGGGTTTTTTGATATAAAAGGATCGCTTTACTTGCCAAAGAATACATCATTCCTCCCACGATGGGACCCAAGCCGGTGCCTTGGCTGATGGCAGTAAACAGATCATATTATTTCCAGAGGTGTGTGGAGGTGAAGTAACGTTACCTACAGTGTAAAAAATGGTCCGTTGGTTCACCCTAAAAATAATCACCTTATGTGGTAACATACAACTGAAGTACTTCTATTCAGCTTAAATACGTCCTTTGAAAGAATGAATATTTCATTCAAAGAGTTGTTCTGAGTTCATAGTATTTAATAACGTAATTTTTACTATTTGGCTCCCAGACGAAAACCATTATTATACAGCATTTGTATCTTAGAATAACAGCTTCAAAATCATTGTTGCACTGCACTGACTGGTAGCAGGGAGAATACCGTCTCTTTTGTTGCTGCTCTGGGCTCAGCACACTGTTAACCGCACTATGAAACTATGCAGGACAACTGCGTAACCTTTGTAAAATCCAATAATATTATGCTGTGTTCCAATTACCTCAGAAGCACAGTTCTTCCTTCACTTCTGATGCAGGTTCTGTATCTCTCAGCTTGTCCAGAAATGCATGTGTAGAGTGTGTCCTTCAGTGATTGTCTCAAAGCATGAATTAGACTAGAATTAGAGCCCAGGAGCAAGTAATAACAATTCTCGTACAAGATTGGTCTTTATTACTCTTTCACACCAATGAATCTTGCCTTTTTGAATTTTGTCTTTTGTCCTGGTTTTGTGTCATTCATGGAAACACTTCCAGTCATTAAAATCGGTAGCCACCTATAACCTCCCTTGATGTCCCTGAAGGAGCCCTCCCAAGTGATCAATAAAGTTCTACTAATCTATAACTAAACCCTTTCTATGCTACCAAACAGTGACATTTTCACATCAGATATTTCTGGCACCGGATATTTTGTTGTGAAACTTTGTTAAGTAAGTGCGTGTATGAAACATTGGGAATTGAGAACATTGAGAACAAGCTTGATCTGAAAATATGCTTTCAAATAAAGAGAGGATTTCTGCAGTCAAAAGGATTATGATGATGTCACTTTCTCAAAATTATGCCATAAAGACTTGGGAAAATGACAATAATACCAGGTTGAATTAGGAACTGATGGACAACAGAAAAGGCTGCAGTACTTTGAAAAAATATTCATAATTTTGGGGGGAAATATGTTTTGTTGATTATAATGCCAGGGAACTACAAAGTGCATTTAAAATGTTTAATAGTTTATTCAAACTTTGTGTCAATCAGTGAGGACATTCTGGAATGCTTATAAGTGTCCGAAAACATAGTTTATGTTTATTTATTTCTTTATTATTTTTACTTTTTGGTATCATATCTCAAATACCTGTTAATCTACAAGGTGATGTGGATCCGTTACATTCATTTTCCAAACTGAAAATCTTAACCATATGTCTTAAGGACTTTTAAAAAGCTCCACACATCTCCCATCATAGAGCCATAAGCTCTCAATTGTGTTTAAAACTGGTGATTGTGCTGATCATGACATCACCTGAACATCACTTGATGAGCGCGTTTCATCTTGCATTGACTTGCTGACATATCATGTCATTATTTGTGGTTCTTCACCAAAAAAGAAGAGTCCGATCCCTTAAAGCACATCCAAAGCAGCTGTTAAACATCAGTGTATGGCATTTACTGTATGAACATGAGCAGTTCCTTTTGATTGTCTGTGAAGCCTGTCTGCTTGCAAGAGTGGCATGGGTTAGTAGAAGTAAATTTAAGTGATTAGACTTATAGTATAATTTAATTCAAATTGGTGAATCCCCTCAGAAGGCAAATTTTTTCAAGATTCATTGAGATGAGTAATTGAAAAGCTTCACAAAAACTACCCTCAACTTTTCTCACTCCATCTCTACATTTTTGTGCAATTACTCACATTTTAACTCAAAACCTCTCTCTTTTTTTTTTTACCAGAGGTGGTAATAGATCTGGGAGTCTCTCCTCAGCTCTCACTTCTGGTTTGTAAGAAAGGCCAGCATGGGCTGAGAATGAGCTTGGCTTAAGAAACAGTTTGAGGTGCTGGAGGTTCCACTGAACACCAAATATGACTCACTCACTTGGCAATGCAGATTTTAAAAACAAGTATTTCTCACATATGATGAATATAATGCTAATGATCTGGAAAGACACAGAAAGGGCAATAATTTTGTTTATTAAATAATGTTTAATAAAGCAAGTGAAGCAGACTTTCATCTGCACTTGGATTACAGAGCCTCACTGGTGGCAACTCTTCTTAATAAAAACTACAGCTTGCTAATTGAAAGGTAATTGAGGTCAGGGGTCTGAATGAAGAGGAGTGCAATCAGGTGTAGGTTTAGCCTGGTGTTTGTGAGCTGTACTAAAGCCTGAGTAGACTGATACTGATACTGATCGGTTATTTCTCCCAATGTTTGTCGAGATCTTTTTTGAGTGGACATGTTCTCCTTGCTTTGGCGCTGTACTGGTTGTATTGGTTTAATGAGTGAAATTTTTGTTTTACATTTACAAAATACACGAGTATGTGTCCTGTATGCTTGTTGGGATGGATGCAGCAATGATCTGAAACAAGAGAAATGGGGAAAACAATATGTTGATGACATCAAATCTTTGGGTGTAAATGATGTGAACTTTGAGCACAGTGGTTTTCCCTTTATGAAGACCATTCTAAACATTCTAAAGGTTTTTAATGGTGTAATGTTGTGTAGTAACATAATATGTTAGCATATATATTTAGGACTGTATATGCAATACTCCACTCACTACTTTTTCAGATTATTCTGCCCAACTGTACCCAAAGGACCACCAGTGAGACTATAAATAGTATACGTCAATATACATAATACCCTTAGAACCTGATGAGCCAGGCTATGAGGCTCGTCAGAACTGATTGACTGGTAAGCCTCACAAAACAAGTCCATATAAAAAAATCACAGGTTATAGCCTCTAGGTCTGTTTTCATTGGTCCTGGTCATGGTTATTGTTTGTATCATATAGACACAAAGGATCACAGATTGGTTCAGAATATTTGAAGTAAATCAGGAAACTGGAGCACTAGAAAGGTGCCTTTGAAATAAAATGTATTATTATTATGATTATTATTATTATTATTTTTATTATTATTATTATTATTATTATTATTATTATTATTATTATTATTATTATTATGATTATTATTATTATTATTATTATAAAAATGTGCAGGTAATGTGTTTGTATATTTACAAGCATGTTGTCAGTTTTTTTCTGCTCAAATATGAGTTCAAATCATCAATAGTCATAAAGAGCTCTGTAAAATAGCACGGGGAGTTGATTTAAACACTTTTAACAGCCTTGATGATCTTGCCGCTTTACTGCTTTTGTGAAACTGGACCCAGATTACTGTGGCATTGGAGATAAAGCTGGATGAGCATCAGGCGTGATGCCCCAGAGATCCGGCTCCCTGCTGATGAATGATGGGATAGTGGAGGGTACGGGAGGGAGCAGAGGGGTGGAGGGGGGACGCAGGTAAAGCTATCCTGTGGGAGCCGCCCCATTTGTGTGATCTGCCCATTCAGGTGGTGTGGGGGAGGAAGGATGTCTCCTGCCTTGATGAAACTCTGGCGTCCCTTTTGTTGTTTGTGAAAACAAAACAAAAAGAGTTAGAGAGCCAAAAAACAGAGGAGGAAGCGAGGAGGGGGCGGTTGAGTCAGTCAAGGATAACAATGCAGTCTGCTGACTGGAAGAGACATGATGTCACACACTGGGGTCTCTGGTGAGGGTCAGATTGGGCGGGGTGCCCTCTCCTCTCACTCTCTCTCTCTCTCTCTCTCTCTCTCTCTCTCTCTCTCTCTCTCTCTCACACACACACACACACACACACACACACACACACACACACACACACACACACACACACATATTCATTCATACATTCATTCACACCATTGCTTCCATCTTTCTGTCTCTTTCTCGCACTTTCACACACTCGCTGTTCTCCTGTATCTTTTCTTCTTTCCCTTTCTTTCCAAATATTTTACCACTATGCAAACAAACACATTTCAATTTTTGACATAACGTGAAATTGCCAGTTGCTTTTTATGTTGCATGACCAATAGAAATGCTCCAAAATTTTTATTTAAAATCTTATTAAATTCTAAATTATATTTGTATACATATATTTGCAACCTTGCATTTGTATACATTTGATGTGTGTGTGTGTGTGTGTGTGTGTGTGTGTGTGTGTGTGTGTGTGTGTGTGTGTGTGTGTGTGTGTGTATGCACGTTCACAAGTGTGTGAATGAACACAACGTGGGAGTTGTCGGGCACATTATGGGACTCCTCACAACTCCACTTCCGCACTGCAGTCATTTGAAACGGCCATTTCCAGGTCGTTCATTCAGGCTGCTCCCCAGTGAGCGCGTCCCGGCCTGCTGAAGCCTGCTAAAGGATCGCTCCCAGGGGTCCAGAACAGAGCAGCAGGCATGCAGGACAAACTAGGCGGGCCGATTCTGCCCCACTGCTCTGATCACGCTCTACTTGCTGGCTCACCCTAGTCTCCCTGATTTGAAGAAAAGTTTAATATATGTAATTGATCTTTGGCTGAAAACTCTTTGCATGCACGTTCACGTACATAGAAATACAAAGCACTTCTTTTACCTTCAGAAAGATTGTTATATAAATGATACCGCATGCCTTGTCCACACAATTACCCGTTCTAAATGAACACGCTGAAAAAGGGTCAGCTCCCGGGTGGTCAGGAACAGACCTGAGACAGGAACCTGGAAAGCTGCAGCTCTGCAAATGCCTTTCAGTTCTAATATATGTGCAGACATACGTCAGTACTGTAGATGGGAGCCTTTTTCACTTGACCCTCTGCTGAACAACCCTGCAGAGAAGAACGGGTGACAAGAGAAGAGAATAACTTACCCAGCCACTCATGGTGCCACTTCAATCAGCAAGTGTCGCTGCCAAACAGGGGCATGCACCAATGTTCTTATAACGATTACATTTTTCTTGTAAACCAAACCACTTTTATACACACCAATGCATTCCTGTTTAGTGAGTTTGTGCGGTCTGTTGGTCTGTGACTGAGCTGTTGTTGTTAGTTATGGTAGATGTTTCCATTTTACAATAATAGCACTTACGGTTGACAGGGCAGCTCTAGCAGAGATAGAAAATGTAAAATAAAATCACAAACTGACTTGTTGACAGTATCCATTTTACTGCCTATATTTATCTTTTAAGCTTTTAAGTATCTTCGATATATTGCTCTGAAAGGTTCATGACATCCAATACCATGTCCATTTGTATGCTATTGCTGACAAAATATTTTCTGAAAAAATAATAAAACATGGATGCACGGATGTCATGTTAGATAGCCAATCAGAATGCAACCAGCAATAGTTGTAGCCAGCTTAATGTGCAATAGATCTCAGAGGCTCAAGGTTGGTGTGGGTGAAGCATTTGAGGAGCATACACAGGACCTCTTGTGTAAATTGCACCAAGGCCCATTAGGAACACTGTTTGATCCACTTCATATTCCTGCATTATCACTGTCATGCAAATACATTATATCTCCAATATTATAACCTTACAGGAGGAGAACAAACCTTCTTGAATTTTATTGGAAATGATGTAAAAAGACATTTGCCAGATGCACATGATGTCAAAAGTGAAAAACAATATATATCATAATAATATTCAGTAGTGGAAATAACGATTCCATGATTTTTCATCATGATTTTAATCAACGTCTCAGACCAACATTCAGGGCCTGCCAGTCATTTCACATTGTACCCAGCCATAGCGTGTGACTGTTACCATTACGGTGCACGGATAAACAGCGACGTGTTAATACCCGCAGTTGGCCCAATTAGCCCTCCTCAATCTAAGGCGGATGCTGGCAGACGAGGTTCATCCCTGTCCATAAATAAAACTTGGCAACAAGCTCACATTTCTGCCCAACCAAGGCTCCCCATGTGTTTCTAACTTCTGCTTGATTGCAAACAGAGATCCAGCTTTGTGCCTAAATCTTCCTCTAGCCTCGATGGTGCAGCCAGTGATACGCCAGCACCCCGGCCCCAGCTCTGGCTCCATTGTACATCAAGAGAACCTATGGGAGGACCTATGGACTCACTGATTCATGGAGGGCTCCGGCAATTGTTTGTTCTCTTTATTTAGGCACAGGAAATTGTACCCTTTGCCACCCAGAAGCATTCAATGGTGCCTATCCAGTTAAACTGCTAAAGTGAGACATCGAGACAAAGGGCTCTTTTTGGAGATGAGGGACAACAGTGGATGTGGATGGAATGGGAAGGGGGGATGGAGAAGCCCTCTTGGGAGTAGGAGTGGCAGTGTCATCGTTTTGAAGCGCTGAAAGGTGCACAATGCAGGTAGATATCATATTTTCCTGTTTGACAAATGGATCCCCAGCAGTGACTAGGCCAAGAGCGAGTGATAACCCTTGTGCAGAGTCCGTGCGTGCACCGGAACGAAAGAGCAGACCGAGGGAGCAAGTGAAATTACTGGCAGGCGCCTACTGCCAAATGTGTTTCATCAGAGCAATGTCCTCGGCATACATCAGCGAACTTCAAATTGAATGTTGAGTGTTGAGCTGCATAATGGCTGGTTGGCTGCAATGTTTACTGAGATTCTGCAGAAAGATGGCAATACAGACACACACACACACACACACACACACACACACACACACACACACACACACACACACACAGGGTTGAAGTGCCAGCTTAACAGCATAAGGAGCGAAAAAGGCATCTGATGGCCATAAAACACCACCAAACAGCTTCTCCTCCAAGGGTGTTGATTGAGCCTTCATAACACTGGCAACCGCAAGAGGAAGATGAAGCGAAAATCACCACCACTGCTTGCTCCTGGAGCCGTCTGGGAGGCACTTGCATAATAAATACTGGCAGTGTTTGCTTGCAGGCAGTCACACTCAACCCCAAACATGCTGAAGATAAACTGAGGATGTAAACCAAGAGGAAACAGCCTCACCCGCCCTGTCACAAGGCAAGGCGACACAGAAGTGCAGTAAGACTGTACAGATACATCTGGCAACACAAATAAATTTATTCATTCAATTACTTTGTTTTGAATATGATTCAGGCATGTTGAAACAACTGAAAGTCTCACACAAAATTGAATACATACACACACTGCAAACATGTTCGCTGTCAATCTTATCCATAACCAGGGGCATCGCCTGGCCTTGGCTTCTGGGACTATAGACCTGATTATTTTTTAATTTTTTAATCAACCCGAACCATATAATAACCCCGACTTCAGTCGGTAGAATGAAACAGCCGCTGGGGACTGCAGACCCCCCCCCCCCAATTGGTTGAGCCCTGGAACGATGAGCCGATGCTCAGTCAGGAAATGCCCCTGTCCATAACATTACACTGTAAGGTTCCTCAAATGAGTGTTATGTGTTATTTGGGTAACATTTTGAGGGTTCAGGTCATGCCACAGGAAGTAAATGTTAAAGAGGAGGAGAACTCAGAGAACTATGGGTTCAGGTGGCTTCTGTTTTGAGAAGAGGAGACTCTCCATGGAGCTTGGACAGTGTGATATGACTGAGTTAATTGGAGGTCAGATGGTGGTGGTTGATTGAAAGGTAGAGGTTGAATTTATAAGACGTTTGATTGGTTGAGGTATGTCCATCCACCAAAATTCCAATTATTCCACAACATCCAACATTGGATTAGAATTTTGGACACGGAACTCAGCCAACATTGTTACTGTGGCATCAGCGTGGCATCTACCAGCTTCGTCACCAATTGGTAGTGTGGCATTTGCACAACAGCTACAGGCCTCGTCCAGCATCACTACTTACAATGTAAGTCATTTTAATATTCGTTTTCAAAAGGACATTGCTTTGTGTAAAGTTATACGTGGTCATACACTATTGACTGGAGTTACCCTTTAACATCAACAAAATAATAATAATAATAATAATAATAATAATAATAATAATAATAATAATAATAGTAATTATTATTATTATTATTATTATTATTATTATTATTATTATTTGACATCATATGGTGCACTCGGAGCACTGTCCTAATATTCCATAAAGGAATTCCCGGGCCAGGGAGCAATTTCTTTGACTTAACCTGCTCTGAGATGAGCAATTCTGGGTTATGATCTCTAGCTGAATGCAGCATTAGTATCTTCCTTTCTCAAACACATCTGATTCTGCTTATCAGCGAATAAGGCCCAGTAGGGGCGTAAACAGGAATACATTTTTTGGCTTATAAAACGTGTGTGTGGGCCACCAAGGTAGAGTTCTTTTGAGATCCACTTTCCAAACATGCAATGTGTTCCCATCCTAACATCTTAACAAACCCAAGTTTTCCGTTCTGAACTGACGCAAAACAACAGCAAGACTATGAACAGCTGTGTAACAGAATTGATGGGGTTTAAGTAAATGAAAGATTCACATACAGCCAACCAGCACTGTAACACTAATGTCACTGCAAGTCTAAGAAGTCTATTATATAAAAGTCTATTATATGTAAGAAAATGACATAATCAAAGCATCCTAGTTAGTGAAGCGTCTCTGGTGTTTCTGGGCTTTGATGTCTCACCTTTTGCTTCTGACTTTGTGGGAATCTGCTTCAACCACCTCGAAGCATTTCAAATGGTTAAGCCTAGTTTGGTATAATCTGACACTTGTTCTTTACACTGATTTAAAATTTCATGATTAATTCACCAATAGACGTGGACACTCCTTCTAATTAATTCATTCAGCTACTTTAAGTTGCACCCATTGCTGACACAGATGTGCAATTGCACACTCAGCTTGTCTAGAAATATTAACAATAGAATAGGACTCTCTGGGGCTGATGAACATGAACCTACAGGCACAATGCCTAATGCCTTGTGTGGGTTATAGGGGTATAATCCCCCCCCCCATTGAGCTGTAGAGCAGCAGAACTGTGTTCTCTGGAATAATGACGATCCTTCCAATAGTTCTGGGAAGAGTTAAGGAGTTGGGAATGAGGTGGTGTGGTGATCATCCAACATCATGAGGTCACTAATCCTCACAGCCATGCTCCACGATCTAGGAAAAATTTCATGGAGAGAGCAGGTGTCCCAATATTTTTGTCCATATAGTGTAAATATCTCCACTTTCTCCAGTAAGGTTTCCAGTCAGGTGGTGAGAATCAGGACAGCTGTTGATCAAAGCGAGGCTATGACCCTCTCAAAGCACATCCTGCATTCCTCCTTAAACACATTCACATGCACTCCATCCCTCTTTCCACCCCTACACATCCATCACCTCAGTTCTCCACACGCCTTTTTATTATTATTATTCTGATCAACAGTAATGTCAACAGCTACATTTCACAACTACAGGAAGAAGCCACATGTTTCCTTAGACCGAATATATGCTTAATTACATGCCAAAGCAGTGCATTTCAGATTAAAAGCCATGACCGGAGAACAGTTTCCATAGCAGGAGCCAAAATGTGGCTTATTTCATACTTAATCTGTCTCGGTACAGAACCCTCTGAAGGAAGCTGTGGGGTTGTACGTGCAATGTTAAAAACCTGAATGCTTAATTTGCATTCTGCAGTTTGCGTGTTCTAACAAAAAGGCAAAAAAAAAAAACAATGACAGTGTCGAGACTGAAGCAACAGCTGTATTAACAGCAGAGAAGAGACTGACTGCTATAACAACGATGCTGTTAAAGAAACCCTCGATAAAGCTGCATCTTGAGCATGATGATGTTATGATTATGAGTTTTATGAACAGTTTTTGTTGCAATTTTCAAGATGACACATTTTATAAGGTAATTATTATGTTTTGACATAAAGATCTTTAGCACTGACAACCGAGATCTGAATTTTGCTGGTTTTCTAAGCTTAATTTCTCAAGAGCAGAGTACAGATACAGATACACATATAACAAACTACTAGACATATGATATCTGTGCATTATAACTTTGTCCTTGTGTGATGAATTATCAGTGAGTAATCCAGTTTGGAAAACAGATAAAAGTCCCTTGTCTCCCAAACTAAATTAAATCCTACTTTAATGCCAAAGTAGATTCTAATGCATGTTTACTGTTCTGTCCACATGTACGTGTTCAACCTGATTGGTCAGAGGGGGCAGGACTGACCCATATATTTAGTTAATAAAGAAAATGGAAGGGAGGGGCTGTTTGCTCTCTTTTTTTTTACTTTCAAATTTCAAAATAAAGTCCTGAGAAGAGATAAAAATAATGCAAACATAAATACGAAAAATAATACCAGTCAATCAATTTGTTCTAACGGGATTTATGACATATAAAGTGTTATTCAGTCCTCATAGGTAAAAGAAATACAAAACGTTGTATGCACAAGTAAATTTTCATACAAAAAATTCATACAAATATTAAATCTTCTTAATTTTTTACATCTCAAATGAAGCCTAATTGAGTAGCATATGAGCTCCTGAAAAGAACATCTGGCATTTGTGACTGTCTCCTAATATTTTTCTAATTTTGTGATAAATAAAAATACATCAAACTACAAAAACATCCAACAAACCTATTCTAGGGTTCTAAAGGGTAAAATGAAATGAACATTTGATCCATTTAAGAATTTGATCCATTTAAGATCCAGCAAGTATGGCATGTCATTTCCATGACATATTTAATGCATTTTATTTAACAATATTATATCATAATTTAACTATATTGCTGCTGCCCAGTGAAAGTCATGTTTTCAATGAACAGACCAATAGAAATGCTCTATAATTCCTAAGTATAATTACTGAGAATATGCTCATATTTTATATTCATTTCAGTCAGTATAAGGTGAGAGAGGTCTTAAGTGTTTTTTTTTTTTTACTTAATCCTGAAGAGCTGTTGTGCTGTTACTGGCCAGATTGAGGCCCATAAATTACCATTTATTTCGCATTATCTTCAAAAGCAATCAGCAATGTTGTGCTGGACCTTTCAAAAAAAAAACTATCAGAGTGATTATTAAATAATTGTGCACAGACTGTGGGGTTCCTCTGTAGACTTTCATGGAAAAGCAAATGCTGTGCAAAGGTACAACCAGTTCAAAAGATCTTAATGTACCAAATAAATGTATTATTATGGGAAGAGTCACTGGACCAAAGCAGTCCAGCAGAAGAGCATATGATATGTTAAGATCTGATACTAACATTATATATACACTGTTCCACACAGGAGCACTTTGTAGTTCTAGAATTACAGACTGTCTCTATCTGTTTCTCTTTATACATTGTTAGTCTTCTTTTGCCCTGATCTTAATTGCTCAGGACCCCATAGGACCACCATAGAGGTATTATGTGGGTGGTGGGTCATTCTCAGCACTACAGTGACACTGAGACTGTTAGTGAGTGTTGCACTGTGGATCTGACACAGCCGTGTTGCTGGAGTGTTTAAACCCCTCAGTGTCACTGCTGGACTGAGTGTAGCCCACCGACTCAAAATTTCCGGCAAATGGTGCCCTGTGAGCACGAGTCGAAGGGGAGCACCGGGTATCAAAGAAAGATAATTAAGATAATACAAGAGAGCTGACCTCAAGTGGATAAAACCAGACATGGGATAAACATGGCAAAGACTCAAACTAAGTCAGGAAAAAATGACCCAATGACTATAGGACTCTGTTCTAAAACGAATGGCTGTAATTGACCTATTTTCAGTATCTTTCTGTGAAGTGAATGCATTGTGATGAATTGTGAATCCAGTGTTATGCTAGTTATTATAAGGTATAAGTAGCTTTAATGTGTGCAGAGTGTTTTTATATCTGTTAGAGCCACTGGACATGCTGTGATGTTAGTAAAGATTTCAGGCTACGCAGAGGTTGGATGTCACTTTAAGGTTGTTGTAAATGTTATTGGCTTCTTCAGCTCATCTTTGGAAGAGTCCACCAGTGTGTTCTTCCTCTGTGAATGAAGAAATAAAGTGTGATTATAGAGGTATTTCCAGCAGTTCCAGAGTTAAAAAATGACTATTGGACAATTTTTAATATTGAATACTGAACCAGTTCTGAGGAAAATGTAATTTAACATCACAGAACTGTAAATTTGCCAAAATATTTAAATGGACATAATCATCGAAGAAAATAGTTGCACCCAGAAGGGAGGATTTTGCAATGTTATTGGGAAGGAAGATAAAGGTAAAATAGAAACAATGAATGATTAAAACTGATATGAGCTGTACTTATTGATCTACACATACAGAAGTAGTGTCTCTCAGTACCACGTCGGGTTTAACACTGCATGCCAGATGTCTCTGAATGGAGTTGTAGAGGTTCCTAATGGTGTCCTGTGATGATCCATCGCATGCAGCTTCTCACTCAGTTCTGCAGATTGTGCGGTAGGGGTGGAGTGTTCATAGTGCATCTAATAGCATCCCACACATTTTCAATCAGGTATAGGTCTGGAGATGCAGCAGTTGGAAGAGCACACATGGATTTGTTGGTCGTCTCCACAAGACAAATCTGGGACTCATCAATGAAGATGACGCTGCCATTCTGAGTGACTCCATGACAGTCTGGCATGGCACCATTGCAGTCTTTGGCAGTGCTTATGTGGTGTTGTCATTATAGTCTGCATGCATGTATTTCTGTGTCATGCAGCCACCTGCCAATGGTGCTGACACTAACAGGATGACACATGGAGGGCATCACTGCTTGTTGAATGTCTGCAATTGTGGCTGCCCTTAAGCAAGCCCCTGAGGTCCCCAGCTGCCCCCTGGGTGCTTAGGATAGGGCTGCCCACCACTCCGGGCATGTGTGCTCACTGGTGTGTGAAGTCACAAGTGTGTATGTGTGTATCGCTGTGTGAGGATGGGTTAAATGTGGAGGATTATTCCTTTGTGTGATGGATTTAACGGATTAAAAAGATATTAGTAATAGCTGCCAGTAGTTTACTGTGATATTATAGGAGGTTTGGTGACCCTCCTGCTTAAACCCCTGATTTGGCTCATCATTTAATTAGTGTGTTAGAGTACATGGACCACCATAGAACACCAAACTGGCCTTCAAAGAATAGAACTTCTATATGGCATCACTCCTTAAAACCTGCATATGACCTTCATTTCAGAGACTTTAAATCTTTTTCACACCTGAGTTTTTCATTATCATCCATGACATATGAAAATATTGTGAAGATCTAATAGAGAAAGGACCAAAACCAAAAGGCTGAAAGGACAAAATCAAAGATTAATCGATTTGTTGAAGTAACGTCCTGTAGGTTCCAATAAACCTCAGAGATGCTCAACCTCTTAAATCATATGATTGTATCTTGGATATGAAATCATGAATGATTACCCTGACGTGCACAAACAGCACAATCCCAAGAAAGCAATGCTCTGGCTCGTCAAAGCCCATTGATTTTCACCTCATAACGAGCAGTCACAGGCAAATATTCTTTTTATCTCCAAGATTTATGGCAAGATTTAGATAAATGTACCCCTGCATGCATTACATGATATATAGTTTGCCAAGTCAGAAACGAAATAAAAACCACCTACATCAAAGTGGAGGCACTAAGTAACAAACCTGGGACAGAGCTCATCCATTGCTCTCGTCTCTCAGCAAAACCCGAGTGCCAGAGTGAAATTTTCTACCTAAATAGAGCAATGAAACACAATAAGAGCACTGCAGACTGGCGGAGCCTTGTTGAGACGATAAATAACATGCCAGTGTGAGCTCAGCAGTCTGATACTGTTCTGGCTAGCTTGAGACGGTCAGTTCAGACACATCTCTTTGATGCACATGAAGACATTCCGCTGTTTACAATATTATCTGTCAGTCACACTCAGCTCAGCCTGGACACAATGTCTGCTCTGCACCATGTAAGTGGATTCTCAACTTTAGTGCCAATCTTTTAAAATGTCCACTACAATAAAGCCCCCCACTCTTCACGTTTTCCTCCTGGTGAAGTTCCTTTGAAATCCTGGGGTCTGGCTGATCACTCAAAGATGCTGCAGCAGACTTACAAGATCTACAGAAAAGAGATAATAGCTGAGAATGTCTTTAGATCAGAAACCAGGAATCAAAAGCAGAATTCTCGTAATCTGGTTTTAAAACTTAATAGTCAATTGTTGAGGAAGTAGATTTGTCTAAGGATTTTTCCGAAAATTAAAGTAATCTTACTGTGTCTATAGAAAAACATCTGCTGCTAGTCACTCTAAGATTTGCTGAGCATCAGCCGACACAAATCCAATTTAGGAAAGATCTGTAAAAATCAGTAAGAACATAATGGGACATTCTGGATGATTTATTTAGTTTGGTATCTGATTTTTTAAAATGACCATTTTATAGTGTGTTTAATGTCTTATAATCCCATCTGACTCACCGTCCTGATAGTTAACCCACCAGTTGCTTTAACCTTTAGAGGCCAATTTTGAGGGACTTTTTCATAGTTTGGCATATTTTTATTCAAAATAAATAATAAACAGAACAGAACTAATACTTTTTTGTCCAGATATTGTTATTTTCAGGAGATCCTAGGTTACTAATTTGAGATGTAAATATAATATAATTTAAATATCTGTATGAATTTTACTTGTGCCTGTAATTTTTTGTTTTGCTTATGACAACTAAAAACACTTTTTGATGTTGTAATTATTAGCTTGGCAATGATATTTATAATAATATGTTCTTTAAAATACTTGACATTAGTTCAAATAAATAAAAAAACAACAACAATGCCCTACTTATACTAAAAAAAAAAAAACAAGTAAATTTAATAAGTACATTTTTATTAAAACAGTCAAATTTATACAAATGTTCACATTTTCTTAATTTGTACATAAAAAGTTAAGTTCCTCATCCCTGTTTCTCACTTTCATCTTTTGCACTACCTGCTGTATCCAAGGTTACACCAAATCATTTCATTCTGAACACTGGCAACATTTTTGACAAGGATTCAAGTTGCTATGGACCCATAAATGGGTCCAGAAGTGCACCATCAGTGTGCAACCCTCCTCTCATCCACTGTCCATGGTTGTTCTAACCTGAACCTTGACCCTAACCTTAACCTAAACCTAAATTTAACATTTACTCAAACCCTATACCTAACTGTAACCTAAACGTAACCTAATTCTTAACCTAACCTTAACCTAAACCTAAACACAACCTTTCTTCCTTGGGAGCATTGTATCGTTGGCAAAACACCACCACTAATGCATGAGCACTCCATGTGAATCATAATATATAGATACAAAATATGTTTGAAAAATGTGCAAATATTACACATTGCTTGAGGAACATTCATACATGTAGATATTTTATGAGATCTTGTTGGAACGTGAGCTTACTAGTTTCAAAAAGTTGCATATTGATTGCAGGTTGTCAGGAAACTGTACAGTACTGTCTCCTCATTTTGACATTCACACATTAAAGGCTGGGTAATTTACTTTATACGGGGTTGTTTTCTGCTTGGAAAAGCGTGTGAATCTGAATTCCTTTAATCTGAGCTGACGCCTCAGGCCAGATCATGAAAGAAACCCCACAGACCCGTGGTGTTAATGCAGAAGGGTTTTAAGGTTGAGGTTGAGTTGTAAAACATTTCACTCTAATGATGACATATATTCTCTTGAAACCTTCCAATCTCAACATTTTTGTGTCCCCTAATTAACAGAGCAGGTTGAGTTATTACAGGTACAACGCTTGTGTCAGGCTTTTGGTATTTTTATCAAGAGCTAATGCATTTCTTGACTGGCAATGCTTTGTGTGAAGTGATGGAGAGATGGCTGGCTTGATTGTTTCACCAGGACAGGCTCCAGGAATGAGGAGTTGGCTGAACACTGCCAGTCTGTTTGGATAACCTCTGAAAAAATCACGGCTGGTTTCTTTGATTCAGCCTTTACAGTTCATTTGGGCCGATTAGAATTATCTGACAATTTATGAAGAGAAATGATTTATATGAAAAAAGGGCAAAAGATCAATGGAAGTATGATCAAACCTCACTAGACTACTCATAGCTTGTGAGTGCGCAATCCATGTTTCACAAAATTAATACACTGTAAATAAAATATGTAAGAACTATGACCAATATTTTTCTGGACAAATCTCTCTGCTGGCACCAAATGTTCTTCCTTTGATTCTCACCACCATGGCTGGAGTTACGGGTGCTGGGGTTGCTGAAACTACAACTGGAAAATACCCCGAACCAGGTTTTAAATTGCCTGCTTGAACAAAATGAATGGCAGCAACCCCACTCCCCCCAAACCTCCCCCCCCACCCCACCCCCCCAACAACCCCAATGAAGTGCCAGCTTCAAAATACCTTCCCATGGCTTTAATTCTCACTTATTTTGATTAAGTCTCCATTAAATAGAAAAACACTCATAGAAATGCAATCACTCAGCTGCCATAGACCATAAGACAGCACACTATACCATGACTCCATCAGTCCACTGAGGGTTTGTGTTCAACCAGCATTGGTGACTATTTGTTGATCTTACCATTCATAAAGAAATCTGCTTCATCACTGAACAGAACCTGAGAAAACAAGGGTTTATCTGAAGTTGCTCTTTCACTCATTCTGCAAACTCTACACTGTGGTCTTGGTCATTCATTGGTCAGGTGTTGCAACACATTATGTTTTGGACAACGCCATCATTCCCAGCTCCTGAATGTGAAAATGAGTTAAGTTACTTTAACATGAAGCACATCATTAATAAAATCTACCAGTTTGATATGTCACACACCTGCCTTCCTCCCATTCAAAAAACTGAGGTTGACTCCAAAGTGGTGGCAAGATGGTCTACCAAGCTCCCTCTTTCCCCCACAAACTCTGTTTACAATTCCTCACTTCCTCACCAGCAGACCCCCTGTATGAGTGAGTTACAACTAACCCGGTGATGGAGTGGCCAGGGGGAGGGCTATCAGCCACTGTGGGTCAGTGAGACAGTGAAGGGGCCGGTGTGGGCACTCTAGTTGCCCAAAAGATTGATCAAAAGGAAATTGAAAATGAGATTCAAATTCAGATAATTGTAGTAAATTATGTTTCTTTATTCATTTCCATAATTCAGTAAAGTTCACAATCAGAATCAGAATTACTTTTTCAATCCCTGAGGGAAATTGCTTCATAGTACAGCTTCACCCATTTATATAAAATATAAAAATAGAATAGAAAAATAAAGATAAAAAAATAAAAATAAACAAAATAGAAATAGCAAACAGAGTGATATAAAGAATAGGTAGAACACTTTGAACCAACAGAACAAACTTTTTGGAAATATAAACCTGTTAAAAGTTATTGCACACATAATTAAAATGAACAAATTGAAAGTTTAGGTAAAGCATAATTTTATTTTAGTGTAGGCGAAGATACATGTTCAACTGTTTAACTATATAAAAAGTTCGTTTATGCCCCACTGTCCTCGAACGGTGTGTTTGAGGGACACATCACACACTTGGGTTCTGTGCGGCACCTGGCTCTCTGTATTCTAGCAGAGATGTCCAGGAAAGCGTGGCGAGCGATCAGGGCTTGTGATCAGTCGCAGCGGCGGTGCTGTGAAAGCCTGCTGGAGAAGCCGTGGCCGTGCTCAGGGCCAACGCTAACAAACTGCTCTGGATTATCATGACAGACACATTTGTCTCTGCAGAGAAGGAGCAGCTCTGGGCCACTGGCCCTGCTGCGGCCCAATTAGTGCATCACAGCCACTGCTGTGTGCGTGTGGGTGGCCCAGTGAAGACCACCATTCTTACACCCTTTAAAAGACAGCTTAAAAAGGCTGAAGTCAGAATCCAATTTCAAGCCAAATTTGAGCTCTTTTTCCCTCCTTCTTGTGGTACTTTCTAGACTAGAGGTAACAGATAACTGGAGGAAACAGCTCTTACTTTTGCCTTAAACCATTGCGCTGTGCACCACCACCCCCTCCAACTCCAGATCTGGTCATTATTTACAATTAAAAACACATGGTCAGGGGGGAAAAAATCCCCCAAATCATAGCTGGACAGTTGGAGAGAAAGCATGACTTTGCTGGCCATGAGGGAAAGGCTGGTATTCAGTAATTACTGTAGGTTTTGCCTTTGTACTGTCAAAGGAAAGTGAGAAAATGATTTATTGTAGGTTTCAGCACCAGACACCAGGGTCTTTAAAGGACCTATAAAAGTAAAGTGGCCTAAATGATTTGAAATAGCCCCTGATTTTTATAACCACATGCTGCTTTACAGTGACAATTTGCATCCACTTAGAGATGTAAAATTTAAAACCTAATATCACTGCATTAAAATAACAGAAACCACCATGTTATTACATATTTCAAAATTTGGGCGATTTCAAAAATACAATAAATAAAGTCCATTTAACATGTATGAAATGAATAAGAAGGAAAAGCAATAAATCAAATGTGTAATAAGAACACTTCACACACAGATTAGGCCTAGTCTGGTACTAAATTACACTGTCCCAGACAGGGATGTAATTTATCATTGTAGATTCATCATTAAAGCAACTACAGAAAAATGTCATGTGTATAGGAGAAACACAATGCTGAAGGAATAAGATTAATAAAATCTATTTCTACATGTTTGTACTAATTTTAAGTTGTTTAATCTAGAAGATATTAAATAAATATTTTTCTAAATATTAAACATGGCAATGAGAGTAAAATCTAGCAATGCTAACAGTGTTAAGATCAATAAACTATTTAAATTAACTTTTTTTTCCCAAAATATTTCAACATTAAAGATCCATCAAATGGAACAAAGTTATTTTATTTGTTATGAGATAAATGGTTGTTTTTATTTCACCCATTTGTCTCAATTTTTACAGCAAAATCATAACCCCATACATTTAAAAATGGTAATGCTTTATGCACAAATTGAATGCTTTATAATATTTTTAACAATTTTTTTTTTTTTTAATGAAAACTAGTAGTTTTTGGGTGTAAATATAAATAAAACACAAATATTGGTCCTGTTTCTTCCTATATATTTTTGACAGTAAATCTAATCATAATCTAAACTTAACCTTACAACAGGTCTCAGATCCCATTTTATTTGAATATTACATCTTGGCCCCCATATTACTGTAAAAAGTACAGGATCCTTGAGGAACGTTTGGAGGTTCTTCAATTTGTAAACATGTAAATGTTCAATAATCATGTACATTTTCAGCACCAACAAAGCATCTAAAATAAATTCTAGCCCAATTTTCTAATAAAAGATTTCACACATATATAACAATATATATATTGAATATATAAAAGAATCCAAGGGATACATTGCATGTCAGTTTGACATCAAGCACCAATAAAGCTGTTAGTATATGTCTGACTCAAGAACAAATGGAACATAAGACACAAAAACAATTAATTTATTGTTTCTGTTCCTTTCTTCAGCTACATCCAACAAAAGTGTGCCTCCTCTCACCCATTCCACAATGTCCAAATAATTCCATTCCATATCAGCTTATATAAGTGAAAACAATTTGGCTTAGACTAACTGGGAACTATGGTTTCTGATTCAGAAACAAACTTCGGAATCTATTGATTCAACATTATTGAACATCTGGAAAACACATTCACGCACAGGGAGTTTTAGGATTTCCTACTCTGTAAAAACATTTAACAGCTCAAAAATGTTTAATATACAAAGTTTATTACCCTAAAATAAGTGAAAGCTGTTTCACATTATTGCGACTTATCAGTGACTTTGCACAAAAAGTGTGTAGAAATTTCCTAAATAAAATGCAGCAGATTCTAAAACATGGTTTCTGACAATTGCGTGTGATGTCATGTTTATGAAGATGATATTAATTAACGTCCATTTCATGAGATTCAGAAGATTTTGAGCAATAATTCTTACTGAACAAAACACAGACTGGCTTAATGACAAGAAAATTCCATTTAAAAGTGCTAAAGGGCCAGAAAAAAACCGGCCCTTTCTTTTTTGAATCAGAAGAGCTTAATGTAGTATATTAACACATACTTTGGTAATGTATTGGTCTATTTCAGGCCTTTCAGACCCTGCGGACCCTGCAATGAGCATCATGTGTTTTCTTCTTTTTTATGTTTTATTGCACACAACACCAATACAGGCCTGTTGTTAATTAGAACAGACATTTACCCGTCAATCAAAGAGCAGCCTAGCCCCACCCACAGCACTGGGGAAAATCATTACATTAAAGTAAGGCAAAAATAATAATGTGCAATAATGAGCAATACCCCCTCCTACAGGACTTTTTATATACTCTGTATATTATATATTCTAATAATGTCTCTATATAATATATAGATTATATATTTCATATGTATATATATATATATATATATATATATATATATATATATATATAGATAGATAGATAGATAGATAGATAGATAGATAGATAGATAGATAGATAGATAGATAGATAGATGTACTATACTTCAGCTCAGCTCACTCACACTGAAGTCATAAGGAGTCAAAAAGCCCAGGATATATTTTGGGAGATTAAGAGAGGTTAGGAAATGGTCATGTACAATGAGTCTTGACTGTGTTTTGCTACGTAAAAACCATAAAAACGCCATGTGGTCTGAGTGAAATAAATAAAACGCAAGACAAATGTAGGCGACAGGCCCTTAATGTCTAAACTCTGTGAGGCAAGAATGTGAGGAGAGGTTGTTTGTGCTGTGGCGCAGTAGGAGAACAAAAACCTTGCTCAATTAGGCATCACTGTGGTATTCAAAACACTTAAGAAAGGCTTGAAGTTTATGGCACTGGTTGATTATTGTGTTTTCTTCCATCAGTGAGTAATCTTGGAGTTTCATGACTCTCTGAAGTGGTACGAGGGATGATGAATCCAGCTTTTTGTTGTTGCATCTTTCATATTTGCTTCACTTCAAAAATGTTCAGCATCCCAGCTGGAGATGTCATTTACAGTGGACACAATTAAGCCCCGGCCCAGTGGCCAGTGGGGAATTGCATTGAGAGCACCAACACTGTTGGTGGTTTGTCATGTTAATGACTTCTGGAATAAGCACTCAATATTTCCGCTTGTACGTCTCACCAGTCTGCCAGACACACAAAGTCCAGAGTCTGTGCTCGGTTTTATAGACGTGTCAGAGTCGTGAATGTGAATGGAGCTGTGAAAGAGGCTGTGGGGGCTGCAAGCAGGGACAAAAATGCACACAGGTTGCTTATTTTCGACACAAGCCCTCTAACTGTACAGGCCAATAAATGTCATTTCAAATGGACTTACGAAAATACAACGCAGACACTAAAGCTACCACGGCAGCAGGCTGTGGTGACGGGGGCTGCCAGAGGAAAGAGCTGCTCTAGGGAGAGATTGAGAATGAACCCTGGTGGATTTCAAATCTGCTTTTCACCTACTAATGAAAGACTTCTCTCACTTTTAGGTCTTCATAAATTTCCACATTTCTTTCCAGGATTGTGAAGGTCAGTGCTGAACACTATCTCTCCTCTATTTGTTAGATCATTAGTCTGAAAAAGATTGGATACATCAATATTTTTGAAAACATTTATTCACTTTTTGGCTTTTTAATTGTTACTTGTCGAACTGTCATGAGGTTCGTTTTTTTCTATTTAACATAAAGTCAGAGTTTTTCGGTTCTTGTTCGGGGGATTTCCGTTCATTCTCCTTTGCAAGACGTGAAAAGTATCTTCCCAAAACACATCAGGTTTCTTTAGATGCTCCTTTGGGAACAACTGATGTGGAATTGTGCACTGAGCATGCATTTCTTCTAATGATTCTTCTTCTTAATGATACTTGGGCTGATGTTGCTGCACAGTAGAACAGTGCACCACCACGCCATGATCAGTGTGATCAATCTTCCTGAAAGTCTTTTTTAGTCAAACAGGGGGTTTGGTTTTGCCTTCTACCAATTCTATGAGCAGTTCTCTCTGAAAGCTCTCAACTTGACCTCCACTATTCTGATGAAATTCTATTTCTTTATTACTTTAAGAAATGAGGAAATGCAATGTGAGAGCTATCTTCTCAGAGCCTTCTCCTGCTGGGTGGACATTACTTGTTGATTAATGGGACGTGGTATTTCTAAAGCTCTGGACTACGTGTCACCTGCCATTTGCTTACAGTTATTATGGAAAAGCTATAGCACAAGCAAATTAAAGTTTGTTTCAGACAGACTGACAGACAGACAGACAGACTGTCAGACAGACTGACAGACAGACAGACAGACTGTCAGACAGACAGACTGACAGACAGACAGACAGACAGACAGACAGACAGACAGACAGACAGTCTATTTTGCCACCAAAGTGCAACTCATTTCTTTGTGTTAACAAGCATAAGGGCACCAATCATTGTTCAGTCCAAAAAGTTCCCTATTTCAGCCACTTGGGAGTATCGCCTCGTTCCCCTCGTTTCCTTAGCCATTTGATTTCAGTAAACTGGGAGTTCCTTGGAATTTCCTCCAATCAAATGGCATAGGGAGAGAGGAATTGAAGAAGATACCCATATGTCTGATATTTGGACTGGCTGATGATAGTGGACTGGACACTACCTACCTATAGACACTATCTGCGTGACGAGGTACCTTGGTAATGTTTTTAGTTGCTTGCCTTTAGGTTTCTGCTAAAATGGCTTTACAAATGCACATTTCTTCGAGACAAATGAAGTTAATGTGCATCGCTGAACTGCTGCCAGGCTCATTCTCCTTTTCTTGTCTGGAATCTGGACCTTTTTTTTTTCCTGTCTCAAACTCCCACTCTCCAATTTCTGCTGTCATCTGTTAAACTCTGCTCAGAGAAGCTTCAGCAGAGGACTAATTTGTAGGGGGGAAATGGGTCATGGGTTGGAAAATTACTCAAACTATTTTCACACCCACTGTACCTTTAAAATGTGCACTGTTTTAAGTGTAAGAGAATTACATTGTGTCTTATACCAGACACAAAGGGGTACATCTATATAGACTATATAGTCTCTCTCTCTCTCTCTCTCTCTCTCTCTCTCTCTCTCTCTCTCTCTATATATATATATATATATATATATATATATATATACATACATTTTTTGTTCTGATAGGCCAATCAAACTGCATTAGGTCTGAAAGGGTATAATCTGATCTGCTAGGTTACTGTAATGTGCTGTACTGTAAGTGCATTTTCATAATATTTCAAAAATGATAACTTCACACCTGCCTCTTTTTGCAGCTTAGTTTCCATCCACATGGACTGGATGAACTGACGAGTGAAGGGTACACTTTGAAACTTTAACACTGTTTCCATTCTGCATCAAACTCTTTACTTTGAGAAAATGTGAGGAAAATTCAGTTTTCCATGATATGGTGCCTTTGAAGGAACGGTTCAGCCAAATGTTTCTCCTCACCGCAAATGTAGTAAATCAGATAAGACGTGTGTGTGGTGTCAGAAGGTAAAGGCCATAGATGTTTGACATCCAGAAAGATATTAGGTGTTTGAAACCTTGCTTGCACTGGTATTCAAGGGCTCCTTCAAGACTCTTTCATGAACATTTGAAATGACCTGACAGGCTGTACTCACACGGGAAGACTCACTGAGGTAAGCAGCGCAGCGAGTCAAACCTTTTAAACTCTCAAATTAGAGACAGTCCTGAGTGTGTAGTCATTTTAATTTAATACATTTTGCTCTCTGGATCACACTCTAGAAGCTAACAAGGGGAGCCGAACTAAGAAGTCTTTTGGATTGAATCTTAGAGCAGCTGGGATTTGGATGCATAAATTTGAGTGTGTCCCCGGTGGATAAGGAGAAATGTACGAAAGGAAGGAGATGGGGTGTAGGAGGGCGCAAAATGTTTGAGACAAGGGTGAAGTGAGTGCGGTGGGTATCACTCCAATAATTTGCATCATTTTGCCAAGCTTGGCATTCCCAAGCTGTCCCCTCAGGTAACGTCACTTCATAATCAATTTACGTACTGAGATTCTGGCCCAAAATGAACTTTTAATGTATTGATATGTAGCATTCTGTAGTGCAGCAGTGCCTCATTGATTTGACCAAATTTATTACCTTGATTATACATTTTATAATAATTACAGTTAAATTAATTCAAGCTTTACAAGATTTTGTTTTAATTATGATTGTAATTCAGTCAAACCTGAGTTTAAATATTGTAATAATGTGAAATTCTGGATTTCTGGTTTTCATGAGCTAGATGTCATCCTGATCAACAGTAAAAAAGGTATGAAATGCCACTTTACATGGAATGAATATAAATGCTTTGTATGAAATTCTGAACACAATATTGTAATTTTCTGAAATGCACTAGTACACAGAGATAGTCAACGTCTGTTTTCTAGATAAACAGTGTAAAATGCATACAACTTAAAAACGCCGCACATAATATTAAGAATATGTAAATAACTCCATCTTGATAAACATCAGCTACAGTTCCAAGGGGACAACTTGGTATTATTAATTTCACTCAGTTAATTGAGATTCCATATTTATTCCATATTAAAGAAAATCTTTTTTGATATTCACTTACAATTACAAACCAGCCTCATAATACAAAATACATTCTTTAATCATTTTAAACATTGTAAATATACACTGGGAAAAAAAAAAAAAAAACATCATCCAACAGCACAGACCAACATATCTCTTTAAGGAGGCATCAGTCAAGAAAACAAACACACAACATGGGCTCATTAAACGAAATCTGAAGACGTTTTAAAAATAATTTAATAGGAATAATTCTCTATGGAGATATTAATATACTGTATATGCAGAAACAAAATACAATTGGGTTGAACAAAAACGAAGATGTAAACTATGCTTTCTGCGCTCTGATGCATGCAAGCCCTCAGGTGTAGAAGGAGCTTTACACGCCACTGCTACAGCTCCTGTAGATTGCAATGCTCGCACTTCAAAGTGCCATGCCTGACTTACAGCGTGAACACCTCCCAATATCATATGTACATGATATACACTTGTATTTAAATACATTTCATTTCAATGTGTCCATGTTATTTACAATAAGAGCTTATTATTTTTTTGTTAACTGATAGAACTCATAGGAAGATACAAATTCACAAAATAGAGGCACACTTTGTACCTTATCAACTACTACTGGTTATACTTATTCATTCTTAGTGTCACAATTGTAAGATTGTTGTTGTGGAAGAACTGAACTATATCTAGAGAGCGATGCAGACGACCCAAAAACAAATGCCTTCTCAAACTGTAAACATTTTTTTTAGATAATTCTCATATTTCATAGACAACATAGCGAATGAGTAGACTGTTCTGTGTGAATCTGAACCACAAAGGAAAAGCTTTTCCCCAGACATATGTAACTTTAGTAAGCAGGCCAGTTTAAGTCAGTCTCAGACACCCCTGTGACGCCAAAGGCTTTGCCAACTGCGAAACCCATTCTGACCGTGTGGATCTACACTTACAGTCTTACGCAAGACCTTGAGCACCTCTGGTCAAATGACATGGTTTGTGGATTTTTTTTTCTTTACAAAATCAGTGAACATGTCCTCCTGGAAATGCACTTAAACGTAGCATATTTCTGCTAAATGTTGTGCACAGTTTCTCTTCATTTGCTAAATTTAACAACGGTGTTCCCTGTAGATGATACACTATATATCCAAATGTTTGTGGACACGTCTAGCTCCAGTAGAGATGCATTTCCAATAGATTAGGACTCTCTGGAGCAGATAAAACATGCCTAATGTCAGGCAGGGCTAGACGGATAGCTGTGGAGTGGTGAAGCTGTTGGTGCTCCATCCACAACTTTTGAGATGAGTTGGAGATGAGGTGGAGTGGTGATCATACAGCATCCTAACCACAGTAATGCTCTTGTTGCTTCCATGCACAGTAGAGACAGTTACTCCAACAAAGCAGGATAAACTCTTTTAATACCCTTGATTTCAAGAGAAACTGTGTAGTTTAGAATAACAATTTGAGTGACCGATGATGGGAAAATACCATTTAGGCCATAGAACTCAATCTCAATCCTATATAAGCAGTTGCCTAACCCAAACTGCACGGGCAAAATGTATATGTGCTAGAAATCTCATAATGAGAAATGTTGGATATATTCTGTCACATGTTTTTTCGCCATAACTGCATCCTAAAGCCTAGGCTGCAGTCAGGCTTACGTTCCCATCTGGAACATCACAGAAGGCGGTGGAGGAGTGAAGGACCTTTCAGAGCAATTTGGGGGATGCAACTGATGAATCATTCTCCGTCCTCAATTATGCCTAAAATCCTTCGCATGTACAATGTGAATGAAAAAAAAAAAGAACCATGGAAATTTGATTTCAAATATTGAATTTCAGTCCCTTCACAAGTCTCACACTACAACTGCAATTGGCAGGACCTTTCTGGTGACATCACCGCAAAACATCATTAGACTGTCCCAGTTGTTTGAACAATAGGCTACTAAGAAGGAGTCTTCATAGGACAGTCCTACTGGGGACACGCTCCACTTTGACTACAGCCTAGACTTGGGAAATCTTTACATTAACTTCCATGGATAACTAAGCAGATTCCTTCTACTGTAAATGTATCATTTGTGCAGGACAGCGATCACAGATTATGATGCATGTTAACAATAACCCTAATGTGCATCTTTAGATAAAAACCACAATCCTGGATTTCAGCCACTGTAGTAGATCACTAAAGCAAACTGCTGGCGCCTCTTGGCCTTCACAGGTTCATTCACATCACTAGGAATGGACAACAGTCAATGATGGCAGTTGATGAGGACACATTAACGAATTGGGCTTCACAAATGTCCAAAAGTGGCTTCAAAGAAGTTAACAGACTGCCCCTTTCTGGGCATGTGGGGGTTATGGAGACCTTGCAGATATGTACATGTAGTTATATATACACGACAAGTGTTACAGAACAGTCATATATTATTGTTTTTGTGAAATATAGTGGTTATGTCTGATTCGTTACTGAGATATAAGATGTGATGTGCATGTTCAAATCACTACATAGACTATTAAACACAGTCCAGTTTGGAATGCATTACAGCTAAACTCAAAATGCATAGAGCTGAATAGTTTCAGGACCTCCATCCGTCTGCTGGTGAAAAGCTATGGCTTTCAAATCAATACAGTTTTTAAAGAATGTGCAGAAAAAAAGTTGCTGAAAAAGGCTGGGTGAGTGCTATCCAAGACTGTGTGTGTTTATATATTTCTCATGTACCTCAATCCAATCTTCTATCCCAAGCTACAAACACACACACACACACACACGCACACACACAATCCTGGATTCTCTCTCTCCTTCTCTTTGTGCATGTCTCCCATTCTCTCCCTCCCTTCATCACAGACGGCCTCGGCCCTGGGAAAAAAATGCAGTCCTCTGTTCCGCCCTCATGCAGAAAGAATATGCCCCACCGCGCAGCTCGCTTGCTGGGTTCTTCCCTGCACCCCATCAGATCTTCTGGCACACGTGCAATCTGGACCTGGAGTACGAGGTGGCGTCCTTCCACACCTTGCAGGCCAGGCCTTTGGCACAGTCACAGCGCTGGAAGATCTCCAGGCCGTGCGAGCCTTTCTTGCGCTGCTTGGTGCACACCTCACCCTGACGAAGCACAGGCTTACAGATCTTGGTCCAGAAGTGGCGGGCACAGCAGTAGCCCTCAGAACAGTCAGAGGAACGCAGGCATGGGTCACCATTGTGGCCTGAGAAGGAAACATGTGGGGTAAATGCACTGTCAAATACGTCACCTTTGTTATTGTGAAATACCTCAATTTATTAGGCAATTGCAACCTTGTACCTATACTCAGTGGCCAGTTTAACAGAAACACCTCCCATATAGGTGTAGCTTTGTAGCTTTACAGTTATTGACCCGAGTTCATCAGTTGCTGCTACAGTTTATCAGCCCCTTCTGATGGGGCCGATATAGCACCACTACTGACCAGATATTATGAGAGTGTGGGAGCATTATCAGCACAGCTCTGACACTGAAATGGCAGTGTCTGTGGTACACGTGTATCAGACACAGCAGCATGTCAGTGTCAGCTCAATGTCCCCGTTGAGTTGAGAATAGCTCACCAACTAAAAATATCCAGCCAGCAAACACAGAGGAGTCAAACACTGACCCCTGATGAAGAGCTAGAGGATGCAAGAAGAGAGTGCTGGCTTATATTCTTGTGACAGCCAGTTATTTTAGGACGCTCTCTGAAACCAGTTTATTTCTTTTCTTTCAATAGAATTGATGTACCGTATTTTCTGGACTATAAGCCGCTACTTCTTTCCACGCTTTAAACCATGCGGCTTATAATGAGGTACAGCTTTTTCTTCTTGTATATGTTATTTTCCAGTTGTTTTTTTTTAACTTCGTGGGTACATCTTATATTCTGGTGCGGCTTATAGTCCAGAAAATACGGTAATTTATTTTATAAAACATTTTACATTTTGGAACATATTTACTGGCACGTTTAGCATGGATTTGAAACAATGAAACAATCTACAAAAGAACAACTGCCAGATTAAAATGGCCAAAAACAGGAAAAATACAGATAGAGCTGTGCTATGCTTGGAAAACCTAAGATTGGAAAGTCATTTGTATTCATCAAACAAGTTAGAACAATCAGTGGTAATAAGCAAACTAAGTAAAACTCAACATAAGCCCACTGATTAATAAAAAAAGTGAAAGTGAAAGTACGAAAAAAATGGTGGGACAAACATTGGTGGCTTTTTGGTGAGCATTTGGATTCATGAGTTTTGAGGGGGTTAGTTGAAAGTGTTCTAATGTTCCAGATAACATGCCCAAGTGTGGCCAGTACAGAAAAGTTTTATCAGTGGGTTCCATGTTGGCCCCACATATTAATGTCCACCAGAGTCCCTAATGGGACCATGAAGCGTTAAACAAATAGATTGTATGCTGCACATCAGGCGTCGACGTGACCTATGTGAGATCATTTGGAAAGCACAACTGGGTCCCAGTAACAATTCATGTATAAACCCACTCATATAAGAATGTTGGCTGTGTTTCTTGATGCAAAGAGGCTAAACCTGAGCACTGTATACTGTAAGGTGTAACTGCACTTTTCCACAATATAACTTAACCTGAGTCTTAGACGAAAAGCCGGAAAAGGCATTGTATTATTAGATTAACATAACTAACAGAACTGTCTTTGAAAGGCCTCTAGATGTTGCAAGTCCCTGTGGTTATGTCGAACAGATGATGGGAATGCATGTTAGCATGATGACTGTACTGTATGTAATCATGCAGTTTCTACTGGGGAAGTACTGCAAATCCAAAGTGTCCAGAGGGAACAGAGGAAAATCAAACCATTACATTGTTTTGGCTCAGTCACACAAGAGTTCAAACACATCCAGGACTCTTGCTGTTACATTGGATTTAAAATTGCATTACAAGGTTTGCATATAAAAGGGAGCGATATGGGGCCCCGAAGAACCCGAGCAAACGATTTCCTGATTTATTAACCAATTCGACTCAGTTGAGGGAAACTCTCTACACGTGTCAGACGGTTTATATTACTCTTTCAAAGGCATAATTAGTATAGCAAACATTTATTATACATCTCGCTGTGAGATTTCTGTGAAATAATTTGGCGCGTGCACTTCCTTCGCCAACGGCCTTAAACACGCAATCCGGCCGCTGCGAGTCCCAGAACAAAACCACAGTTTCCTGAGAGGCCTTCCGGGCTAATGTTCTAATCAGCGTTATCCAGGATGTAAATGGTCATATGGTTCCCTCTTTCTCTACCCTTACAGGTGGGAAATGACAATCACAGTAACAGAAGAACTTTTTTTCCCAACCTTTTAAAAAGAAAGATATTTCAAATGGTACTTTGAGTGATTCCATAGAAGAACCACCTAGTTCCGTAAAGAACCATGTTTCTAATCTAGATGTGTAAAGTTTTACATTTGTAAAGAACTCGGACAAGAAGTGATGGATCTTTACCAATTTAGGACCAGGTTCTTCACCCTCACACATGTCTATTACTAATCAGAAACACCTGTGTCCTTTTAGCACTTCTTTCTCTGTGTTCTTCAGGGTTCTGGGGAAATGGACGCTGCTCATCGTGATGTATTCGTGAACAATGCAACCCAAACAGTATAGAATAAGGTAGTTATCTAAGTTAGTCCTCATTGATCGTGGCCTGAAATATTGCTACTTGGCGTTGCACGACATTCCAAAATTGCACGACATTCCAAGCATGCTGGCTTGTGGCCTCCTCCCACATCCCTACCACTGTTCCAAGATTGCTAATGTGGCATTAGCATGACGGCTCCAAAGGCCCTAAGATTTATTTCTAAGATTTACTTGCAGACATTATTTTTGTGTAAATTCATGCACCGTCAAAAGACACACAACCATCTCACAGATTGTATTTTCGTTGCATTTTTCCGTAATTTTACTGCCGTTGCTCTTTAATGGAAACAAATATGGTTCTTCTATGGATTCGTTCAAAGACCCATCTGAAGCACCTTTATTTTTAAGAATGCCAGAAAAGCACCAATTGAACATGCCTTACTAATATGTGAAGTGGTTTCTAACTGCTTAATTGAGACTGTGAACATTATTCAATAATGATTTCAATTTAAGCACTGAAATGGAATATTTTAAATGAGACGTCTCAGTCAGACGTCAGTTTTATAGTCCACGTTAAAGGCACATATAATCTGATGATTTGAGTTTAATGACAGTGGTGGCAGGGTTTTTAGAGCCCTTTAAAATGCCCGAGACGAGTTTAATGTCCTGTGATTTAGTTTATGATTGTACAGGGTTGTGCTGTCAGCATCCCCATGAGTATGCCAGGCTTATATAGAAGCGAGAAGAGCAGTGCATTGTGGTTAACTCTGCACACGCTCCCTGCTGCGCTGAAAGATTGGGGTAGGCTGATCTACGAGCAGTATGTAATTATGCACGCGTTAGCGGCTTGGCGTCCCCTCCCTCTCAGCAAATAATGACCTGTGGGCAAGGTCACTGGAGATAACACACAGAAACTGAAACTGGAGAGACTCTCCAGACTGCCAGGGTTTCGAGCCCCATGCCGTCTGATGGAGACACGGCTTTCTCCAGAAGATCTTTTTCGAGATTTACGAGGCTGGCGTGAATTCCCCACCTTTAGGCGAGACCTTGGCTTGGGGTTTCCCGCTCCTCTTCCAGCTCTTATCTTTGCTTGAGAGTTTGTTGTGCTCCTCTATGGGCGAGATGTGCGGGGACAGAATGCTGTCGGAGAATGGGATGCAGATATCTAAACCGGGGAGAGAAATCTGGCATCAGTGTTTGAATAGAACATCAAATCCCCACGATCACCAAGGGTAGGTGATGTGGCAAGAAGATAATATTGCAATGCTTGATATCATTTCCACAGTTCCACAGTAATATGTAGCAAGACTTCTGATCACAGTGAAATTGTACCAACAAAGTGCTGATCATACACGAGATATACACAGAAAAGTGTGCAGTGATGTAGTTTATCATAACAATAACATAATCACATGTTATCTCGAGATGCTGTCAGACAAAACAACTGGAACACTTACAGTTGCTGCATCGGTTGCCGGGGCAGCACATGGAATCTCTATTGCAACGCTTCTTCCTCCGACGGCAGGTGAGGCATCGCGAGGGAGCATGCTGAGGGCTGTGACAGTAACTACCCACCGAACATTCTTTATCACTGCTGCAAGGGTACTCCTACACAAACGGGGACAGGACAAGAGAGACAGAGAGAAAAAGAAGAAGAGAGCTGTGAATAATCTACAATCCTCCACTGAATTTTTAAAAGCTTTTAAAAGCAAACGATACTTCACATCTAACTTGCAAAGGGCTCAGTGAAGTGTGGTCACTTAAGATTCTTCATAAATGCTAAACACGTATCTTCTCTTAGGTTCCAGAATTTAGATACGATAAGCATAAACCTGTTTAGATTCTTGAAAAGTGTTGCGTTTGATCAGATCACGTCCAACAATAAAGGTACAATAATGCCAAAAAAATAAAAATAAAATCACACATATATATTTTTGAACAGTTAAACCATTAAATGGCCAATTCCTAAAAAAAGGAGCTGCTACCCGAGATTGGAAATATGGAAATGTTACATTAACTGGTGGAGAAACTTTTATATATACACTTGATGATTTATAATGATTGGATCTCCTATAAATCAGGTAAAATATTCAAACTTGTGATCAATGCTTGGTCATATTTTTTATTGAATGGTGGTTCTAGGGTCAATCGCTGCCACAAGATGAAAACAGACAATGAGCAAATGTCACTCTGCTCTCACATGCAAAGCCAAATAAGCTTCTACGCTTGCCTGAAACATGAGGGAAAATGGCTAATACTAACCAGACATTATATGGAAAACACTCAACTTCCAAATTCCAACATTCAGTCAAATAAATCTAACTCGGAGTGTCAGATCACAGTCATCACTTACTCCTCTGTTGCCAAGCATATTTTTATGTGACAGTTAGACACTTGGATAAAACTGCCCGAGACACTAACCAGTTTAACAGAGCGTGTGTGGCGTTCCTGTGAAACAGAGACCAGTTTTTATAGCCAACAGTGGAGAACAGTCCCAAAATCCAGCATCATATATTTCTTCCCCAACTGGTAGTAATATTTTTAGTCATCTGACAATAGAAGCATTGTCGTTACCCAATGACAAACAGAGGGAAGCCCTCATAGCTTTCTGGACCTTCAAAGACACTTCAATAAATACTAGGAACGAAAGATTTAATATGTATTCAATAGATATATCACTGTTATGTTTTTGGTTCAAAAAAAAATTCTTGAAACAGCTCCTGGTTGGACAGCCATCGTGTTACAAATGCATAAATCTGCACACAGGACCGATTCTGGGCTTGCACTGAGGAAGAGTTCATTATCACCGGTTTGTTTAAACAGAAGCTTTCCATTCAAACTGTGGATTGATTGTGCAATTTTGAACCTCAGTTTATTACATGCATTTTCGCAGAAGAGTAGGGCTTAGACTCATCCCATTTTTCTTGGAGTCATGGCATTTCACCATGCAGCAACACCTGCCAACACGGAGCCATTCTTAGACAAGGTATTTAAACATCAAGGTGATAAGTTGAAGCAGGAGGACAAGAGATCGGTTCTCTTGATCACTTGAAAACAGGTATTACACTTGACCAAACATGTGGAACTCCCAGAGCAAACACTCCCAGGTTCAGAAAAAACAGTCGTGTGAAAACGCCCTAAGAGTTATGCCAGTCATTGCATGGTCAGGTTTATTCCTGCGTGTCCAGAACTTCCAGACAAAAACCTATGAGACACAGTGGAGCATCTTAGAACTAGTCCTAACTAGTGAATGGAAATTAGAAGTAATAAAAGCAAACCAATAATCTGCAGGATATCTGGGTTGATACAGCCAAGCCAGCTCTCCAGTTAGGTGAACTGAAAATGTAACCACTAATGTAATTAGGAAGCAGCAGTGTAATCAACCAATCATGTTTTACTTGGGTGAGACCAAAGTTGTTCTAGAGGTTTGGAGCTCTGTGCCAGGCGATTCTCCAAGGTGGGACCGATTTATTGGGTCTCTAGGTCTCACAGAATCATTATAATGGCTATTTTTTGGTATTCATGGTCCAAACTGAAGCCCTAGCTCTACTAGTCACAATTGTTGTAACATCTTTTACTTGGAAAACCACTGAAAACGACTGCTATTTCGAACTCCTGTCGGTATCTTCTGTGTGACGCTTCTACCGCTTTTCCAGTTGTTTTCATTCATCTGTTTGTTTGTTCAAATCTCCTGTTTAGACTGACTGACCACTGCTGTGCACGATGTCAGCAGCTGTCATGTGACCACTGTGACCACCCTGTAAGAGCATGATGTGTTAGTGTTAGCTGAACCAAGATGATCGAGTGACGGATCCATGAACAGAATACACGGAAACCGCAGAATACGACGATGAGCCCAGAAGGCTTTCCAAAACAAACGAATGTATATGTCTGTTTCTGTGTGTGTCACAGTTGATACTCTAATCTATGCTAATGCCTCGCACATGCTGGCAGGTCTCTGGCCTACAGTAAGGGCAGCAGGAATGCATAAATATATCCACATAAATAAAAACACACAAGCAATATTACCCAATATTTACATTTGATCTAAATTAAACGCTCCAATATGTCCTTAATCCACATCGACTGACTGTTAAGGGTGTGTGCACTGTGATAAAAGGAGTACACACTGAGAAATCTGCCTTTCATTTTAAAATGTCAACCCTGGGCAACACACTTCCACTTGGGATCCATGAGAAGAAATCAAAATTTGGTATCCAATCTTCTGTCCATGGAAGTGTCACAGTTTTGAAACAGATTTGGTGTCACGGAACTCAGAAACATCTGTTAAAAAATCCCTAAAGTCAAGGCAAATTGAGCTAAGTAGTTTAATATGCCTGAAAAAAAAAAAACATATTTCATCTTAATTCCTGGACGTTTTAAAACAGCTGTATTAACAAGTCCATTAAAATCACAAGAGACATCTTCCATACTTCCCAACAGCACCAGCTCTACTACTGGATCAGGTTCATGTCCTCATGAGTGCTAATGTAATGACACGTCTTGACCGTTTGATGGTCCTCTGGGCCCGGAGGTACTGACAGATTCACATCAGGTCTGAACCCGACTGGGCGCTTCACAATTGCTCCCTGTGCTGCTAGTGCCAGTGCAGGGTTAGAGCCAGTGCCGAATCAATCGGAGCTCAGAGCTCCAGCAAATGATGATTTACGGAGGGAAACAACTGACGTCATTCGGACAAGTCCTCTCAAATGTGCAGCACATGTTCAGATAGAGTAAGGCAGGCAGAATATCTCCATATCGTCTAATTTTCAAAGATGTTATTCCGAAATCCATGTGCTGTGGACACTGAGAAGGCTTAAGGAGATCATCCCTTATTGAGTAAGCAATAGAAATACTGCTGTTACATTGGAAACACATGGGTGGTGTAGTGTAGCCCGCCAAGGATGTTTAAAAAAGATACCAAAAACTAAGCGACTCTGTCCAAGCACTGATTATTAATTTGTATATTTCATGTGATCTTTAGGAAGCTTAATGTAACTTGGGAAAGGACATATCATATTAACAGCCTGTCGCTGACACTCTTATCCAGAATGGCTGAAACTAGAATCATGTCACTCAGGTAGACGAATGCAGCATTAGGAGTCAAATGACTCTGATTGGTGTAGTGAGGTGTGCTGGTCTGGCTGGGGAATAAAACACCAGTCTGACACGAATGCCACTGTTCTGACCAGTGGTTTATCAGCTGATGTATTAACTCATATTGTCTGAGGTATCAAAGATGTGGTATTATTTGCTGATTGTGAATTCTATCTAAAAGTTGTTTTGATGTTTGATGTTAAACTCACGTTTATGTGAATCAAAAGTAAATGCACTGCATTATTTTACTGACTATGTACTTAAATATGCAAGTCTGGGCTTCTGCAACCACAGGAGTGAACGTGTTTTGAACCTTCACATTTCAAGGTATTGGAATGATGCCCCACCTCTTTTTGGCCCTTTTAAGACGGTCATTAGGAAAAAACAAACTCCTTTGAATTGCTCATAGCATTGACCTATAGTGTAGGCCAAAACTAGCCAATAGTCTGACTCAGAGGCATGACCAATTAAAATCTACTCATCAGTGGTCCAGCCCTGATATTAAAATCATTTCAGCTTGGAGTGCATTACTGCTGCTCACATTCATCTTGATTCCAGTAGCTCGATGTTTTAAATGTGAAGCCAAACTAATGATGGGATTTTATATTTGATAAATGTCTAGTCTGGAGCTTTCTTTCTTCATAATGAAAAACAGAAAAAGAAAGGACACTTTTGGTGCATGAGAGCAGCATTGATCGATAACTGTTTCGGAGAATGAAACTGTTTAGAAACTGATGGGAATGCTTTTATAATCTTTATGTATTTTGTAAATCCTAGGTAGACCAGAAAACATTTCCTTATTATGGGAGTGTATTAGTGCATTAGTTTAAAAACTATGATGTTGTGCACCAAACAGGGGCCATCCAGGGTCTCCAGAATGGGGGTTTGGTGTAAAAGGGTTCACTGTAGAGACCCAAGAATCAGGGCTCGGCATGACTTCAATTCAAATATTGTCGTTTCATTTATAATCTAAAATCATCAGTGTCTTTATTTCAAAATTAAAATTCAATATGTGAAATTCACTTTTAAATGCATCTAAACTGCTTATTTAAAACTCTCATGCCACGTGGATATGATTCCAGATTTCAGTCACCCCTCCACTTTTGTAGGTATGGCGCCATCCTTGATACAAGTAAACAAATGTAGTAGCTTTTTAGTCCAGTCGGTCTTCTCATATACCCAAAAATATTTACAGTAACTGAAAATAAATTCCAATTCCAAATAAATACAAATCAACAAATTTAAACCCATAACAGAGAGACTAAACATTGACTGTTTCATCATAACGAGTTCTCTAAGACAGACCAGCAGCTGAACGGACCCTCATAGTGCTGATATCTCATAAACCAGTACGCACACTAGAGTGGGTTTACAGTGTCTGCCACTCTATGATGATATCAGGCTACATGGCTGGGAATCTATAATGTGAGAACAGCAGCACTGCTGGTACTGCTTGCCTATTTCTAAGGACGTGCCAGTTTGAACAGGTTCAGCACCTTAGCTCCCCAAAATATGACTTGATGTTCAACCTAGAAATGACTTTCTTTGTCTGTTTTTCAATCGTAGTATCACATCTATCTCAACAGCTAGATTAAATGACTGCCTGTCAGTGCTAATGTAACAGGTATTTACCTTGATTTGATATACAATGAATGAAGTGCATGGTCTCCGAGCCTTTAAGGATGGTTTAAGAATAGTTTCTGGCTGAAGAATGATAGATTGTTTAATAATACATTATCCTTATAATGCCTTAAGTATATCTTAATGTGAAGTCTTGCTTTTTAAGCTGATCTTGGACAATGAAGCTGAAACACCTGTCATTGTAGTGTGGGAGGTTTCATGGCTAAATTGGAGCAGCCTGGTGGCCAATCTTCATTAATTGCTCATTGCACCAGTAAAAGCAGAGTGTGAAGGTTCAATTAGCAGGTAAGAGCACAGTTTTGCTCAAAATATTGCAATGAACACAACATTATGGAGGACATACCAGAGTTCAAAAGAGGACAAATTGTTGGTGCACGTCTTGCTGGCGCATCTGTGACCAAGACAGCAAGTCTTTGTGATGTATCAAGAGCCACAGTATCCAGGGTAACGTCAGCACCACCAAGAAGGACCAACCACATACAACAGGATTAACTGTGGACTCAAGAGGAAGCTGTCTGAAAGGGATGTTCGGGTGCTAACCCAGATTGTATCCAAAAAATGTCATTCCCAAGATGAACTGACGCTGTATTGGCCCACTAAGGTTTCAGTTTCATTGTCCAACCCCTGTAAGTCCCTGTGTTTCAGGCTCTTCTGAGCATATTTGGAGCATTTCATTTGTAATGAATATGGTATAGTTTGTTCTGTTTTGCCTTTTATGTTGGTATGTTAGACAACACATTATATAAATCCTTGCCTTTTAGGCTGATGTGAGGCTGTGGTTTCCCCCTTTTAATATATAATGTATTGTGAGTCTTTGCCTTTTAGCCTGGTCTGATATCAGTTTTGTAAGTTTCTCATACATGAGGCATGAATCTCTGCCTTTAGGCTGGTCTGGTCTAGCTTATTTGTGCCATTTATGTTGTCACATAACGTATTTGACATGTAAGCTGGTCTGCAAGACAAGGAATCTTACAAAGTCTTGCCTTTCAGGCTGATACAATTTTTCATTACTTTCTTTCAAATGTATAAAGTATATTATGAATATTTGCCAAGCTGACATGAAATCAGTTTTCCGTTACTGTAACAAACATAGCTGCTGCCCACTGACATAGACGCCACCCTCATCCCAGGCAACAGATTCTGCCCTTTCCTACTGCACTATACTCCTATACACTAATTTTAGCATGACAGTCTTAGACACCTAACCACATCTTTGTGTAATCAGACTGTCTGGTCACGGCAGGTTTTACATGTCACTCTTCTAAGGGCTAATGTGCCTTTTTTATTTTTGTATTTTACGACTTGATCCTTCTGATCCTTTTTTTCTGTCTCTCACCCCTATCTTCCCAAGAATACACAGCGGCATTAAAAGGTTGGTGGTGGGGGTTAGTTGGGGGGAGATAAGCATGGAGCCGATAAGGCCCGAGACAGAGGCAGATGAGGGAAGCCTCTCCCAGGCCGTCACCACGCCGCTGTTGTGCCGGTGCGCAGATCAAACTCTGAAGCCCAAAAGTGCATGCCTTTGAACTTCGTTCCAGGCTTGTCACTCCAGGGATTTGATATCATTGTTGGATAGTGGTGTAATACCCAAGTGCGGTACTGTTTGCACATCTCTAGCAGCAACATTTGAGCCAATGAGCTCTTGTCTGGATGGATTTGAGTCATTTTTCAGAGCAGCGATAATCATTTCAAGTGCTCCTAAAGCTCGAAACAGTCTAAATCATTACATAGTCTAAACAATCCCAGTGACTGAATATTTCCACAATACCTTCCTGGGAAAGGACAATAAATAAAACAATTCAGCTGATATCAATTTTCAAACCACAGGATTGAAACTTCAGTCTCATAAGACTGAACTAAAATCCAGTGCTATTTACACAACTGAACGCGTAATTCCAAATACCGCGCTGGTTTCACACACAGGCTTCATTTGTTTCTACACACACTCCGACTGAGCCTCGGGGCCTCACTGGATCTGACCTTGAGAAATCGAAATGGACACTCGACACCATGAATGGTGTTAGTGAGCTGAGAGGCTTTTCCAGAGTAAAATAAACGATGTCACTGAACAAACAAACCCCATACAGCCTCAAAGGGTGAGGTCCCCTGCGGTATCAGATCACTGAGGCGATCTGCGCTTTCTCTCACTGTTTGAAGCACAAGTTTAAGGTTAATCTCTCCACCACAAAACATGTGTGTAGCAAACCCACTTGAACGAGAGCCTGTCAGTCATTCAACACGGCTAACATAAACGCCAAGTTGCCATAGGTGTGGTGGCACAGGGAACAGAACCCGGTAGCACTACTCAGGGACTTGAGTGCACAGTCTCGGGATGGCATACAGGCCGGAGATGTGTTATGGCTTCCCTTTTGGTGGCAGCCATGGCGTCTCCTGGCCTCGCTCTTAGCCATTAAGTGTGATGGAATGGGGGGAGATGTTATAACCCAGGTAGCGCTAACGAGCCGTCACACCTCGGGCTGTTTTAGTTCACCCTCTCAGCTCGTTAGCATCACTAAACAGCCACTTAACCCCAGAGGGGGCAGGAGGGTGCCTGCTCTCTTTACAAGCCAGACCCAAACACCCTGGTCCCCTCCTTGTTAACAGAACCTCCACGTCAAATTAAATAAGGAGACCTGTTCCGGCAGGGCTGGACCACTGATGAGAAACAGGTCTTGCATTCATGTAGCATAATAGACCATATCCCCACTGAATGTAGGGGTTGGGTAGTGAAATATGCCCATGCCCATGCCAGTAGCCTGCTCCTCTGTTGGTGAAGCCACAAAAACCAGGAGGAGAATGCCACTGCCCACCCACGTGCATTTACTCAGGGTGCCTGCAGGGAGGAACTGCTGAGTTTCTGAGTGAAACACACTGCAATTTAAAATTTTGAAGCATTCTGAGTGAGGGTTTTATGATTTGTGGGTTCATAAATGAGGGAGGGTGATGGCGGCGGTGGGAGGGGGCCAGACATACCCAAGGCCCATGATATTCGATGACAGAAATGCCTGCACAGTGCAGAGATTTTGTCAACAGACGGCGAAATATAAACACTTTAGGGTGCCATAAGCTGCCACTGGCAATAAATCTGACATGCAGGCTGAGGGCTTGCTTCACTAATGTGACAGTCAGAAACACCAAACTGCACACCAGCCTCCCTCCGGGGATGACCGCGCAACAGTGGGTGGCCCATTTCCCCGTATGTCTAATTCACAGTGTCTGAGGGTAAGCCAATGGGGGCTATTTATTGGGAGCTTATGTTATGATCCTCCACTTATCCTTTAATGTTAGTGAGTTAGAGGCCTCATGGGAATACATTTCAGCAGCTTTCTAGCAACAGATAAAAATTTGGCACATTCATATGAGAGTCTCTGCAGAATTGATGGGGGGGTGAGGGTGAGGGTGTTTGGGGACACTGAAAACTGACTAAACGGGTGCGACGGTGAATTGACTCCAGCACCTCCAACACCTCAGTGAAGCAGATAGTCATCAGTCACCACTGTAAAGACACCTCTGACCAAAAGCGGATAAAAGCAGCATTCAGCACCCCATCCATCACACACTGTAGGCCTGCATCAGTGAGCTACAATGAGTAGTTCGTGTAACCTACACTGTCTTTACAACTGCACTTAGATACGTGTGGCTAGACTGTGAAGAGTTCGCCAGCCTCGCATCAATCTATCACCTCTAAATCTGACATGTTCTCTGGCACCGGTTTGCTCACACCACCAGGGTTCATAACCACAAGAATGATTCACTACGGCATACCGAGGTGAGACCGTCGGAGTGCAAATCCGTAGAATGGCTCCATATGAACCATGTGAAGTGAATTTATCTTTCATTTACACACCGTGAGGCTTGGCCTTGAAGCTGTTGCAAATCACAGGCCACACTTTCCTTATTAAAACCGCACTCCCACATCTACGTTGTTTTCTTTGATTTACACCACTCATAAACAAGCACTTTAGATTGCTTCATACGGTCAGTGGCATGAGCCTACCGGGCAGAGGTTACTGGAAGCTGGCTGTAGATTAGTATTTGGCTACAGAACCATGAAATAAAAATATCATGGCTAGGAAATCATTCCAGGCTGTCGAAAGGATTACACTCCCACCACCATTACCGCTATTAGCTGTCTTCATTTGCCCGAGAGGTTAAATGTAGCTTGTATAACAGTGCCGTGGGCTCCGTGCATATCACTGAGGTCTGTTCAACCAAATGGATTAGGTTTAGTGGAACAGAGAGACTGTGAAGAGATACTTAGAAGGTCTGCAGGAAAGCACACATCCTGCAGAGGAGAAAGAGAGAGAAAGAGAGACTGATCTCTTTAAAGGTTCTTTTCATATTTAATCCCCTGCGAGGCCAATAAACTGCGACTACACGCTCTGTTGTGTTGCCTGCCACAATGACACATCTAGAACCAGGGCAGATTTTAACCTGAACTGACGGCATAGTGTGATGTATTGAGTGGCGACTCTACAGTTTCCTGCAGCACATTCTGGAAGAAAAGCTGTGGTAGAACATCAAGGATTTCTCTTTCAGGAGTTTAACTTGTACTAGAAATACAGAAAAAAATAAAAACTGGGTAATGGCTGAGATGACAAGTAGGGCATTATAATATGCACTAAGATACTCCAAATGTTGGTGGACACCTCTTCTAATGAATGGATTCAGCTATTCTGAGTTGCAGTCATTGCTAACACAGATGTGCAAATGCAAACACATGCCTCGGTACTGCCAATAGAATAGGACTCTCTAGGGCAGCTAAATAACAATCTATATTTAGGCACCGTGCAATGTTATGCATGAGCTAGAAGGATTTAAAGTCCCCAGCATTAAGCTATAGAGCAGTGGAACTGTGTTCTATGCAAGCATTGTGCTCCAATACTTTTGGGAAGTTTGGGATGGGTTGGGGACTTTGGGATGAGTTGGGGACTTTGGGATGAGTTGGGGACTTTGGGATGAGTTGGGGATGAGGTAGAGGGGTGATCATCCAACATTCTGATCTCAATAACGCTCATCAAATCAATGCAGCAATTCCCCCAATTCAATCAGAAAGCCTTTCTTGGACAGGCTTAGACCTCAGAGTCTCCAACAAAAGAGGATCATATTTTATCACCTTCATTTTGGAACAACCAATGAATGGGCAGGTGTCCCAAAACTGTCCATATGATGTATGAACACTGTCTCAAACGATGAAGTCTCAGGCTCAGTTCACATATTGACTTCTTCAGATAACATAAGGCTTTAGCCACCAGTTATTAACTTAGCATTGTGGCCCAGACACAATGGATTGGTTTTCCAGACAGGGATTAAGCCTAGTCCTGGACTACATTTTCCTTTTAGTGAAGAATCCCCATTTAAATGCTGTGTATCCTAAGATTAGTCTTAATCCCTGTCTGGAAATCCACCCAATACCACTGTGTGAAGCAAAGCCTTTGTAATTTGTTGTGAAAGTGTGAAGAACTGCACAGTAACAATGAACTGGGAGACATCTACGTTTATTAGTGCCCCAAAACTTTAACCCTCATCACTTCAGGTACTATGGAAGTCATCTGAACAGCTTGTGTGGATGAGGGCACCATACAGGAGTTAAGCCTATTAACTAAACAGAATCCAAAGTAGATTCCACATTGAAAGGAAAATATATCCCAGAACTAGGGCTTGATTCTTCATTCTGGTTGAGGAAACCAATATCTCTACACATGCCACATGCATGTGTTTTACCTGCCAAAGTCAATTCCATTGGGCAGTTTGGAGAGGGATTAGGTCTTTGCATGGACAACATTTAACAGAACAACAGGAGAGGAGATAAAATATGGAAAGCAGTAGAACTAGGATTAATCCCAGTCCAGGGATTGATCCAGGCATTTTTAATGTAATGTCAGCAGTATCCATCAGGATAAAGTGGGAGAAGACAAGATGTTAGTTGAAGAATCCATACTGCATGTAACACCTGTTACTTGGTGTAACTTTATGTATAGTGAATGTTTTTAACCTTTAAGTGACTAAGGTATAAAAAGCCCTCATCTTTGAGTTGTGCAGCAGTGGATCAGTGGATCGCCCAACATCATCCAACATCACCCAACGTCACACATCATCCAACCTCACCCAACATCATCCCACCTCACCCAACATCACTCAACATCATCCAACCTCAACCAACAACACACAACATCATCCAACCTCACCCAACATTACACATCATCCAACCTCACCCCTCATCCAACCTCACCAAACATCACCCAGCATCATCCAACCTCACCCAACATCGCCCAAAATCATCCAACATCACCCAACGTCACAAATCATCCAACATCACCCAACGTCACAAATCATCCAACCTCACCCAACATCATCCGACTTCACCCAACTTCACCCAACATCATCCAACTTCACCCAACATCACCCTACATAATCCAACTTCACCCAACATCATCCAACTTCATCCAACATCACCCAACATCATCCAAATTCACCCAACATCATCCAAATTCACCCAACATCATCCAACATCTTCCAACATCACCCAACATCATCCAACATCATCCAACATAATCCAAATTCACCCAACATCACCCAACATCATCCAACATCTTCCAACATCATCCAACATCATCCAACATAATCCAAATTCACCCAACATCATCCAACTTCATCCAGCTTCACCCAACATCAACACCTGATCTCACTGCTCCTCTCCTGGATGTATGAAATCAAATTCTCACCGCAGTGTTCTGGCACGTTAGAAGTAACGGTGTCCGTTACCTGAACGGGGACGTTGCCCTTCCTGACCGCGACCCCGGAGCGGTTGGTGGTCTCCACGGGGGACTCGCCGAGCGGCGACGATTTGATCGCGTTCTCGGCGTCTCGCGCAGCTCCGTGCCGCGCTGTTGCTAAGGAGTTCCCCAGCGACGCCGCTGTTGCTAGGAGCAATGTCAGCGTCCAGCAGCAGCAGAAGGTCCGGGTCTGCGCGAGCATCCTGGGTTAACACGGGGTTTTCAGTGGAAGTGAATGTTTATGTGGCCCAAACAGCGCAGAGAGGACGCGTGACACTGTTTACACCAACACACAGCTCACAGCCAGGCTCACTGAAGGTGCTGAAGGTGTCCACCGTCCCCGGCAACTCATCGCTCCCCTCCTCGATGGAAAAGCCTGGCATTTTCAGAGACACGCGCTTTTATAGCTATTACTTTCTCTTTCTCCGCCCCGTCCGTGGAAATCCCTCTACCACTCCACCTCGCGCATGGCTTCGGACACGCCCCACCCCCTGCGCTGGGATTGGATCCCGGTTTGAACTCACCACGGCCATGGCACTCAAAGCCGGCCCACTTCAGGCCACTAGCCAATCGTGAAGAGGCGGGGCGGGGCTTATATTGGAATATGGGAGGGTGGATGAGAGAGAAAGCACTTGATGCAGATGGTGAAACAGGGCAGTTCTGCTGATTCCGAGGACCCTGTCTTGGGAATACTATATATATAATGTGTGTAAGCCACGTCTTAATGTCTTTTGTTTGTTTGTTTTTAGTTATTGAGTCTATAAAACGTCTTAGCAATACAAAAGCCATCTCTGCTGTTAAAAAAAAAGCCATCTCTGCTTCATCCAGATGTGTTTTTGGATTCGATGACTCTTTGCATATAATTCTATAAAATACAGTAAAAAAAAAAAAAAAAAAAAAATACATATATATATATATATATATATATATATATATATATATATATATATATATATATATTATATGCAAATGGAGTCTGAGTCATCGAATCTGAGTCAAAGTAGGTGTGGGTGTAAAGTACTGTTTTCACTGAAAGATCATAAAACCTGTCTTCATTCATTAGACTGAAGATCAGCATGTGTGCACCTATACAAGTTTCCTTATATGTGTGACATACATCCTGCTTCACTCTTTACTAATCAAAAACAAACACAACATTCAGTCTTAAACCAACACAAACTGGCCAAAGGGGGAAAAACATTTCTTCAAATGAAAGGCTACACCAGTGACAATTCCATTATGACATTTGTGCTATCGGAATAAAAAGCAGATTTTGGTAAAATAGCAAACAATAGCCCTCAAGTATGGCTGTGTAATATGAATATGATTTGTCTCATATATTTTGCCAGCGCACAGCTGTTGTTTAGAGGAGGAATTACTGAAGAAACAGTTGGAAAGCTCCTGGGGAGAGGCAGAAAATGACACACAGCTCTCAGGACAAAAATGGAATTTTCATTAGAAACAACTGACATGTGAAATCAGCCTCAGGGAGGCAGGGGGTCATTAACATGAATGATTTGAGCCTTTATTATTGAATCAACTGAATCTGGAGATGAATTCGTATGTGTGTATGCCCTGGCTGGAAATCTGAGGCTGAAGTCTCAGGAGTGTGCTGACGGCCACATGGTTTTGGAGAAAATCTTCATCCAGTGTGAAGCTTTTGAGATAGCTTAGAGATGTGTTTTTGAAGGCTTATATGATGAAGGGATCTAGAGCCTGTGGGTATAGCCAAGATAATTAGCTCCAGGGATTGATTTGAGAGGGGATACAATGAAAGGCCACCCCCAACCTCTGGTCACAACCTCCGGGCAGGATTCATCCCTTTGGTAAAACAATAATTCTTCTCTTTGTTATTTTGGATAAATAAAAAAATCATTTGTCATGAATGACAGAGTAAAAAACAAGAGTCAAATTTCTTACACAATTTTTTGTTTGACTAACTTAGCTTAAGGAAACATCTGAATGAACATTTCCACTATTAATCTTACAATACAAAAAAAAAAACCCACATATTACTTAAAAAAATGAAAATCTTACCAAAAATTAACACATTTTAAACTGGACAGAACCAAAATCACAACATTCAGAATGATCATATAATATTCCACTATTCTACTAATGTAAAGTGACCAGCTGGGAAGATAAGTATGTGTTCCCATCAGCTCCCACATTAGTAACCAGTGCTTGTGGAGTCGACACAATAAAATAAAAAAATAAAACAAGCATTCTTCAAAACCAAACTAGGCTATTTCTTAACAAAATTTAGATTAAAAAGGACATTAGGCAACACATCCATATATATAAGGTTCTATATAAGGTTATAGGTAAGGTCCATCAACACCTACTTCTCATTTGTCTGATGTGGACATTGAGTGCATTCTATGACATAGAAGCCCAATAAATAGCAATCCTTATCTGACAGTTTGTTTAAAGACTTGATACATCTAAACCGACAGCACTTAACAGTGTATTATACACTTTATACTCAATCACCTGAAACAGCAGTGTGATCTTTCCCCCACAAATAGTCTTATGCATAAATAACAGAAGGCTAGAATTCAGTTTAGCCCCAATTAGATAATTGTTTATGAATTTCAGGCACATAGAACAGAAAAGAAAACAATGAAACCACTGGGCAGTAATCCAGACAGGAGACCAAACTACATCGATCACAACAGAAGATATGGAACATATGAAGAACATTTCCTAGAAATTACCATAAACTTTCAGATCATGGAAACAATACAGTCCATGTGATCTGGCCAAGACAATAAATCATCTAATTAGAGACCCGGTAATTTGGTTTCAGTGTCCCGCTCTGCTGATATCGCATCTATAGACAACTGAGTGCAGTAGAATTCACTACCACATTCTTTACCCCAAATAATAATAATGCATTCAGTTTTAGAAATGTTTAATACCACTTTTTTCATTGTCACTGTTAGTAAGCGGTGATACACAAAACAAATCAAACAAAAATATGAATAATATGTGGACATAAGCAGGTGTCCTGTGGAACACCATATAGTACATTTTCACTCAGAAGAGCTACTGCTCAAAAATACCCACCGTGTTTTACCAGAGAGGAAAGCCACAACACCCAAGCTGATCGGCAAGAACACAACAGGAGCACAGCCTCAACTACACTGTTCAGTACAAGATCCTTGAGGAACATTTGAAAGGATCCTCTTAAGGTGCTTCAAGGTGCCTTGTCCTTTTATTGAAGCAACTTAAGAGGTTCTTCTCAAACTGAAGAACCTCCACAGTTTCAAATGAAATAACATGCCAAAGTCCTTTAAGGACCCTGTACTTGTCATTTCCCATCATCTATATGCACTAGCCATTGATCAGTCATGTGTCCAACGGCTGTGTAAATAGAACGTCCTGTACCCACACCCTTTCTACCTTTCAAATCCTAAAGCTGTAACACGATAAAACACAACAACCACTTTGAGAGAATGTAGTGTGGATACTGGTTTGTTGATTCTGTTTTCTATAACCCTCTTTCCCAAGATGTGCATAAGTGACACTGGAGAGCAGCATATCACCACCAGACTCCGCTTGTCAGACTCTGGGGGCAGCCGTGGTCGGGTGGTTAGGGAACCATCCTTGTGAGTGGAAAGTTGCCGCTTCGAACTGAACTGGCAGGGCATGACTGAAGTATCCTTGAGTAAGGCACTTAACTCACCACCTGCTCCGAAGGCACAGTGGATAGGGCTGCCCACCGCTCCAGGCACGTGTACTCACTGCCCCCAAATGTGTGAACTCACTGTTGTGTATGTGTGTGTGTACCACTGTGTGTGGATGGGTTATATGTCATCGGAAAACACATTGCTGCATGAACCAGACCCCATAACCACAGCTTGTCCTGTGCCAGATCCAAAATAACATAGGGCATAGTGAAATTCATGGAGACTGAACATAAGACTCTGGAATGAAAATTATAACAGTGCTAAAATATAAGCTATGCCATGTGATCCCATACTATGCAATGCTATCTGGCTGGTATGGACCTTCACAGCCCTGTAACCAACCATTCCGTGTAGAGCTAATCAAATTAATGTCAAGCCCATCATTAAAGGAAAATCTGTGTGTTTCATTCTAAGGTAAAGAGGTGATGTACGCTTGGTTGTTTTGCATGTCAGTGTTGATCACAGAAAAATCTGAGTGGCTCACAAATGTAGGTGGGATTGGACTGTGCAACCAAGAAAAGTTAAGGGGAGTATATACGGGCATGGAAAAAGATTCTTCCCACTCACATATTTCTATTACAAATGTGGTTCTTTATGGAGCCAAAAGTGGTTCCTCTATGGTGTTGCTCAAAGAACCATCTGAGGCACCTTTATTTTAATGAATGAAGGCCTACTCAGTAGAATTTGGCTGAGCTTTGCATGATTGTCTTTCCCAGTTTGCTTATTTAGTTAGTAGTAAAGTTTAGAAGCAAGCTGTGTTGTAAGGTTCAGTCTTCCCCCTGAGCATCTGTAATGTAATTTACATGTTTGGACCGCCATCCCTATATGTTTATCCTGAAGAATCCACAAACATAACAGGCTTTCAGATTTACTGAATCGACTTATCGAGCAATAGCAACAGACACATTCACACCAGGGACCACCTACGACAGTTCCAAACCTGATTTCACAGTAATGCCAGCATGACTGCATCTCATAAATTGCTATGATGAACTATATTCTTATGCCAGGTTATCTTGGTTATCTCCCAGATAAGGTCCGTCAAAGGCAAATATAGAAACAGAAGTCAGATGACAGCACAGCTAAGAGTTTGCCATTGCGGCCTGTAGCATTTAATTACTGTAATTACAGTCAGACGTCAAATTCTCTCATGTCTTTTGCGTCAAAACAATGATCCGAGTCAACTCTTGTTATTCTACATTTTGCTTAACACAAATATACTGTAGGTCAGCATTTGCATTTTACCTAGCAGCTCTGAAAAAAAAAAAAAAAAAAAAAACTAGAACAAAGCCTCTGTTGAGGCACTGGTACTCTCTGAGTGTGCTGTCCTCCAAAGTTTCTCCCTCAAGCAGGGACAAGCAGTCCACAATGCTAAACAAACAAACACCATGTGTCCCATCTACAGACATCATAAGGAACTGTGAGACTACAACCCGTGCGTACGTCTGCGAGGCTGGATTACACCACGCTTTCAGGCCTTGTTAAAAGCCTCCGCTGTCGATTCAAAGGCTGGGAACTCGGTTAAGTAATTGTGGTCGCAGCCTTTGATGTAACCCATGTTGTTGGAAACCTTCTCACCCCGGCATACTGAACTGGTTCTTATTAATGGATCACACAGTTTGACAGCAGCGTACTCCAAACAGGTCGGACGCATACAATTGCCATCAATCTCCACCGCGTAAGGGGGACAACTGCATGGTGCATGTGCTGGGCCCAGCCCACCGTGACTTTCATTCTGTTTGACTGAGGATAGGGAGGGTGGAATCTGGAACTAGAACCCATAACACATGCACACATGGGAATACACACATGTGACGTGCATTCACACACACCAAATCCCGCTCAAAGTCTCTCAACATTCATCTCTGTCCTTCCATTCTTTTCAAAAGCATTTAGAGTAGTTTGGTGGAGTTCTGTAACATAAATGACTGAATACGCTTCTTTCTGTTTTGTTAAAAAAAAATGAACCAAAATCCCACATTTTTCAAAAAAATCTTTAATATTTTCTTAAAGCAAGAGTCGTTTTAATTTACACATTTATACAGACATAAAATAAATTCTTGGCTAATCTTTTTGAGTATGTGTGTGTGTGTGTGTGTGTGTGTGTGTGTGTGTTTGTGTGTGTGTGTGTGTGTGTGTGTGTGTGTGTGTGTGTGTGTGTGTGTGTGTGTGTGTGTGTGTGTGTGGTGTTCTTTTTATAAAATTCTTTACTTTTCCATTTTGTGCAAATTACTGTGTCCACAGGATTTTTTCTTCAAAATGCATCAGGCTTTTTTAGATTGAAAATGCTGAATTTTGTGATCAGGACACACAAAACCTTCTTATGACATATTGTTGAAGCTTTATTTTGAAGTTCATCTCTTCAAGGTACCCAAATTCTCCTGCTCCTTCTTTCCACTTGATCCAATTCTGGGTTGTCATGCAATATGGCAAGCACAGAAGGGATATATATATAATGCCTCCAGTAGGTCTTCTTCCAGTTGGTAATGCTGGGTACACCTCCAACGGCAGGTGACAAACCAACTCAGTGGGATCCACTCAATGTAAAGGTGCAGAGGCTCTACTCTAAGCCTTCTGTGGACTTTCTCAGTCTATTACAAAGCTTGAGTGACCTAATGATCTCCCAGACTAGGTCACTAGAGGCTGTACACTGTTGGTAAGGTGGGTCTGCCAAGGCAAACAGTCCTGCGGTGAAGGACTCTTACAAACAAGATCCAAAAGCACAGCTCAATGAAAAGAGTACAAGAGTACTTGGGCCAGAAAAAGATTACGTACCCCTGGAGCCAGGCATGGGGATAAAGTCTGCAAGTGAGCTCAGCCCGAACAAGTATGGTGGGATGACGATGTGAACCTGTCACCCGCAAGGTCCAGATTGGAGATGCCGTTCTTGAAGTCCTGCACATGCACATGAACCTGCACATGCAACTAGAAATCAATCAATCCAATAAAATGTATTTAGTGCTTTTACAATGAAGGGGTTGTCACAAAGCAGCTTTACAGAAATCCAGGTCCAAGCCTCTTATGAGCAGCCAGTGGGCAAACAGTGGCAAGAAAAACTGCCTCAGACTAGGAGGAAGAAACCTTGGGAGGAACCAAGGCTCAAAAGGGGAATCCATCCTCCTCTGGTCAACACCAGTTTGCACAGGCAAAGCATGAAAAGAACAAAAAGAACAGGACAAAAGTAATAAAAACAAAATAATAAAAAACTATAAAGTGTAATAAAATATGAATTAATATGAAACTCCATGCAGGTTAAACAATCGCATGCTGGTAATGCAGCTTCTAATGTGGCGTGAGTGAGCCAATGTGAAGATCCCAACGAGGACAGCATCACAGAGGACAGTGGGGTAGTGAGAGGCTGGGGCAGGTGACATCAGGGTAGATCAGTTGGGGGCATTTCAATACACGAGAAAGAGGTAGAAAGAGAAACAGAGGGAAGGAAAAAAGAAAGGGTTAGGAAGGTGTAAGTAAATGTTAGGAAGGGGGGAAGTAAGCAGTAGCACCCAACCACGAATGGACATGAACCAACATCAGCCAGGCAGCAGGGGCAGCTCAGGACATGGGAGGGAGAGAGGGAGAAAAACAAAAAATGTGATTACATTTAAGAGTTTAGGTAATGTGGTGAAAAACCTGTAAAGGAGGTTGTTTAGTAAGAACTCCAGTAATGAACAGAAACCTGTACTCAGTGCAGCAGAGAGCAACGACATGAAAACAGCCTTTAAAGGTTTCACCAAAAGCCTGCGTGAAGAGCAATGTGTTCAATCGAGGTTTAAAGACACAGTGTGTCTGAGTCCCGAACAGTAGCAGGAAGGTTATTCCAGATTTGGGGGGATTTATAGGAGAATGCTCGTCCCCCTGCAGTGTTTTCTCTAATTCCAGGGGCGGTCAGTAGGCCTGCATCTTGTGAACGAAGTGTACATGATGGGTTGTATGGTTTAAGAAGGTCTTTAAGATACTGTGGGGCCATTAAGCAATGTGTTAGAAGCAGTATTTTATAGCTGATGTGGATTTTAACAGGTAGCAAATGAAGGGATGAGAGAACAGGACTAATGTGATCCAATTTCCTAGCCCTGGTAAGAACTCTAGCAGCTGTTTTTTGGACTAATTGGAGCTTCTGCAAGGATTTGCCTGACCTACCAGCCAGAAGGGCAACAGTCCAGCCTTGAGGTTATGAAAGCATGCAACAGTATCTCGGCATCTTTATGGGAAAGTGCTTTACACCATTTGGCAATATTATGGAAATGAAAGAAGCCACTTAATACTATGTTACTGATGTGGACATTAAATGATGAAACTGTGTCAAACACAACCCCTAGGTTTTTTACAGTGGAACTGGGTACAATTGAAAAACCATTTAGATTTATAGGAATGTTGGGCCCTAGTAGTAAAACTCCATTTTATCAGAATTTAAGAAGAGAAAGTTGTGGGTCATCCAGATTTTAATTTCTTTAAGACAGTTTGCTGCTCTAATCAGACAATGATCCTCATTTGGTTTGGTTGATATGAAAAGCTGGGTGTCATCAGCATAGCAATGAAAGCCAAAACCATGCTTTTGGATGACTTCACCAAGCGCCAGCAAGAAAAGGCAGAAGAGTAATGGACCCAGGACGGATCCCTGATGAACACCATATCTCACTATGGTGTGATTAGAGGGTTCATTATTAATATTAACATACTGGTAGGGGTCAGTCAGATATGACCCCAGTACCCAATTTTCTAGTCTGTCAAGCAGAATCGAATGATCTACAGTGTCGAATGGGGCACTAAGGTCCAGCAGCACTAAAATAGCATTGCAATGTCTATCAAGTGAGAGAAGCAGGTCATTTGGGACTTTTAATAAAGCTGTTTCGGTGCTGTGATTGGGTCTAAATCCACATTCTGTTTTCTCCCTCACCGCCTTCCTCTGTGTCTTTCCTCCTTACACACTCACAGTTACAGCATCAGTCAAATCAAATTTAGTCACAGGATGAGCCTTATTTATTTATAAATAACGTATGGTTGGTGGTCCGTCTTAAAGAACACAGTCATGCTGAACACACTCCCTGTGGAATATATGACGGAGGGATGACACGCACTCTTCAGAATGCAGCTTTCCCTGTTCCTCTTCTCTGTGGCCCAACATATGTGAGCCATTTCAAGCCATATGAATCAGGTGTCTTGACACTTGTACTTCAGCAGGCATACGAGAGCGAGTGGACACAGAAACAGGAGGTACTGGCAGAGACTGTGTTCACATACTTTTGCATGAACTTGAGCTATGGTTCTGATTAGGCCAACTGGGGCGACTCCAACACTTGATGACCTGTCCCCTCATTTATTTTCCACAAATGAGGAGAAACAGACCCGTGGCTAAAATATTTGTTTGATTTCAGTAAATCATTTTTCCATAAAAGTTCTGATAAGAATCAGTTTTTAGATATGAAAGGACACAGAAAAGGATTGTTTCATCTATTGCCAAGCATAAAATAACAGGCAGAATTCTCTGTGTTATTGGCAATTTATAAACAAAAGCATACGGGGCTCAAAGCTATTCATTAGAGGGACTCCAAGAAACTGTTCTCATGTTTAGGAAATGATAAAGTGTAATTCTGATACCAGTCAACTCGAGAAATTCAAGGTCAAGGTGCTACAAATGGCTGTCTAAGCCATGCTACTGGAGACCCACTTTTGGTTCCGTAAAGATCTGCAGAAATGCATTAGTGCATCTCAATAAAAATGTTCATAATTTTATTCATAATTTATTTTTAAAAAAGGCAAGCTTAAGCATTCATTACATGTAAAGTGACTTATTTCAAGCTGTTTTTTATTTGTATGGATTATTGAATTATTAGAATATTAAATTTTCAGTTTGAGTAAAATACCATTCAAACAGAATAATACTGTGCCTAGTCTAGCACACACAGAATGACTATCGTGAGGAAGACTGCTGACCTGATAGCTGTTCAGAAGACTATGATTGACCCCTTCCAGGGTCAGCCACAGAAGGTCGTTGCTGGGTGTTCTGAGAGTGAATATTAGTTGACTGGTAGGGGAAAATGTGGTGGGAAAAGGTAACAAGCAACAGGGATGACCACAGCCTTGTGAGAATTGTCAAAAGAAGTTGATTCGAGAACTTGGGAGAGCTTCACAAGGAATGGACTGAGGCTGTGAATGCACATATGTCTCCAGGAAATGAGCTCCAACTGCAGCATTCCGGATTTCAAGCCCCTCCTGAAACAGAGACATTGTCAGAAGTGTCTTATCTGTACTAAGGAGAAAAGAACTGGAGCTCCAGTTCTCTTTACTGTTGAAAGTCAATTTTGCATTTCATTTGGAAATTAAGAGTCCTAGAGTCTCAACTCAAGCTCCTAGAGTCTGGTGAAAGAGTGGAGAGGCACAGAATCTAAGGTGTCCAGTGTGAAATTTCTGCAGCCTGTGATGGTTTATGACACTTTTTTAAAGTATGAACAAATTATATTCTTGTATTTTCTAATATTTTGAGAGATTAGTGATTGTAAAAAACCTGTACATTGGTAAACAAACGTTAAGTGAGGGCTCTTGAGACCTTTAAGAGGTTCTTCACACTGTTCAATTTCAAAGTCTTTCATGGCATCACTCAAAGAGACATTTGTAGCACAAAACAAATCAACCACACTTTATAAGATAAAAGACAAGATTTGGCCCAAGCACAAACTGAACCATTAACTTAAATTAATCTCTGCTACAGCGGACAGCCTGTGGTTCCAGACATTCAGGGATCTGACATGCCTTTACACATAATAAGTGCGAATGAAAAGCACCATTGTTCTCTCTACATGACAGAAACTACACGCACCTCTATCTGATCTTGGGCGTAGCCATTGAGGTTTTCCATTGTTCACATGTTAATCTGAACAGACCAGCTGGCTAATAAGCTCCCATCATTCACTTCCACTGGAACTCAGGGAGTGGACTGGAGGGAGAAGATGCTCTGGGAAAAAAATGGCCTGGCCAATAATTGGTCCTGTCCTCTCATTTCCCTGGAAGATGGATTAGGCCATTTCCTACAAGTCAAGCAGCGGTCGAGGCATGAATGCCCCTAGTGACGTTCTTCTCAATGACTCAGATCATTAAAGCGATAAGAATGACCTCTCTCGAGCCTAGCACTGACCACATGAAAGGAGGTTTCTGGTAATCAAAGGGCCCTGAAGGCGTTGCCTCGACCCAGATGCACACTGCCAGACAGATCCATGCTCTGTGACTGCACCTCCATTCACCCAGACGTAAGACACCAGTGTGGGTGTGAGCAGGGGACATCAACAGTATTCATCACGGCAAAAGTCACTCATGCTCCAGGTGCTTTTGTCCTCCAACACGCATTATTGCATCCTCACTCAACAGTACTAACTAACTATGGTCTGTACATCTCCAAGAGCCAACCACAGTGCCTTTACCTTTAACTGCATTTATCATTCTTAAGCAGAACAATAGCCTATACTTGTGTTTCTCCAGGCATGGAATTTCTTCTCAGAAGGCCTGAAATTCCTACTAAGCACAACTGCAGCCAAGACTATTTCAATAAGGGCAATTTCACAGGGACACAAATCTGTCTCACAAAGGAATGTCCATATGGAATGTATGTCTGTATGGTTTAATATTGAAATCCAACTGCAGATGTGGAATACATCCATAGGTGATCCAGCATGCACAGTTGCATGAAACATCCCAGGTTAGCCAGCTTCTTCAATTTACGATGTGCCCGACCAGCCTGGCCTCCAATGCTCTTGTTCCCATGGTAAACTGTGATTTTCCAAAAATTCCACTGAATAAATATGGTGGCCCATAAAGCACAATAATGCTTTCCCTGTGGTATGTTAATAGCATGTTTAAAGTGTGACACCATGTGAAGAGCAGAAATGCAACTGCAATTATTGCTGTGGTGGTGTCGCCGTGAAGCGCTGATTATGTTTGACAGTCATAAGGTTTTAATAGGAGACAGACGTATAGCACTGATGGAGTCTTTTAGTAAATTACTGTTAACACTTCACTATTCACTTCCACTTGTAAAGCACTATGCCTTTCCAGATGTTAGCACTTGAACCACGTCTCACTTTTATTAAACACTTGGCCTCAAGCTCTGGTCACCGATTCTGTTTAATGTCTTTAGGAATGGGAATGAGCCTCAGTGGGTTTGTTTGTAATCCCTTATTTTGCTACTCTCTGCCATGTTTGATGACATGGTGTAGTTTATACAGTGCAGCTCTAGTTGTGTTGAAGTCATTGGGATTAAAGCTACACGAAATACAGTGAGTGCTTAACCTCTTCAACACCAAAAACCTCTTTATTTCTCACTCTTATTAAGAACTAATGCTTATTTCACACTGACTTAATTACTCAACTGTATTCTGTCTTTGTAGCAGTTTAATAGTGATGGTGTGGGTATATATAGTATAGTATGTGTGTCTTAAAGGAAAGCTCTTGAGATGAGAGCAGTATCCTGTTAGAATGGCGCACCGGGGGGGGGTTCATTCAGATAAGACAGGGCCACTCCTTGCACGACCTCATTAACGTAAAGTCGGGCTGTGAAAGCGCCTGGAATGAAGACCAAAGGTGATCTGGCATCATATATAATTGTATAAAACACCATAATACCAGACCTTGATGATGTATGATGTGGCACAACACACCCTTGATCTTGGCGCTGACCACAGTGCCTTCACACACAAAGTAATTGGGACCCACTGCCATGCTGAGTGTCTACTTGGCAGTCTGGCAGGTCACCATTGCAGCTGTGCATTGCAATTGATTCCTACTGGGTGCAGAACGAAGTCACATGAACTATTTGTAAATAAACAAATGTGTAAATAATTCACAAAGACTAATTGCCAACACAAGTCAGCAACACTATTTGCATTTTATTTACTAAGTAAATTTATTTATTTGTATATAAAATTAATCAAATCAATATATAGATAAAATTATATATATAATTTATATAATATATGTATTAATATATTTAATTATATTCAAAGGCTATATTAAACACAAAGGCTTTTGTCAGAATCGATCAAAATGAGGAAGAACACAGCCACTTAGCTGTTAATCAACTCTTTGGACACCCATGTTAGCTAAATTCAAAATCCTTGGAGCAATTGCTTTGATCCTGAGCTATGAAGCCTAAAATCTGCATGTAACTGCCTGTGAAATGCAGATCTAGGATTCTAACACTTGGGATTTTTTTTTGCATTCATTTTTGCACTTTGTTTTTTGCAAATCACCCTTGTGTACAAAATTGTTTTGTGTGAATGTTATATGTAAATGACCTAAAAAAACGAAATGTATGGTATGGGCCCTTTAACGTTGATGTAAAAAAAATCGTAGCCTTGATGGGTTTCATAATATAAAGCTAATATATTTCCGAACTGTCTTCCTACTGCACACAAGCTATCAATTTCAATTGCATTGTCTTTTTAAATAACATTTTCTTTTCTTCATTATTTCATCACATCTTTGCTGATCTTATTCAGTGTGACCACAGATCATGTACTGCTTTGTTCTTCGCTGCCAAGCAATAGCTGTGACATCATTTTTATGTGATCACTCACTGTCAGAGCTTGTGCTCTGCTCTGGATAGAATGGCCTCTACACAATGCTCTATTGTCCCCAATCCTATGATGTAGACACAGCAGGAAAAGCACAGAGTGAGAGACCCGTATACTGATTTCTAGTGTCAGTTTCAATCAACGTCCCCATACACACTTGAAGCTTGGAGATAATACAAGCGCTTCACAGAACCTCTACATAATGCAGGATGTACAAAAAAGCAACATGACAGAACCCTTTATGTGCCGCCGGGCCAGCAAGGAATAAGATTCCCCATTTCACAGAAATTCAGGCTATGTTCACCCGTTCATCATGATAACGGCCATTAGTTAACGCCTGAGGCTGCGTTTGCTTCAGGAATGGAGAAAGAAGTGCAAGTGTTTAGTGGCGCTGACATGTTGCTGAAGCGACAATTGATTCCAGAGAACCCTCTGGGTGTCAAGAGAAGAATTTTGGATATCTTTAAAATCTCTAGTCCCACCGCAGGCACTGGCAGTGAGTGAATGCCTATAGCACATCCACATGTTCTGATCAGAGGTCAGTGATAAGTCCCTGAATGATGTTTGTAAGGACTGGAATAGTTGGGGTTTGGACAGGCACAACAATGTAACGAAATGTTCTGCAATCTTCTATCACAAAGCCATCAGTCATACCCCTGGACAGCATCTCGTGTTCCAGGGAAGAGAGCGATGAGTAAGCACACAATCACAACCACCTCTAAACACACAGTAAGGAATAATTATGGAGCTACTCACTAAACCTGGCAACGTGCACACCGAATGGAATTTCTGGCTGGCCTTGACAGTGGGTTCGTGCAGGCGATGGACATAGCAGATGATTGCGGAAAAACATGAGATAAGAATGTAGCTGACTCATCCGAGTGTCCCATTGAGGAAGTGCAATAAAAATGACACCAGTTTGAAGGCATGCTCAAAAGACATTAGGTTTAGTCCTCTGGGCTCCAAGCAGTTTAAAATTGGATTTCATGGTCAGTGACATTTTTCTTTTGAAAGGCCTTTTGAAAGAGTTTATGTTCAGATGTGTCGGTAAACCACATGTTTGGACCACCTGTAACTAAACACTGGACAAGCCAAGTGAACAACTTTCAGTAAAAAAAAAAAAAGTCATTTGTGCTCTTTTGAAATCCTCAAATTACTTGGAATTGGAATTTAAGCCACTCCACACGCAGATTGAAACGTATCTGCACCCTATCAACATCTGTACGTGTTGCAAGAATGGCATTTCGCACTGGGTCAGTGAGAGAGAAGTGACACACTAGAACACCTCACAAGTGCAGGTCTGAAATTACAGTCCGTTCGATGCCCAGTGAAAACTAAGAAAGTGCTACGGCAGAGATCATTGTAAAACCAGCCGTGTCTTGACATTTCCATCTCTTGTGTTGTGACTCCAGAAGGCTGGAGGTGTTCCGTTGAACCTGGAGAAGTCCCGATTTGTCTCCCTTCACTCAGAAAGCAGACTTTAAAGGAAGCTGGAGGACGAAGGGGTTCACAGGCCTGGTTGTGTTTTCAATTTCGCCGCAGATGAGTTGAAACCTAAGCAATTTGTCCGTCTGAAGAGTGACAATGAAGATCAGACGGAATATTATGAATGATTCCAGGGGAAACATTTCTTCCTTTATGGTTCAAAAGGCCTCATTCTGCTATGCTGTAAGTCGAACCAGAGAACAGTATAAATCATAACTGAATAAAGCTGCCATTTTATCTAGGGTTAAAAGAAAACTACATGATGTCGTGCTCTACAGTACGTCTGATACGTACACTATTCATGTACAGCAGAAAGTACATATCCATTTACTGAAGTTGCTGTGGCTGAGTTTGGTCACTGTATGTTATTTCAAGGATATAAATGCCTGGTTTGGCACGCAACGTCAGTTCTCTGAGGGAATAAAATAAACCACAGACTTTATTGCGATTTTCAGCTTTGCAGTTTGTTGCAGAACAAGTCAGTGTGACTCTCTTGAGAGTGGTGTCTCACCTTGATCTTTAAGAGAGAGAGAGGTTATTATGCCAGTCTTATGGTTAAGCATGGCATTTGAGTGGTAAAGTGGTATTGCAGAGAAATACTTCTGGTAAAACAGGAGCAGATCTGCGCTCCAGGTACAATACCAATGCTTTCCGAAAGACTTTCAAAGAGATTTCAAAGAGATTACTAAATGAATTAAGCTCTCATTTATGTGGTGTCCAGCGGGTAAGTTCACAAGCCTCTCTTTCTGCTTGTTTGACATTGTGGTTTTATGCTTGATTTTGTCTTTTGCTCTTTCGTTTGCTCATTTGCTCTTGTCTTTCTTTATGGCCACCAGAAATCTGTCACCAGTTACTTGGTGGTTTGTTGACAAGATGAGATGGCCTCTACCTGGGAAGACCTAAACCAGATGGGCACTGGTACGCTGGCTTCTGAAGTGATACTTAATGGTTCTCAAAGAAGCCTTCCAGATGACAGTATTTGAAGACAGCATTACAGCAAGTTCTGTTTTGCCGGTTCAATGGTTCAATCCCCACTAATGCTACAGCTTTCTTTGGGTCACATGCCACATTCTAGGCTTCATAACACAGGATCAGAGTAACCTACAGACATAATACACATATCATAATAAGCTACAGGACTTATGCTATCTATACAAATCAAATCCCAGTTTAAATGCCCAAGCAAATTCCAGTCCATGTTTACTGATTTGTCCACATGTACATGCTGGACCTGCATACAGCCTCCAAAGGATCAGTGAGGGGAGCCCGGCAGATGAAATCACTGACCCAGGTATTGGGTTATAGAGGAAAATGAAAAGGGAGCTTGCTCTCTTTCTTTTATTTCAGAAGGTATAATATTGATACATACATAAATAACGAAATAAAAGACATTCCGGTTGTTTTTTTTTTAATAGTTAATCATTAATCATAACTTATTGTAGCTCAAAAACACTCTGGCTGATCAAGTTCCACCAGGAAATTGAGATATATCATGTTTTGTAGACCTTATATGCGAAAAAGCATTATTCCCTTAATATTCTGTTAATATTTACATCTCAAAGGAGGAAATATTTCATTATATTTTTCATTTCAAATCTACACACAATAATTGGGTTCTAATAGTTTATTTAATTGATGAACAATATTAACATCTATCTATACATGAGTTTTTGCTAATGGATATAGAAATCTAGTGCCTCTAATGCAGTTGCAAACAAGAACACACACACAAAAAAAGAAAATGTGTAAAATGATTTAAAAGACTCCACATCCCCAAATGGAATACATGTGCACCCAGAAATGCACACAGAGTTAATAAACCTCACAGGGTGTGTATACACTTTAATACAGTACATCTGGACCCACACCTCCCCTGATTTTTCACACTGAAGACTGATTACACATAAACAGACACAGGTAGATCTCAAGGCTGCCACAAATGCACACAAGGGGATATCATCTACAGCACTGGAACAGCATCCATCAGGCCATGGCTCTCATTAATAACAGAGCTCCTGGTGGGATGAAAAGCCTGGGCAAGTCTTTGTGAAGAGGACGGCGACGGGCCCGTCTGAGCGATGAGCACAAAGTGCAGGACGTCTGGATTTGCATAGCAGATGTTCCACTTCATGGAGGTCTGAACACATCTTCAGGAGAAGAGTGTTTAATTGGAGTAATGACCCCACCCACAAACAATGAAGGTCTTGGGTTTGCCCAAACAACAGCTCTGAGCATTTGCAGCGGAGGTTTAGATAACGAATACCACAAAGGAGTAGGAGATGTTACAAAGCAAATGCAGTTCATTTCAAGCCTCCCAGTCTGTGCCTCATGCTTGCTGAAACCTGGTTCTGATGCTCAACCACATATGTTACGGTGGTTTGCGCTGCAGTCACATGGCAAAGGGCCTTGAAAATGTCTCGAATGTCACGGCAACCACACATCCCATAGGAGTTGTTGGAGGGGACAGATGAAGCACAGGGAAGACGTTTCGCCCTGCTGAGGGGCCTCGGCCACTTGGCAGGGCTTATGCTGCAGAAGTTGAACAAAGTGTCTGTGGTCGAGCAGGGAAGAACGACATTCTCAGCTCCACAGAACGAGAAGCAAAAATAGAAAAAGGATAAAACAAAACAATGCAAGAGAAGGAACGAGAAAGACAGAGAAACAAAGAAATGGAGAGAAGTCAATGTCCCTGTGCAGTTGGGAAGGGAATCGATCACTGTCTACACATGGATGCATTGGTCAGAACACAGTGTGTTCTGCATTGGTCAGAACACAGTGTGGTCTTTCTCACAGGTCCCTGTGAGGCCAAACTAAAGCACTTTACTGCACATATGTATTTTGGTTCATTAATAAGATGAATTAGATTTTCATTGTGAAACTAATTGTGGGCAGTCGTTCTAGGTGGGTCAGTGATATTGGGCCTAGGCCTAATGTGACAATCATACTGCTGCCACTGGTTTGAAGCAATGGCCCTACAACAGCGAGTGTGTTTACATATGCTCAATAATCTTTGTCAGTAATCCAACGCACATAAGCAATCAGACCATCGAAAACTCCAGGTTCATGAGTCGGGCAGTAATCAGGACGCTGCCTTGCAACCAGACAGAAAAAGACATGACATAAATGGCATGTAAAACCCAAATGTCATAACTTTTTTCTTACACATCGAGTCACAACATGAACATACACCAACTAAAAGATAAAGAACATGTAAGAATATTTACATCCCTCATTATAAACCACCCCAAACTGTTTTTTTCGCTGTCTCGCAGGAGCCGTGTTAAATGTTGCTTGCTTATGCTTGGTGCCAAGGTCTGTTTTCAGGCATTTGCAGCCTGAGATCCAGCTCTCTTTATCAGATTTCTTAATCAGATTTCTAGACCTTATTCTGATCGAAGAAATGAGAGTGTACTGCTGACATGATTTAAATCATCCAAAAACGCAGGATTACTGAGTGCATGTAAACACACTGATTTTGGCAGTAGTTTGATTTTGTTTAGTTCGTTCTTATAGGTTAGAGAAGGGACTACTGTGCTCGGCACCTAACTCTCTTACACAGTTGCCACTGGTTTAACGTGGTAGATCTATGACAGTGTATTCAACACTAGTTTGACTGAGGTCTTTTGTCATTGAAATCAAACTACCATGACAACAGTTGTTGACGTGATACATTTTATTAATATGGGGGTTGTTGTTAAATCAAGCCATTGACCGAACCAGTCTCTGATCAAACTCCTGATCCTCACAGCATTTGTTCTGAGTATATACTGTATATATATATACACACACACACACACACACACGTAGTCCAGTACCACTTTGTGGCATTTGGTTGTGGGTGGGTTTCATTTCGGTTCAGTGTGATCTTGTGTAGTGTATTGTGCATGTTGGAGAAAGAACATAAACACACACACACACACACACACACACACACACACACACACACACACACACACAAACCACAAGGGTGGACTTTGGGACAGGTCTGTACACTGAGTTTTTAAGTGTATTTATGACCACATGTTTGCGAGTAGTTCAGTTTTATTTACTCCTTTCATTGTTTAAAGCAGTACATTCAGGACTGGATGGGCACAATAAGTCCACAGCTAAATCCACAGCACTGACATGACTTTAATATGACCTGTCCAGTTTTCTGGAAGTTCTTGTTTTTATTTGTTCATTTTGACAATCATACAATAGCTTTTTACATTTGTTAGACAGATCACCTCCTTGGAACTAAATAAGATTCTGTTTGAATTCTAAGCAGTTTTGAGATATTGAGCCTTATGTTCCCGGTTCCTCCTCCAGGTTTCTTCCTCCAGCTCTGAGGGAGATGTTCCTTGCCACTGTCACCCGTTGGCTTGCTCACTTGGGGGTCTGTTTCTTATCTTACCTTTGTTCCTGTGTTTTTAACCATATACATACAAATACATTTAGATTCATTGATTTTATAGTGACATTGACAAATATGGAGATAAAAAACTTTGTTTTCTAGTTAAAGAGACTAAAATGCATAAAACCTAAACACCTCACATAATGCAAAGAATTTGTCACAGATTAAGAAAATGAAAATAACTCAACTTTGATAAAAATGTCAGGTTGAACCTTAGAGTTCCAAAGGGACAATATATCAGATATATTACTAAGTAATGGATTTTATTAATCATATGATTAGTTTGGGGAAATTTACTTCAGATCTTCAATCTTTAACAATAAGAAATGTTTTAATAACATTGTGATGATGATGATGATCAGCCAGTCTGAGGGACCAGGATCTGCAGCACAATTTCAGCTTCACAATAACCCTGATGAACGGGGGGAAACGGACCAAATTCCTCCAATATTATGACTGAAGTGTGGTGCCTGATTAAATGGACCAATTTTAACTCACAGAATATAGATGAACAAATCCTTTTTCTGTCTTCTTCATCTTAAAATCGATAAACGGTGAGAACAGAAGTGCAGTATAACCACAATAATACACAAGGTTTGAGCCATAATGTGACATATTGGCATTTCACATTATAGCACATGTGTATTACTGCTAAATTATGATTTTTACATTGAAATCAAACCTGAGCTGTAGATTGGGCAGGGCCACTGTTAAAATGGGAGGGTCTAAGCCAGTTGGGACCAATCACGTCACTGCCACTAGTATGAAGCGTAATGGCAGTATTACAACAGTGTTTTATTATTATTATAGTTATTATTATATTTGAATTGGGTTTATGTAATATATCATTTTCCTTCAGAAACTACAAAACAACGCTTTTAGTCTAAGAAAAAAAACTTGTTTCAATGGAAGTCATTGTAAAAAGACTCAATTCATCATGATATTCTGACACACTATAAAGAAAAAATGCCAAATTCAGATGTCAAAAAGTGAGAAATGGCAAACAAGGATTTTGTGTGACAGCAATGGTATTTTATTAATGTGAAAACGTTGTTTTACTAAATTAAATGAATTCAATCTATTACTTCTTTCACTTGATGACTTGGTTCTGAATATGTCCTGGACAGTACAAAAGAGTTTTACACCACAAGAAAACCAAATGTGACCAAGCTGGGCAGCTCATGTGCTCTTCTGTTACGCCAGATGAGATGCCTAGAAATGAAACACTTCATTATAGGCAGCAAAAACAAGTCCACCAAAGACACGTTTACCAGAATGAAGAATCTTAAGCACATCATATTACATCCCAAGGAACATCATACGAAAAACTGAACTCTGTCTTTTCTGCTTGTGTTCATAATTGTGTACATAATTCATTCAAGAGCAGTTGTCATCCTTTCTGTCTGCTGTAGTACAGTAAGAAAACATATGTCAGCAGAACCTCCATCCAGATGTGACTTTATCTCCAGTGTGTTGGCAGTTAGTATTTTTGTGCCGTTTGCCACTGTCTCTCTCACTGTCCCTCACTCACCGCTGTCATTCTTCACATGAGGAGCCACTGTAGCCCAGCTCTGCTGAAAGAATGCTCACTGCTGGGATACAAGAGCTTACCGAGGCCCTGAAGTAGTTTTCCCGATACTCATTGTTAAGATAAAGCCATTAGTTAATGTGAAAGCTGGTTCACTGGCATTCATGTTACACGGGCCTCGTTACGAGCCTGATTACAACTACTTTCCTTCAGGGCTGTTTTTTTCTAAAGCCAGACTTAGAGCTGGAGTTGAGCTGGACAGCTAATCTAGGATCAGTTTTTGTAAGTTAAATAACCAGAAATGGGAGCTTAAGCTACTGTCACACCAGCTCTTGTACTCTTCCTTATATGTGCAGGCCCAGTTTTAACAAGGAACTGTTTTTAATCCTATTGGATGTTGGCTTGCACATTGGCTCAGGCCCTGAAAGAGTTAATGAAAATGTCAGGCCTCAGGATTTAATGCCAGCCAGCTTCTGATAGGATAGCTTAGAAACACAATGGTTTTATCTCCTAGGGCTCAGCCAGTGGACACTGCAAAAGGATTATCCTCAAAATAAGCCATAGTGTAGGGGTAGGCATCCCTTGTCCTGCTCTAACAGAGCTACTAAACCTGCCAGTTAACAGGTGAGTTGGTCAGTTAACCGTTGCTTGATCAGGAGGAGCACAAAACTATGCAGCAGTGTGGAATTCCAGGCCCGGAGATGCCCACCCCTGCAAGATTGGCGTCAAGAATAGAGTCCAGCTTGTGTCTTGTTTTGTTTTCAGTCCCATGTGCTTTTGAGCACATGTCATGTCTCCTCCCATTCCCAGCTGTGTTCCATCTGTAACCCTGCCCCATCGTTATCATGTCCCAGCCGTGTCTTATGTGATTGTGTGTATATAAGTCCCTGGTCTCTGTTGGTCCATGTCGGTCTTTGTGACTCTATGACTACTGGTTATTGTACCCTATCTGTTTGTACCTTGTTAATACCTGTGTCTAGAACCATTACAATTGGAAAGTTATCCTTAAACCTTTCACTGCCGGTGCCATTGTGTAATAGAGTCTTAGCTAGGATATAGGTCTTGGTGGTGACACAAAATGCATTACACTTCATACAATTCATAATATCTTATAATGCACAAGCAACAAGCTCATTTATTATGCCCAAGGTGAAATTTACAGAGGAGGGAAGGTCTGCCCACACCATGCAATATCAGGATTAAAATGATTCCTTTATTCATTACAATCTGCTGACTGTGTTGTTTTTGGCCTGGGCGTACTACTTTGAGAGGCGTGTATTCAATGACACAACACAATAGGCTGGATTGTTACACTCCTACTTGTAATCAAACTGTTTGGAAGCATTAGACTGTGCATTAGAAGAAGGCTTTCTTTGAAGAAGCTGTCTGTGGAGCTTCAAAGTCTGTAATTCATGAAGGAGACCTGAATTATTCATTATTCACTTTTCATACCCTTCTATGTAAAACTCATGTGTAGTATCCTCCCAGTCCCAGTAAACCTTCTGTTATTAATGCTCTCAGCCAAAACACATATTATATAATACTGAAAGGAATGTATTTGACTTATAACAATAATGGAACCATTTTTGATATTATATAAACCATTTCAAACTGTTTTTATGTGGAACCATCAACAAACGTTATTGTGACAGAGTCACCGCTTTAACTCTTAGAACCTGAGATCCGCACTTTGGCAGGTACATGCCAATTTCAATTCTTACCCTATTGAACCATGGGATGTAAACATTGCCATCATAGTCTGATGAAGAATTAATTAGTAATCGAGCTTGAAATATCAATAAAATCACTAGTTTCCAACTGAATTCAATCTCAGTTCAAATGTCTTCCAGTGCATGTTTACTGCTCTGTCCATGTGGACATGCTTAACCTGCATGCACACTCTGACTGATCAGCAAGAGGGGTGGGGCTGATGATGTCACTGACCCAGTGATTGTGTTATAGAGGAAAATGAGAAGGGTGGGGCTGTTTATGCTCTTTCTTTGCTCACACAGTGTCCATATTTCAGTCACGAGAAGGTATAATACTGATATACTGTATAAATAATTAAAATTATAAAGGACACTGATGTTGTTTTTTTATCACCACTGACATTATTAAGAAGAGCTTATTACTGTAAATATCCTTGTCAATCTACTCATTACAAATAACAAAACAATACTGCATTTTCAACATTCTAGATCATCAATTTCCAACAAGATTTCTGACAAAAAAAAAACTGTTATTTAGTCCTTATAAGCAAAGTTGAGGCAGCAAAAATCAAGCCTTTTCTATCCAAAAGCAATCGTGAAACACATGCATCTTCCTTTCACTGGCTTCCAGTTCATTTATGAATCCATTTTAAAATCCTTTTATGTGTTTGTGAGTCTGTTAATGGTCATGTCCCATCTGTCTCAACTGCTGCACCCATATGTCCTGTCCTGCTCTCTCAGGTCAGCAGATCAGATGCTTTTGCAGTTGTGGCTGCAACATTGTGGAATGTTTTGCTGTTCCATGTCAGACAAATCTCATTTAAATATTCACTTTCACTCCCTGACCTTCAACCCTGTGTGAGATTTTGCCTGTTTTAACCTGTTTGACTGTTACTATCCTTTATTCTTTGTGTTTGTCCATTTGGTCAGCCTTGTAGTCAGTAAATAAAGTATGGTGTGTATATATATATATATATATATATATATATATATATATATATATTTAATTATATATAATTAAAAGTATGGTATTGTATGGCAAGGTATGGTATAAAAGGGCTCAAGTTAAACTTTGATTAAAACATGGACAAATTCGTAAAAATATCTGAAGTCTGTTGATTTTTTTTTTCATATGAAAATGTGTGACGTCCTCCTATGAATACGTTTAAACAATGTTGGCAAATAAAAGTACATCGAATGCCAAAAACATCACGTAGGCTAGAGTTCTAGGTGAGAATTGTCATTTCTTGCACCACTGCACCATTCATGTTTATGTTTATGATAAAAAAAAAAAAAACCGCTGTACTGCTATTGCTGAAGTTTGTCCAGTTTTTGCTTCCTTCTTATCTGACAATATCAAGAGCATGGTGGTGCTGTTACTGTGAAGCTCCAAGTAAAATGTTTATGATAAAGGTATTTTTCAACTGTACATTTAGCGTCGATTACTGATATCTGAAGCCTCAGTAGCTTAGATACTAATTACCTCAATAAATGAGTTGTCCGTAATTAGGAGAAATGACTAGATCCCTTCTGTATTCCTGACCACAACCATCTCAGATATGTTCAAGTGGCCAGCAATCAAGTGGCCCAATATATAAAATTATCTCATACAAATTTCCATTGTTTATACAAAGGAAAATCTGTGCACTATGTGACAGAGCCATAATCGTCTGTGATTTTTGGCTAACAGATGTGATCCCATAAGGTTATTAAACATTTGTCCTTATTAGTCATTACATTATGCTGCTTTAAGAACCTTTTTTTGCCACAAAACACAATGCCAGCCTCCCCTGCACTGCTGGCCCTGGATAAAGAGTGTCGGCCCTTAGAGGGAGACTGGAGTAAATAACTCGCTAGAAAAGGTTGCACTTCTTTTCAGATAAATGGAAAATGTCCAGACACATTTCTGGACATTTCAGCAAGGACACATCAACACAACAGATTTCTATGTGCTTGGCTTTTCTTGTGTCTTGGAATGAGACTGAAATTCATAAATGCTATTCAGAACTGGGTTCGGATTGCACTCCATGTGAATGAATGTTGCTTACTGCTGTCAACTAGCCACACACAGCCTCCCCCACCGCACCCCACCCTGCTCAGCTCACAGTCAACAGTAATTAAATCCCACAGATATGGTCCATGTTTGCATTACAATCGAAAACTGGCTTATGCTTAAACCAAGTGAAGGGAATGATGATCGAGTTTCAAGAAATGTCAAATTCCCAAACACCGGCTCGCGGCCGCAACACTGACTAATCCGCTCTGATGTGTGTTTGTGGGGATTTCTGGACATTGGAAACAGGTGGAACCCTCCGGAGCTCATAAAAAGGTCTGTATTGGGTTCGGGCTCTGCAGTTTAAGTGATTTGCTTGTAAGAAGTCTGCTGTGTCGTAAATAAAGTAAAGCAAAAGTGGGAATCAAAAAGAAGCTGTGGACGGACAGCCGCAGAGTTCTCAGGGGAAACTCTTATATTACCTGAGCTCCAGGCTGGGCTTCTTAAGCACAGTGTGAAGATGATCCTGGTGTAAGGGAAAAAAGTGGCAAGAAACAGATCTGCATTACAAAATCTGCAATCAGCCTGCTTATCATGAAGATGATCCAGTTTGTAAAATTGATTTTAAAGGCAAATTTGCAAAAACTGCTATTACTGTACTGCTTTGTCCATGTGTACATGCTTAACCTGCATGCAGACTCTGACTCATCAACCAAAAGGGGTGAGGCTCAGATATCGGGTTAAAGAGAAAATGAGAACGCTTTCTTTTTTTGCTTACGCAATATTCAAATTTCAGAATAAAAGTCATGAGAAGGGATAATACTGATACGTACAAAAATAACAGGACGTTCAGATGGTTGTATTTAATTTAATTTTATTTAGACCACTGTCAAATATTTTGAAGAACTTATTATTATTATAAATATCCTATAAATATAATAATGAACAATAATTAATTCAAGTCAAAACCATTTTTAACAGGACTTCAGAAATATGGTGTGTCATTTAATCCTTATAAGAGCAATTCTTTTCATTTTTATTATAAAATAAAGAAATATTTTTATTAATACAAAAACATCCCACAAAAGTAACCTAGGGTTCAAAAGGTTGAGATGAGATCTGATTGTACTTTCCCCACATAAAATCACATACTTCTATGAGAGACGGTTAAGAACAGTAACAGTGGTGGCTCTTCAGCACGTTGGATGGGTCTCACATGGCTCTGTCAGGAAATGTGCAAGGGCTGTTCAAATCACACGGGAATGCACTCCGTGTGGACATCGTCTACTAGTAAATAAGCACACGAGCACAAAAGGGTATGCATACGTGGAAGATAAGAGAACCTTCACAGTGAAAATGCTCATATTAAATATATTTTATTTATATGTTTTGTATTTTCCAGATGTGAAGGGTCCCACATTTACTTCATTAGTCCACAGCACCTCCAAAATGCTTCTGACTTATCTACACTCTTAGAAATAAAGGTGGTACAAAGGGTTCTTTAAGTGATGCCATTGAAGAACCACAAAAGTGATGTGCAAATGTGAAAAATGTTTACATTATTAAAAAGAACCTTTACATGAGGGAAGGTTCTTTCAACCTTTAAGTGGTTCTAGACACCAACACATTCCTCAATTCATACAAACAGTTTTTTGGGGGAACCAAGTGTTTCTTCTATGGTACTGCCATAGAAGTGTGTAAACATTACTTTGCATTCTTCACACATTGCGGTTTCCCTTTCATGAATCCTCCATGCAAATCATATTTGTGTATGCAGTGTCATATAGTAGAACAATGCAACTGTTGTTCACCTGCCACAATTACTTAAAGTGTATAAAAATGGTATTATATGCATAAGAATATTAATTACATAATGGTTTGTTGCTTTTGTTTTGGAACCGTCTCTACTGTCCATGGAAGTCTTTCTACTAGATTATGGAACATTGCGGCGAGGACTTGATTGCATCAAGTGACAACAATGTAAGACAATTGGATCACCACCTCACCTCATCCCCAACTCCCCAACTTATCCCAAAAGTATTGGATGGAGCATCATCATTCCATGCATATGCACAATGCATTCACTAGAAGGGGTGTCCACAAACATTTGCACAGTGTACCAGATATTCAGAAATCTAAAATAAATCTAAAATCGAATCTAAAATAAAGTAACGGCCATAGCTAAGCAATCAAATTGCGCTGAAACCTAAACATAAAGCATAAGGCCTTCCCAGCAGGAAGGGAAGAGTTAACTGTGCTTTTTATCAAGTTAAATGAATCATCACTTGTTTTGAATCCCTAATTGCTTCTGTTTTTCCCGGAATACATAAATGAACAATTCCTCTTCATTCACTTCTCAGGTTTTATTCATCTGTTTATTTTTGTTTAGTGATTTCAGGATGAAAGGATGGAGAGGGAAGGAAGGGGGAAAAAAAAGGCACCCTCCTTCTATTTCACCCGATTCATTTACACATCCGGCCTCATTCACCGAGCTGAAAGAGGGAAGTACAATGCCTGCAAAGTGTATTGTTGATGAAAACCATAAAGGAGGCATTTAATTGGGCTATTTATCCTCTCCTTAGCTCCTATGCTGTGCCTTCTCTTGTTTAGGGCTGCGTTTACACACACAAGCTTCTCCTGTTGCACTGTCGTCTCCTGTGGAGAGTAAGGGCTCGAATAATTACCTCAATTCACCATCAAAGCCGGAACAATGTCCAAGACAAATACAATCAAGGCATCGAATAGCACTGTGTCTGATGATGTATGGGAATTTGAGATTGCCAACCAGGTGCCAGCCAGGTGCTGTGCCAAAAAGCTTGGTTAAAAACACATCGGTAAACAGTACTAACAGTCCTCAGTTGCCAGGGGCCAGGTGGAGATTTTACAGCCATAGGTAAGCAGGACACACTGATCTGAGATACTGAAACACTGGGCTCCAGGGTTTCCACATTTCAGCCCCAAGGCTATTCCAAGTGAGGTAAAATGAACTTGTTGATGGCGGACGTGTTTACGACCTCCTGAATTCCCCACAGTTTTTGCGTGTGAGGGTGATGTTATTTTCATTGTGAAGTGAAATGTCATCTCGTAAATCCTCAACCAACTAATTTGAATGTTGAATTTTTTTTTTTTTTGGTATGCACTACTGTGCATTCAGAATGACCAGGGCAACACAGTTATAAATAGGGCTTTATATGAAATACAAATTTGAATGTATCTGAATAACAAGGTAATTCCATCGACACAGTCACATGAAAAACACTGGAACACCACATAAATATATTTGACTTTTTTTTAACATATTGAGCCATATACATTAGATTTTTATTTTAACAATATTGCTAAAAAATAAATGTAAAATGTAAAAAAAAATAATCAAATTTATTATGAGGAAAAAAGGGACATCCCACATTTATTCCTACTTAAATGCCTAAAATCTGAATCTCGGCACATCAGCTGCAGATGATTAGAACATGATTAGAGAGGAATTTGGAGGAGCCTGTCTTATTTAAACCTCAGACTTTTAGGCTAAGTTCAGACTCTCTGCCCATATCAAACATTTTGGAATGTTTAAATTGTGTCTAGATTGATTTTATATAGTCTAGACCAAGAAAATGCAAATCAGATCCACATTTGAACGACGTTTGAAATGTGATTATAATCAGATTTGTACAGAGCATGGATGTTCAAATAGTATTTCAAAATGTCTTTGCATTGCTTGCAATATGACAAAGCAATGACTTCAAAGTGATGGAAATACAATCCAAAATGTGCGCCAAAGGCTACGTAGCCAGTGTGGTTTCAACCACAAGTTGATCACTTGCAAATAATGGTGTGGACAGTTGTCTTACAAGATCTGATTTGAGAGACATATCTGATTAACCTGCATTGTGAACATAGACTGTGAACATAGACTGGTTTGCTCTTGATTGTTGAAGTGGTATCACCATGGCCAGATCCAGAGAGTTCAGAAAGAAGAAGGATGTTAATGCAGATGAGTCTGGAAAGCGATTTTGAAAAGATCTACAGAATTGAAAATAAGTCGTTCTCACTGTTTGCAAATGAAAATCTGCCCTCACCAGGTCAGGCCATCCTTTTACCTCAGCTGATGTCAAACTACAGCATTTACCATCGGAAAGAAACTCATGCTTCCAAGAAAAACATCAGGGCAAGACTAAAGTATGCCAGAGGACATTGAGACAAAGACCAGGACTTCTGAAAATAATGTGCTTTGGACAAATAAACAAAGTGTCTAACACTCGTGAAAACGCGAAGGAGGCTTTTTGCACTTGACCCTCAGTTAGCACAAGACACATATGAAACTCTTACATATGCAGGGACACCCTGGGATCTCCATTTCTCATATTGGTTCCACACACCTTCACTATAGTAGCTAAAGGCTTGTAAACCCTCCAGCCAGATTAAGAGGCTACATTCGCTGGCAAAACCAAAGCCCAATAAAGCTGTTTAAAGCAGAGTTTTGGGTTTCAATGCTGATAGACTCATTACACACACTTAAATAGGTAATAATATCCAAACTAGGCCTTAAGTTAGCAAATATATCCTTTGGCTTTCCCATTATGTAAACAGCCAGGACTGCCAACAGCACATTTACTCGCCTCTTGCATGTGCACAACCTCCAGTGCTGTTTATGCATACTGGGCAGTGTGGTATGGTCAGCAGTGTTTGCAAACGTATGTGCGTCTTGAGTGTTTATTCTGGAGATTCTCCTTGAGGGTGGTCTCCGATTGCTGGTGATGAGCAAATAAACTATCAGATTAGTGCTGTTGTTGCTCCACAGGCCTGCAGATACCATCGCTGTTTCCGTTCCGTGATCCGCAGATAAAAGGTGTGCTTATGCTTACACTGACGTACGACCCAGATTCTCCCGGGCCACCGTATTTGAATATGGCAATCTGTCAGTGTACTACAACGACCAGTTAATCCTCTTTTATGACCAACAAAGCAGAAATCGGGTGATAGCATCAGCAGTACATTCGTCATCCACCTCACTCTGAGACCTGCATTTGCCTCACAGAGAGGAGTGCTGACAGATTGCACTCAGTGGGATGTCTTTATAGACGCTTACCTGCTGGAAATAGGGGGATTCTGCATTCAACATCCAAGAAAAGCAGAGCCCGAGGGAGGTCGGGTCAGATAACGACAACACAAGGCTTAATTTGGCGCTGGCATTTTGAGTTACAGGAGAGATAGTAGCTACAGTCAGAGTTTGATATGTTAATGTTCAGCAAGGGGCAAAGATACTGCTGAAGACACTGTTCTTGTTCTAGAGCAGATGTTATGTAATGTTCTAGCAGCAACTAATACTACATTCGAAACATCTACCTCTAGGCCCAGATTTCTTATACATGAAATTCCTGCAGTGGCATAGAACAGTCCATAGTACAGTTATAGATACATACTGGCTGTTTTGATATTATACTGGGATTTAAAGCACAGTTTGTGACTTGCAGACCAGAGGCAAGGAAGGTATGCTCAACAAACATGGGCTTGAGCAGTGTTCCCCAAACCCAGTCCTGGTGCCCGCAGTCCTGCATATGTAGTGAATTATATACTCCCAACACACCTGAATCAATATATCAGCTCATTAACCCCCCTTTTCGATTTGCAGGAGGTGCGCTAAAGCAGGGAAATCTCTACAATATTTAGAGCAGGGGGAGCCAGGACCTGGTTTGGGAAATGCTGGGCAAGAGTTCTGACCAGCTTTGGCTGATGAAGCTTGAAGCCAGAGCCTCCCCTTGCCAAGTAAGGACAAAACAGAGAATTTGGAAGAGAAGGAGCTGGACTGGTGGTGGGGTGTGAATCTTCATTGCAAAAGGGACGAGGAAAAGGGGGGCGGTGTGGTTCTTCACCCAAATTTTAGTTATTTCCCATGTTAACAAATCAAAGCTGTATTGTGGTCAGCTTCCATCACTTAATCCAGAGATAAATATTGGCCACACTTTATTTGGAATACTTGTTGAGTGGGGCCTCGCTGAATTCTTTATTCATCATGTTCATGAAACCAGTTTAAGACCATTTTTTTACTATGTGTCCTGGTGCATCATCATGCTGGAGGTAACTGCTAAAGGATGGGTCAACAGGTCATGAAGGGATGCACACGTTCAGCAGCAATACTCAAATAGGCTGTGGCATTTAAATGTTAATTGGTTTGTATTAATGAGCCCACATTACATTCCCCACATCGTTACTCCACCTATGACACTCCCTGGTTTTTAGAGGCAGTTGTTGAAAGTGTGAATGGAATCCACCAAAAATACATTGAGAGGTGTGGCCATGTGACTGTACTGAAGGAGGTTATTTATGTTTATTTTAACATCACGTTGTGGTCATCATTCAGCTAATTTATCTTGACCCTACAGTGAATAGCAAGGCAGATCGTTTAGATCAGAGGAAAACCTAAACTAAGCAATAAATCAAGTAACATGGAAAAATAGCCTTAGGTAAGAGTGGAAACTGAGCTTAGCAGGGTGGCAGATCATCATAATCAGGGTTAGACACTCAGGGGAACAAACAGAACTAGACATCTCTACCCTGCAGGGACCTCCAGGCTCTGGCCTGGCACCCACACACACAATGAGGCCTTGTATTAGACAGCCAAGTAGGTGGCAGCCAGCACTGCAATGTGCAATGCCGCTGGAGACGCAGAGAAGCTCACAGCCAGGGAGGGCCAAAGAGAGCTGCAGGAGAGTGACTGTCAGCTCCCCCACCCGTCTGTGTGCTAAGAAGAGTGGAATTCCACATCTTTAGGTCACAGGCACGTCATGAAGCAGATGCGTGTCTTTGATCTGAGCAGCAGCATTTGATGTATGATACCGTTGCATCCATGTGATCTCTTTATATCGGGCCTCAGTGCATGGACGCCTGCTCTCCTCTTGCTCTTTCTGTGTAGCCTCATCTCTGATTCTCTGGCATTAAACACCTCAGAACGTGACAGATTAAAGGGAACTCGCAGGGCACTGTGACAGTGTGAGAGGTAAAGTCTCATGTGTCATTTCACTGGCGGAGAAGCAACGGGGTGACTGCTTACAAACAAGGCACCAAGACGACTTGAAGGTATCCTCACAGTGTCGATTGATGATTGCGTAATGTCTCACAATATCTATATCTGTCAAGCAAGAGCAACACAAGTCAGCGACTGAAGCCCTCAACATCTCAGCCTTCGTTCTGCCTTCTCGTATCACCTGCTTCACTCATCTATCAGGCCTGTCAGAGGCAGCATGGGCTTCACTTAATGTTGAAAGAGAATGTCAGGTCACTGTCTTTTCTCAAGTCGCAGCACTGGAGTTCAGCTTCGAGTCTGCTCTGCATGTAAACTGATGGACACTGCTATATTGTCTTTTTTACAGATGAGAGCTGCTTTTTAATGGAGGTCTTTGAAAAGAAGTAGAACCATATGGTGGAAAAGGAGCTAAAAGCAGATGGAGGTCATGCACTTTCAGAAGTCGACCTATCACAGAGGCAAAGGAGGTTATTCAGAATGCCACACATGGGTTATGGAACATGCATCAGCTGTGTGTCGTAGAAGTGGTGACAGTTCTAGCATACAGAACCAGTGCAGAGCAAAAACAGTGCTATGTGAGTGATTCTGGAAGTCTGAATGGGATCCCAATATTCAAATTCTGACACAAATATCACAGCATATTTTCCTAGGCAAGCAAGGAGGCATGTGAACTAGGTCTGATGGGGTCTGACAAAACAATGAGTTTTGGGCTGATTGGGCTGGAGTTGGGTTTTTGAAATGATTTTGTTTTGGAGAATATGTGCTAGTTTTTATTTGATAGCCTGCACTTACCCAAGAACCACCAAGGCATAGGCCTGCCATGAACTAGAAGCTGCCAGAAAAAAAAGTGTCATTTTGTACAATCAAGTATATAAGTTTCACATCATCATGTACTGAAGAGCTACCATCCAACACATAAGACTTTACTCCAAAAAACGACATCTTCGAGCACAGTTTTTGCACTTTCAAACAACACCTTGCAGCAGATAACATGGGCAAAGTTCTTCTTGAAGAAAGGTTAGGATTAGGTGCAAAAACTGTTTGGAGGAGAAAAGGTGAGGCATGCAACCCCTACCTGTTAAGCATGGTGGTGGTAGCAACATGTACTGAAGCTGTTTTGGGACTGATAAACTTGGACACTACCGAGTTTTCCCACATAAGAGTGAATCCTAATTCCCATACAAGGTAGTTTTGACCAAGCAGACTAGCATTAAGCATTTGGCGTGGTCTTCCCAAACTCCTAACCTCAGATATGTGGATACAATGTTGGGTTTGTGTCAGAAAAGCAACAAGTATAATTGTACTTTATCAATTTTGCCAAAGAGAAACCATCAAACAAGCAACCAGAATTCTTCCAGAAGCTTATGGGTGACCAAAATACAATCCAAAATATTAAAAATGTGCACATTCATTTGATTTCTTGGCTTCATAACTCAGGAACAGACCTCTCACATCATTTAACAATCACTGTGTGATGAATTATGATGATTCTGATCAAAACACGGTCCAATTCCTGCAAATATTGAAATCAAATTTGAATATTTTTTTAATGTTTTGGTGAATAAATTACATCAATCAACAAAAACATCCCACCTAAGTGGCCAAGGATTCTACATGTTAAAGATGTATAAGGTATACTCAGTCCTCCCCCATAAAAGATTTGGATAAGAAAACAAATCACAGAATGCACCAATACTGCCACGTCATGCATGTCCCTGATGATTTTATGCAAACTTCTGACTACTGAAATGTCACCACATCATTTTACCAATTTATTGGGCAAAAAGTTAAACTGTAAAAATACATAATTCTTTAAACATAAAGAATGAAGGTGATTTTTTAGAACTCCGATAAGAAATCCCCATCAGATCGGAAAACACTCTTCCCCATTTCCACTTGACCTAATGGTTTTACATTTAAGATCGTTTGCATTTTCAAAACTGGGAGGGCAGGACAGAGTTGTTGATGTCGGCATGAGAGCAGCAAGAAGAGAAACGGAGCACGAGGCTGTCAGCACCAGCTCAACTCCCGTAAAGACAAAATACACTAAAGGTGTTCAGATTTCAGAAAATGACTCAGAGAAAGCCCACAAGAGCGAGTCAGAAATGATCAAACATTATAAACACTGGCAGCTCTTCCCTTAAGGGAAAGGCTTCAGCCCAAGCCTGTGTCCTGTTACATGAAACCTGCTGCAACCTCCTTGTAAATATTGTCAATGTAGCCCACATTTTTTTTTAATTAGAGGGGGTACTGGGCAGTGATACTGATCATCATAGGATGCCAATGCAGAGATGTGCTGTTGAAATCATGATGTTGGCCGTGTAGGGAAGTAAAATGTTTGAGAAGACTGGGAATCTCATTTCAAAAGCAGTAAATGTAGACTGTATTCGAACACTGGCCCATTCATTGTTTTTCTCTGAAATCAAGGGTATTAAAAAAAGATTATCCTGTTTTGTTGCAGTAAACTTGGACATTTCTGTGAGGATTTGATTGCATTCAGTGATAAGATTGTCCATCATCTCCAAATCATCCCAAAGGTACCGGATGCAGTGCCATTATTCCAGAGAAGACAGCTTCATAGGATGATTCATAGCTCAAGCTTTGCCTATGAGAGTAATTTTTCAAAGAAGTGATTATCGGGTTGTTTTTGGCATTGGTAGAAAATGCTACCTCAAGATGAATGTAATGGACCTAAAAAAGAGGAAATACTGGAATACGGAACACAGTGATCCGGGTTTCAGTAGATGATATAGGAAAAGAAAGTAGCTGCAGTACCATAGGAAACACAAACGTCTACCTACATGTTCTTTCATTTTTCAAACTGGAGTTGCCCCTCTTTTGAAGTGCTACCAGTGTCCGTGCTTGATTACCATTAGGGACTGAAAAGATCTGGAGGGGAAAAAAAAACAGACAAGGCAGCTGGCAGGTTTAGACGTTACATCTCAGAGTGAGATTGAAAGGAGAGGCAGAGTGAGTGGTGAAAGGGCACAGAGTGATCTCCGCGTCTTCCACTTTCACAAGGCCCTGACTGCATCTGGGGACCAGCTGCGTTAGCGTCAGTGTGTGTGTGTGTGTGTGTGTGTAGGAAGTTAATATAATTCTGGCTAATATAGCTACATTGCAGCATATGAACATCTACAGCATTTGTACACAGCTCTGTTAGAAAGCAGGGTCTGGGGATCAAACAGAAAGAAAGGTCACATGGGGAAGAGGTCAGGCTTCGTTCATCAAACATCTCAGAGTAAAAGCACTGATCTAAGATCAGCTCTCATTTAGCTGGAAATGAATTTGGTGTTGTGCAGAAGGCATTAACTGACACCAGATCAGCAAATTACTCTGCATTTAACTTAAACATTTACAATAAGTCTTTACTACTGAAACATTAAAATAACATGGATAATGTAATTATTACTCAGCGATTAGTCCTGTCTGAATCCACCATTCTAGTGGCTTTTACAGTGCCTGGAAAAAGTATTCATACCCCTTGAACTTTACCCATTGCACCAACAAATCTGCATTTATTTTATTGGGATCTTATGTGATACTACTTTGTGTGGGTCTATTTAAAAATGATACAATTTTTTTTTATAAATAAAAATCTATGTGGCATGCATCTGTATTCAGCTCCCTGTATTCTGATACCCCTAAATAATGTGTGACCAATTGCCTTCAGAAGTCACCTAACTAGTTAGTTGAGTGTGTCATTTATTCTCAGTATAACTACAGCTGTTCTGGGAAGGCCTTCGGAGGTTTGTCAGAGAAGATTAGTGATCAAACCGCATCATGAAAAACGAGGAACGCACCAGAGGTCAGGGATGAAGTTGTGAAGAAGGGTAAAATACAGTTAAGTAATGTCAAAAGCTACGAACATCTCACAGAACACTGTTCAATCCATCATCCAAAAATGGAAGGAGTATGGCACAACTGCAAACCTAAGGAGACATGGCCATCCATCTAAACCGACAGCCCAGGCAAGGTGAGCACTGGTCCTTCACTTCCATATTTCATCTTTAGATGAAGCCACCCAAAACTCAAACATCTCGAGGTTCCCTTCTCAAACGCACACTCAGATCGGCTGCCCATCTGTACACACCATGTGTGCCAATTTACAGCAATTTCAGAACACATCAGAGATTCACACGGGCTCTAATAATAAAATAATACCTTTGGATTGGCTACTGTTGTTCTGAGCTTGTACAGTTCAAACTGGGCAGACAAGGCAGATCAGGTAGAGGTACTTTAACTCAGGAAGCTGCATGATGATGTAAGCTTGCCTAGGCCCATTAAGCACAGCTTGAGTGCAGGGCAGTTGAGGAGGGAGAGGGGGTGCAATTGTTGCTCAGGCACAGTACATGACAACTGGATCTAGTATAAACATAGTATTGAAGGGGCGGAGTCATTATGTAAGTGCTGTTAAAAAGGAGAATTTACTTGTTTTCTGCAGAGGTGGAGGTTCCAGCAACTCAAAATCTGCTCCAGGATTTTGTACTGACTGGGGCTGCAGCTCATTTTGCCAAACCATTATCAATAAAAAATAAACTCAATGTGGAGTAAGGGCTGTAATTCTACAAATGACCAAAATGAATATGAAATTGGTGGACCTGGACTAGCCAGGATTTTGTTCCAGGAAGTCGGACCAAAATACTGAGTGGAATTTTGATTTTAAGGACCTGAAGTATCCACCTCCATGTAATCCAGGTCCACCAATTTCATCTCAGGTCTGGTCATTTGTATAATGATTTATTTTAATTTATTCAGAGATTTAATGCAAATTGGTCATGTCTAATTCTGTGTAAGTACTTGTCAACTAAAGGTATGAAAAGAAACAACTAATCTGGTGGGTTTGCTCAGGAATGATTTATTGAAGACACTGTAGTAGCGAAGACAATCCGGCAAAAATAATAACGTTTAAAGGTTTGAATCCAGTGTTTAACTTACACATACTTCATAGACCAGTAAGAAACAAAACCTAACATTCTAAATAAACATGTGAATGATATAAATACTGACTATCACACTGGTTCATATCCTCTTATCCCAAATAATCTGGAAAAACACCTGTGTTTCCCGAAACGCTACATAAAAGCTAAATAACAAAAAATGGTGACCAAAAAAATAACCATTTGAAAGTGACGGACACATATCAGTAAAGGCATTTCAATCAAACATCTTGACTGACCTCATAAGGTTTGAATTCACATTATTAAAGACATTTCACTCCAAAACTTGCATGATCAAGTGAGAGTAGTACAGAAAAAAAACATTGGTGCTTCCAACATGTACAGTGGACATAGATCACTAAAGAACATACAGTTAGAGAACAGAGAAACAAACCACAGGCCATTTTTGTGGTGAGGTCATATGACAAATAACCCAAAGGAAGTAACCAAGAAACCAGATGTTTTCAAGTTCAGATGCTCATTTTGACCTAGCATATCCAACTATTTCACGGTTGCAATCATTAAGGCAGCCAGGCCTAATTTCAAGAATTAATAGACTGCAGGATGTACCGTATCATCCATTACTTTAATGATTCATCAAAGGCATTTTAAAATCGTGCCTCTTAACAGTAGAATATTTTACAGTAGCAATTTTTAAGTCACAGGTTTTGTGAAAATTAAGGGATTAGGAGATTCTCATGACATACAAATTACACTTATAATGATGAAACATTTCTTGACTGTATAACAGCTTAGAATTCTGCAGATCTTTCATTTTCTTTGGCTAGTATTTTCACACCAATCTGGTGGTTCTCAAACCACATTTGGGAGTACGCCCCGTCCAATGCATCCCAGTGCTGTCTCTTCACTCATGAGGTGAATCAGTTGTGACAGAGCATGAAAACACTAAGTGCAGGACATGAGAACCACTGCATTAAAGGAGCAGTTCAGCAAAAACTAGAATTACCATGGTTTTTCACCTACCCAGATCCAGCCACTTAGTCAAGACACGTTTAATATTTGGAGTTTAGCGTGCTGGAAACATGTGTAATCCAGAATCACTACAAGCCTACTCCAACAGGCTACCGCAGCATTACCACGCCAGCTTTGACCAGAATCGCTAGTGAGGTGAATTGGACCCCAGTATGAGCTCACGTCTTATGAAGTAAACCCAACACTATACTGAAGCTTTATTCCTGAGAATCTCTGTACGCAATCATTATCTCTGTGTGAAGTCATACACTATCAAACTAAACAGCCAGCTTCCAGACTACAGGGGTTGGGCAATGAAACAAACACCTGGTTTTAGACCACATTGGGAATTACATGTTTTGGATACAATCCGGGTTAACACCCGAACATCCCTTTCAGATAGCTTCCTCTTGCGTCCACAGTTAATCCTGTTGGATGTGGCTCGTCCTTCTTGGTGGTGCTGACATTACCCTGGATACCGTGGATACATCACAAAGACTTGCCGTCTTGGTCACAGATGCGCCAGCAAGACGTGCAACAACAATTTGTCCTCTTTTGAACTCTGGTATGTCCTCCATAATGTGTTCATTGCGATATTTTGAGCAAAACTGTGCTCTTAACTTCTAATTGAACCTTCACACTCTGCTCTTACTGGTGCAATGTGCAATTAATGAAGATTGGCCACCAGACTGCTCCAATATAGCCATGAAACCTCCCACACTACAATGACAGGTGTTTCAGTTTCATTGTCCAACCCCTGTATGTTTCTCATTTTTTAAGATTTTCACTGGTGTTGCACTTGCTTCAGAAATTGGAGCAGTTACTCAAAACAGCCATCCCACCATTCAGCACTGCAGAGTTTATTTCTTTTAGATGTAGAAGAAAGTCCAACTGGGTTCTAAACAAGGGTTTCTCAACCTTGGTCCTGGATGCATGCCTACCCTGCGTGTTTTAGCTTTAACATACCCCCATGCAAATCTGTAGGGCCTGTTAATGAAATAAGTGAATCAGGTAGGATGGGAGCAGGGAAAGTTCCAAAATATAAGGATGCCTCCAAAACCAAAATTGAGAAACACTGTTCTAAACCACATTAATATATGTCAACACAGCCAATATGAAGACCTGTATGCTTTTTAAATGGGTTGACAAGTTGTTGTAGGTTTGTTTTTACAGAGATGAGAATGGCGACAGTTCATGTTCAAGGCTTGTTAGCAATGTTAGTCTAGTATCTCCTGTTCCAAAACAAATCAACCAAATCAAACATGTCTGGCTGATCAACAAATTACATGACAGTTCATGTTAATTACATTTTGTGCTGGACTATTCCTTTAAACCCTTTACCACCACTTTTAAAACATGATACATTTACCTCTTGCAGTTAATAAGTTAATACATAAAAAACTACCTCGTAAGACTCAAAACAGTAAAAATACACAGTAACTTGATGAGCCAGAGGTGTGTGTGTGTTGCAAGTAACAAGATACAATTCCATACACAACTCGCAGCAAAACAGTTTCACAAGGTTTTATTTTGGGTGGTCCCGGTGTTTGACCATTCCCCCCTCTTATTTTGTCTTTTCCTTTTTTTTTTCTTTTCTTAAAATGAACTTAATGAAACACTTGCATCCCTCCACCTGGGAAATAACTTACGCCTTCTCCAGAGATTTGTAATACTCCTTGAGCACTGTCCAGGCCTTCGGAGCCATGAAGCCCTCTGGTGGGTTCTGGCCTTCTCGAGCCATCCTCCTCATGCGCGTGCCTGAGATGAAGTCATAATCCTCATGGCTGCAGGACACAAGAGCAGACAGAGACCATGAGAACAAAGAAACGAGGCAATGCAGCTATGATGACTATGAAACTGTGAGAAAAATGTAAACAATTTACAAATTAGAATTAAAAGTCTCCTTATCTGGGTAGGTCAGTAAAGTATTAATAGTTCTCATCCAACACTTGGTTTGGTAAGAGCCTGGGATGTCCAGGAGAAATCTGGAAGCAAGCTTTGTTCTCCACACTAGCTCAACTGAAGTTTTATAGAAAGAACCTTCTTATTACTAAGATAAAGTGTTTCATTCAAATATTTTGACTTTCACTGAAAGTTTAGAGGGATTTTCCTTCTCTTGCAAAATTACTATTTCTAGGTTTTAGCATGAAATATTAGAAGTTGCATTAAACCAATATATGTGATCTTACCAAACCTGATTATTCATTCACAAAAAAACACCAACAGATAGACATGTAAGACAAGCAGCCATATATGTAAATAATTACAGGTGTCCACTATAAATAATTGTGTGACCCAAGAGGACAAAGTGTTTCCCCACTGCCCTATAAAAAGGCTCCCACATGCTACTTTTTGGTAGTCTACCTCTCGAGAGATCATAGACTGCTAGACATGCATCCCCTCTCAAACACTGTCAACTGGGCAAAATGCCTTTGAGTGTGTCCTAGAGGCAACACTGGACTAGGAAAAGCAGGACGGTCATTTCGCAAACTGCCCACCATCTAGGTTGTTCTGACCAACCTGTTAGGTGGTGTTGGGAGGATCTTTGGCAACAGTTTCCCCCAATAAACCTTTCCTTGCTCTAATATTGTAATCACTTACATATAACATTACATTCATCACATCTTCAACATTTTGGTTGTGAACTTCCATTAAGCTGATTACTGTTAGGTTGTATATCCTCTTGGTAAACCAACTAAATTAAATCAAATTGTTTCCAAGCAGCAATAAAGGTAATAAAATAAATAAGAGCTAATACACAGGATGATATACAAAAAAATAACTAACAAAAATCTTTCCAGATTGTTTCAGCTGGTTTTGAATGAACAGAGAAACATGCAGAGGAACATTCATATCTCAACACTGCTTCAAGACAACAGCAGAATCATGAGAGAGGAATCTAAACTTCCAGCCTAGTCTATTAAACTACAACTATCTGCTACACTTTCCCCTTTTAAACAAATACCATCCAAAAATAAACAGGGGGTTAAATATCTGCCAAACAGCACTAATTTAAAATCCAAACCATAATCAGCCACTCTAAATACAGCCTCTAATGACCTCTCCACTGATCTGGTGAAGTTAACAAGATATTTCTAAAAGATTAGATATTCCCTAATCTAGACGTGCACGTTGAGAAAATAAACCGAGTCTGATGTGTACTTCATCTGCATCAGTGTTGTAATGCACTTTCCCTGCCATAATCACATTTATAAAATGTGGTTTCTTTTCGCTGCAGCTCTGCAGTGATGTGGTTTGTCTGCACCAGTGAAGCATTTTGTATGGGTTTGTAGTTGGGCACTCAAAAAAATATCAAACATTTCCAGCCACCATGGAGAGGAAAACAACCATGACACGAGCCTGTATCTGTCTCCATGTTAGAGACCATGCAGCTAGTGAAAAGACGTGTTCGATTCCATCGCCTGCGCACCTGATTTAACATCACTAAGAACTGATTTGCTTAACCAAGTGTTGAATGAAAACTAGTTTACTGGACTCCCTGTAACTCTGGAGATGCTTGATAAACACAGTGATGTAAAAATTACTATATGTATGAATTATACTCTTATTTATTCTAAAAGTTAGTTTTTTATTGAGCAAATTAACATTTACTGCCCAGATTTTCCTGATTTTCACAGGAGCTTAAAATCTTTGCACAGTACTACAGTCATATATCACAAACACTGCATCACTCCGCTGAACAGCAATGCTAAGTGCACAACATCAGAAACTCCTTAAGTAATGTAAATTCCTGAGCAAAAGAGAAAAACAAAACTAAACCTTTTAAACAATGTAACTGACCCAGAGGTGGACCACGCTCTATTAGAATGGGGAAGCAGGGGATCTGGTCAGGGCTCGTTGTAGCTCAGGGAATTGCTCCCTTCGTGTTTGTGGTTTGGGGAATATCTTTGTGTTACTATGTGTGAATAAATACACCTTTTGATGAAACCAAACCTTTGTCTTTGATGTCTCTGAGACGTCTCCCCAGAGCTGAGATCACAAGAATACACAATAAAAGACAAACGGACAATAGAAACCTGATTCATTAGAATATGAAATAGGGATGTGTAATAATATTTACACAATATTCATAGAAATATTTTGATGCACATACAAAATACTAGTAGTGTAGATACATAAAAATAACTACTATTCAAATACTCTCCTGTTCTTAATTCAGTAATTTATTATTATTAATATTCAGAGGCTGCTGCACTCCTTCCAGTTAATCAGGACTACTTACACACTGTAATGAAACTGAACTTTAATATAGGTTATCACAATACACAATAAAATACGGTCATATTGCCCACCCCTAGAATGAAGCCATACAAAATGCAAAGTTGCTTCATCACAAGCCAAGACACCACCACTATTAAATACTACTGAATAAGGCTGACTCGCGGTTAACCTATTGATCTTATTCAGTTTTCAGATGCTGGATGTGAATACAAAAGAAAATCTACAAACAAGACGAAACAGAACAGGGGAGTTGGGGGGGGTGGCAAGCACTAACTATAGACGCGAAAAGTTAATACGCAGTCAAATGAGAAACAGCTTGGACTGATTTGAGCAGTTACATTTTGTAGGGAGAATTTAAGGGAGATCACTGGCAATTAGGCTTAGCATCCATACTGGCCTCGGCTTCGGCCCAGCCCGCGCCTGCTCCAGGAGCAGACAGAATGCCATAAATTTGCCAAGGCGCCAAGCGGGGCCCTTTGAAATTCAGATGGGGTGCTAGTCTGTCACTCCCCTCCCCGATCACTTGCTCCTTCCAGAATGGAAGAGGCAGGCAAGAAGCAAAGGAGGGAAAGAGACTGCCAAAGAGTGTCCAGGGCCTGACAGATTTACATCACCACCAAATCGATCTCCTTCACGCTCTCTTCTAAAGCCTATAGATGATTTTGTAGTAGTGCGAGAACCGGATCAGAAAAGTCACAGATAGGACAACAAGCATACTGTAGGTTCTCTAATGAAAACTTCAAATGAATGCAGAAAAAGAGAAACAGGCACAAACAAACAAAACGGACCTATAATTACAGTGGAACCCTCCTGGTGGTACACTATATGGGCAAAAGTATTGGGACACCTGCTCATTCATTGTTTCTTCTGAACTCAAGGTATTAAGAAGAGATTATCTTGCTTTTGTTTGAGTACCTGTTTCTACTGTCCAGGGAAGATTTCCTACTTGAGCACTGCTGTGAGAATTTGATTGCAATCAGCAGCAAGAGATTCATAATTTTAGATGATCGCCACCTTACCTCATTCACAGCTCCACAACTCATCCCAAAAGTATTGGAAGGAGCACCATAATTCCAGAAAACACAGTTCACTGTTCCATGCTGGGGTCTTTACAGCCCTATGAGTCATGCCTGGTGCAAATAGGTTCAAGTTTATCTGCTCCACATAGTCAACAATGGATGCAATTTAGTGGCTGAGTGCATTCATTGAACATAGTGTATATAGAACAATACTACACAGAACCACCTGCAAAAGGGTTTCCACCACTGTGCAGAGCCCTTAAACCAGGCAAAGAACCATTTATGGTGGTGTGGTTCTATATAGAACTGCAGCTTTATTAAAAGACCTCATTCTTAACCAGAAAATTTAACAAGTTATGAATCAGTGAAGTACAGGTATTATGAGTATTTGGGATGTGCTCACCAAATGCTGTTAATGTCCAGCCTTCATTAATATTGTTTCCGTACTTACGGCAAAAAAATGAATTGAGTCCATTTTACAGAAAGGCTGTAACAAAATGTGGAAAAACTGAAGTGCCGTGAATACTTTCCGGATGCACCGAATGTCTTTCCAAACACAAAAACTGTCACATTCTTGTACTGTGTCAATTTTCCACCCAAGAAAATTGTATGTATTTATTCTAGCCCTGGATGGACAACAACTTCTGGTGGTCTGTTGGGACATCTACATCTGAGAAGAATGACCCCACATTCCACAGCAGTGTACGACAGCCTCCATACAGGAGACAGGATACTTCAGCTGACTGAGGGAAGCGACTGTTGTGTTTCCAGCAAAGATTCAGATGAGACAGTTCGAGCCGCGTGTAATTTCTTTCAGTTGATGCTTCGTGAAATCAAAGTAATTAATGGGAAAAACAGCTTCGGGCTAGTTCCTCTGCCTTTCAGCAAAACACTGGAAAACAATGTTTGCTCACTTAGTTCATGCTGGCCTAGGACAGTGTTTGTGAGAGTTCAGTCCGTACACATTTTGGCATGTGGGATGAGACGGCACTTAATTGGACAGTGGAGAGCACTATTAATTACAGGCAAAATTTCTGTTAGTCATCGTCCGCAACACTCATGCACAGCCACGTAATTAGCGGCAGCTCTCCGTGATTTCTGGATGACTTCAAAGAACTGAAAAAAAGCCACAGAACTTTGTAAAATCCTCAGAAAACCACAACAGTTCCTGTTATTCTTGGCATTAAGTTTCTCTGTAGATAACAAAAAAGGAAGCTGGACACACATGGAAGTTACACTCGAGAAGTCGGATGATCGATTCCTGAGCGTATTGGAGAAAACACAGAAAATGTTTTCAGACTGCACAAAAATTCCTGCCATTGGCAGATTATGCTGAACCCACTCTTAAGCTGATGGAAGACTACAGTTTTACAAGCCTCTTATGAGATCACTTACTGAGAAACTGCATAAGGTATAATGTGGACAATTACATTCGTGTGCTTAAGGCCTTTTTTCCAATTTCTACACAAGCTGGTTTATCTTCATAAAGTCCCACTATGTTCAGATCAAAGGAAGGAAGCATAGACATCAGAGTAGTAAACATCTTCTGGTCTAGCCTAGTAGGATATCAACAGAAAGGAAAAGACAAAAGGCAACAACTTACTTTTTGGGGTCATAAAAGTCCATGGCCTTCTTTACTTTGTTGTACGCTGCCACTTTGAAGGGCACAATCTCCAGAGAAATGAGACCAGGGGCCATGGTGAGGACTTTGGCACCGTGAGTAGGCTCATACAGATCTTTACCCGTGTCCGGGTGGGGCATTCCTGCTGGATCTCTTCCTACGATGTAGAAGTTTGCCCCGGCAACCATCCGAGCTCTGCAGTGCCACTGCACCTGTGGAAGAACAGGATCCAGACATATAAAGGTGATGGTCAGAAACCCTGCAGTAGGCTCTTAATCAGCGTTCTAAATAATCTTTTCGTGAGATTTTACATGACTGGTACAAAGGACACAGAGATTTATCTACACAGATAATTGCTGAAAATCATTTTGTTCGTGGAGTTCAAGACATGATCAGAAAACTGGGGTTACGTAAGTAACCTAGCATTCCCTGTCATTATTCTAAGCATCACAGAGGGAAGAGGAAGCCAGCTCCTGTATTACCAAACTGTTCGGAATAAGACAATCAGACACGGCACAAAAAAAAGCCAGGGTAGAAGAAATAAGACAGTCCAAGTCCATCAGGTCGTCAAGAGAACACTTGGCTGCAAAATAATAGGACGGATGATGTGGATAAGGTGAGGGTTGGGAGAAACCACAGTCCATCAACCATCCTAATAATGGAAAATAATGTAGACCAAAAGGACTCTGAGAACACTGAGAACTGCATGTGCCAGAGAAGGCTCTCTAACATCCAGCCAATAAAACCTGAAAAATGTGTGATGTCCAACTAGCTGCTACTCACATGTCCCCTACAGAAACCCCTTTAAAAAGACTCCAAATAGTAGCCATTCCTCTGGTAAAAGGAGCTCAGAGGCCTTTAGTGGGCTGTTAGATTAATTTCAAGTAACTCAAATAAAAAATGTATAGACAAATCTTTTTACACAGCAATTCTCTATCAAACACTTTATGCTTAAAAATGTTTTTGGTTTTCCAAACCTATCAAGTGCACCCCAAGTGGTTAAGAATTCAGTTTGGCTGAAGTCTGTCTAAACTGATGATGAAAGATGATCCATTATGTAGCAGTGGGAGATGACTTGCTCTGAATGTTAACACTCTTGTTGATCGTTGCAGAAATGCATGAAACAGAGAAGCCTCTGACTGGCTGCTTTCTATCCTACTCTCTTCTCAGAAAGCCCCACCTCCACAGGCTTGTTATTGTTCTTAAAATAAAAAGTAGCAAAAACCATGACAGGAAATATGTTTGCAGGTATGAGGATCAAGCATAATAAGTAGTTAATTACATAATCCTCACATAAACAACTGATAAAATAACTAGAGAAATTAACACCAACATAATGAACAAATACTTGAGTACTGAAAAAGTTTATGTCAGCCCAACTGGGTTCTACAAATGTGTACATTTACTAAATGTTCATTTATTTTTGCAACTTGATTCAAAAGAATTCATGACACACTGGCCTGAAGCAGATTTATCTGCCTCAATAAACAATATTTTACTCTAGTCTTTTATACAAAAAGGACAATCGCAAATAAACAAATTAAAAAAAAAAAAAAATTAAAAAATTAATAATAATAATAATAAATTATATATATATATATATATATATATATTATACTGTGATTGATATACAGTATATATCAATATTTTTCCAATATTATGCAGCCTTACTTAGTACACTACGGTAGTTACCATGGGTTGAATTAACATTGTTTATAATCATTTTAATCAGTTTTTCCATGGAGTAGTGAGCCTACACCACAGGCCTACTGACCACATATTTTAGAACCAGTACCCCCTTTCTCAATAACATGCTAAATTAGTCACAATCTGAGAAAAAAAGCACCAAGCAGGATAAGTGGACATGCACTTTTGAGAAAGAGCAGTTCCGCCAAAACACGTTCTTTTTGAACAAAGTAGAGACATCTAAGGCTATGTGCTCAGGCCTGTTTGGACAAAGACACATGATCCGGACTGGCCTATATCAGACGAGATGTGCGTTTGTGAAAGTGAACAGGTCCTATGCTTCCTCCTCGTAACTCATTGAGTGTAATAGTTGCTTCCTGCGGGCTCGCTTCAGAGCTCCAGAACCCTGTCTGCTCTTAATAAACCACTAATGTCCCCGGCCAAATGATTAAAGGACAGCGGACTTCAAAACAGATAGGGTATATTCCATCAGCGACAATTTGTGTCGGAGGAACGCTCCTAGATTTCATTCTCCGTCTCACTGGAGTGTGTGCAGAGGCCACTGAGGGATCGGCTCTGAGCAAGCTGGTTGTGTTTAAAGGCAGCACAAAAAGGCATAAATCAAATGAGAACGGCCAGCTAAGAGGCGTGCGTACGTGATGAGCCCGTCTTGGCTGTCTGCAGCTTCACTCATGTGGCCGATCTCGGAGGCTTTGCACTTCAGGACCATTTCAGGCGCTGTGGGACTGACACTGCACAGCAGCCTAGCATATAAGGTAATACAGCAGAAAGAACACAATGTGCTGTAACAACGGCCTTGCAGAACTTCACAGGATTCATCCCTAAACTCTTAATGATATTTATATTGAAGGCAATATAAAACCATGACAGCTAAAAGAACCCCTTGGATGAACAAATGACTTTTTATCCATTGAACATGTCCTTTGAATTGGTGGAAAAACAAAAAAGCACCTTTAAACAAAACAGTTGTTCAGAACCCTTTTCTTCTTAGACGGTTTCTTTTTCACATTTAAAAGGTTTTCATTTTCCTTCAAATTCATTTCCCCCAAATGTCCACTTATAAAATTTGTGAGGTATTTTTATATGGCCATTTTCAAATAACCAGCATCTCACCCCTAACTGTTCTTATTACCATGTCTTACAAGACTGACTTATATAAATAACCTCTGCATGGTTAAGCAGACCTGCATTGTGCCACATTCAATAAGCAGTCTGAGCTGAATTGCAGAAAACAAACATGAGACTGGACTGAAATCTTCAAGTTCAGCCACTTCTTTCAGATGTTCAGCTCATGGAAGAACTGAACTGCAGAATCTGCAGAGCTGAACTGAACTGGAAAAGGCCACCAGTTGTAATATGAATAGGAATCCTGGTAACATTCAACACAGCGTTTGTTTATAGATAAAGTCCTCTTTAACAAAAAGAGCCAATCAGCTTGACGGATATGCTGCAAGTGGAGTAAAGGCTACGACATTCGGAAGCTAACAGCGAAAAGCAGTAATGTCAAGTGCTACTACAAGAGTCATTAAACACTTGTAATTCTAGACTCTGAACAAATCTCTGACTTACTTTTTAATAATAAGTAAGACTGTAGAAATGTGTATTAGATTTAATGTCCTTTAAAATAGTCCAGGACAGACCCATTCAAATATATGGCGCATTTTTAATGTCGTAATGTCTTCAAAATCACAAGCAATGACTGAAGAGTGGCAAACATCCAAATCACTTGCTTGTGTATTCCTATTTATTATTCTATATCACCTTCTACTTACCTCAGTGGGGCCGGCATACATCATTGGTGACGGAAAGATGGCCACAATGGTGGAATTGGGATCCAATACGCCATCCTCCAGTACAGCTGCATGCTGTCTCATGCGCCAGGGCAGTGGTACGTCGTCATCTTTTGTCCAGCCACCTAGTGGGTGCAGCAGCAGCACAGGGCGCCGATAACCTCGTTCGATCAGACGCCTCTGAGTGTCCTGCATGAGCAGTGCATGTCCGTTGTGGACAGGATTTCTCAGTTGGAATGCAAACACAGCATCTGAGGAGGCAAGTGTGGAAAAGAAGTTATTCTTTCTGATCAAATCATCTTCAATGCTGTTGTGATTTTTAATAACAAAGCTGCTTTCAAATTAAACACTCATCAATAAGATCCAGTTTTACTGTCAGCTGTCAACACCCCTCATTCAACTGATCTTTCAATCGTGTTTGAGCAGGGCAGTACTACTCATTTCATCCTCTGTTCTCCTGTTACCACCCCCTCCCCCCTTAGATCTTGACTCAAGGAAATTTTCTTTAACTGGATCTTGCTGAATTTTATATAAACACCCCTGACTTAGTTAATTTATACCCCAGTGTGTCCTTCAACACCTAATCTAAATCTGATCTTTCCAGGGAGAACATTATCAAGACCAGAACCGAGCAATTAGGACTGGGCAAGCATGTAGTCAGTGTGTACCATAATTTAGGTACCTGCGTTCATCTCCTTGAATTTCTGTTTGAGTTCAGTAGGGGTGAGGCGGTAAGCGTCCAGACCATCATTCCAGTAGATCCGGTCCAACACCTGCAGGTCTCCACCGACCAGCCAGTCGCCACTCTCCATCACCATCTAAAACAGGTAGGGGGCACACACAACCATGAGGAATGAAAGAAACTCTGATTAAATGGACAATGTTTTTAATAGATCCAAATCTGGTTCCTCTGTTGTACTGTGCAAAGAAACACATGCTGCTCTTTTTTTTTTTTAATGTACAGTATGTACTACAAACACTGAAGCTCTAAAGCCTAATCAGACGCAAGGTTTAGACACACTTCTGAACTCAAAGAGGAGTGGAAACAGGGGATTCTTAAAATGACGTTTCACACAAACCCTGATGTGGAACCTGGACCAATCCTAGAACATCACTGTCCCTCAATGATTTACGGAACTCTCCAAAAGCGTATTAGAAATTGTCTAGAGAGCCATAGTTCAGGCCGTAACTCTTGCTTACTTTTTCCGCTGCTGAGACGACAGCGGACATCCTCTGAAGCGTTAGTCTGCTCAGTGTTAACAGAAAGAACTGTGAGGACACCAGTCTTTAAGTCTTTCTCTTAAGATTTAAGATCATGAAAGATGCTTCACACCCACCCTTTACGATATCAAAAACTCTTATATAGCACAAGTTTTGTGTGTGTGTACATACATGCACATGCATTCATTTGTGTGTAAGAATGTGTGTATATCTGAAAGAAGTGTGATGTAAAAACAGATGCAGAGAGGGAGAGATAGTGGGAGAAAGGGATAGATTGAGACAGAGAAAGTAGGCAGTTAGAGTATTAGAGCAAGCGACTGAATGGGAATGAGTGTGTGAGAAGAGAAAGTAGAGAAGAGGCAGAGATAATGTCTCTTGGTTGCAGGTAGGTGTTGGGTATCAGGAGTTCTGCAAATGCACACACAGCTTGTCTAGTCCCTGTAGAGATATATTAACAATATAATACAACTCTCTGGAATAGATAAAGATAAGACCATTGGCCCCAGGTAGGTAAGGACTAGAGGGGCATGCATCCACCAAGCTCTGAGATGTGGAGCAGTGGAAGTGTGTTCTCTGGAATGATGGTGCTCCATCTAATATTTTGGGATGATTTGGCGAGTTGGGGATGAGGTGAGGTGGTGATCATCCAACATCCTGATCTCACTAAAGCTTTTGTTGCTGAATGCAATCAAATTCTCACAGCAATGCTCCAAAGTTTAGTAAAAATCTTTCCATTGACAGTAGACACAGTTACTCCAACAAAAGCAGGATAAACTCTTTAATAGCCTTGATTTCAGAAGATGAAACAATGAATGCGCAAGTGTCCAAATACTTTTTTTCCATCATAAAAATCACAACACCATCCCCAGCTTTCTCTCCACACATAACCAAAGGTCCTAGCTTACAAAACTGCACAATAAACATGTGACTTTCCATCTCTTACATGTAAGCGGTCCACTTGTGTAAACATTTGGCGCGGCACTGGTCCCGCCACAGAGCAGACACCCACATACACGGGGAATAAACAGGAAAAGTGTCTGCTTGCAATTGAACCCAGGTTATTCATCCATGGCCCTGCTGACTGACATACTTCAGTTCTGGAATTCCACACATACCGCCCATAAGTAATACTGTACTGCCCCAAGCTGTACGTACCCCCCCCCACACACACACACACAAACACAAACACACAGACACAAAAACAAACTTTATTCAACTGAAAAATACAAATTACTTATAGGAGAGAGTCAAATGCCAGAATATTTTCAGAAGAACTCTATTAAAACTTGAGATCTAAATACAGAATTTAGATATTGTACGAATTTGACCATGTTTTGTTCAAAAATGCACTTTGTGCCAGCATTGTTTTGGTAGGCAGCTTGTAAGGACTATGAAACACTTGACTAATCTTGTTAAAACTAATAATCCATGTTTTTAAACAGAAAATGCAATGTTGTTTTTTTTTTATTGATTAGACAAAGATATTTCAGTCAAGTTACTTGAGTCATTCAAACAAAGCAAAAAATGTTTATTAATAATAATAATAATAATAATAATAATAATAATACATTTTATTTTATTTTAAGCGCTTTTCTCGACTCAAGGACACTTTACAAAATACAAATCAAATAAACACCACCACACCGGAGAGCAGCAGCAGCCAAACGCGCACAGTGTTATTATTTATTTGTTATTATTATTAGTTACATGGGCAGAGGACATCAACAGAGGTTGATGGTATTTTGCCTAGACTGGTTGATGCCATGTTGGGTAGACGGGGTAAGTCTTCTAGTTGATTATGGTATGTGTGTCACCAAGTTACTCTTAACCAAAAGATATGAAACTTAGAAAACTGGCATGTGGCTTCACTGTGCAAGCATCATGTTTAAAATACGAATTAAAAATTGAGAATCAGTAAAGTACAACAAAATGGAATTGCATGATACTCAAGTATATCAATATTTTTCTATTTACACCTAAATAGAATATTAAACGTTAAAGACAGTGAAAGTCCATGGACAGCTTTAGCTGCTCTGTGACTGAAGCCTAAGAGAAAATGTACCACATTCAGCACTCTGAGCATCTTAATGAATATAAGCCCACAACAAATCAGTGACATGAGCTACTCATCTAATGAAAGATTAGCAAATTCTCATTATTTAACACTCCAAACACTAACCCATTACCCGAATCAGGGACTCTTATCCTGGGTTCTACACAATTTGGTGTATTCCTACTCAAAGATCTACACACTTCAACTTTAGGGTTATTACTGGTCTGTTTAATTGGATCAGGTGTGGTAGAGCTGGGAAAACACCAAAATATGCCAAGCAGCTATTCCAGTATCAGTATTTGGAATCACTGACCTAAATTATATTAACAAACTATCACTTTCATTAGAGCAGGAACCAAGGTAGTTGTGCCAGGCCACTAAAGATACTCTGACAGGTCTTTTCCTCTCAGAGCCAGGGAACACAATGAAAAAGCATAGTCAAATTTTCTCTCTGACTAAATTACCACCACCTTAAAAGCCCCACCTGACTGTCAGCAAAGACCTCGCACGATGCCAAGCCATTACTGTATTTTCAATAAGTGCAATTTTTACAATTGTCATTGGTCTGGGGGACGGCCTTATTGTGGTTAGATGTAGACGGGCCAGACCGTTCCAGAGTCCATAAGCTTTCCTCCACTGGCGCCCTCTGAAAGAGGGGACTGGAGCAGCTCGGCCAGTTTGTGAACCATTAAAGTCTACCTGAGCCCCTCGGTGTTCACAGATGGAAACAATCGTTCTGTATTTACTCTGATATATTTGGAAGAGGAAGGTGAGAGGGGGACGGGGGGAGGGGGTTCAACAGAACACTGTGTAAATAGAATGCGAAGCAAGAAATCCAAGCAAAACAGATGTGTGAATTGGAGGAGGTAGGGGAGAAACGGATTACAAGAGAAAGTGAGAGAGACAGACTGAGAGCAAAAGAGTCGAGAGCATCTGCATGATGGATAAGTCTTCTATCAGAATGAAAAAGACTGGGCTAGAGTTGCCTGCTGTGAAGTTCTTCAGCTCCTAGGGATCCACGAGGCATAGCAAACATAAATGTACCCTTAAGAACCAATTATTTAGCCCCTGCTATGTAATGTGCAACTTCTGCTTACAACAGAAGCAGAGGATGTCCCTTAGTAGGTACTATTCCAATGACCAGCAATAGGGCTGAAAAAAAAAGTATCCCGATATATTTTAGTTGAATACACCATATACTATACGATACATGATGTGAAAAATACAATGCGAAAAAAATGTGTACAGCCCATGAAATCATTGTCTCTAGTGCACATGCGCGGAACCATGCATGCAGCCTAGCCTGGTGTGGAGGTTTAGCAATTTCCCTCTGGGATTAATAAAGTAATTCTGATTTTGATTCACTATATTTAAGATAATTGAAATGTACTTATTTACTGATTAATTTCTTCTTTAAATATACCAAATCTTATGGCCCCTCCATAGTATGTACGTGAATGGGAGCAGAGGGGTAGAATAGGAGCTGAGAGCAGGGGGCGGAGCAGAGCAGAGCTTTCTTGACTGATCAGAAGTTTTAAAAACTAATATATATATCTGTTTATATCCCAATATCGATATATCACCCAGCCCTAACCAGCGATGGACTTTTCAAGATACACAATTCTACCCCAGACCAACACCAACACCAGGACCACCTCAGCTGAAGTCACTGGATAACTAGGCTGCAAGGTTTCCAGTAGGACTTAAAATCATCTTTGAAAAGCTCCCTACTCTCTGGGAAGGCACGGCTAGTTGATGTGACTGAAAGTGATCTTAGTGATGCCATCATCTGCTCTCTCATTCCTCTGACCTTGATGTAGGGGTGGTCCTTGCAGTTGGTGCCCCACTGCCGAGCACAGCGCTCCTCCTTGCGATGCTCATAGAACTCTGGGTTACGCAGGATGGCAACCCTCCGGCCACCGTACACCAGCGCCACTGCTGTGCAGCCGTCTAGACGTTCCTTGTCTGCGCCAGAGACGGGCAGGACCACCGGCACCGACATGTTAATAACCCCTCCTATGGGGAGAGGGCAAAGGTCAAACTCACGCCACATACATCAGCAGCGCACAGTGGGTTCCAACAGTGTGGGAAGAAAAAAAAACTTAAGAACCCAAGAGGCAAAGGCAGGTATGGTTACGGAAATATGGGGAGACAAGGGAGGAGAAGGAAGGGGGGAGCGTATAGCTTTATTTGAGGACTACGTGAGCCTTTGTGAAGCGCTGAAAGGCTGATATTGGTGTTTGGCAGATTCATTGGGTCCTACACCTTGATTGAACCAACATGAGCTGAGAACTTTTCAAACAGGCATTTTAGGATTCTCTCACTGCTTCATAAAGTAGCTAAAACAGCTGGTTCCCATAAGACAAAAGCCTGTGAGCATCCCAGAACTGACTGAGTAGCATACTCGCCCACTCTCTTCCATCAGCTTAGTCATGAGCAGGCCAATATCCTAGATATCCAGTGAAGACCTCTCAACTGGAAACTCTTGCGGAAAGTAACTCATCAGTAAGTAAATTACTCATTTAGTAAATTTGATTAATAAAACTATCATTATTGAGATTTGAGTATGTTGTCAGCATTTCATTAATACTAATGACCTGCATGGTACCTGTCAAATCTGACGTGAACTTAAAATCACATTTTTTAAATACATTTTCAAAACAAATTTTAATCAAAGTTTGATACACGGAAGTGAAAACCCTAAACCTCAAACACTCAAATTGACTCCTAATATTTACACCCAACTAGAGTAAGCCCTAGTCAAAGGTGATGAAACGGTAAAATGCAGAATAGTTATGGATATTTATGGAACAGCAGGTTGATATCAGATCCAGGCTTTGTGAAAGGTGAAGCTGAGAGGACATGGAGTAGCAACTTTATCTGGTATTGGTGCAATGACTAATCGATTTTATTGACTAAAATTGAAGACCAAATTAAACTTTAGTGAAAACATACAAACTATAGGTTAGTGTGAGGTGTGGGAGTCTCACATTGACACAGGCTGAGTGTAAAAGGGAAAAAATCTTCAGTTAGTCAACCAAAAGATATTGTAAATATAGAGACCACTAGTTGAAATTTGAATAGGAGTTCTTGTAATGCTCAACATGGTGAAGGTTGTAAGTCCCACCTTTCAACAAAAAGAGATTGCTGGTTACACTGTGAGGGTCATGATACTGTTGCTCTGGCCAGACCTTGTTAACATAAAAGTCAATAATACAAAGTCTCATTTTGTGTTTTGCTGAGCCAAAAATATTGGAGAAAAATTCAATTTTGACAGGAAAAAAGGTATTGGAGCTTAATTCATCATTTGCATTAACATGAATGATTAGTGAATAAATTATTCATCATCCTTTTTGTATTTGTTGTTAGTTATCAAACACACAAAATGTCTCAAGCTCAATTTAAAAGGTGATTCATTTGGTAATTCATAATCTAATTGATTAATAATTTCAATAAATCAAGAGATGAACCATCAAATTATTAGTTTGTTGAGTCCCCACTATCTGGTAAGATTCAGAAATGATTACAGTATTTTTGTTATAGTGTAAAAAACTACACTGAGCAATGAGGCTCCTGTGAGCTGACAATAAAAATGGAGCTTATAGTTTTCATCTTGCACCTACTATAAAATGGAAAAAGGGCTGTAAACACATATGTCACATGAACACTTTCACCCCAGCCATTCACACATGCCAACTATTTATACATCAAAGAACAACTTAAAACACTGACTAAATTTTGACATTATTTATACATCATGGCATCTTTAAATGTGTCCGCATCTTTAAATTAGTCCGTTTCAACTTCAGCTTTGCCCAGAAATACAAAATTCTGAGATGTGCTATATAACCTCACACTTAAACAAACTGTTTAGAAATAAGGTGCATGTGTGTGTGTACATACATACATACATACATACATACATACATACATACATACATATATATATATATATATATATATATATATATATACATATATATATATATATATATATATATATATATATATATGTGTGTGTGTGTGTGTGTGTGTGTGTACATATATACATACCTATATATATATATATATATATATATATATATATATATATATATATATATATATATATATATATATATATATACACATATATATATATGCATGCGTGTGTGTGTGCGCGCATGCAGGAATGTTTGGCAACACAACACACACAATGGAGGGGTCAGTGTTATGGAGCAATAAAACGAAACTGACTCTTTTTTGGAAACTCAAACTCGATGTGGGAAATTGTTGTAATTACACAGTTCCATAAACAGGGGAAGCAGATTACCTCCTAAAAAGCCCCTCAGCATATTTGCCTTCTCTCATAATCAAAAAGGCACACGCTTTTCTCTTTTATTTCAGCCGCCTACATCTCTGCAACTCTCAGAAAGCCCCGGGTGTGGAAGATCAGCCTGACTTTGGCCTGAGGAAGCAGAACCCGAGACTCATATATTAAAGCTCTAATTCACTTTAATATTCCATTTAATTCAATTTGCTCAGAGTAACACTATTCCCTGAGCTTTGACCACAATCACACAACAACCTCCAACAGAAGGTGGCTCCCTGATTGTATACTGCTTATCAACAGCAGCCTCTAGTGGTGTAGTTTAGTCAGTGTGCAATTCAGAACCGAAAAAAGGTTAAAGGATTGTGACATGGAGATGTCCCATGTCTTGTTAATTTAGTATCATAAGACATTTCCTCCACCATGTGTACATTCAAAATGTCATGAACACACACTGCCCAAATTCTCTGAAACCATGGCTTTTTCTCTTCTCGTTTGGGTTTTTGTGACATTCTTTTTCATATTAGGTTGGTTTTCATGACAGCTAAAATGCAACAATAAAAACAAGTGTTCTTTAATTTCTTTGACTGACCAGACTTGTCACAATGGATTGAACTACAGAGATTGTGTGAAAAAGTTGTTACATGCAAAGCTTTCACGCCTGCATTATATCATGTTCTGCTCTTTCTCCTCTCCATGATCTGTTGCAGGTGCACTCGCTGCTGGGAGGAGAAGACTGGCGTGTCAGGGTGACTGCTTGATTCAGAAGTAAGCAGCCTATCTAGCATATGGATGAGAGAGTTACAATATTGGGAACTTGGTTTTGATTTATAGTGACTGACCGTTTGGTCAGTCATGCAGTATAGCAGACCTTCTATACTGGTGTGTGCTGTGTGTCGTATATTGGTGTGTAAGGTGAATGGTGTGTGTTTTGGGGGGTTGCTGTGGCGTGGTGTTATGGTGCAGTATATTGACTATATTCTGTGTATATTGAGTAGTTTAGGTTTGGGTTAAGTAGGTAGAACACGAAAACATAACACGTTTACGTTATGTTCTTTTTTTGGCACTGACTGAAGAATCATCGAAACGTGCATCTCTAAACCCCATTGTTTATAAGCATCTTTGTTTGTACTGTATTCATGTCATGTAAATCTTCACCCCTTTGTCAAATTCAAGTAAAGTTTTTTGCCTCCCCACTTTTAACTGGATACAGTACATTGTCTCTGGACCTGATGAACCATCCTTCATGCTTCATCCTTCATCCTTTCTGATGTTTAAGAAAGATAGGTCAATGAAGGACTTACCGTCCAGCAGGCAGTCAAAATGAAGACACTGAAGGTATTCTCTCTCCCTCATGAAGCCATTGAGTGGTGTGGCCCAGCCCTCAGCCAGCACCTGAACCCACTGCATGTCCACCTGAAGAAAAAGAGTAAAAGTAGTAAAACATCCAACTCATTTTTTTATTGGTTTCTGAGTTTTCTTAACTGTCACAGTTTTAAAGACAAGTGGAGAGAGCATCATCAGATTTGCTAATGGCAGAAAGGAAATTATAGACGAAACACTATAAAATCATACACACGATTCCGAACATTACCTTCCCAATCTCGACCGCAGGCAAAGTCTCTGCATCTGCTTTAGCCAAGTCCAGCTTGTTCTCAGGCACGTAGAGCTCTTTCACCTCATATGAAGCATCTACAGGCACAATGTCCTAAAAGGTGTTAACAAGGGTTGCCAGTTATCTATGAGCAGGAGCTTTCAGATATTTGTAAATATTGTTCCTGATTTGATTAACTGTTTAACAATGATTATGGACATGAACGTGATGGACCTCCAAACCAGTCCACTATGTTTCACATCTGTATTACAAACAGTGGCAAAAATATGAAACCTAAAGCTGCAAAGCTGTCCAGTTCAAAGTGGTCAAAGTGAATCTCTGCATCATCTCATAGTTGGTTACTGAATGTATTTACTATAGAAGCTAATGACAAATGCTATCCCATTTAGCACGGTAGCTACTATAAATACACCAATCAACCATGACATTATGCCCTCCTTGTTTCTAGATTCACTGTCTATTTTATCAGCTCCTCTTACTGAACTGGAACACTTTGTAGTTTTATTGCAGACAGTAGTCCATCTGTTTATCTGCATACTTTGTTAGCCTCATTTCATAGGGTCAGGACCCTACAGGACCACCACAACGCAGGTAATATGTAAGTGGTAGGTCATGCTGAACACTGCAGTGACTATGAGAAGTTGGTGGTGTGTTAGTGTGCGTTGCACTGGTACGATTGGATCAGACACAGCAGTGCTGCTGGAGTGTTTAAACCCTTCACTAGTGGACTGAGAACAGTCAACAGGATCCTGTGGGCAGCATCCTATGAGCACTGATGAAGGAATAGCGGATGACCAACACAAACCGTTCAGCAGCAGATGAGCTTCTGTGTCTGACTTTACATCTACAAAGTGGAGCAACACACCACCACCATATCAGAATTGTTGTCAGAATTCCTGTGGGGCCTGACCATTGAAGAACAGGGTGAATGGAGGCTAACAAAGTATGCAGGGACAGATGGACTACAGTTTGTGATTATAAAACTGTGCTCCTGTGCAAATAGTGTCAATCAAATGGACTGTAGCAACATGAAGGTGGTCATAATGTAATGCTTGATCTGTGTGTATTGTATGTACACATGTACATCCATACGTGTGTGTGTGTGTGTGTGTAAATATATATATATATATATATATATATATATATATATATATATATATATATATATATATATATATAGACTCAGTCCTATAATAAGACATGTAAAGCAGTGTGATCTCACTCTCTCCTGTAGAAGGTCGAGAAGCTGCTGGATACACTCGTTCACACTGCATGAGTCTGTCTTTAGCACCAGCTCTGGAGCCTCGGGTTTCTCATATTCCGAGTCGATCCCCGTAAACCCTGCCAGGTACAAAGAGAGACCGGTGTTAATTCAGCCACCAGTGATCAAATCAAACTGATCTGTAATGGATACTTCGAAGCCTGATAGATAAGACATGGTGTTAACAGAAGGCTTTGAGCAGAGAAGGTGGATAGCATTAAAAATTACACAGATCTCACCATTTCACCAAAAAGCATTGATGGACACATAGTTTGGAAGGAGGACCTTAGAAAAGCTGACAGTAAAAATATACAGCCCCTTTCTCACTCTCATAACATAAACAATACCTACTGTGTTAGAGGTTAACTTTGTTAACTTGTTATATCTGAGTAATGTTCTGCCCAAATCAAATTTAAAATCAGTTATACAGAACATATGGCATAGACAAATACAGTAAGAGTGAAAAACAAAGTACGCTTTCAGAGCGCTCTGCAATCTCAAATGTGCCAAAAGCTGGCAGCAGAATCATAAAACAACAAGTCATTTTCCTCTGAACTGCATCATTGCTTTCATTATAACTGTGCTGAGAGCATTTTCTCACTTTTCATTTTCATTATTCTACAAATCTTACCAGAAACACATGCCAGAGAAAAAAAATTAAACACTACAGCAGGTCAGCCAAATGGAGAATGCTGTATATGGACACATAAAGCTATAACAATGGATTAAACAATACCAAAGTCATAAGAACACGACACTATATTACTGTATTTTCTGGACTATAAGCCGCACCGGAATATAAGCCGCACTTGCAAAGTTTAAAGACAAAAAAAAACCTGAAAAATAACATATATAAGAAGAAAAAGCTGCAGCTCATTATAAGCCGCATGGTTTAAAGCGTGGCAAAAAGTAGCGGCTTATAGTCCAGAAAATACGGTATACATACATACATACCTACATACAGGGGTTGGACAGTGAAACTGAAACACCTGTCATTGTAGTGTGAGAGGTTTCATGGCTAAATTGGAGCAGCCTGGTGGCCAATCTTCATTAAATGCACATTGAACCAGTAAGAACAGAGTGTGAAGGTTCAAATAGCAGGTAAGAGCACAGTTTTGCTCAAAATATTGCAATGCACACAACATTATGGGGGACATACCAGAGTTGCTGGCGCAACTGTGACCAAGACAGCAAGTCTTTGTGATGTATCCGGTAATGGTACCGGTAATGGTATCCAGGGTAATGTCAGCACACCACCAAGAAGGACAAAGCACATCCAACAGGATTAACTGTGGATGCAAGAGGAAGCTGTCTGAAAGGGATGTTGGGGTGCTAACCCAGAATGTATCCAAAAAATGTCATTCCCAAGACGAAATGACGCTGTATTGGCCACAAAAGGAGGGCCTAGTTCACCATACTAATAAATTATTGTGGTCTAAAACCAGGTGTTTCAGTTTCATTGTCCAACCCCTGTATGTATGTTTATATATATATATATATATATATATATATATTAATTATATTATCTATAAACCCACACACACAAGGTGTGTTGAAAAGTATCCAACCTTTACTCATTCAGATACAATACTCTTGCACTAATCTCAATCATCTTGAGCTGCCACACACTTCTCCCAAGTAAAGTAAAAGAACACACCATTTATTGGACCAGGTGACCTTTCATTGTCCCAAGTTCAAGGTTCAACACTCACATATCCACTGTATGTGCTTTCAACAGTGTACACGAGTTAATGTGTCCTATGACTGGACTGTGGTTTCTCAAACCCATAAAACAGGCTGAGACACTGGGAGGGATGCGACACCCTCTTATAACAATCATTATAATGATGTAACAAATATAACAAAATGTCTGTTGTTTGTGTCACAACAGCCCTTCCATCAGAACAAACAGGACAGCCTCGTTTTGACTGAGTGTATATACAATCATACTGGGTATCAGTGAAGAAAATAAGAACACTGAACTGCAGACCACCCAGCACAGCAGATCAGTAATACACAGCATTCCAGCAAGGAGCTTCTAGTGCTTCACCTCTGATCTCTCCAGCTCTGGCTCTCTTATAAAGGCCCTTCACGTCCCTCTGCTCACACACATCCAGTGGGGCATCCACAAACACTTCGAAGAAGGGGAGGCCTGCTGCCTCATGGATCTTTCTGGCATTCAGGCGGTCCTACACAGGAGAATACGCATGGAAATATAATGAGTTCTCATGAGAACTCAATGAATTAATAACAAAAATCATAAATAGAATAGTTTATCCCAATGTTCATACTAATAGTTTTGATTGCTGTAGTGTCTTGCCTCTCAATAAATAAATCTACCCACGTTGTATTTTGCTCCGTTTCTGGTTTCACCAAGAAAACAAAATTTGAAAACACACACTACTCTCTTACTCTGCTATATGGGGAGATGAAGCTGGCGATACACACAAGGCCTGCATCGGCAAACAGCTTTGCCACTTCAGCAATGCGGCGGATGTTCTCCTCACGGTCCTCAGGACTGAAGCCCAGGTTTTTGTTCAGACCCTGTCTGATGTTGTCCCCATCTAGAGTGTAGCATGGGATGCCATGGCACACCAAATGCTCCTCCAGAGCCATGCTCACTGTCGTCTTCCCTGCACCTGATAAGCCTGCAAAATGCAAGGTAAGGGCACTCCATCTTTAGTTACGCATCTTTGGTTACGTTTTACTACACAAGCTCATCAATGTTTAAAACACAAATCAATGACTCAAGTTATTACCTTTATACGATACCTTCATTCTCATTTTGTGCATCAACACTGAAACAGGTTCTAACAGACTTATGTACTTGTTAACTGCCAGTGTCTTTTTCAGTTGGTCAGACTAGGGCTGGGCAATTAATCCAATATTTGAAATCAAAACTGACATTTACAACCTTATCTATAACCTAATTATACTGTTTATAAAAAATTCTGACCCACAGACCCAACTGCGCAACTTGAACAGCTTGTACTAAAGAAAAATGCTGTCATAAATTGCCATAAATTGAATAATCATTCATTAATCGTAATCAAGGTAAAATGTAATCAGGATATTGATCTGAGGTCATATCACCCAGCACTAGGTCATACTGTACCTGTAAGCCACACAGTGCAACCACGGAAGCCCCCTCTCGTGCCGACTGCCTGTCCGCGTTTGTTTCGGCTCACGTGATGGGCTTGATAGGTGACATTAGTAGCTCTTTGCATCCCCTAGAAGTGATATATTTGTTAAAACATCATGAAATAATGTTCTGCACAATTTCCTCAATGTACAACCAAGTGAGCAATCACAGTTTATTTCTCATGAAATAGAGTCAAGTCTGAGAAACCAAGTCTTGAAACCAATTTTTTTTCCCATCATATAAAAATACAAAGACAAATAAAAAAAGTAGTTTGTTATTCCTATTACATTCAGTATCATTTATTAAGCTGGATATATAAATAAATAGTGTAAATAAATACTCTCACTGTTTGGAAGAAGCCCAGCCCCTTCCAGAAATGAAGATTCTGATTGGCTAGGAGTTTGATTCTCTGTTGTCCCACCTGATGTAGATGCGTTTACATACAGACCAATAGTGGTGGAGAGAAAACGGAACTGATGTGTTTAATCCAGTGAAATCCCAGACAGTTGGTGCAGTTTTATGTAGTTCAGTTTCAATTTAAATGTTACAGACAGATGCTTTGGATGCTCTCGAGAACAATTTCAAAATCTACCATACCCTGAGATCAAGACTAGACCGAGTCCAAATGAGACTGAGACAGAGAGAGAGATCACTCATTTCTAGTCTCAATTACAATACTACGAGTGGTCACTTCCAACAAAACAGCTCCACCCTTAAACAGCATGACCATACCCATTTTCAAAATGACCACACCCATCAGACAAACTCACATAGAGCAAAGTAATGTTGTGTCAGTAGCTGGTCATTATAAAACACATAGCTCACGTTACTTAACCCGTCAGTACTTGCCTTTAGAAAGATTAAAAGGAATGCTGATGTAACGCATTCAGAGTCTCAATCTCAGCATCGTCTGCTCTTCTTCAAGAACTATTAATATGCAGCGCGTTTTCAATCAGACACTGCACTGCTCTGCTTGTATGCTCTCAATTTGCCAGTGTTTGCTTTTACTACCTGTTTTTTTCTCTTACATCTGAACCATTGTCAGTGGCAGAGAAGAGGACTCTGCCATAAACTACTGGACAAACTACTGGTCAAACTACTGGTCATTAAGGACAATGCCAGTCACCCTCTACACACTGTCATCAGCCACCAGACGAGCCTGTTCAGTGACAGATGGCTCCTTCGCAAGTACAGGAAAAATTGACTTAAAAACTCTTGTCCCGCACGCCATCAGACTGTACAACTCCTCTCTGGGGTGGAGGAGTGGTAACAGGAGGACAGAGGAAGGGAACGAGTAGGAACCAAACAGTTAACCTGCAACCCGACAACCACAACACAACTTGGTGCAATAAACAGTTTAAAAGTGCTATAATAATGTGCAATATCGCCTCCTACAGGACTCATTCTGCATGCACTATTTATATATATTGTAATCTATTCGCTTTATTATATATTCTTTATATTTATAAAGTGTTTTACTTTATACTTAATTATTATAACTTTCTTATTTTTTTCTGTACTGTACTGATGCTGCTCCTGGAACCTTAATTTCCCTGAAGGAACCCTCCCAAGGGATCAATAAAGTTCTATCCTATCCCCTTTTTTTCAGCTTTATTAAACATTACATGTACACAATGTGCAGCCCTGCATCAAACCCATTAGACCACTGAAGCTGAACTCCGTTTGAAAACTGGAATCTCAAATGGTTTTGTAATTTCACAGCTCAAACACATTTACTGTCACGTGTGGAACATTGATTCACACCAATTCCCTTCTAAAGGCCAGTGAGATTTTACAAATCCAATTTAGACACATTGATCCGATCTATTCATCACCAGAATGAGGGAACGTGCAAAGAACCTGACTGAAAACACCTCTCACTGGGTCACCATCCTCAAACTACGTCCAGTCGTTGATTTTCTGGACACGCCATCAGGACAGTTTCTCTCCCTGGAAAGTTTCTCTCGCTGTATTATGGCATTTTAATTTATTGCGCCTCCGATTATTAAGTTTATTGTACTGGACTGATTTATATTCAATTCGGGAGATTTGACTGTGGATTACTCTGATCATCAGGGTGTACCGATCAATTATTTACATACATATGCATTTAATTATTTAATTTATTAATTATATCTCTATTTATAACCTTAAACCTAATTTAATCTTCACTGGACCACTACACACACTACATTCTTACACTACACACACACACACACACACTACATTCTTACACTACACACACACACACACACACACACACTACATTCTTACACTACACACACACACACACACACACACACACACACACTACATTCTTACACACACACACACACACACACACACACACACACTACATTCTTACACACACACACACACACACACACACACACACACTACATTCTTACACACACACACACACACACACACACACACACACACACACTACATTGTACACTACACACACACACTACATTCGTACACTACACACACACACACTACATTCATACACACACACACACACACTACATTCGTACACTACACACACACACTACATTCGTACACTACACACACACACACTACATTCGTACACTACACACACACACACTACATTCGTACACTACACACTACATTCTTACACTACACACACACTACATTCTTACACTACACACACACACTACATTCTTACACTACACACACACACTACATTCTTACACTACACACACACACTACATTCGTACACTACACACACACTACGTGCTACTTACACTACACACACACACCATTCTTACACTACACACACACTACATTCTTACACTACACACACACACACACACTACATTCTTACACTACACACACACACACCATTCTTACACTACACACACACTACATTCTTTTCACACACACTACATTCTTTTTACACACTACATTCTTACTACACACACACACTACATTCTTACTACACACACACACTACATTCTTACACTACACACACACACACACTACATTCTTACACTACACACACACACACTACATTCTTACACACCACACACTACATTCTTACACACCACACACTACATTCTTACACACCACACACTACATTCTTACACCACACTACATTCTTTTACACACTACATTCTTACACTACACACACTACATTCTTTTTTCACACACACTACATTAGTACACACTACACACACACACACTGCATTAACACACTACACACACACACACTACATTCTTACACTACACACACACACACACTACCATTCTTTTTCACACACTACATTCTTACACTACACACACTACATTCTTGCACTACAGTGCACTAATACACTCACATACAGACACACAAACACACTCACATACAGAGCACACAAACTTACACTCACATACAGAGCACACAAACTTACACTCACATACAGAGCACACAAACTTACACTCACATACAGAGCACACAAACTTACACTCACATACAGAGCACACAAACTTACACTCACAGTACACACACACTCCACACACTTGTAGTAAAGGAACCCTTTTTGGTCCAAAAGGTTCTCTATATAACCCCATACAAAGTAAGCTGAAGAACCCTTTAATCAGACTCAGGGCTCCTGGTTCTATACAGAACCAATTTTGTATTTTTAAAAGCTCTAAACAAGTCCAGCCCCTCGGAGCCTAGACCACACCCCCACTCACGACGGGATGGTCACGCCCCTTAGCGACAGTCGTTTGGGAGCTCGCGCAGGCTGGTGTAACGGAGCTCGCGTGGCGCCGCTTTGTTTCTGGGAGAAATAGCCGCCATGAATGAATGGTTTGAGTAAAGATGCGCAGCAGGTGGTGTTTATCACACCGCAGAGCTTCAGGACGGATGGAGTGAAAGTCCGCTCACCCAGCTCTCCGCGGCGTTACTCAGCTTCTGCTTCTTGTGGGAGTTTCCAGAAGTCTCCATGCGTCAGGCGTCTCACGCAGTCAGGGAGAAGCGACAGCGGCGGCTCGGAGGAGTACAGCACTTTCTGAACGCGGCTGTTGCGGATGGATGGTGGAAGCAGCTCGGAGAGTCAGCAGCGACGGCTTTAGGTGTGCGTCACAGGAAGCCCGGAGCTCACATCCGCTCTACCGCCATCTAGCGGTGCAGGAGAGCAGGAGCCGACTGGAGTGGGACCCAAACCAGAGCTTCTGCTCTCTCACTGCCCTCTTTTTGTCTTTATTCACTTATTATTATATTTTTTCATAGGCTTTAGAGCTTTATCCACGTCTCCTCTTTAACTTGACATGTAAAAATTGTTTTGCCATTTATTTGTTTTAATGGGAATGTGAGCATTATTAATTATTATTACATTTACTATTTAAACTGCCATATCTGACCTACAGTGGACTGCTGCGTCACCCTGATGATGGTCTGCAGACTGCTAGAGAGTGCGGCCAGGCCCCTGACCCACAGGTCAATCCCTGCTTTAGGTGTATTACATATATGAGCCTGCCCACCACTCCAAGCATGTGTGCTCACCGTCAGTGTGGTGTGTGTGTGTGTGTGTGTGTGTGTGTTCACGGCACAGATGGGGGCACAATTCTACCCGTGTCTAACACAAATTGTGAATTAGTTCTTTGTGAATAAACTGATGAGTTTAAAGACCAGGTTTTGCTGGTTGCTGTTTTCAGGTGGTCTATGTTTCGAAAATATTAATCTATACAATGTTGATCCTCATACAATGTTCATCTCATAACCAATATATTATCATTTGACTACCTGATTACACTGGTGGAACAGTGTTGTCTTACTGGTTATCCTGGTTAGCCAGCTTGGTCAGATTGTTAATGCTGGTCAGGTGCTAAACTGGTCAACCATTTGTGCAGCTGCGGAAACTTGTTTTATTATATATCCTTATATTGTTTACTATTTGTGTTGTTGACATTCAGACCCCTGCTTCCTATCACCACCAGGGTCAAGAAATCAGACCGTTCTTTTATGTTAAAAGTTCCAACCTTTTAACATAAAACCTCTATGCTTCTCAAAAAATAAATAACAACAGGATTATTCTCAAGTTTGTTTCTTAATATAACATTTCAGCTTGGTCAACTAAAACTCATATCTGATGTGCCTTTATTAATAAGTGTAAACTACAAACACAAAAAAATTAAAACAGACATAAACAAACCTGATATTAACACATTTTCATTATTATTATTAATCTCACATATACTCTGTGCATGCATGAGTGATTTCTAAAGTGAAAAACATACTTTACAACTCTAAAGAGAAACTTTCAGATAAAATAGGCAAAAAAGGATTTTGCTTTAATGGAAATGAGTTTTGGCTTAGGCAACTTTGAGCTAGCAACTGACCATGATGACTGAGGGTGTTTCTGCAACTACAGGCACTATTGGGTCCTGGCAGTGCACTACCATGCACAAAATAATTAAATGACATAACGAGGGTTACAAACTTTCACAGTATGATAACCATCTCAGACAATAACACAGTTTAATGGTATCCCAGTGTACAATATTTCAGTTTACAATATTACACTCATTATTGTTATTATATCCAGTATGATGACCATCTATTTTAATTTCATGGTATACCTAAGTCTGGTATATATACTGGTATAACAAAGACGTTACTGAATTATGAAGTTTCATTTCAGGTGTTTATATAAATGTAAAATGTGAACAGTAACACAAACAATCTGTCTCATGAATCTCCTTACAGCAACACTGACCTAATGACAAAACTAAACAAATCTACCGTTTAATGAGAGCACATGCAGAAAAGTGTGTGAACCTTGTGTAGATCCCAGGATTCACAGAAAAGCCATAAAATTAAACCAGTGAAGTGAATATCATTAATTATCTGGTTACTGGGATGGAATGTTTATCTTAATCAGGCCTTGATGTATTGGAAGCAGGAAAATGTTGACAAGAACCAGACTGTGATGGATAGATGACTGGACTGGGTCAGTGCATCTCCAAAACAGCAGGTCTTGTGGTGTGTTCCAAGAATACAGTGGTCAGTACCTACCAAAAAAGGGATAACCTTCTCCCATCACCACAGCACACTTTCAGAGGTCTTATGGAGTCCATGCCTTGACAAGCCAGAGCTGTTTTGTGGTTTTATTGTTGTGAAAGATCGGTCTGTTATAGTTTATCTGCCAAATATAATAAAGGTCAAACTATTTGACATGTATCCCACATTGGTAAAGAAGCTGAAAGTTGATTAAGAAGATTTAGAGTAGGCATTGTATGGTAATTTGGGGCCATAGCCAAACAGCAGCGATGGTTTGGATGGTGTTTGCGGTGCAGGCCCTGGAGAAGCTGCACCAGGACCTTTGATGAAGCCTCCGCCCTTCTGAAAAAATGGCGTTAGTCCAGCTGAATTGAGTAAATCAGACATCCCTCTTCTGGGCAGCTGAATCGTGTTCACCGGCCTAGCCACTACAAGCTGGGCCCCTTGTGGCCCTATACTCCCCTGTCCTACTCTGTAGCCTCTTACAAAGGCATCAAACTCTGGAGGGAGGTTATTCACAGGCCTCAAGGTTCTACCAAGGACCACCATAAGTTGAGGTTGTTGTTGGGTGGAGTTAAAGATTTGAGACATGTTGAACCTCCCAGGCACAGGAGGAGCCCATGCTTGTGGCCACACATGTGTGTAGGTTTTGGGCAGATATACAGCCACAGGATGAGGGTAGTACATCCAGCGTGAGGGGAGGGGCTGGGCGGGACGTGGAGTGGTGAAGCTGTTGAGCTCATATTCGACACACCCCATAGCTTCATTCTGCGGAAACACCGCAGAGCCGTCCAGGAATGTTTGGCGTTTATAGAGTTCTGCTCAAAACCAAGAGAACAAAACACATTTCAGAGCAGATTTTCCATTGTACTGTTATTGAACAACAATAATATAATAATAAGAAGAAGAATAAAAGAATAATATTTTTTATTTATGGAGCACTCAACAGGCAGTGGTTGTTCTTCTTTACTGAACAATGCATACATACATTAATGAATAATTAATTTAATATAATAATATGATAATAATAATAATAAAATAGTAATAAAATAAATGAATAGTATACACTATATAATATACATGGTTGGGACACCTATTAATTCATTATTTTTTCCAAAATCAAGGGTATTAAAAAGAGTTCTGTCTCTAATACATTTTGGAGCATTGCAGTGCTCCATCCAAAGGTACTGCACAGAGCACCATCATTCCAGAAAACATAGTTTCAGCGCTCTACCCTGGAAGCTTTATAGACCTCTAGCCCATGCCGAGCATTAGACATGGTGCCAATATGTTCATGTTTATATGTTCCACAGAGTCCTATTCTGTTGACAGTACTTCTCTACATGGAGTAGCTGTGTGTGCATTTGCACATCTGTGTCAACAATGGGTGCAATTTAAAGAAGCTGAATGCATTCATTTGGAGTCTACACACATTTGGACATGAAGTGTATGAAACAGTATTGAATTAAAAGAAAAAAAAAAACCCTAGAATTTCACTTAAAAACATTTTCTAAAATTTCACAAAAAAAACTTTCCTAAAATGTGAAAAATTCTATTATTATTATTAATAGTAGTAGTAGTAGTAGTAGTAGTAGAAGTGTAGAGGAAGAAATCAAAATATGACATTTATCTTAACAAACAGACCAAATGCATAACAGTATTTGAAGACTTACTGCGCAACGACTTGCGACACAATCTCAGGTTTTTCCCTGTTGGAGGACAGATGTGTTAGATTAGCAGTGAGTGGTTTAAAGCAGAAGGTTGACTAAACATCTGATTAGCACACTTTCCCCTTTCTTCAGCTGTAGTCAAACTACCAAGACATGTTTGCTGTAATTTCCTTTGTTCACTTCTTTGTTTTTGGCATTTGATAGAGTTAAAAACTCTTGTGTCAGGATGTGCACTGTGAAGAGCCTGCTTAAGGTGTTAAACAGATATAACAAAAGAAATTCTTGCAAGACTACTTATTCATTGAGTTAAAAATGCCCAAACTAGTTGTTCATTCCATTTTAGAGGAGTAAGAATTGTGAAGACATCTTTATTGGTCTGCTGTGATTAATGCATTGCACGCTTTCATTAGTTGTCATTAGAGTGATTTCATTAGTTGTCATTAGAGTGCTTTTCAGTTGTCGAGCAGCTTCAAAGAGTTTGAAAAGTATGAACAGCCCCTGTAATAACCACAGCTATAGACACAGAGCTCTGAGGCAAATGGTTGAAAATTGTGGTCAACTGTATGCATGCACGACTATGCATGCAACTAACACAGTTGCTACAGTCTGCAGAAACAGTGGGGCCGTGAGATGCTCTGCAGACAGTGGAAAATGAGTTAAACTGTGTTAGTTCCTAGCCATTGTTTTACATGCTTCACAAGATGAACTACATTTTGAAACGTCATATCATATATATAATGTCAACATCATATAGGTCCCTAAACTGTTCTTCTTAAAGACTTTTCAAGAACCATTTAAGAGCCTTCTTTTTTAAGATTATTAAACAATGCAATAGTGTTTAAGGCTAAAGAACCTTTGCAGAAAGTAATGGTTCTGCAACCCTAAAAACTGTTCTTCATGTCCAAGCCAAACGTCATTTAGGAGCCTTCATTTTTAAAACCTTGAGACATTAATAAGAGTTAATATGTGGTGGATCATAAGTCTGCTGTTAAAGCCCATCAGTGATCATTACAACAGCTATACCACAAGACCATGAGCTCTAAAGCCCACCATACAGGCATTTACTCTTCATTAGAAACCATAGAGCTGACTGTGCTGTGAGAACAAGTTCTATTAAAGGAAATGTAATACATCAGATTAGTAATGCCTTCAGTTTACCTTCAGCTGTAAATGCAGTCAGTGCAGCCACAATCAGCAGGAGCCGAAAAGCAGAGTTCATGTCCATGGCTGCAGTTTGAAGGTGTACCTTCTATCTCAAACACTGATATGGAAGATGGATCACACCAATCAAAAACACCACCTTTAATATAAGCGACTGGGAAAGTAAAATGTTGTGAAATAGCAGAATCACCTAAGGCATAGTGTTAATTAATTCACAAATGACGAAACGTCTTCCAATCAACAGATCCAAAAAAGAAAGAGTCAGTATTTTGTTGTCTAATTTAGTAAGTGACTTCTAATTATTCAATTTCAGTTATCATATGGCATTGTGTGAAAAAGAAAACACTGTAATGTTATATTGATTCTTTGTAAACATTTCTGGTTAACATCCCATCTGTAATGCCCTGTCTACACCACAATGTGTGTGTTGGTACAGTGGGGCTTGTCTATCCACCACATTGTGTTTCAGACTGTGTCGACTTGTCCCGAGCAGAAAATACCACAAACAACAAGCTTAATAACTTTTATGAAACTAAATTACTGAATGTGCCTCAACTAGACAGAACACAGAAAGTGGATAGGAAGAAAACTGAACAGTAGAATAAGCCAGGGGTGTCCAAACTTATTAGCAAAGGGTCAGTGTGGCTCCAGGTTTTCATTCCAAATGATCTGAAGTAATTGACTGGACACCCCTGCCATAATTATGAGATATTAGTCATAATAATTAAATATTAAAATTATACATGAGAAAGTAATTCATTAGTAAGTCATTAATAAGACACATCCGTCCTAATAATGAGATTAAAGATGGATATATGAGACAGTAAGATAGAATTGTGACAGTCTAATAATTATGGTTTATTTTCTCATAATACTGACGTACTGTCTCATATATCCAAATTTAATCTCTTTATTAAGACTTATTATTATGACTTTGCCCCATAATTATGGTTTATTTTCTCATAATTATGACTTAGTCTCATAATACTGATTTACTAAGTCATAATAAGATACAAGAGTCCTAATAATGGGATTATAGTCTGATATATGAGACAGTAAATCAGAATTATAAGACCATGTCATAATAAGATATTCAACTCATAATAATGGGATATTTAAGTGATGTATGAGACAGTCATAATCTCCTTATTATGACCTCATATCCTTCCATTATGACTGTCTCATAATTTAGTCTCATATAATGATCTCATAAACACAAACTATGCCTCATTATTTCTGTCTTATTGCAGGACCCCTTTAAGGATGTGCGACCATTGGCTGAGGTAGATGCCACTCATTATTTGTATCCAATCAGAGAGCTAGGTGGGTGGTCTAACACGTTGCCCAGCAACAGCAGCAGCCGAGTCCAAACAGAGAGACAGAGAGCGGTTGTATAACTCAAACCCCCTTTTGTGTGTGTGTGTGAAATCTGATCCGGCTCCGCGGAGACTGGGGGGAACATGGCGGCGGTCGGGGCTTCACCCACGCTCGTGTTTTAGTTGTAGTTCAGAGACGGAGGCGCTGTTCAGCTGTGAGATGTCGTTTTTCTGCTTTGGAAACACAGCCGTATTCGCCTACGTGTCGCAGACGCTTTAAAATGAACTAAACGTTGATTAAATCTGGACTCTAAACCATGAGCACGAGCAGACCCCGCTCCCAGCCGCCACCAAGCGAAGCCATCGAGCTGGGCGCAGTGCCGCACTCCGCGGCGAAGCAGGAGAGCCCCAGCCCGAGCCCCAGCCCCTGCCCGCCGGCCTCCAGCTCCCGACAGGCGTGGAGCCGGGACAACCCGGGCTTCGAGCCCGAGGACGGGCTGATGGGTGGCAGCTGGGCCCCGGAGAGCCCCGGACGGAGATCTTTATCCGCGGCTTCGAGCAGCAGTAGCGGCCTGGGGAGCTTCGGCGGAGGAGGCAGAGGGCTTTCACCCGGCCGCCCAGCAGAGGGCGCACAGCACGGCTGGGGCAAGAGGATCCTGGCAAAAATCAGAAGTATGCACGACTAACCACATCTGCTTTTAAAGGCCATTTCTTCCACTTTAATGTTCAGAATCAATGTGTCGGATGTACGGTTGCTTGTGTGGGTTAGTGAGCAAAGAGCCCTACCAGGAAATCTAGGCTAATAAGAAAGTTCCTACACTAAAACAGTAGCGGGGTGAAATCCAGGTCCAGAAATTAAACGAATACGCTCCGGGTTTTCGTTCGGACCGCTGGAGTGGCTCCACTGCGGCTACGCGGTCACACGGCCACCCGCCGGTCGGAAAGAAAACCCGAAGCTTTTAGAGTTTGGACCTGGATTTTACAGCTTAACAATTATACTGTTATGATATGATGACTGCTTTAGATCTACAGTAGATCCACATATCAGCTTCACTCATTGTTGGTAGTGAAGTAATAATTACCCAGGCTTGGTTTCCAGGTGATCATCTAATCTGAGTGGGTTTGTCCATCAGAAAAGTCCATCCTTGTTAGACCTCCTGGACAACAACTATTGAGTCCCATTGGGGCGACCCATACAGGCCTCACATGGGCATTTTATCTGGGGTGGATTCAGAGTCAGGTGATTTCAGATACACTATAATATTGGGATCCGTGCTCATTCATGGTACTACAAAAGAGTTTATTCTACTTTTGCTGTAGTGTATGTCACTATTGTCCAGACAAGGCTTTCTACTAGATTTAGGAGTATAGCTGTGAGGAATAGATTGCGTTCATCCACAAGAACATTATTGAAGTTAGGATGTTGGATATTGCCCATCTCGTTCCAGAAGTATTTGAATGAGCTGTTGAGCAGTGGAACTGTGTTCTCTGGTTGAGGGCTTTATACCCTTCGAGCTCAAGCTGTTGGTAGCACTTCTCTAAAGAGACTAGAGAATCTCTGTGTGTGCATTTGCACATCTGCGTCAACAATGAGTGCAACTTAAAGTAGATGAATGCATTCAGGGGTGTCCACAAACATTTAGGCACAGAATATAGTGTATGTTGCCAATTGTTGCCTTCTTCACTTCTAATTGAAGTACTCTGGCGCTTTGAGGCTTGGCAATATGATCTGTATCACATTATCAGGATAAATTTAGTTCCAGTATGTTTTTCTGCATTTATTGTGAATATTGCCAGTAAGAGCATGTTTCGTTACAAACTGAACATAGTTTGGTATTATTGTTAAATGTACTTTGACAGGTTGTCCTTCCAACACCAAACTTTGTCCAAAGAGAAATGTGAATAAAAAATTGTGAACCATATTTTTTTATGTTCTTCAAATACTGGTGTTTCAGCAGCATTCTTTATTTTCTGCCCCAAAGATAAAAAAAAATATTTAATAATATAATCTTAAGCCTACGTACACAAAATGACATAAGAAATGAAGTGAAGTGAATGACTCTTAAGGCCTTTAAGATGAATATATTACATATATTCCTATATATTTTGTAATGAATGGAAGGAAACTGACCTGGTTAAGAGCACTGTTAATCATTTCCAGAGGACAATCATCTAAAGAACCTCAGATAAAGAAAATACATTTTATAATGCTTCCCTGTACAATTTGCTGATGCAGTAAACAGCAGTCTGAACTCTAATTAAATTGACATGATGCTTTAACATTGTGTTGACCCATGAATAGTAAAGCAGTTCATTACTGCTTAAAACAATAGACTACTCAGTGTTTATGTGCATGTTATATGTTCCCTGAGGGAACCCTCCCAAGGGATCAATAAAGTTCTATCCTATCCTATCCTATCCTATCCTATCCTATGTACACAGTCTTCAAATAAAGTGTTTATGAAGTTTCATCTTTACATTACTGCATGGAAATATAGTTAAGGAAATGAAGTTAAAATGAGATAAATGAGATTAGTTTAAGGGTGTTAACTGTTCGTCTGCTTTATGATTCCAGTTCTATGGGGCACACGTTTGCTGGAGGACAGTGACAGCAGCAGGGAAGTGTATCTAAAGAACGTGTTGAGAGAGACAGTTACCTACATCTTCTTCCTCATCACTTTGTGCATCAGTAAGTATAAACAGTTTACCTCACTGTTCAGTTAGAATAAAGGCATTGAACAGTGCATCTACATTAAAAAAACCCACACAACTCTGACTGAAGCATCTTTTGCTTTGGCTCCCAATTAAATTTAGAATATAATTTCAAAGTTCTGCTCATCCCAGAGTAGAGAAAATACATCAAATATCAGTTCAAATATAAAATCCGGACATCTGTCTTATTTCAATATTTTTGCTTTAGCAAATATCCTCTGATAGCAGGCTGGTTCCGTTATGATTGAGTGTGTTTACATGCAATAATCTGATAACTGCTGAAAATCAAGTTTTGTCAGTAATCTGCAAAACTTGTTTACATACTCTTAGGTAATCAGATGGGAAAATTCTGGATTTACATCAGTCAGGAAATAATCAGATTTCTACTCTGCAACCATCCAGTAATCTCACAGAAGAAGCTCTGTTGGATTTCTAGATCATACTCTGATATAAGAAATCAGAGAATGCTGTTTACATGACACTTGAACAATCAGATAACTGCAGATCAGATTAAGGTCAGGTTTTTGAGTGCTTGTATACACACCCATTGGTCTTCACTTCAAATGCACTGACTATTCACGCATTGCACTGAATAGAACCAGCAACGTCAATCAACATAGTTAAGGTTCGGTTATAGGTACCAAATAAAAAGCTGAAAAGCTGAACAGACTGTTTAACTTCTTTTTTTGAACAGATAGGAATTAAAATAGCCTCTACATTGCAGTGCAGTCTAGACAGGTTCTGCTATTTATGTTTCCTGCTTTTGAGGAAATGAGGAATAAATATGAATTTCAAATGAGTATTTCTTCTCAGTATACAAAGACAAATCAGGACAGATAATTGGATAATATTTCCCTTTAAGGTCTGCAGCATCAGTGTGGTATTTAATTATTCATATTCGTATTTTATTATTAGTCTTTACTCTCTCTCTCTCTCCATCTATCTATCTATCTATCTATATATATATATATATATATATATATATATATATATATATATATATATATATATATATATATACACACACACACACACTACAATATATAAACGAGTCAAATAAGCACTCTAGTTTTGAAAAATTCTAATTATATGGCAATTTTGTGATGGTTCAGGCTTTAAAGGGTTAACGTCTTGCTCAGATCCTAATGGTGTTGCTGGCAGGCAGTGAATCAGTTGTTGTAATGGAAAGATGTAGCGTCTGTGTGTGGTTACAGCTGTGCTCTGCTTCAGTCTTATTTTATGGAAAACTGCCCAGTTTTGTCCTGTTTGTTAATCAGTGCCAATATAAAAGCAGTATCCTATCAGAGGAAGACAGTTTCAAGTGTCAATTACTGTTGAATTAAATTTATATCACATATATCAGATATAGGAAATTTAAAGCAGTCAAAAAATGTTGGTAGTTTGGCATCATTATAGTTTCCTGGCAGAATGATTTTAATGAAGGCTAGAGTTGAAGGAACATTAAGGTGGAAAGAATTTAAATACTCCTGCAGGCGTCTTAGGAAACACTTGGTTTGTGCAGAGGAGCAACGCTGCAACATTGGTCTAGTTTATCTGCATAAAAACAAGAAAACAGTGAAGAGATATAAAATTTAGAGTCAGTTTGTGAAGTATTTTTTTCTGAAATTGTATTTTGTCTGAATGTGTTTCAGTAACATATGGGATGGTGAGCACCAACATGTACTTTTACACTAAAGTCATGTCTCAACTCTTCCTGGACACACCACTGTCGAGTGGAGATCCCACCACCTTTAAGAGCCTCTCAACCATGGAGGACTTCTGGAAAGTAAAGAACAATTTCAGTCCAGCCATCTTCACATAAAAATACTTTAACTGTTTTATAGGGCTGGGCGATGTATATCAATATTTATACTTATGTAGGGATATAAGCAGAGCAAGATGGACTGAGGCAATATTGTTTATATTAAGTTTTAAAGTATAAAGTTTTTAAAGTAAATATTGTTCTGTTTTAATCTTGCAGAAACCTTTTTTCGGCTCCCTTGATCTCCTCCACCCCCTGCTCTCAGCTCCTCCTCTACTCTGCTCCCCCATTCATCCTCTCACATACTCACTATGTAGGGGTATAAGATGTCTTGGTGTGTAAGAAACAAAGCTCAGATGTTTAAATGTAGTTAAAGAGATTTTAATTTTCATATATTGTAGCGAATATTGCCATTCAGCTAAAATATATTGGGTTATGATTTTTTATCCATCTCACCCAGCCCTACCATTTTGTCTTCTTAATCACAAATTGAAATACAAAGGGTTTAACCATGCAGGGGATGTGTTGCAATGGATTAAACATAATTATTCATTCTGTAAAGAAATCACGCATTTGTCCTAGAGGTTTCTCAATATTACTGAAGGAAAGTTTGAATGGCCTTTGGCATTTGCCTCCAGTTCTGTCTAGGATAGTTTGATATTACTCAACTGTACTTCAAAACAAAGACACGTTAGTGTCTGAAATCTAAATGTCACCATTTTTTTCTAATATGTTTACTACCTGTAGTACACAGAGGGACCTTTTCTGAATGGGATGTACTGGGACGTGTGGTACAACAACAAGAGCCTCCCAGAGAACCAGAGTTTAATCTACTATGAGAACCTTCTGCTGGGTGTCCCTCGCCTCCGCCAGGTCAAAGTGCTCAACAAGTCCTGTCCTGTGCATGAAGACCTGAAGGATGAAGTGTACGACTGCTACAGCACCTACTCACCTGCCAGTGAGGACAAAGCGCCCTTTGGGCTTAAAAACGGCACAGCGTAAGGAAACAGTTCTACTACAAATTGGAAAAATGTACTGTTCTGTGAACGTAATGAATTGAATATGTAGCATTTGGTGATGCCTGTGAACATCAGGAAATCAATTCAAAAGATCTATTCAAGAATTTAAAATATTCTGATTGTTAGTTTGTTCAGTTACTTGAGTCTGTGTTAAACCTCTTTTAAGATCCATTCAGTTGGTGAACAGGAGCAAAATGCCAAAAATGTGTCACTGACTTTATTATCACCTCTAACATAAGTAGAGTCTAGGTCATTAGTTATTGACCGTCAAGTTCGTTTTGTCTTATTTTGCCAAAATGTTCTTATTTTTGCTAAATGTTTAGCCATGTGGTTTAGAACATTGTGTGTGTCCCAGGTGGGTGTACTCTGAGGAGAACACTCTTGGAGCAAGTAGCTACTGGGGTGAGGTGGCCACTTACAGAGGAGGGGGTTACTACCAGGACCTGTCCCGCAGCCGCGAGGAATCCACCAGGCAACTTCAGGAGCTAAAAGACAACCTGTGGCTGGACCGTGGCACCAGAGCTGTGTTCCTTGACTTCTCTGTCTACAATGGAAATGTGAACCTCTTCTGTATTGTCAGGTCAGCAAAGCTGCTATAGTCATGTTTAATCAATCAGATTAATTTCATGTTGGTTATTTGGAAATATTGGTAGTATCATTGAGTAATCCAGCTCAGGAAACAAAATTCACTCGTTTCAAACTGAATTAAAATTGAGTTTGAGTAGGAATAATACTGATACATATATAAATAACAAAAAAAAGGACATTCAGCTTGTTTGTTTATTTTATTTGGACAACTTTCAAGTATTTGTAACAGCTCATTCTTGTAACTATACTAAATCTAAACTTAATATTGTAAATATCAATCTATAAATAACAAATAACTCATGAAATTTCTTGCATTTCCGCCTCTGGATGATCAATTCCCAACAGGATTTGTAAGATGTACAGTGTTTTCAGTCCTTATAAAAAGGTGCAAGTATTTTTTTTATTATCAAAACATGGTAAATTGTATTACAATTATTTAAATTTGTTAATATTTACAACTAACATTAATACATATTGGAGTAGCGTAGGATCTCCTGAAAAGAACATTCGGCTGTGTGCCTGTTTCGTATAAACAGTTTTCTCATTTCTAGGCAAAAGAAAAAGTGTGTCAAACTATGAAAACATCCCACATATTTAGTCTAGGGTTCTTAAGGTTAACCATTTAATAAAAACAAACACACATTCTTTTTTTTTTTTTCTAACTTAATGTTATCCTACAGAATGCTAGTGGAGTTTCCTGCCACCGGGGGCGCTGTGACATCTTGGCAGTTCCAGACCGTTCGCTTAGTACGGTATGTGTCCAGCTGGGACTACTTTGTGGCAACATGTGAGGTGGTCTTCTGCCTTTTTGTGCTCTACTACATGGTGGAGGAAGTGCTTGAGATTCGTCTGCACCGCCTGCGCTACTTCAAGAGTTTGTGGAACTGTCTGGACGTCATCATAGTAGCAGTGAGAGAACCTTGACAAACTTTGAGCTGTTTTGCTTTCTCAGTCCGTGTTTATATGATTACTTATGTTTTTCTCTTTTCTCTCCACATATCTGCTAGCTGAGCGCACCTGCAGTCATTATGAACATCTACAGAACGTCAGCTGTCAGTCACAGGCTGAGGTACCTTCTGGAGAACCACAGCACCTACCCTAACTTCGAACCACTTGCTCGGCTGCAGGTTCAGTTCAACAGCTTGGCTGCAGTCATTGTCTTTCTTGCCTGGGTCAAAGTAAGGTTCTTGTTTCTACACCCTTATGTTGTGTTTCCTGTACTTGTATCCATTATGAAGTAATAATTTATAATATGTTAAATGAATGAATTGAGAGTTGAATTAAACTGTGGTCTTTCCACAGCTCTTTAAGTTCATCAACTTCAATAGGACCATGAGTCAGCTGTCCACCACAATGTCCCGATGTGCTAAGGACCTTCTGGGATTTGCCATCATGTTCTTTATTGTGTTCCTGGCATACGCGCAGTTAGCCTACCTTGTGTTTGGAAACCAACTCAATGACTTCAGCACCTTCCAGGCCTGCATGTGAGTCCATGGTCTTTTGTTAGTGATCAGGAACTAGACACTAGACATAGTATTTTCACCTTTGTTTGGGGAAAGAAACACCACAGACCTGTTTGGAGCAGCTCAAAGTGATCTTATTTCACATAAAATCCAATCCAACATCCAAATAAACTCAAAAGAACATGTCCCAACTGCCCAACTGGGCTTCTGCAAGTAGTAGTTTGCAGAGTTTAGTACAGCATGAGTTTTTCGAGGCTTTTTGCAGTGGAGCTCAGCCTCAGTGTGAAGAATTTAGTGCACCAGCTGGGTCTCATTGTCCTGGTAGGCCCCATATGTGCAGCATTAGAGTAGAGTCAGCAGTGATTGGTTTATTTTTTTATATATGTTATTTTTTTTCAAATGATGACATGTTCAGTACTTTGGAAGTAGTACTGAATAATTACACTGCTTCCAACCAACTAACTTAAAAACGTTGTTCTATGACTTCTCTATTTTTTACGATATTGATGGAAAAACTCTTTATATTTTCAGTTTCACACAGTTCCGGATCATTCTTGGAGACTTTGACTTTTCTGAGATTGAAGAGACAAACAGAGTTCTGGGACCAATCTACTTCACCACTTTTGTGTTCTTCATGTTCATGATTCTGTTGGTAAGTGGACAAAAACTACTAAAAATATGTACTGTCTCTAGCAGTAGACCTGAAGAGTAGTCTTAGTGTGTTTTGAGGAAATCGTGCAGAGGTACTTGCTTGATACTGTTGTATAAAATACTCTGTTTTTCTATTTTGTCAGAAGGTTTAACTGAATTCAATTCACCAAAAGCATGCTCAAGTAGTTGATCACAGTACTGATGACCATTCATCATCCCATGTATGTCTACTTTCTTCATTTTCCTCTTCCATTCTTCAGAACATGTTCTTGGCTATCATCAATGACACATATTCAGAGGTGAAGGCAGACATGGCCCAGCAAAGGTCTGAGATGGAGATTTCTGACCTCATTAAAAAGGTATCGTTGAGTGAAAGAATGACTCTTGCACATGCAGTGTTTCTACGTATATTGGCTTAAACATCACTGCCTTTGAAATGGAACAGTGTAGCAGAAACAATAATAGAATAAAGAGAGGAACACTGGTGTGCTTTTGCAGGGTTACCATAAGGCCATGGTGAAACTCCGACTGAGGAAGACTACGGTGGATGACATCTCCGACAGCCTTCGTCAGGCTGGAGGGAAACTCAACTTTGATGAACTGCGCCAAGACTTGAGAGGGTCGGCAGAAATATGCATAACAAATCGACATTTTCATTTTAAAACTGTTAAAGGACTTTGAATGATGCCCAACAGTGGAAAATGATTTGTCTAAAGTTGATGAGTTTAATGTTGCAGAAAGGGACACTCAGATGCTGAGATTGAAGCCATTTTTGCCAAGTATGACTTGGATGGAGACCAAGAGCTTACCGAGCACGAACATCAGCAAATGAGGGATGACCTGGAGAAGGAGAGAGTGAGTAAATGCCCACAAATCATTTTCTACTGGCCCAAAAATGGTCAGCATTTCTGGTTAACATCAAGTCAGGTTCTTGCTGATTAGGGTCCATAGTGTAGAATGGGAGCTAAGGTACCTGTGTTATCAGTAAGCTTGTGCTGAGGTCTGAGTTTACTTTGTTCTATAGCAAAGTAAACTCAGCTACCCTTAATGTGGAATGGCATATACAGGTACCCGTATGAATACACACACTCACACACACACACACACACACTCGTACAGATGCTCAGTGTTTCTCACACACATGCCAGGAGGACTTGGATCTGGAGCGCAGTTCGCTGCCCAGGCCACTGAGTGGGCGGAGCTTCTCTCGTAGCCAAGATGATTCAGAAGAGGATGATGATGAGGACAGTGGACACAGCTCCCGACGTCGTGGCAGCAGCTCTGGGGGCGTGTCTTATGAGGAGTTTCAAGTGTAAGCTACTTATTGGTATTTTTGGATGACTACAACAAAAAGTGCATTAAATTCTACATAAAATGTTTCCCTTGCACCTAATATCTAAAATAGAGAAGATGTGGAATTCATACATTCTTACTGATCAGCTCCTGCTCTCACCATTTAAAAAGCATCACAGAAATCAGCTTAATAAGTAATCTCGAGTTGTATTTTAAGACGTGTAATAGGGTGATCAATTCTACATGTTGACAGATTGGTGCGACGGGTGGACCGTATGGAGCACTCAATTGGAAGTATTGTGTCTAAGATTGATGCTGTCATCGTGAAGCTGGAGGCCATGGAGAGAGTAAAGCTAAAGAGGAGAGATGTACTTGGCAGACTGCTGGACAGCGTCATGGAGGTGAGACAGTTTACTTCAAGATGCAAATTACTGCCAGCACTTTAAAACAAATTGGCCAGATTAAAAACCTGTTTACTCTTGGATTATGTTTATACTAAAATATTTCCCCATTGTGACCAGATGAGATTTTACTTTCTCACTTAAAAATCTCATCACACACTTAATTTCCATTTGAGTTCCTTGTAAACAATGCTTTCCCGACAAAAGCATCTGTCAAACATGGAGTAGGCACATGTGACCATTTGAACTGGGTTTTCATAGGTAATATGAAGTTGATATACATAGCATGGTAAATTATAGAGCTTATTATAGAGTAAAGTATAGAGCTATCATTTCTGCTCATATCCAGTACTGCAAAACTGACAGGATGAGACAAAAATGGCTTTTCCTAAACAGTTAATGTAATATTTTGGTTAAGCCCCTTTGAATTAAAGCTGAAAGTCACTTACTACACAAGACTGCAATCACATCTCCATAGCTTTATTACAGATTCATATGATGGTGCACAGAAGCAAAATTACGAAACATATTTTCACGTTTTTCTTTGTCTTTTTATCTGTTTTTTTATTTCATTATGTCTGTTAGGATGAGAGGATGGGGAGAGATACAGAGGTTCACAGGGAGCACATGGAGAAGCTGGTGCGAGAGGAGCTTGAGCGCTGGGAGTCCGACGATGCCATCTCTCAGGTCAGCCACCAGCAGGCTGCTCCAATTGGCCCAGGAGCACAGGCCCGCCCACGCAGCTCCCGCCCATCCTCCTCGTTGTCTACTGAGGATGCAGACGCCGGGGGCAATGGAAGTGGACATGTTTAAGCCCACTCCTGTTTATCTCATTGCCAAGAAGTATTCCTGATATTCACAATCAAAACAGTATTATAGTTTGTGTGCTGCAGTTTCTTCACACCGTGCACTTTTTAAGTCAGGTTCTTTCAGATGGTCAGAGAGACTCTGAGGTTTTAGAATCATTGAGGTTTAATTGTAACACATTATAATGACAGGAAAATCTAGTATTGGTACAGTGACCCATGTACCATTGATCTTCAGTGGTCTGTTTGCAAAATAGAAAGGGGTGGATTTCCCAAAAGCTTCGTTCTCAGTATTTAAGATTAATTAAAGAGTGTTTCCTGAAGCCTTCCATACTTAAAGTACTACATCACCTCGCTCATAAATTAACAAGTAAGCCGGCCTACTTGTTAAAATATTATACAATTAGAGGAAGAAAAAATTATAATTACAGTAATTAAAAGTGGCATGGTCATTAATAATAATCTTTTTCATTCTCATTGTTTATGGTGATGATATTATTTTATATACTCGTCAGTTCCCTTTACCCATATCCCACTCTTTATGACGGAGTCTACAGTCTGTAGTCTAGTTGGGCACATTCTTGACCAAACTTGCATGGAAATCAATCAAATCCATAAACAGCCCAGAAGATTGCTGGTTGTGAAAACGTCCAGTTCTATATCACAGATGGATTCCTGCCAACATACAGCAAAGCCTGTGCATTTTGTCTCCAAAGCTTTACTGCATCACATGTGCCTGTAAAAATAAATCCCATCTACATATGTGGAAAAGGGGTCTCTGTAGTGAATGTGCAGGTTAAATGTGACCACCAAGAGCTCTTTACTGACACAGCCTAGTGGTCTTGGAGTTTGACACATTCTTCTGGGCAAACACAAAGGTGTGTGTCAGCTGGATAAAGATGTTTGCTGGGTGATCCAGCAGGAACAGGAATCCTCTTAGTGTGTATTGTATTTACTCCTGTAATGAATCCCAAAGGATCTCCCCAGCTGGGGAGAGGTTAACAGTGCACACTGGCGGACGTACAGCGTTGTGCAGCAGCTGGGTCCGGTTGTGCAGCACAGCGCTCTCAGCACCCCGAAGATGAGTAACAGTGCAGTGGAGGCTGGCATTCACCTTCCTCATCATATAGAGGAAAGTGACGAAGCAGACACAAAGCAGTGTGTCATAGAACTGCCTGTTTGAATTCCCAAAATATTATTAGATTGTGTCCTTCATCATATTTATTTTCTAAACAGTAATGACAAACATACAAATGAAAAAGACAAAATTAACAGGAAAAGTAATAAAGAAACTAATAATATAAAATGGTCTTTTGTGCTTGTGTGATAAAATGATTATGGTTGATTTACGTTGCTATAGTTTTCGAGCATAATAGGGAATTAATACTGTATATTTCACTGAGTTGAATCGATGTTTGAGGTTTGACTGAGCGCGCTGTTTGGGGGAGGAGACATTCTTTGAGCTCAGTTGTTACATTTCGGTTTGCAAGGCTTTCTGGGAAACGCTCTTTGAGTTTGACTTGTTCTTTTCTCATGTCCTCCTTTTGTTCGCTCTTTATTCATTAAGATTGTTCACTTTTGGGAAACTCACCCCAGTGCAGTAGACAATATCATAAAGTAAGGATTAGAGATTAACTCAGTATAATATGAATACTATTAGAAAACCACCGTGTAGGACGGGCTCTCACTCTTGACACAGGCTTTATATTCCAAATAAGCATTTGAAACAGCATTCCCAGCTTCACCTGCACATGATTTTCAGTCAGATGGGAGGGGTGCATTCTCACTCTAATTTGAGCAGAGACATGGCAGGAAGGGACCCTACACTGAAATATAACTGTAAATAAAATTACAGTGTCATCAGACAAACTGTACACACATGCTTTAATCCAAAGTCTATGCTTCAGTTAGCTCTGTCACAGCAGCTTTATTTTTCACTGTTTACCCACAAAACCTCTATATATCCTTTAATTCAACAGTTTAATTCATTACACTGATCATTCTCACGAAACTGCTGCAAGTCATGTCCATGCATATTGGACTATCCTTACGATCCTGCATGTAAATGTTCATGTAATCTAGAAGAGCAATTTGAGCTCAATAGGACAGCAAATATTTTCTTTCTTTTTCTTTCTTTTTTTTGGCAATTATTGTTACCATAATGTCCAGTACTGAAAATTATTTTACATTCCTTTTAACATTGTCACCCTTACTATATTGTTTTTCCAACTTGGAAAATGTTACTAAAAGCAGTTAAACTTAATTGTTGCAGATTTGCTTTGATTTATTAGACCATGCTTAATTTTGTAAGTTCGTCCGGATAAGGATGTCTGCTAAATGCCATAAAAATGAAAATGTTTGAATGCCTAGAGAGAGAGAAAAAAAAACATGTTGGGTGGTGCTCAAGACAAGGCAATGTAAATTATCGAGCAAGGCATAGTAGTGCGTGCCAGATGGATGGGACATTCCATTTCCGACGTTGTGTAGGCAATCCTCAGTGTCACGTGCACCATGAACTACATCTGCTCAGAGTGGACAGTGCAGTGGGTGGTAATGATGGTGACTGCTAGCATCTGCCTAGAATTGTTCATTCAAATAGATAAGCTACTCTGGCAGGAATCACATCCGCACTCAGTGCAGGAGTTCATATCCCGCAGGATTCTTTAGCTTTCATGAGCGGCAGCAAAAGTCATAGGACTCATTAACTAGTTTCTGTCTCATGACTTTTGGAATTTCAGTGTACAATATTATACTTTATCCCAGTCATTATACTGCATATGTGTGAAGGATCTCTGCAGTTTAGTTATTACAACATGCTGACATTATTAAATACTTATAGTGCTGGATTTGGGCCATAATGTTTCAGCCTTACAGGCATTACATCATTTTGCCACCTTAATAGGTACATTCTTGATAATACTGATTTCTGCTTCAGGTGCTTTATTATCAGAGACTTCTCTCAATAAATATACGAAGGTCACTGCTCTTTTTTGTTGGCTAGCTGATGTGACCTTCTGTATCTTTAAACAAACCACAATAAAGAGGTTAATTTGTACATTCAGAAACCTATTTAATTGCACAATATTTGAGGCCTGAAAAAGGGAACATGTTGCATTTCTATTTGCTATATTGAAGGCATTATCCAGTGAAGGTCTCCGCTTTGGTAGTGTTACTTTGTTTCTAACAAAAATTCATACGGAATTATGAATTAAAATGTATATAAAGCACAAGCAGTTTGTCAATATAATGCTTTATTCATATTTGACCTAAAATATAATTTTCTGTCTTGCAGTTCACTTCATTTAATGTAGTTGCAAGAGTGGCTTTTTTAGTCATGTTCTGTCATCTATAAAAGGTGCTGTATAACTGTTACATGTAAGTTCTTATTTTATACATATTGTAACTTGAAACAAACTTCGATTTGGAGTGCATCTGCTTTCATGGGAAGGCCTTGTGAGTTTGACTTCTATAGCTGCTTTTGCAGAGCTTTTTTTAATGTCAGTTTTGCGGTCTTAATACGCACTGCTTTCAGATTTATCTTGTCTATTTCATATTCTTTCATGCTGGTGTTCAGTATGCTGTTCAGTGCATTTTTTTTTTTTTTTTTTTTCAACCTCCAGTTCAGGAACAGGACTTGTATCAGCAAATGGCTATGCAAATCAGGCTCTGTACTGAGCTTTATAGTACTTTTGTAGTCCTCTGTACTTTTTAATAATCATTGTTACTGTTTTAATACCAAGGTTGTTTGAAATAAAGTGAAAGCAGACTTTTACTGTGTGGGTCACTTCAGCTTTAATCAGTGATGGTTGATTTGGTTCAGTTTGTGCATTTTGGGTATAATAGTTAGCATTGTTTTCAGTTATAGGTTTTCAGACAGGTTTAAGCAGTCACAGTTAATGTATTTTGTCTTGACATGGCATTAGATTGATCTCCATTAATTCTACAATTGATGTTTGTTGACAGGGGATTAGGCCAGATTAAAACAGATTAGTCTGCTTTAAAGCATGGGATTAAACCGCTTTACAAAGGTATGTGTGCTATATATACACACAATATTTTGGGCAAAACAAATCTGGTATTCTGAATCTAGGCCCCAATTGCACTATTTCGACAAAAGTATTTGGAACTCATTCATTGTTTCTTACAAAATCAAGGCTATTAAGGTTTCTTGGGGGTAATAACTCTCTAGGGAAAGCTTTCTACTAGATTTTGGAACATTGCTGTGAGGATTTGAATACATTCAGCAACATGAGCATTAGTGAGGTCAGGATGTTAAATGTTCAACCCGCCACAACCCATCCTAAACAAGTTGGATGGAGCACCACCATTCCATAGAACACAGTTCCACTGCTCTACAGCTCAATGCTGGGGGGCTTTATACCGTTCTAGCCCATTACTGGTATGGTGCCAATAGGATCATGTCTATCTGCTCCAGAAAGTCCTATTTTATTGGCATTACTTTACTATACTTTACTTTACAGAGTCCAGACATGTACATATGTGTCCACAAACATTTGCACATATAGTATAGCAACTAATACAGTGATTGGTGAGTGTAGATGTTATGTATAAAAAGATCAGCATTGTTATATATGTGACAAGTAAAGATATTTTAAATATTTATTAAGTCAATATGGACTAAAATATAAAAAAACATACAAATGTATGAACTAATCATTTGAACTATTTACAGTTTGTTGATTGGACTACAAACAAAACCACAGGCAGAGAATCAGTCAGTCATTGTTCATAAGAGGTCATTTCATTCATCTAACTGCAAGGATGTTTAGGATATTACATGAGAAAATCATATGACCTTCGACACTGTTTTGAATAATAATTTGTATGTTTTTTTTTTTATTTATTCAAGAATGTGGGCCTGAAGCTGAATGCTCAGGAGAACTTGCGGATGAATCTGAGCTTGATGTAGGCGATGGTGAGGAATATGATGGTCATAATGATCAGGGCCAGGTGGTTCTGCCATAAACCCCAGGTGGTGTAACTGATTCCTTGGGATGTCAGATGCTGTTCACCTGTGCACCTGTTACGGGAGGCAATTCAAATCATTATTATGAAGTGCATCTCAAATTCGGATCAGTTATTGATCGCAAGGTTGTGTGTTCAGTACCTGGGTGCAACTGTTGGGCTCTTGAGCAAGTGAAGTGTGCCTCAGTGGTACTGTTGCATTCTGATTGGTGTGTTTGTATCTATGTACCTAATATCGTATTAGAACTTCATGTAGAACTGTTTTACAAAAATTAACCCATATCTGGCATCAGGTTCATTTTTTCTGCACCAGATGGTCTTATTCTATTGCCTATACGTCAGTACAGGGACTTGTACTGGACGAGCTGTGTGTGTGTGTGTGTACACTGGTGTCAGCAATGGATGTATCTTAAAGTAGCCAAAAGCATTCATTAGAAGGGTTGTTCACAAACATTTGGGTGTATTTTTAAATTCATCGATATGTTACCTTCATTTTAACAATATTGAGAATTGGAAGCAATATCATTACAAATGAAAACAACGACATGGCTTTGATATAATCTGTACAATGTAAAATAATTTGGAAAAATATAATGCACCCCCACAGCTCTCTGTGGCCTTCAGGAAGAAGGATGAGTCTGGGAAGGGGTTTAAAAAGATCTCAGAACAATTCTGTTCCATTGTCCAGAAATTGTCTCTTAACAATCCTAAAATGTCATCACAGGACCTACTGGTAGCTTTTTCCATAGTCGATGTCAAAGAACAACATCTACCATCAGGAAGAGACCAAACAGGTTTTATTTTCATGCAAAGTGTGCAAGAAAGGAACCCTTACCTTGCTGGTGTCCTATTTTTTTCATGACTCTTGATCCAAAATAAATGTGTAAAATGATAAAAATGTATCTTTGCTTTCTACTTCTATTCTTTTGCATTTCATTGTTATGGTATCCTGGGCAGTAGATGGCACCAAGAGACTTGGAGAGACTTTTGTCTAGTCTAACAGAAACCAAACCAACAGAATGTAAATGTTAACCATTTTTTTATGTTATGTGCCTACAGTGCATGTAAGTATGCGTGGTCTACATACGTGATCCCCTGTGTGGCGTTGGCTAGTCCAGCTGGGAGGTTTTCACAGAAGTTCAATCCCACAAACTCATTAATCTCCAAAGCCTGTTGAAACACACCATTAACATTACTCTACGTGTCTTCACTGCAACCATATCTAACGATCTCCTCCATCTGTGCACTTGGTCAGTTAGTCACACCTGTGTTAACCCTTTGTGTTGCTGTGTTTGTTCGTCTGTTCTTGAGGTGATCCATTTCTTCTCCTTAGCTTCTGCTCTTATACTGGTTCTTCTGGTTCATGTTTATTGTTTGGTTTTCTCATGTTGGTGTTGCTAGTCTTGTTTGTTCATCTGCCTAAACCATAGCACTCACTTCCTGTCCATTTTTAAAACACAACCTTGTGTACAGTAAGAGGCAATTACCAAGCAAAGTAGGTGGGTTCAAGTAGGGCAACTACCAAACAAGCTGCAAACTGGCCCTCTAGGACTGGCGTTGTGCCCCCTGGGGCTACAGCCAGTAACTGTCTACTTTTAGTACAGAGCTCTTATATGGTGGTATAGGTGTTTCAACCCATGATACACACTAGTGCATCTCAGAAAATTGGAATATTGTAGAAAAAGTTAGATTTTATATTCATTACATGTAAAGTGACATAGTTCATACTTCTTTTTTTTCACGATGGCTTATTGCTCATGAAAATCAGAAATCCACAATTTCACATTATTACAAAATTTTAATTCATCTTTGACTAAATCAGTATCAAAATTAAAACAAAATCTTGAAAAGCTTGAAATATATAATGTTAAATGTAATTAATGTGAAATACGTGAGAAATTAATTATATGAATTAAATTATGAACCAAAACACTTTTTCAAAATATAATTTTTTTAGATGCACAAGTACATTAGTCATCATTCTATTACAGTATCTTCATATTTGCATTCTCTATAACCGGTTAGACCCAATGACGAGGACTGTTTGGCTTCAAAGCAACTGGGACATTTATGTGGCTTTGAAGAAATCTATTGTTACTAAAGAAATAAGTATAAATTATAGTATGCATATCAAATATATGACCATTATAAATTATGAATGTTAATATTCTTCAGAAAATAACAAATACTTGATCAGGTACATGACTGAGACATTTTCCTGAAGATTAGCGAAGAGAGTGATTCTTACTGTGAGTCCGTAACGTGGGATGCTGAAGTACTTCAGCCAGTTAAGCCAGGCCATCACGCTCTCCAGATTTACCAGCAGACCAGAGAAAATCTACAATTAGCGATATGATACAGTGAAATTAAAGAGTAGTTAGTGGTTGTGGTAGTTGTTCCAAAATCTGACTGGCCAACATTTTTTTTTTTTTTTATGGACAGCTTTTTGATTCAATATATGGTTACATACTGTGCAAATCATAGGAAAATGGAAATTCATTGAACATATTTTCACTTAAAAATGCCCAAAATGTGTCCATAGTTTCAGCATTAAACTGTATTGACTTACGCAATGTTTCTTTTAGTAATTACTCAGAAGTTAAACTGCTAACACGTACTATAAACACATACATGCAGTAATTACACAGTTTACATGTTGCACTGTATTAAGTTCTATTCACGTAGATATGCTCACACTTATATACAGTATTTGTCATTTGTTAGTCAAGTCCTACCAACCACTTTTAATGCAATTGCAGTAACCAAGTAATTGCAGTGCAACCCCCTAAGAGACCATAGCAGCCACTTAGCAACAGCGCATCAAGGACTGGAATAACTTATACTTGCTTGCAACTGCATTGAAACCACCTACTTACTACAGCAACTACTTACTATACCATAGCAACCACCTAAGAAATTACCATGCAGCGCATCGTTCTGCATTTTGGTAATGCATGTGTAATAAACCTCTGTATGAACCTCTGCTCTGCACAGTGCCCACAGTAAAGCATAACAGCTCTGTGTGGTTTGTTAATTTTATAAAACCTTGACGTAAATTTTATTGAACTGCCAATTTTCAAGAAATAATTCATTTGAAATATTGGAAGCTTAGATGAGGCTACATTGACTTTCAGTGCTTCATATTTTGACTTACCATCATAAAGACGAAGGCAATGGTCATGAAGATGTTTGCAACGGCCACCACAGACTGGTTAGCAGAGATGGCCATAGTCATAGCTGTGGCTGTGTATGCCACCAGGGTCACTGTAAACATGAAGATGAAGAACGCTGCAGCTGTGGGTTTAAACCCTACAAACACACACACACACACACAGTATGAACATTCGTTTAGTAATATGGCTTTTGCATTTGACAGGCTGAAAATTACAAATGACAGATGACAGATTTCAAGCAAACAATAACCCATAACTCACCAATCATAAAATAGATGACACACGTGAAGAGAATGGCAGGAATTGTGCGTAAGGTGATGATATCAGACAGGATCTTAGTCAGGAAATAGACAGAGACTCTGTAATAGCCACTGGTGTATTCATGTCTAAAATGAGAGATTTAACCAACAGTATTTCTCAGTTATGAAGTGAGATTTCATGAAACATTCAAACACAGGTCAACAAATAAATCAAGAATGTTGAGTTGGACTCACAAATATATTTTTTTTTAATTCCTAAGACAGTTATTAAGAGTTGTATAACAATGTACTTAAATATAATTCCAAATCACATTAAGCATGTGTTCATTATTTAGGAGTAATTTGTTTGTTAAGAAGCCTCTAAATTACATAATCTGCTAATAAACATTTAAAAATTCTACTTTGAAGAATATAACACAGAAAGCATTGGACAGCAATTAGATATAAGAAATATGCTGAACTGATGTTGAATTTGAATTGAAATCAAAATCAGACATTGTACAGGTGCTGAATTGTGATTTGGAAAACCACATATGCACCAAAAACATTGAACTGGCATCAATCTCCAACGTTAGACAGATGTTTAATATTGGTTACTTAACACCATGAAATATCAACCACTAACATGTGACTTAACAACTTTATCATTGCATGTTGTGCAGATGTTAACTGGCAGAACTGGTAGTTTTGGTAAGTATATCTCACATCTAGATGTTTATTTCTTTATATCAGTATGACGTTGGAATATGACTTTTCTAAGACGTTGGATTAACTAACATCAGCCCTTGAAACTATTGTACCTCAAATATCCAGACCCTGGGCCATTTCATATCATCCAACTGATCACAAAATGCACTTAAACTGAGGGAGATGTTTCACATACATGAAGAGTTTCCTCTCCGTAATGAAGAGTTCCGCAGCTGAGAGTGTGCTGAAACACTGATTAGTTGTGATGAAGAACAGGGCCCCAAATCTGCCAGGAGAAGCATATATCAGAAACACATTCATTAACTTTTCATTCAATTCAAATTTAAGTCAAATATCTCCAGTTCTACTCACAAACATAACTTCACTGACACACAAAAACACTGTATCTCCATTTCATTTTATTTAATTATTTTTGTGGTATAATATGAATTTGGCTGTTCTTTACAAAATCTTTTTACATTGACTTCCATTGAAAGATAAGATGTTTTCCTCTTCTTCAACAAATTTGGAATCTAATCTAAATTAGAGTCTAAATTTTCATTTGTTTCTATTGGTTTCTTTTGTTATTGCCAGTGATCTATGACTTCTACAAGTTACTCAGAACTTGGCTATGAAATGGTGGACAGCTTGGGAATGTATAAGTTGTGTAAGTTGTGAGGCTAAACATTGGCCAGCATGCTCATGGCAATCCAACGTGAACTATTGAGTTGAGTTTAAGTCATGCATGATATTGTGTGCTGGATGGATGGGACATCAGATTTCTGAAGTTGTGCAGGCATTTAACATTCCTCAATCCACACTGTAATGTGTGTGCTGGGAATATATCATAAATGGCATTACCATCCCCAGTGGACAGCGCAGTGGCCAGATGCAGTGACTGGAATTGTCCGTGTAAACAGATAAGCGTTAAGCGACAGAAATCACATCCACATTCAATGCAGGAGCCCCACACCCATATCCCATGGGTCATTGCAGCATTCTTTATCTTCTGTGGGATATGGGAACAGACCAGAATGGGTAAGGTTCATGTCAGACCCCATTAAGCCATGGACACCAGTTGTCAGCAAAGCACTTTACAGGCTGGTGGGGGTCCCATACTGGTGTAGAGTGTATGCTCATGCCATGGCAGGGGTTCACTGGTCTGCCTAAAGATGCCATTTACTGGTGCCCTCTATGTTTCACTCTTTGGTGACCATTCATGAACATCATGTACCCTGACAATGATGGGATATTTCAGCAGGATAATGTACTGTATCATCAGACCTAAGTTGTCCAGAATTAATTCTATGATGTAATCCCAGAACTCATGTGACACTGTGGATCGAGTAATGTAATGTTTCATCCGTCTGGCATTCACCATAATGCCTTACTCAAACTCCAGTGATTCTCACCAGCTTGCCATGAGCATGCTGGCCAGTGTTCAGCGTCACTCACAAGATAACACCTAACAACTTAGGTGTGGGGGTTCCCAATCTGTGTCTTGAGGTAAGACCACCACTTCATATTCAATGTACATGCTGTTGGCCATGATGTTTGGCCTGTCAGTGAAATTCATTAAAATAGTTCTATACTTGTATGACTGACATTTTTAAACAGTGGCAGTCTTTACACTTACGTGACCGTTCGTCAACTTAACCATTCCCCAAACTGTATTTAGTTACAACAATGAGCGACGAAAGTATAGTATTTAAGGTGTTAAAATTCTTCATCCTACTGATGTGGATTTCTCTCAGTTCAGCTGACATATAATCTAAGTTACTCTGAACAACCTAAATCGGCATAAAATCTGCCTGCTCAAAGCTGTTCATGCATGTGACATAAGATTGGAGGGGGAGAAAATGTCTGAGATGCATGTTAGACATATGGTCCGGTGCACCAGCTTGTGACCCATAATGGTCTCTATAACATAATGTACAGATTGTGATGAGGTTAAGAGGCTTAGGAAGGCCCCACCACAGGAACTGCCTACGTGTTATTCTGATTATAACACCTCAAACCAAAGAGTTCACGTTCATGTTAGTGATCTTAGTACTGTACACCATGATACATTACTTCTATAAGTGCAGAACTATCTATCTATCTGTCTGTCTGTCTGTCTGTCTGTCTGTGTGTCATTGTGTGAAATGCAGAGCATCATCGGGAGTGGTGTAAAGCCCATCACCACTGGAACCATGCATACGTTCATCATCAGGCAGTCTGATGGATGAATCTGGATTGGGTAGAAGCCATTGGAACACTACCTACTGATCTTCATAGTGGCAAATATAAATTTTGGTGGGGAAGGTTCATGGCCTGGGGCTGATTTTAAGGGTATGGCAACTCTATTTCTATGCGTGTACAAGGGTGAAAGTCTGTCGGTAACTTATTGTACCGCTGATATACCTGAATTAGGAAGACAGGATTGGAAAACAGATATGTTTAAACCGAACTCACCTGTTCTGTATGCCACTCTGGTTGTCCTTTACTTTAAAGAAGATGGCGCCAACAATGAGGGCCAGGAAGACAGTGACTACCAACTGTAAGGTGAGTAAATCATCAGGGTTAAATGAGTCATTCTTCAACACTAAAGATCATTGGTGTAGACTCTGTACATGTATAGACTCTACTCTGAGTGTAATGAATATCCAAGATATTAATAATCTTCTCTGTGGGAGAACAGTTGATTTACTCACTAATAACATACAGAATTATCAGCATTTTGGGCAAATGTCCAATACAATTATGAGTAATCTTATTACTACTGGGCTAAATGAAGGCACAACATACGTTTCTGAACCAATTTGGATATCATCAGTGCTCGAAGTGATTAAAGTAAACCTGAAACCTTTTTTAATATGAAGCATTTGTAAGTGAAACGATATTCCGGCAGGAAATTATTGTTTTGATTGATGATATCCATTTGAGTAGAGGGCATTGTATGATCTTTTGGTTAATATTTTTAACACTGTTGGTACTGTAACATGTGTAGCCCTGTCTTACCCTGGGTTAGGGACTTATGATGTGGCCAGTCAGATAACATCTCGGGGGTTACAGGTAAGGCTGATGGTGGTGCATGGTAAGAAAGATCAGGGAACTTTATAAGCCTTTTTCTACATGCACATATTGCCCCACTGGCTTCCAGGCTGCCAGCCTCTGCTTTGGCCCCCAGACGTGTGCCCAGGCTGGACTCTCAGTCTGTTCTCCAGAAATATATTTATTTTTGTTCCTGTCTGTCTATGTTTTGGTTCTCATTTTTGTTTGTGTACATTTTCCTGTCCCAGTCCCTCTGTCTTGTCCATTTTGGTCCACTGCTTGGTCTCAGTCTGCATTCCAATTCCCTGTCCAATCTCCATTCCGGGCCCCTTGACCAGTTTTAGTCTGCATTCCAGTTTCCTGTCCAGTCTCTTTCCGGAAACAACTATGGAACTCCTGTGGCTTTTATCTTTTTCCTTTTAAACCGCAACCAAACAATATATTGCAAAACACATCTTGTATGTACTTGTTTTTTTAAGTACTGAAGGTATTGTGATATTGTATTTTGGCCACCACCATTTTAAGCTTTAGAACCCTGGGCCAATTTTGTGGGATGTTTTTGTAGCTTTACATACTTTTATTCACCAAAAAATTAAAACTATTTATTAGAGACAGTCACACATGCCATATATTGTTATATTCAGGAGATCCTAGGATATTCAGATTTGGCTTCATTTGAGATTTTATTAAGAGAATTAAAATATTGTATGAATTTGACCATGTTTTGATCAATTAAAAACTATTTACATTTTAGAAATCTTGTTGTAAATGTATCATCCAGAATGTTTTTGAGCTAAAATGCAATAATTCTGATGAGTTATTTGTCATGATTATCCTGACAATGATATTTATAGGTTTTTAATTTATAATTATTGACAGTGGTCTAAATTAAGTAAAAAACAACCTTAATGTCCTTATTTTTGTTATGTATGTATGTATTATCTCTTCTCAGTGCCATTATTCTGAAATAAGCACATCATTTGCCCTGCTCTTCTGCATGCAGTCTGTATGCAGGTTGAGCATGTACATGTGAAAAGAGCAATACATGTGCACGGGAAGCTTCTTTGGCATTTAAACTGGAATTTAATTCAATTGGAAACAAAGGACTTTTTGGTGTTTTATAAGCTACATTTCTTGCTGATAATTCATCACACATTTGTGGATTATTATTATTAGGGTAGGTCTTGTGGTTCCTTATGATATGTTTACCATGTCTGTAGGTTACTCTGATCCTGAGATATGAAGCCTAGAATATGACATGTAACTGCCTGCAAAGTGCAGATTTCAGGTTGTAAGAGTTAAAATGGTCTGTGGTTGCTGTCTCCCACCACAACGTATGCTAACTCAGAAAAAATGTTTACGTAAGCAGCACACATCTTACGATTTGAGAATAATAAATCTCTGAAAGTGAGTGTGAGAATGAGGGTGAGAGACAGGGTGAGTTTGGGGCAGTAATCTCTTGAGGACTTATGGATCCTGACAAGTGGCAGCCTGGCATAGAATTCGTTCCCAGGGTGAAAGGCTATGCAAACAGAGCCAAATGGCAGGAGAGGGGCCACTCTTCCCTCATTCCCTCTCGCTCCTCATGTGGAAGCGGCACTCTGGGGCCAAGCTGTGCGGTCAGGTGATGGCCTGGCCGGCACTGCCCAACTCTCCCTGGCTTTATCCACTCTTTTTCCTCCAATATGATATCACTGCAGATACTGGTCAAAGGAGGCAAGAGTGGGGGCGTCAACAGTCACCAAATCCGCTTATCTTAGCTGGCCTGGGGGGATTAACCTAAATTATCTGGGGCCAATTAGCTGTTAATAATTCTTAAAGTGAGGTTTCTCTGATGGCATTTGGTGGCTAATGAGCATGTAGGGTCTCTGTGAGGAAGACAAGGGAATGTGGATTGAAGGAGGCAGCAAGAAAGCTGGGCTTAAGAAGTAAGCAAAAGTCCTGTCATAAGGTCCTTGGCTAGTGGCACTATCCCACAGATATGCTTCCTTTTTTTCCTGTTTTTGGCCCAGGGTTTGTCCCAAACAGTGTAATCCATTTCCCTGAAGAGAGATGAGCTGAAAACTGCACATACTGGAGTAAGAAATGTACAGAGAAACCAAACACAACTCAATTGTACTCAGCATTTAAACACATTTAATTATACAACCCAGTAAAACAAAAACAGCCCAGGTTTCAGATGGTCCGAACTGGTCTTTGATGACAGCTGGTGAGGTGAAAACATATGTATGCTGGTAAAGTTTATATCTGAAGTTTGTTTTCAGTTTTTCACCACTATCAGCACGACAAACTTGACACAGCTGATTGTCAAGCTAGTAGTAATGGTTAACCAGTGTGGTCATACTTGTCAACTACTTTGGCCATGTTTGGTCAACAAGCTGGGTCATACTGGTTAACTAGATTGGTCAGTATTGTCATTGTCACCAGCTAAACGATCCAAAATTCAAATGAATCATACCATATGCTGGTCAAGAGCTAAGTGGGTCAACCAGATTTACCAGCTTTAGCAGTCTGAGATACCCGGTAGGTAAGAAGTAAATGTTCTGCAAATACAATTAAGACATTGAGTGTAACTTAAATTCTGCTTACGCTCTGTGTGACTATTTATTTTGCTTTGTTTTGGGTTATTAAATACTTAAATGTCTGTTAAATTCAAATATGCTGAAACAGTGAATGTTATAAGGGAATTGTATTCATTATCTGATATTATATCTACTAGTACATCATTCACAGCAATGCATTAATTGCTGGCCACCAGTATGGTGCACCAATAATGGGTCATGGTGGTTTTGGGTTGAGACAAAATAGTTGTATTTGTTTTATAAAAAAGTTAAAAATCTGTGGGGGTCTACACTGTGAGGAGTGGAAAGTCTTTCTACTGAATATGTAATTGAGTGAAATGTAATCGTTCAAGTATGATTGAAGTATAGAAACATCATCATATCCCTGCAGTTTGCCTTAATAGAAGTGGATGCTGCTTACCTGTGCAACAGAGGTCTGAGGGTTCAGCATCATGTTCTGGAAAGTTCTCTTCAAAACCCACTTGAACTGGTGGCAGAAGCCACTGTTGTATGTGATGATGTGAGACTTGGGCCTGACGCTGTACTCTTTGCCATGAATGATGCGCTCTAGTTCGGCCTTGGTGTCTCGACTGTAGCTGCTGTTCCTGTACTCCTCCACCAGGCGCTCTTCAATATTCTGCTTCCTGCTTCCAGAATCCTCAAATTCTATTGCTGAAAGTATTGAAATGCTAGTCTCAGTCCTTTGCGTTCGCTGAATGATCACGTCTGTCGTGAACATTCATTCTTAAATAAATCTACTCATCCTCAGAAAACAGTTGAACCCAGAAGAAATCAATCAACAGGGATGAAACTTGTGTGAACTGCCGTGCATGTGACATAAGCAAGGACAAGCTTTATCACTGCCTGACTGACTATATAAGGTCGTCCTTTTTTGCAGGCTTTCTGACTCGTGCTATTGTGTTATGACTATCCTTTGCAAGTGAAGTATGCTTTAGAAGTTGAACATGTGCAAAGTGACCTAACAGCCACGATTCAGGACATACACCAAGTAGTGATGCCCTCCATGAGTCATCAGGATTCCCTTAACACCATGTCAGCATCAACAAAGACTGCAATGCTGATGGAGTCGGTCTGAATTTCTGAAAATCTGGGTGCTGTAGGTTAATCTGTCTGGCTCTACAATGCACTAATAGTAAAATAAGTGAACGTAAACATGATGTTTATACTACTTCAGCATGCTAATTTCTAAAGATTTGAAAAGCTGTCCTTTACAAAGAGAAGCACAGAGCTGCAAACTGGGTGGTAACACATAACCTAAAGGCCAGGAAATCTGGCAACCATTCAAGGTTTGGGTTTTGATCCCAACTCACTAAAGCCGTCCTATCACTCCTTGCACCAGTGCAGTGTTCCTTTTAATAAATGTCTAGGAAGGGAGAATAACTCTGGTCTAAGCCAGTGTTTCCTGTAGTTTCTGTAGGTCAGAAATGTTAAGAATGTATGGGGGTATTTTAAAGAGCAGGATTTCTAAGTTTATCTACCTTTGCTTTGCTTTGTGAAATGCACTCCTGATTGAAACATTTAAGATACATTTAAACAAGTACCTTCTGGATTCTGTAGCTTGGCCATGGTCACAGCCACAGAGTCCCCATTAATGACATCCAGGAAGAAGTCCGCTGGGTTGTTATGAGCTTCAACCTCATAACCTGATAATGAAAGAGAGGCTTAGGTATACTGTGTGCAAATGGTTCATTTTAACTTCCTCAACTGACAACTGTGGACTAAGATTGATGATTAGAAACTACTAACTGTATACCATAAAAAAGATTGACAAAGATATCATAAACAAAGTTACCATATGCATCTAATTTTGCCTATTAAAATATCTAGAATCCAGTCAATCTCATCAATATGTGCTTGTCTTTACTCAGTGGGTGTTTTGAGGTCTGTCTGTGTGTGTGTGTGTGTGTGTGTGTGTGTGTGCTTCTGTATATTTGACAGCAGGTACCAATGTTGGCAAAGTAGTCCAGTGCATTCTGGGCTGGTCCATGATACACCTGTTTGCCGCTGACCAACAATGTGAGGCTGTCAAAGAGCCTGTAGATTGAGTAACGTGGCTGGTGAATGGACATGATAATAGTACGTCCACTATTAGCCATTCTGAGATGAAGAACAAAGAAAACATCATTCATATCAGAGCAAATCAACCAACAGTGTACTTAAAAAGAACAATTTTGATTTCTACACATTTACAGTGGTGTATAAAAGTTCATAAACCTTTAAGAATTTTCTCTATTTCTGCATAAAATCACAGAAGTTCTAAAAAAGCAGAACCAAATCAAACAACGAGCACATCAGCTTGGTGGAATTTTAGCCCCTTCTGTTGCAGAAAACAGCTTCAACTCTGTTATGTTGCTCAAGACTTTGATGTGGTCACCCCAGAACCTTTATACCTCTATTCTTCATTAACCATTCTTTGGTAGAATTATTTCTGTGCCATTGTTGTTTTCCTGCATGACCCACATTCACGACCCATGTCCTGATATTTCCTTTAGATTTTGCTGGCATAATTCAGAATGAATTGGTCCAACTAATGGCAAACAATCTTGGCCAAGATGCAGCAAAACAAACCCAAACCATATACTTCTGCCACCATGTCTCAGATGGGAAGGTTTTTTGTGCCATGATACACTTTCACAAACTTGTGAAGGTGAGACTTTGACAGTAAAGCATCAGAAACTAGTTTGAAGAGCCCTAATTTGTTTAACAAAGTAGTGGGTGTTCCACTATCACACTCTTTTTTTTATGAAGTACAGAAATACAAAACCTACACTGCAGAACATTTTTGAGAGACGGGCTGCATTTCTCAGACTGTTTAGGACAGGGATGTCATATTGGACCACAGTTCTGAGAAGACACTTTCACTTCACCCTTATGAAGGTCCTGCTAAAGAACTGATGAGTTGAATCAAGTGTGTTTAATAAGGAGGAACACTAAAGTCTGCTGGGTGGATGTTGACCTTTTAAGCAGATGGAGCACAGAGTTGGCTGTGCTGGCATCTAGGCCTGTGGTTGGCTCATCCAGAAACAGAACTGAGGGGTCAATAATCAGCTCCATGCCAATGGTGGTTCTCTTGCGCTCTCCTCCAGAGATACCCCGAATCAGCTCTGTGCCCACCTGAATGACCACATGAGAGATTGTGAGGATGTGTAATAAAATTATTCCTAAGACATTTAATCTTAAGAATTGATAGATTTAAAAATCTATATATATGTAACACTTCTTTCCTGGTTTTATATAACGTTTCTAAGTGCTGTGTGTGCGTGTGGATTACTCGAGCATCTGCCACTTTGCTGAGGCCCAGCTCAGTGATGAGGTGATTAACTCTGGCCTCCTTCTCCTTCTGGCTCACGGATGAAGAGAGACGCAGAGCAGCTGAGAAACGCAGATTCTCTCTTACGGTCAGAGTACCCATTACCACATCGTCCTGAAAAGACACAGAGAGACAGCCAAACATAGACTACACACTCACTGGTGACTTAATTTTCTAGTAGCTCAAACTTGCTGATGTACAATTACAGATTAGAGCACATCTGTCGATCCTGACTCCCATATTTTTGGGAGTTGGACCACTGTCAACAACAGTGACACTGACTTGTATAAGGGTAATTTTGCAGGATGTTTTTGTATTTTATTCACTAGAAAATTAGAAACGTGTTTATGGGAGACACATGCCAAATATTGTTATTTTCAGGAATTTCTAGGCTCCATAAATGTGTCTTTGTTGTATTTGAGATGTAAATATTAACAGAATTTAAATATTTGTATGAATTTGACCATGTTTTGAACTTTTTTCCTTCTTCTTGCTTATAAGGTTTAAAAAAACTTTATATCCTACATGTGCCATTTGACTTTGATCAGGTCTTTTATCATATCATTTGTGTAGGTTACTCTGACTCTGACTTATGAAGCTTAGAAAACAGCATGTAACTTGGGTTCTAAGAGAAAAAACAAGGAAGTATCACTGCTGTGCAAGGAAGGATGGACCACTTAAACAATGTTGGATAGAGGTCCTGTTGTCAGAAACTGACAGTGAATTAGGGTACAAGGTAACTGACAGACCTGGCAACAGCCATGAATACAAACCTATACAGTTCACCTACAAGAGGGAGATTAGAAGGAGGGAGTAGAGGGAGATTAGAAATGACCAGTCAGTGGTGGTATAAGCAAAAAGCACTTCTAATAACACAGATTATATATATATATATATATATATATATATATATATATGGAGATACATCTACATTGTATCATACCTGTACAACGTAGCCAGAGAGACATTTGAAATTTGGTGGCTGGGGGGCACCATCAATCAAGACTTCACCAGACAGACCTGAGGGGTCTTTCCTGGCTGCAAGCACATCCAGAAACCTTGGTACAAACATGACATACAACATTGCTGAACAATTACTCTACTGTGGCATTAAATGTTCTAAGAGTGGTTAAAGGAGTTTCTTTTACCTAAATGGCACAAGACTGTAATCCTTCCTACAGGATAATAAACAGTAACTCAAATGTACTCACGAAGATTTGCCGCTTCCTGTAGGGCCTAAGATGGCATTCAGCCCAGGTCTCATGATTCCACTGAGAACAGAAAAGAACAAATCAGCATCTGGAATCTGTCATATTGAGTGTTGTGGTCCACCAGCAAACTTGCCATTTTGCTGTTGTGGATACTTAACGATGATGGTGAGCTTGGCTTTCCTTGAGGGAACTGAAAAGGGAAAACTGAAACCCAGTTGCAGGCAGGGCTCTTCAAAAAATGAAATCATCTTAGAGATGAAAGATGTTTTACTCAAAAAAGGAAAATCATCAGCATTTAATGCATGTATGGCTTTGTCTTTAACTAGACAATGCAGTAAATTAAGTTTATTTCAGTGAATAAAATGTAATATTTGGCACAGCCAAACAATAAAACAACAACAAAAACAAATACTTCTAACGATATGATCACTGAATTACTGATTTTTTTTGTGTATTTCTGGACATTTCGGTTTTTCACTGCCCACAGTCTTTCAGCACAGCTACACAGGTAAACAATACCTTTTCGTAAGAGCTTTGCTTCCACACATTATAATGTAAACATGTTATCCAACCATGACACATGGCTGGAGGAGCCGTGGCTCCTCACCTATTTGTTTTGCTTGTGCAATGACTGTGTCACTGTGTATACTATCCTTTTATTCGGGATACGTAGTAACACCTAGCCCTCACACTAAAGGAGAGCTAATAATAGACATCACTGTGCACTGCTGTGGTACATTGTTTCAGCATAATCTGCACACCAGAGACCCTTTAAAACATGGCTCCTTCAAGCATTTTCAGCACCAGGCCAAGCCACATATGTGTGGAAGTGTAAACACACCCAGACAGATACAAATCTATTACTTCAGGAGGTGGTCTGAGATGCATTTGTGTCACATGTTCTAGCAATGTAAATACATCGGTTTCTCCAGGATACACTCAACACTCAACCCCCTCCCAGCTGAAACACCAGCAATTTTTGCTGCACAACAAAAGAATGTGAATAGGCTACTTAAATGTATTTATAATAATACATAAAAAAAAAACAGAGAGTAGTCAAAAAAAAAAAATAAATAATAATAATAATAATAATAATAATAATCAGAAGGTCAATTATTATATTTGTTATTTATTTTTGTATTAGTAGTATCCCTTCACATGACTTTTATTGTGAAATTTGAACATTGTGAGCAAAGAGAGAGTAAACAGCCCTTTTTTCTCATTTTCCTCTATGACCCAGTATCTAGGTCAGTGATGTCATTAGCCCCACCCCTTCTCACTGGTCAGTCAAAGTCAGAGCCCAGTCGCAAGCAAGTTGAGCATGTACACATGTACAGTGCATTAAAAAGGTACTAGATGTCTTCTATGGCATTTAAACTGAGATGTAATTCGAAATTAGTGAAAATCACTGAAAATTTATCACACAATGATATCTCAGATAGAGTCACAGTTTGTTATGATATGTGTATCATATCAGTAGGTTACACTGATACTGTGATATGATGCCTAGAATACAGCATGTAATTCCCTGCAAAATGCAGATCCGGGTTCTAAGAGTTAACCAGAGTCATTTGACTACCTAGTTTAAATGCATGTGGTTAAAATCTTCATATAATACAATCCAGATTATAGTCATATGAAGTGATCAGGTGTAAACGGCATCAGACTCACTGCTGTTTAACCCTTTCCATGCTTAAAACAAACCTCATTCAACTCAGCTACAGTAGTACAGATTTCCTGTTCACCAGCAGTACACCAGCAGGGCCCATTTGTACTATGCTATGCATGCTAGACCGGAATCAGTTTATGCCTCTATATAAACCTTATTTTAGGCATTCTAGAAGACCACACTGTCTGTTGAGGCCTGATAATAGATCTAGAACACTCACACTCTTGATAGATATGGGTCATTCTTTCACACTGTACATTTCTGTGAATACCAAAAAATAAAACCTGTCTAAACAAGGAAAATGAACCATGAGCATGGTATCAAAACACAAAATTGCTTGGGATTTCCAAGAACTGAAGTTCTGTGTGACCATTACAATTTCAAAAGCTTTACAAATTATAGACCCTTACATAAAATAGAAATTTGATTAGATATCTGTGTTCAATCAGGTGTAATTAGCACTCTATATAATTCCTACATTCCCACCTGAAAATGTGAACTGTACATTGAATTCTAAAATGAATTCTAAAATTACTGTGCTATGTAACTGCAGTTAAGTGTAGTTATGGGGGACTGCCATCACGACAGTCATTTTTACATATTGTTACATTGTTACATATATCTGAATATTTATTTATTTATTGCTCTACAGTTTCTAGTTTCATGGTTTCTGGTTAAACAGTAACTCATTAAAATCCTTAATATTCTAGACTCAGCTACTTTGCACATCATGTCACTTGTCACTTTATATACTTTGAATTTTTGCACTGGGGATCAACCAGTTCCAACTTCACCACAGGACTCAACTTATTCATTCTTGTACTTCCAAGCTTTTTGTGTTTATTTAGTTTGTTAGTTTACTAGTTATATACTATCCCTTTTTTAGTTCATGAAAATATTTTAAGAAAACTCCCTGTAAACTGAGTTTAATATTTTTCCCAATCTTTTATGTGAACTTGACATAATACTTATAATTTACTACTTAGATTGTATTTTTGCACTTACTGCAGTATACTGTGACCTTTCTATTTAGGTATTATTGTTTGTGTAAATATACCATTTACTGCGCTTTAAGTACACTTGAAGAAAACTACTATAAAGTCTACAAGAAGTCTATACATATAAAAATTCCCTAGATCATCTAGTGCATGTGTCATCAACCCTGCTCCTGGAGAGCTACCTTCCTGCAGATTTTAGATTCAACCCTAATCCATCCCACCTGATCCAACTCATTTCTTCCAGAAGGTCTTGATTGGCTGAATGGGGGGTGTTAGATTTGGGTTGGAGTTGAAAACTGCAGGAAGGTAGCTCTTATAGATATACATAAATTAAAAAATTCAACCCCAATAGTGTATTAGATGCCAAAATTAAAAACATACTTGAAAATTGTTTAATAATACAACTTGAAATTCTAGTATAACAAAATATCATGCATATGGCAAGAAAACTTAAAAAGTTATACTTTTTATTCATATGTATAATTAGTATCATATCATATCATATCATATATCATACCATAACTAATATATCATAGATATCTATAGGCCAAATATAGAAAATTCTTTAAAATAAACTCACTTGAGGTCCTGTAGAATGTCTTTAGTGAGGACCTTCCTCTTACATGGCATCCCACTTATCATTTCCACACGGTACTTGATGTTGTGGAAGCTAACAATTGCTCCATGTGGCTGTTTGATGGTCTCTGTAGTGACAATCTTTGACCCGACCGTGCCATTTTGGCCCACATCCTCAATCATTTGGATGTTGATGTGATTCACTCGGCCCTCCATGTTATGAAGCTGCAAGAATAAAGGCTAATGGGTAAAGTAAAGCACAATATTTTGATTATCTTGTCTTGACTTGTGTAGGAGGTCAATTCTATGTCACCTCTACTGAAAGTGGATATGTGGATATTAGTGTCAAATGAAACATCTACAAATGCATTTGCATTATGGAACATCACTGTGTGTGCGTGTGTGTGTGTGTGTGTGTGTGTGTGTGTGTGTGTGTGTGTGTGTGTGTGAGAGAGAGAGAGAGAGAGAGAGAGAGAGAGAGAGAGATAAGAAAAATACACTTTTACAAACAGTGTAGTGAAAAGATGTCCATTTTTGGTTAAATTAATAGAAATATTGATATTTCAGCCTCCATTCATCCTTAGAAAATTATCACTGGGGATCGAACTTGTGCTCTCCAAGTATCAGGACAAACGCTTAGATGGTTGCGCCATTTAACATTTAACAGGGCTGGTGACCCCTGTTCTAGACTAAAATGTCAAAAAGGATGCACACACGGCTGATCCCTGTAGAGAAGTACTGCTAATAGGATAGAACCCTGTGGAACAGATAAACATGAACCTATTGACACAATGCCTAAAGCCAGACACAGGCTTGAGATGTGAAGCAGTAGAACTATATTCTGTCCAATATGTTTAGGTTGAGCTGGGGTGTTGGGAATGAGGTGGATTGGTGATCATCCAACATACATTTACATTTACGTTTGCGGCATTTAGCAGACGCCCTTTTCCAGAGCGACTTACAAAAGTGCTTTGCTGTTTACTTAGAATATCCTTAGCTAGAAGACAAGGCTGGAATCTAGAGATTCCACACATTTAGACCATGTTGAAACAAAAGTCTTTGTTAAGTACTCCTGAAACAGTTGAGTCTTCAGTCTGCGTTTGAAGACAGTGAGGGACTCCCAGGGGAAGTTCGTTCCACCATTTTGGTGCCAGAACAGAAAAGAGTCTGGATGCACGTTTTCCTTGCATTCTGAGGGACGGTGGGTCAAGCCGAGCTGTACCAAGAGCCCTTCGAGCTTCAAGTACAGCTCGGCTTGACCCACCGTCCCTCAGAGAAAGCCTGAAGACACTGCCTGCGTCGTGCATATCTGAGTATATTCAATTAGGAGAACTCAAAAAGGAGGGTCACAAGACATTCCACAGGCTGAGAAGCCATGAAGGAACATCCATTCCAAAATTACAAGGTTTCTGGACTGATGCTGATTTAAACATCAGTTGAGGCCAATACAGAAACACAAATAAAATACAGAGATTATGCTCACACAGATCACAAATGTGGAACATTACAAACGCTGTAATATGAATAATACAGAATTTTTTTGTGTAGTAGTTCAGTGTCACCTAAACCTGTTTTCTTGATTTCAAAAAATAGGTTAACTCTCAAAACTAAAGGTGATTTAAAGGTTTCTGAGTAATGGCATTTTTTGTTTCCTAAAGATCTCAGATAGAAACATCAGTCCAATCTAAACTACTATAGTACATTCTTTCAAATGTTGCATAAAATGTACTTTTATACAAAACATCAAACCCTTGCTGAGCAATATTAGTTTCATTTGAAATTCAACACAGTGTCATAATAAATAAAATTTTGGCCTTTAGATTCTGAATTAAATCTGACATTAAAGTGAAGCATGCCCACAACAAAGATCAAATCGATTTAGTGTCAAGACGAATATCAATACATACTCTATAGCCATGAATCTATTTTTTACTGCTGTAGTATTATGTACTGAATCAGCTGATTCTGCACCTGCTGAAAGGTTTAGGCATGGCCCAGCTGTCTAATATTGCAGCTAACTTGTTAATTCTGCCCTGCATTTATATAAACAAGTCCTGTTTATCACGCAACACTCGTCCTTAGCACTGAAAACAAACGATAGCAAAGGATTCATAGATTCCTCAAAGTTTACAATTGTTGGCAAAAACTCCATACGACCCGATTCTTTATGAATGAAAATTTCTTAAAACTGTTCTGTAAAAGTTCTCGAAATGGCACAAAAGTTCTGTAGCAAAAATAAATGCATGACTAATATGCTCTGTGTTTCGGGATATAACATCAGTGTACTGCCACACTATTGAACATTATCAAGAATTATATTAGACAGACAAACAAAACCCTGAAAGCATGTCCGAATTGAAAATTGGGGTTTAAAATAAATAGTGAGGGGCTTTTAAAATGTTCACTACAACCAACAAACCTCGTGTAAAGTATCAGGCCTCACCAAGAGAATGAAATATACTCACTGTCCTCCAAACGTTCTGCTTATAATGACCTTTGATCGCTGCTGTTATGTTGCTTTTCTCCTCCAGGGTGTTGCAGTTAACTGCAGGCTCCTCCAGCCTTGCTGCTTATACAGAGGCATCAGCAGTGAATGACATGCAGTGGGAGGGCAGAGTACACATGCAAATAGCATCCAAGATTACACAAGGCAGCTAAATAACATCTGTCTTTCAACTCCTTCACTTCATAGAACACAAATTCAGAGTTTCTACAGTAAACGCTGTTAGCACATATAGCTGCTGATCTGAGTAGTTAGATTTGAATTCAGTACTCTCAGTAATGTGTGTCACTGGACTGTGGTGAATTGTAAAGGAAGGACTGTATATTTCTAAGGCAGGGGTCCCAAACCAGATCGGCAGTAGGCTGGTGTGGCTTCAGGTTTTCATTCTAGCCATGAGCAGTAGGGAATGGTGATGCGGGGAGTGGGGAATGGTGGTGCAGGGAGTGGGGAATGGTGGTGCATGGAGTGGGTAACGGTGGTGCAGGGAGTGGGGAATGGTGATGCGGGGAGTGGGTAATGGTGGTGCAGGGAGTGGGGAATGGTGGTGCAGGGAGTGGGGAATGGTGGTGCGTGGAGTGGGGAATGGTGATGCGGGGAGTGGGTAATGGTGGTGCAGGGAGTGGGGAATGGTGGTGCAGGGAGTGGGGAATGGTGGTGCGTGGAGTGGGGAATGGTGATGCGGGGAGTGGGTAATGGTGGTGCAGGGAGTGGGGAATGGTGGTGCAGGGAGTGGGGAATGGTGGTGGTGGAGGGGGAATGCAGAAGGGAGGTGAGGCAGTGTTTACTATGAAAACTTCTGCAGGCTTCTTCCATACAATGTAAAATAAATAAATAAACAAATTGGTTTTATCTAAACACAAATAGAAACTACAACTGTAAACTCACAAAAGTCACAAACCAACCTGCTGGTCCCACAAGGCTAAACTCCTGGGAACCCAAGATACACTTTGCAGGCACTCAGGCAAAGAGTAACCTACAGACATGACAGACATAACAAGACTTACCCTATCTAACCATGACGTGATGAATCAGAAAGTAACGTAGCTTGGAAAACAGATAACATTCACTTGCTTCCAGTTGTCCTCGTGGGTTATTGTATGTAGGAATGAACCTGCATGCAGACTTCAGCTGATCAGTAGGGCGTGGGCTTTTTTTTGCTTTTTTTTTTTGCTCACACAGTGTCTAAATTTCAGAATAAAAGTCCTGAGAAGGGATAACTCTGATATATACATAAAAATTTAAAATAAAAAATGACATTTAGGTTGTTTTTTATTTTATTTGGACTACTGTCAAGTATTCTGAAGAACATATTAATAAATATCCTTGTCAATCTAATCACTAAAATGAACTCATCACAATTATTGCATTAATCTCATAAAAACACAATAAAGATTAGAAGACATGGCATTTTGATCAACCATGGTCAAATTCATACACAAAGTAAAATTCTCTGTTATAAATTTAAAATGAATCTCAAGTAACCTAAAATGAACTGAACATAACAATATTCCAGCATGACTGCTTTTTGTTTGTTTGCTTCAGAACAAAAAAGTAAATCAAACTACAAATAAATATCTCATAAAATTGGTCTATGGTCCAAAATGATAAAAATAGCCTTTTGGTACCTTTGATATAAAAGTAGCATAATGTTTAAGACATGTATTCTCTTTCAGCAAGTGGACCTAAGGTCCACCAGTTAGCTCCTGAGTAACACTCCAATGTACCTTTTACAATGTGAAACACCCTTTTTCTATAATGTTAATCACCATAATCTGATAGTTAGTATTCTTTATCATTTTACCACACTGGTACAATACTTCTCATATTTTCATAGATCATATACTGTACATTAATCAGTGTAAGATCCAGGTTTCCTATGGTCCAAAACCAAGAGATGGGCATGTCCACAAGTTACACCTAAGGCAGCACAAGAATAATCTTGTTCTGAAAGGTCATAGTCCAATAGACTCATTTTCATCTGTAGCCTTCTGGCCATATTCCTGGTCACTTCTTAAAACACCAACCACTGGAATTTGACTCTTTGTCCCCAAATAATGCAGGTGCTAAAATGGGCTTTCCTGTGAAGGAGTCCTTCTTTGGTGTGTTTCATTCTACTAAATAAAGGCATGTTAGAAAGGGAGTGGAGCAGAGGTAAATACAAAGTTCCTATGAGGAAAGGTGACGATGTGTTTCATTCATTTTCATAACAGCAAGAAAGATGGTTGTGAAACAGATGTTTATACTGAAATATTTGGTAACACTCACTTCAGAACCATAAACCCAATTTAAACCATTGTTTGTAAAGACAGCAGGAAATTCACACATCTAAAATTAAATCCACCTGCCTAATATGTAGGACACCCTTGTGGTGCCCAGACTGCTTGTGTCTTGTCTAATCTGGCACAATAAATCATCGCATCAAAATTTTTTGCAACGAATGCTCCTTTCATCAGTTTACCAGTTGCTCTTCCTTGCTGCACTTTTGGTACATACTGACCTCTTCATACCTGAAACACCCTTAAAAGACCTGCCTGTTGAACTGGAGGTCATGACTCTTCAACAGCACAGATCCTGAGATATTTTTGAGTGTTTTAGTGAAACTATGGAGGAAACTCTCTCTTTAGATGTTTCAAGGAGCCTTCAAGAAACTCTTCAAAAAACTTTTGTTCTTCATTGATCCGAAACACATTTAGAGTCCTCCACAGTTTCTAACTTAAGAACTGTGGTGTCTCTCAAGGATCTGTAATTTTAACAGCGTACATCGACTTCAAGAACTGACTGTCCACTTGGTGCCTAATATCCCACCTCTTGACAGATGCTACTGTAACGGGATAATCAGTGTATCTATCACCTCCCAGTTTTAATGTTATGGTTAATCAGTGCATAAAATACTGACAAGATCGAGACCCAAACCTTCTTCAGTTGCACCTCATCAGTTGCAATCTGTAACAGCCTCTTCTGACTCAGTGTTCAGTGTTTAAATGCTTGTGTATATGTATATATATACAAACTTCAAACATCTATCAACCTAGTTATGGTTTGCAGTCAATTAATTCAAGTACATTTATTTTTGATTTATATTAGCGTTATTTGTTAAGGAAGTAGTTGGTCAAATGTGACTTCCAAACACACATTATCGTGAGGGGAAATTGCATGTGTCTTTAAGAAAAGAGTAACCCAGCAGGTATTGACACACATATCCTGAACTTGTTGTGGTTTGAAGTTATGCTTGAAGTTCGAATCTGACATTTCACTATGAATTCTACAACACATAAATGAGTGTGAAATACAATAGTTCAGATATAATTCTGAAAATGACCTGAATTTAAAGAAGAAAACAGATATAGCATATTTATTATTATGTTGTTTTAGTGGATTATAATCATGAAGTTGATTGAAATGTGAATCACTACATTTCATATGGTAATATCGCACATAAATGGCTTGGGAATGCTATGACTTCTGAAGAGCTGAAGAGTCGTGCTTAGGCTTGCATGACAAGCCCCAGATAAGTGGCAGATGATGGCTGGATGGATGGATGGATGCATGTTTAGTGCCTGTAATTATGATACAATCATCTGAAATGGACAAATACAAAAATGACACAAAGATGTCTTCTCCATTCTTTATTAGCAATATTAAGTGAACATGCCAAACTTGTAGTACTGTATCTGGATACTTCTGGCACTCACGTTAGTACACTATAGGGGTGTACTACACTCAGGCCCACTTTTAAAGACCCATCTCTTGCTTCTTGGTTTTTACCAGTTGAATTTACTCCTCCTTTGGGTCTCAGACAGAGCTAGTGAGCAAGGAGGTGAAGCAAGGCATCTGTTTTTAATACTGTTTTAAAACGTCTGGACACCTCTGTTGACGGAGGTCGCAGCTCATGAACCCAGAGTTGAGCCATGATGTTTCAGTGTTCCACAAGTCCTGAATGGTGATAGAACTCTGCTTAGTAAGTCGTAGCAGCTAATCCTGCTTGTTGAACAGATGAGAACAGTAAAACTACTTTATTTGTTATCAGCACGAAAAAAAAAAAAAAAAAAACTCCCTTACCTCAGCTACACAGTAGCACATGAGGAAGTCTGCTCGCTGGGAGTGCGTGTAGATTGGCATCCCCTTCTATCTCAGTGGGCAGCTTATCATCTTCTCCAGCCATGCCAGTCACAGCCTCATCTCCACATCCCCACATGCCTATATTACAAATTCTGAATAATCCTGAAGGGTGCTTGTGTTCACCAAACCAGCAAAATAAATAATAACAAATTAGAGTGCATTCATAATTGTAGGTGCATGTACAGACGTCATAGAGACCTGGGACTTATGTTTTCATTCCATTTAGGCTGGGTGGGGGTGGGGGTTTCACTATTTACCAAAAGACCCTGGGGCTATGAAACATACAGCCCAGGTCAAATACTCACCCTGCTATCCAGCAAGCCTAATGAAATAATTCATGCATTCTTAAAGTGATGGAACCAAAGGTGAAAAGGAAAATGTCACCTGGAAGATGAAGATCTTGGGTTTTCCACAAGACTTCTTTGTACTTGTCTCTAAGAGAGCTATTTCCTTTATATCAACTTTTTTGTCATAGGCAAAAATCTGACCCTCTTCTCCATGGCTTAAGAAAACGCACACAAAGCAGTCGGCATCTGTGTGGTCATTGCCAGCTGTAATAACATTAACCAAATATTAACAAAGATAACACAGTTTACAGGAACATAGAGATTTATGGAGATTCTATCTCTTTGAAATGATGAAACGTTGAGGAGTTGTACCTTCACGCATTTTCTCCACTAAGTCCTTCTCTTTCAGATCATTGTAAGGCTCCACTTCAAATCCTAGCTCATGAAATCTAACAAGTGAGATAAGCAGCACATTAAGCACATCGACACTGGTCCAGTTCTAAAACAATAAAGATTTGGCTGGTTTTTGTACTCTGTGAGTTGTATTCTGTGAGTTGCTGTTTACAGTAGATGCATGTTTGGGGCAACCTAGACCTAAGCAAGAATATGGTTCTTCTGAAATACAGCAGCACTGGAAATGAAATGGCCATTTTTTATATGATGTGCTGGGGAGGTAGCATCAAAAAGATATATGCACTGTGGTTGGACAAGCTGGTTAGACCGGGCATGCCAGTTTTTCAGAGTGGACTGAAATGCAACAGTGACAGAAAGGAGGACTGAGAAACTGCTTTCTATCATATTTCCAGTACATATATATATATATATATATATATAGATATATATATATATATATATATATATATACATGTTATGTGTGTGTGTGTGTGTGTGTGTGTGTGTGTGTGTGTATGTGTGTGCAGTAGGTATAGGTTATACAGTTTCTGGTTATACAGTTACTGCCTAATATTTTAAGCTCAGCTACATCAAACATCATACATCATGTCACTTTATAACTATATACTTTGGACTATATCTTGCCCCAAATCTAACAGTATGTGCTGCGGAGAGGAGATGTAATCTTCAGTTAGCTGAAGTTCTATTTCCTTGCTTGAAATTGTCAAGCTCTGGTCTTCAGTGTACCCTTTTGCACATCTCTACTATATTGTATTGACTATCAAAATCACAACTAGGATTGTGGAAATTATGGGATTAATCAATGCAGCAGCCTCAAAGAATATCCACCTATGAAAATGTGTACTACTGACATCCTTCACGTATTGTGTCCATCATTTCCTTCTCTTTTAAATTATCATGAGATTCCACTTCAAATCCTAGCTCTTGAAATCTGAAACAGAAGTGAAGTAAACAGGGGACTCCACTTTTGTCCAGGTCTAAAACAATATAACGTTTTTAAATTGGGGTCAGTTTTATGAGATTTGGGGTCATCTCATAAAACTCACTCCAAATATGTAATAAAAAACAATTGAACCAATTTGGTCTAAACAGACCTCTTAAATCTTCACTTAATGTAAAGTTTCTTTACCAGGCTCTTTGCCTAGAAGAGTTATTATCTCTAATGGACTATATCTTGCCCCAAATCTAACAGTATGTGCTGCGGAGAGGAGATGTAATCTTCAGTTAGCTGAAGTTCTATTTCCTTGCTTGAAATTGTCAAGCTCTGGTCTTCAGTGTACCCTTTTGCACATCTCTACTATATTGTATTGACTATCAAAATCACAACTAGGATTGTGGAAATTATGGGATTAATCAATGCAGCAGCCTCAAAGAATATCCACCTATGAAAATGTGTACTACTGACATCCCTAAATGACTAAACTTAAAAATGACCTTTTCCTTTCATTTTATCTACAGAACCACATACATTTCAGGGAAAATCCTTTTAAGGACATGTTGTAATCAAGGTAAAACTGAATGAATCCATGGTTTGGGTTTGATAGTGTACCTTTCAGTGAGGTTATCCTTGTCTGCAGCCGTACCACAACGTTCTTTTAGAATTAATTTCCAGTGAAACTTTTCCTGGTTGAAAATGAGGACCAACCCTCGTCGCTTGTTGTCCATTTGGTATTCCTCAGGCAGAGCTGTTCTGGCTACACAAATACATGTGATGTAAACAGGTGTTCTCTGGGAACAGAGATCCAACTAAGACAGACGAGCCGTACAAACAAATCAAGAAGATAAAGAGATAAAGAAGAAAAAGGTGAGATGCAAATTACAGGATTCCTTTTTGCTTGCCATTGTAGAGGAATGCATCCAGTGTCAGGAGAAGTGAGGAAGTGGCATACAGGGGGAGGTTCTGAGCACAAAAGTCACGGCAAACCTCACAAATCCAGCCCAGGCCACGCCAGAGAAAAAAACACACCACGTTGTTAAACAATTTACATGTGCAGGTTGTGTATATAACTGCTGAAATCTGATATTTGAAGGATTACAACAGAATAGAAGCTGAATATATACAGTGCAACACATCCACCCATCATTTACAGCGGTGCATACAATTTATTCATAAATTTGACCTTTGAAGTGCTAAAAGTAGAGAAGGAGAACCAAATCATACAAATGAAACAAAAATATTACATTTGCTCCTGTATTTGATCCAATATTACATATTTGTGAGAGGCAAAAGTAAGAATTGAAGCAACTGCGTTTGCATTTTTGTATGTCCAGGCATAAGGTCAGAAGTATAGTCAATGCAAATGCCAACCCCTAACTAATGCTCTCCAAATGCATGGACCTTCTGTACCAACTGAACATACATTCTTACATTATTGCAGCATTTTAAACACACAGTACTTAGAGGGGTGATAGAAGATCATAAATCATAAAATCGATTTGGTCTGTCTAAACAGCTGACTGGTACACACAACTTGGCTGTCACTGTAGAACCCCTTGTGGCGATACACAGAATGCTGCTTGTGTAGTGTTTGCGTAGTGAAATGTGTGAAACCAACTATGTGTGAGACGTAGCTCAAAGCAGCTGCATTCACAGTCTGATAATTGTATACATTTAGTGATTCAAAGACCAAAGACTTAAAAAATAACCACTGATCACTTCACTCTTATATGAGTCTAGAGTGAAGTTGGGCTTAATTAGAGTGATAAAATATAGAGGTTGGACATGTCCACATTTCTCCAGCTCACAGCTGATGTAGCTTCAGACGAGGTCAGGTCTGACTGCTTTACTCCTCTTTGGGTCTGAGATAGAGCTTCTTGGTGAGCATGGAAGTGAAGCAGGGCATCTGTTTATTATTATTGTGGGTACGTCTGGACACTTTCTGGTTGACGACAGTCAGCAGCTCGGTGAACTCGAGAGTCGGGCCTTGAACTTTCAGTGTCTCACACAAGTCCTGAATGTAGATAGAACCAAGCACTCTGTGGCGAAAGGCAGTGAATCCTGTTTGTTGAACAGATGAGAACACAACTAGAGTTTGTCTGTCATTAGCTAATAAAAAAATAAATAAATCCAAACCTCACCCACCCTCTGCTACACAGTAACACATGAGGAAATCTGCCCCAGCTGGGAGCGTGTAGACCATGGCAGCATCCTCCTCTATCTCAGTGGACACATCAGTTTCTCCAGCCATGGCAGTCACAGCGTCATCTGCTGTATCTCCACGACATGCCTATATAACAAACCATGATTTAGCTTGCATGGTGCTTAGTGTTCATTCAAACTCAATGAAAATAATACTGAAATTAGAACACATTCATAACTGCAGCCTTATCAGTGTATAAAATCATTTTTGCTTTTAAAAAGTGCTGAAATGAACTGAAGCAAATGTCACCTGGAAGATGAAGATTTTAGGCTTTCCTACAAGGCTTTTGCATTTGTCTCCTCTGAAGAGGGCTGTTATTTCCTTAATGTTAACTGTTTTGTCATAGGCAAAAATGTGACCATCTTCCCCATGACTCAAGAAAACACATACAAAGCAGTCAGCATCTGTGTGGTCAGCCTCTGCCACTGTGGTCAGAGATTAGGAAGCGATAAGTAACAATTGACACAGTTCGAGAAAACTGAAAACATTTTCAGGAAGAATTTCTGTTTGTAATGCATAAAGGTTTAAGAGATGTACCTTCACGTATTGTGTCCATCATTTCCTTCTCTTTTAAATTATCATGAGATTCCACTTCAAATCCTAGCTCTTGAAATCTGAAACAGAAGTGAAGTAAACAGGGGACTCCACTTTTGTCCAGGTCTAAAACAATATAACGTTTTTATATCGGGGTCAGTTTTATGAGATTTGGGGTCATCTCATAAAACTCACTCCAAATGTGTAATAAAAAACAATTGAAGCAATTTGGTCTAATCAGACCTCTTAAATCTTCACTTAATGTAAAGTTTCTTTACCAGGCTCTTTGCCTAGAAGAGATATTATCTCTAAAGGACTATATCTTGCCCCAAATCTAACAGTACGTGCTGCGGAGAGGAGATGTAATCTTCAGTTAGCTGAAGTTCTATTTCCTTGCTTGAAATTGTCATGCTCTGGTCTTCAGTGTACCCTTTTGCACATAGCTCTGTTTATGTTTTTCCCTGTCTCCTTCCTCATCTCTGCCTTTGTCCTGTCTAGTCATGAATGTTACCAGGTGTTCTCCATTGTAGATGTTGTCGTTCAGGAGTGTCTCGTGCATTTAATGAATTCATTGTTGCCTTGTGTTTGACATTTTGCACTTCCATCCAGCCTCTTTGCAACCTGTGATAGAAATATTGTTGTTTGGAAAACATTGCAAACACTACATGTTTATTGCTGATCAATCATTGATCTTGCATGAATTTGCAGGTCCTTGGGGAGTCAAGAAATTCTGTCATGGTCATATAAGAATTCTGTGTGATGCTGGGAAATTAAAAGACTTGTGGTCCTATTCCTGGCTTTATTTCTACATTTATCAGTGCTTCCTGACATTCTTCTGTACTGAAGTTTACAGATTATCAATGTTTGTACAAATGAGGTCTAAATTTAAAAACCACTAATGTGGTGTTGCCAATTCCATTTTTTAAAATAATCTGTCAAATCAAGAGACTTTCTTATTGTCAGGAGGACAGATGATGGGAAGGAGCAGTAATCAGCATCCAGTAACCTGACCACCACAACCCAACCAGACTATAGGCAATAATAATAATAATAATAATAATAATAATAATAATAATAATAATAATAATAATAATAATAATAATAATAATAATAATAATAATAATAATGCATTTGTAAAGTTTAAAGTATATACTATGAGTGCAAAAAGTATGTGGACCTTTGCTTTAAGCATCTGGTGCTTTGTTTTCAGTATCCCCTTGTGCAGCAATAACGGCAACTACATGTTTCTGGTAACTGTCTATTCCTCCTGCACATCAGTTTAGATGAAAGTGATCATCTTTAGATTATGGGATGAGATGCAGAAATAATGAAGTCACTGTTCCAAGCCAGTTCTACATTAGAGTTTAAGAATGTAATTCAGAAGTTTGTTGTGTAGTTTATCCCTAAGCATAATGTTCTATCTCGTCACTATCATGCAAAAAAACAAAACTTCATTTCTGCACTTTTGGACATTTTGAATCTGACAGCTGTTCTTCATGTTGTGTTAGACGTGAACCAACAGAAAAGCTCCCAAATTAAATGGAATCAAATGAAAATGGAATACACTAATTTCCACTGACAGTTAAGAAGGGATGCAGGATTTCTAAATTCACATTGATTTCATAGCAGCATTTGTTGCTGTCAAATCTGGCATCTATTTGCTACCATTAAATGTACATGCAACTGCATGAGAGAGAGCTGAGATAAACTGAGCTAAGATCTACTCTCAGCAGCATACACATATAAAGAGAAAATGCCTCTTTCAGGCAATCAAGAGCCAGTCCAAGTGCATGTGCTTTCCAGTGCTTCCAATTATTCCCAGACTACCAGGGGCAAAAGTAATTTCTAGTTTCATTCCTACCAATGGCTTTTGGCAGATACCACTGGATGAAACGAGTTCATGAATCCTCTTAAGGGACAATGCTTTAGAAGATTCCCATTTGGAATAACTAGCACACCAGAAATATTTACAAAATGAGCTACAAACAATTCATGAATCTGATGTAGAATTTTTCCTTAAAAGGATATTCTTACAAATACATTGGTGAATGAGAGCCAGTGATCCCAGATACACCAGCAACTATTCTGATAGAACAGCTAGATACTATAACTGAAAAGGTGAGACTGAAAGAAACATTTTTTTTTTCACGAAAACCTCATGTAGCTCATGACAAATATATGGAAATATTTATCTTGACTTTTACAATAAGTCAAGGCCATGTATGGAGGTGATGCCAAAAAAAAAAAAAAACGTGTTATTGCAAAAACATTGAAATTGGACTACTGAAGGGTAGAAGTCATGCCTGGTTACATTTGCATCAGGCTAACTGTAAAGATTAGTATTTGTTGAAAACAACAAGTCTACGGGTAACATTACATTTTGAAAAGCTGCCTGTATTTTTCTTGGAGCTATGACAAGTGAAAAATGGCAAGCAGAGGTGTGGGCATGCCTTCACTTGTGTGCATTATGTGCATGTGCACCTTTCAGTGAGGTTTTCTTTGTCTGCAGCTGTACCGTAACGTTCTTGCAGTTTTAATAGGAAAAAAAAATATTCCTGGTTAAAGATGAGGGCCAGTCCTCGCCTTTTGTGGTCCATCTTGTACTCTCCAGGCAAATCTGTATTCACCGCATGAACATAAAATGCAGATGGTTATCTGAGAATGCATTCATTCTACAATTATACTAAATGTCTACTACACTTATTGTAGACTACTTTAAGATTAAAACATTTAAGAACAGACTTTTAGAGCAAATGATAATGGAGAATGTGTTTGTCTGGTAGGAAATCCATGGGCTACTATGGGAAAACAAACTAGGCCAATGCAAAAACACCAGTGTACCACTGCACTAACTGGAATACTTCACTAGGGTGTACTCATGACAAGCCACTGACAAACCATGGAAATGTTTTTTTTTTGTTGTTTTTTTGTTTGTTTGTTTGTTTGTTTAGAATTGCATTGCAGAACATTGTGTTTCACCAAGATCTTCATAGAAACTTTCTCAAGAATTAGGTTGTTTTTAAAGAGCAGAACTGTCCTCATAAACAGAACAAATGCCAAATACGAGAACATGGGTGAATGTCAGAATCTTCATGAAATTAAGAAGAATTTTCTTTTTAAGAGTGGTTTGTGAATAAGACCCATTCTTATTATGTATCTTAATCTCTTTCTAAGCTTTTCCATAGGAAGGTTTTTGCGAATCCAGCATCTGGACATTAAATATGTGACTAGCTCTTTGTGTTTTTCTTTGCAACAGCTAGAAACCCCACTAACAACATTAGTGTGTATATCGAGCAGCGAGCACAGAGGGAGAACTATCCTTCTTTTAAATGCATTAGTTAAGCAAATGATCTAATTTCCCATGTTAAAATGAAAACCCACTTCTGAATCTACTTTTACAAAGAATCATCTTCTTTATTCAAATACACAAAATGAATACAAAAACATATAGAAAGAGGAAACACATGAAGAAGGAAAACAAAGCTGACTGTTACCTGAACCATTTACTTTGCCTGCCATTGTGGTTAGTGTGCTTCTGCCTCCCAGTAAAACAGGATATGGAATGAATAAGCGTACTCCAGGAAGATGTTTTCACATGCACAACTGCTAACTTCACAGCTAGAAGACATGTCTTCACATTCCTGAGGTCTAAAGCCCCACCTTCTAAAACGCTTGCCACAGCAGAGATTATGTAGATATATATTTGAGTATGTGAAAATAAAAGAGCAATGGCATGCTGAGTGGGAGCAAAGGGAAGGGTGCTTTAGTTCCCATTTTTTGATTAGTTGCCAGTGTTGCAATCATGTAACTAAACTTCAAAATCCAAAAAAAGCTTTGTTCGCTAAGATACGGGAAAATAGACATGTGCCTGTATGTCACAGCGTTGCAGTTTCCTACACACCCTGCCAATCTGCTTTCATCACTATCCTCCTGTTCTAGACAAATTCTTAAGCTCCTTTTCTATAAAATAGTGCAAGAATTGTAGTATAATTCACAAGTTCAGATGAAGATCCAAGATGGCAGCATGCGTGGTCGCAGCGGCTCACAGCTCTCCTTTTTAGTGCCCTTTTTGACTTTTTGCACATTGTAATTATTTGTCTGTTCACTGTCGGTTCTGCGTACATTAGGTAGAGTCTTTTGCACATTGGGAAGCAGCACCAAATATCTGTTTTCAGTGAAACAGACAGTGCAGGCTGTACTCTGTTACACTCAGACAGGACAGGAGACTCCAGTAAGAGCAGAGGAGGAGAGCTCTGTATTTACGTGCCTGAAAACTGGTGTAACAATGGGACAATTATAGACAAACACTCTCTCCCCTGCTGGACATCGTAAATGAACAGCAGCGGGCTCACCCCTACAGTGACTTTAATAAGGCCAACTCGAAGACTGTACTCCCGAATTCCTGACAAGTGTCAAGTGTTCTGTTAGAGGGGAAGACACTCTGGATCATGCTTACTCCAAAATCAAGCATGTGTACAGAGCTTGAATAGTCAGCTTACACACCCCTCAGACACAGTGCCAGGCCTGGAAAGACTGTTACAACCTGGCCTGGAAATGCACTCTTCAAAATACGGAGCTGCTTTGAACAGACTAACTGGGACTTATTCGAACACCAGGAGCTGGAAACATTCACAGGATTGGTACTGGACTTCAACAAGTTCTGTATAGGAAATGGGACAGTGGACAAAATCATTGAGTTGACCTGAAAAGAGGAATAAAAACTGCTAAGATGCACCATAAGAGGAGCATATACAGGAGGTGTGGCAGGGCATATAAGACATCACAAACTACAGATGCTGTGATGTGAACACAGGAGACCTGAGTGGGCTGCTGGCAGAGGAGCTAAACTGCTTCTTTGCATGCTTTGAAACACCACAACAGCACTCACCTGATTCACCCCTGCCCCCACCCACACCTGGTTTCTACTCTACTCCACTCACTGCACAAGAGGTTCATGTCAAATATGTGCTCCTGGCTGTGAACAACAAGAAGGCTACTGGCCCAGATGGAGTGCCTGGAATGGTGCTTAGAACATGTGCCCACCAGCTTGCCTTCACCTTCCCCAGAATCTTCAGTCTCTCCCTGGCCCAGGCAGTCATCCCGCCCTGCTTCAATCATTCAATCAAATCAGCCACAATCATTCCAGTGCCAAAGAAGAATCCCATTACCACTCCACTCTCCCTACCTCCTCCTCCAAATAGCCTGCAGCCCTCCTGCATCAGCCCACCTCACACCTCCACGCCTTCCCCACCTATCACCACTACAGTTAGTCTAACTGCTGACCAGGTGTGAAGGCAACTGAAGAGAGTCCACACAAACAAGGCTGTAGGCCCTGATGGGGTCTCCCCCAGGGTGCTTAAAGCCTGTGCCACCCAGCTTTTTGGAGTACTTCACCATGTCTTCAGCATGAGCCTGAGTCTCCACAGGGTACTTGTGATATGGAAGACATCATGCATTGTTCTTGTGCCAAAGACACTGCAACCAATCATGTCAAGGACTACAGGCCAGTTGCATTGACGTCCCATGAAATAAAGACCATAGAGAGGCTCATCCTGGACCAGCTCTGACCCCTCCAGTTCACCTATGCACATTCATTGCAAGACTCATCCCAACAAAAAGCACTACAGAGCACCACAGGATGGTTCACTAAAAAAAAACAAAGTTCTTATAAGCCTGAATGGAACCAGTTCTAGAACCAGAGTTCTTTTGTTGGAAAAGCCTTATTAGAAATTCAGAACCTTGGAAAGTGCCTGGTTTGACCGGTGTTTATTATTTAATGTAGCTGATAGTGCCAGATTTCAGATTTATCGTTATTTTAGTATTTTCTAATGAGAGTACAGCCTAAATGGTGCTTTAAAGGCTGATGATGAGAAGCAAGTAAGCATAGACATAACTTTAAATAAGGAGAGTTGATGGTATTATTCTTCTACACCTTTTTAATGTATGTACCTCAAGTCCACAAGTATGAGGCATAAGCCAAGTAATGTACAGGTGGACAACGTTCTCTGGAAATGATCTCTCCTTGTCTCTGTTCTAATTAATGGATTTGTAACACAACTAGATGATCTAATAAAGCTGAAAATAATTTTTCCTGGTATAAGGCACTGACCATTTAGGCTGTAAGGCACTGACACTGTTGCCTGATATTGCCTATATATATATATATATATATATATATATATATATATATACATACAAACTTGCACGCCACAAACAGAGTCACCTGAGGTATGCAAAAGCACATTTGGACAAGCAAGCTTCATTTTGGAAGAAGGTCCTGTGGATTGATGAAACAAAGATTGAGTTGTTTGGTCATACAAAAAGGAGTTATGCGTGGTGGCAAAAAAACACAGCATTCCAAGAAAAACACTTGCTACCCACTGTAAAATTTGGGCACCCTTATCATTTTCTTGATTTGAATACTCCTAACTACTTTTTACTGACTTACTGAAGCACACAAAATTGGTTTGGTAACCTCATTGAGCTTTGAACTTCATAGCCAGGTGTATCCAATCATGAGAAAAGGTATTTAAGGTGGCCAATTGCAAGTTGTGCTCCTATTTGAATCTCCTCTGAAGAGTGGCATCATGGGCTCCTCAAAACCACTCTCAAATGATCTGAAAACAAAGATTGTTCAACATAGTTGTTCAGGGGAAGGATACAAAAAGTTGTCTCAGAGATTTAACCTGTCAGTTTCCACTGTGAGGAACATAGTAAGGAAATGGAAGACCACAGGGACAGTTCTTGTTAAGCCCAGAAGTGGCAGGCCAAGAAAAATATCAGAAAGGCAGAGAAGAAGAATGGTGAGAACAGTCAAGGACAATCCACAGACCACCTCCAAAGACCTGCAGCATCATCTTGCTGCAAATGGTGTCACTGTGCATCGGTCAACAATACAGTGCACTTTGCACAAGGAGAAGCTGTATGGGTGAGTGATGCGAAAGAAGCCGTTTCTGCAAGCACGCCACAAACAGAGTCACCTGAGGTATGCAAAAGCATATTTGGACAAGCCAGCTTCATTTTGGAAGAAGGTCCTGTGGACTGATGAAACAAAGATTGAGTTGTTCATACAAAAAGGAGTTATGCATGGTGGCAAAAAAACACAGCATTCCAAGAAAAACACTTGCTACCCACTGTAAAATTTGGTGGAGGTTCCATCATGCTTTGGGACTGTGTGGCCAATGCCGGCACTGGGAATCTTGTTAAAGTTGAGGGTCGCATGGATTCCACTCAGTATCAGCAGATTCTTGAAAGTAATGTTCAAGAATCAGTGATGAAGTTGAAGTTACACTGGAGATGGATATTTCAGCAAGACAATGATCCAAAACACCGCTACAAATCCACTCAGGCATTCATGCAGAGGAACAATTACAATGTTCTGGAATGGCCATCCCAGTCCCCAGACCTGAATATCATTGAACATCTGTGGGATGATTTGAAGTGGGCTGTCCATGCTCTGTGACCATCAAACTGAACTGGAATTGTTTTGTAAAGAGGAAAGGTCAAAAATACCTTCATCCAGGATCCAGGAACTAGAGGCTGTTATTTTTGCAAAAGGAGGATCTACTAAATATTAATGTCACTTTTCTGTTGAGGTACCCATACATTTGCACCTGTCAAATTTTGGTTTAATGCATATTGCACATCTGATAGTACAATAAACCTCATTTCAATCCTGAAATATTACTGTGTCCATCAGTTATTAGATATATCAAACTGAAATAGCTGTTGCAAACCCCCAAATATTTATAAATAAAAATGGTTAAGATTAATAGGGGTGCCCAAACTTTTTCATATGACTGTATATATATCTCAATATCTTTGTGTGCACTTTTGGCCTATTTTGGCAAAAAAAACTAGTTACTTAGGTAAGTCAAATCAAAATGTATCTGTATAGAGCTATTCCTACATTGTTGCTGACAGTGGGTGCAAAACCAGGGCAGGACACTGTGGAAAACTAGTCCAGGGCAGGGTGGGAAACTAGTCCAGGGCAGGGTAGGAAACTAGTCCAGGGCAGGGTGGGAAACTAGTCCAGGGCAGGGTAGGAAACTAGTCCAGGGTGGGAAACTAGTCCAGGGCAGGGTGGGAAACTAGTCCAGGGCAGTGCGGGAAACTAAAATCAAAATCAAATCAAATTTTATTTATATAGCGCTTTTTACAACAGCAAGTTGTCACAAAGCAGCTTTACAAGGATCCAGGTCCAAGCCTCAAATGAGCAGCCAGTAGGCAAACAGTGGCAAGGAAAAACTCCCTCAGTTTAGGAGGAAGAAACCTTGAGAGGAACCAAGGCTCAAGAGAGGAACCCATCCTCCTCTGGTTGACACTGGAAAGCACATAACAATGGCACAGTACATTGTGATGGAAAGTGGAAATAAAATGAAGTGGAAAAAAAAATAAAATAAAAATGGAGGGAGGGAGGATAAATATAGTCCAGGGCAGGGTGGGAAACTAGGTCCAGGTCCAGTAGCTGGAAGGTGGGACTCCAATGTGAAGTTGTGGCCGGGGAGCTTGGGGTCCTTCTCAGATGGGGCAGAGGAGCTAAAGGTTAGCGTTTCATCAAGATCATCATTAACTGGGGAAAGGTACAGAGGTGTAATTAGTTTGATGTGTAGATTTATAGAGTATTGAGAACAGTGTTTGTGTTATTAAATCACCATCATCAGTGTTAACTGAACACTACCTGGTTGATTTCATACTGATTAGTTTCGTTGCTGGGTCAACGTTTGACCGCAAGTTGGGACGTACAAAACCTGACCCGGAACAGAGTCGAAACGGAGCCTGACCTGGCCCAGAACGGAGCTGGAACGGATCCAGAATTGAGCCGGATCTGACCAGGAACGGAGCCATAACGGAGCTGAAACGGAGCCAGAGCGGACCCGGAGCGGAGTCTGACCTGGATGACCTGGAGCTGGATGACGGTAAACGGAGCAATATGAAATATGAATGTCCGGATCCGGATCGGATTAGCTCAGAGTCCAGATCCAGTTTAGAGATCCGTTCCTGATGCTACCACTGATCCGACTCGAGGCGGGACTTTTAAGGAAAATGAAACTCAGAGAATTTACTGAGAACAGAACTCACAAACAGCCCTGAAGACTTTTCAGACTTTACTGACTGTGATCTGCAGACCGAGCACGGTCCACTCAGGACAGACTGAGCACAGTCCACTCAGCACACACTGAGCACAGTCCACTGAGGTCATGGTCATCCATACTTATTCATTCAGAACACTGCTGGCAGGTCTTTCTCTGCTCCTGGCTGCTGCAGTGGGATACATACAGGTGAGTTCAGATCATCTTTTAATCTCAGTCCTTCTGTTCTTCTGTCAAAGTAATTACTCTCCTGAAAGAAAGGCACTAAAAACATCTTCTGTTTGACCCTAAATGTTCATTGTATTAATGATGGAAAGTGTATTTATTACAGAAAACTAATCATTATAAAATGTGTGGAACCAGTAATATTATATTCCAAATCTCTTATTACAGAGTAAGGAATGGAATGGAACAGCACTTCACTGCTGAATAAAGAGTAGTGTTCCATTTACACAGTCCAAACAAATGGATAAACTACATTATATATAAACATGCGTCATATTTCAATAGGCCGTTTGCATATAAAAATAGGCTGATTTTTGTAGAAGTGGGCAGAAAATAATAGATTGGAATATTAATAATTATTTAGAGAATTCAATTATAGAACTAGATTATAATATAAAATTATGATTTAAATGTATGATTTAATTTCATTTAATTTAACCCTTAGAACCAAAGGTCCACATTTTGGGGGCAGCTACATGCTATTTTCTCAGCTTCATATTCCAAGATCAGAGTAACCTACAGACGTGATACACATATCAAAATACAAGACCATATCTAACCATATAGCACACATTATACTTCCAACTGCATTCCATTCCATCTGATTTTAAGTGCCAAAGGAGTCTTCCTGTGCATGTTTACTGGTCTGTCCATGTGCACATGCTCAACGTACATGCCAGCTTTAATAAGCAAAGGGGGGCTGTGTTCAAATGTTATAATTAAAGACCTCATAAGGTACAATACCAATAAATAACAGTCTAATCATATCAAATAATTGAATTTTCAGCTCAGAACACTCTGGATGATCAATTTCCAACTGATTTTTTTGAGATATAGATTTTTTTAGTCTTTATATGCTAATAAACAAAATAAAAGTCAAATTTATACAAATATTTAAACTCTCTTAAATTGTAAATCTAAATTAAGACTGATGACAATGTCTGGCATATGTGACAGTCTCCCATTCTTCTCAAATTTCTTGACAAATAAATGCATGAAAAACTAGAAAAACATTCAACAAAATTGGTCTTGGGTTCTACAGAATAACCTGGTTGTGGGAATTCAAACTTGTTCGATTTGCAGTCAATGAGAAGTTGTTATAAGGCTGAGACAGTATTTGTAGTTTCTAGTACTTTTTTTAACTGTTTATTTACAAAATCATCATGTATTTTTGCTCAACAGATCTTCAACCAGCAGAGCAACATCCAAAGTGAAACAGGTAAATCAACAGACCACTGTAATTATGCTACATGTGAGAAGAGTTAAAGATGAAAAGTTAATCAAATGATTTCAAAACCTTACAGTGCAACAGTTAAACGATGAGCTTCGGATCCTGTTAATTGGAAAGACAGGAGTGGGCAAGAGTGCAACAGGAAACACCATCCTGGGAAGAGAGGCCTTCATATCGGAGATCTCTTCCTCCTCTGTCACCTCAAAGTGTGAAAAATTCAGTGGAAATGTGAATGGGAGAAAAGTTTCTGTTATTGACTCTCCGGGTCTGTTTGACACTGAATTAACTGCAGATGAGGTGGTCAGCCGGATCAAGCTGTGCATTCCACTGTCTTCTCCAGGTCCACATGTCTTTCTAGTTGTGATTCAGTTGGGTAGGTTTACAGAGGAAGAGGTCAAAACAGTTAAGATTTTTCAAGAAATATTTGGCATTCAGTCCTCCAACTACACCATAGCACTGTTTACACATGGAGATCGACTTAAGGGGAGAAATCTTCATGCATTTGTACGAAACAACACAAAACTTTTGAGTTTTATCAAGAATTTCTGTGGCCGATACCATGTGTTCAATAATGAAGTTCAGGATCCAGAACAAGTCCTTCAGCTTCTGGAGCAAATTGATAAGATGGTCACTGGAAATGGTGGAGAACACTACACCACAGACATGCTTCAGAAGGCCGAGAGAGCAATAGAACACGAGAAAGAACGGATTTTGAAAGAGAAAGAAGCACAGAGACAGAAAGAGATGGAGGAGCTGAGGGCAAAATTAGAAGGGGAAGCACTGAAAAAAGCAATGAAGGCTCTGTGGGAGGAACAGGTGAGAGAAGCAAGGTGGCAAGCTGAGAGAAGTGACTCCTTATTTTCCCAGTTGGGACAGTTTTTGTATAAAGTGGCCAGTATGTTTTTTCCTTTTTTTTAAAAGCTTTTTATAAACTCCATTTGTTTGATTTTTAAAAGGATAGTTCAGCCCAAATTTTGTTAATTACCATTACATTTATTCCTCTTTAAGAAAGTTTAAAAACTCTATCGTTCATTTATGGCATTGGCCAGACACTCTACGGTCTACACCTTTTACAGAGATGAAGTGTAGAAAGAGTGCAAGGAAGTGTAGAAAGATTGCAAGGCTCGAAACATACTTCATAAGAGGATGTGAATGCAGATGGTTGCAGCAATGTTTATTGTAGCTCCAGCAAGCTTTTTTACCGGTCAGTTGTTATGGCAGACCAGTTTGATGTGATGAGTGTTTTAACCACCACAATAACATATGAATACTTATGACTACAGTTCATCAGAACTATGCACTTGCAGGATGTTAGCCAGGCATTGGCATTTGCATTTACATCCTTGTGCTGAGTATGTTTCTATCCCAAGAGTCAAGAACTCAGTGTAACCTAAAATTTTAGTTACACCTAAAATCAACCTAACTCTCACCCTGGCAATAACCCTAAACATAACAGTACAATGCAAAAGTTTTGACATTTCTCCATGAGTTTCCATCCATGAATTCCCTTTTTTTAAAAGCTCCGTAACAAAGAAAAGAAGTGTGCTGTGGCCACACACGGCAGGCTGATTTTAGATCTTGTTGAACATTTTGTAAAAATAATATGGAGATACTGTTCTTCACACCTATCCTCTTTTATGTGTTTTCCACCCTCCACCACATGCCACACCCCCCTTGTTTTTTCCCTGCAAGTGGTCATTGACAACATTACCATGTTAGTGTCAGTTTTGTTTTCATTGTTACTTTCTCCTGTTCAGTTTTGTTAAGCTTGTCTTTAATTTAGTCTCTAGCGTTTGTCTTCTTGTTTTTTGTCTCTACTGTTTGTTGAACTTCCCTCACACTCCCTGTCCATCCATTACGCTGTGCCTTACAAAACATCCCCCAGCAGTCCCCTCTGGAACCCCTAAAGGGCCTCTCAACCAATTAGGGCCCGGTGTACGCAGGTTCATCATTACCTGTCATCCAATGCCTGTCTGTCACCATGGACTTATAATATGTTTGATTTGTTCTTGCATCCTGAGTCTTTGCTTCTACATTTTTTAAAGAAAGCCTGGCAAAGCGCAAGACAGATGGATATAGATGGATATAGATCACCCCACGGCGATAAATAGGGGCCATGGCTACAAGGAATAAAAAAGTACCTGGACCATGTAGGGTTTCTTAGCCAGATTGTTTAAACCCAAATGTGAAGAGTGTTTAATATGAATGCTCTTCAGCTCTTCAATCAATGTAAAATATTTTATTCCAACTTTATTGCAAGAAATGTTGACACAGTATACGATCAAGTACCAGTTTCTCATTATACCTGTGGAAGTGAAAACTAGGTCACAAAATACTGAAGCAATTACATTGTTGTAGAGATGTTGTAGAGATTCAGTCAAATTACTGAGGTCTGTGGGCATTGTCCTGAACCTGCTTTTCCATAATCCCATTTATGTTCTCCCTCCCAACAGTGAGTTGGCTTGGTTTTGTTGAAGAGTTGGCAGAGGGCTACACAGAGCAGAAAGAAGGGATGACATGATTTTTTTTGGTACCAATTATTTCTCCTGTCGAAATATGTCCAAAAGGACAGTTCCAATGAAATAAATTGAAGCTCTTGCTTGAAACATTGAAATTGAAGCCCTTGTCGTATTTTTTTTGTTTATATTTTACTTTTAATTTAATATTCTCATATTTTCAGTTGATATATTGAGATGTTGCCCATGAAATGGTTTTGAGGGTCATTTGTCTGAAAATATACAGTATTAACCTGCAGTAAGCTGTTATTTAATATTGCACACATTAAATAAAATTTAACATGGAACAAATTCCAGTCTTTTATCTCCTTCAGAAGTGAATAGGCTACACCTGGCCAGGAATCCATGTATCAGTCAGTTGTTCAATTACATTGAAACCTTGAAAGGTTTGAGGAACCAAGGCTCCAAAGGTGAACACATCCTCTGGTCTAAACCAGATTGCACAGACATAATGTACAAAAACGAGTACAATAGTAAAGAAGTATAGCTAGTAGTGTGAGCAGGCAGTGTTTGGGCGAGATAGAGTTATGAGAGAATGCGAATGAACGTAGGATACAAGCTCAGTGTTAATGTGAAAGTCCATGCAGGTTAAAAATTCACAAGCTGGCAGTGGAGTCTCTAATGTGGGATGAGTGACCCAATGCAAGGAACCCAAATGAGGACAGTATCAAGAGGGCAGCAGGATAGTGGAGAATGCTCGTCCCCCTGCAGAGATTGTTCTAATTCGAGGGGCAGTCAATAGGCCTGTATATTATGAACAAAGTGCACATGATGGGTTGTATGGTTTAAGAAGGTCTTTTAGATACTGTGGGGCTACACCATTAAGCAATGTGTGTTAGAAGCAGTATTTTATAGTTGATGGTGAATTTAACTGGTAGCAAACCAAGGGATGAGAGAACAGGACTAATGTGATCAAATTTCCTTGCCCTGGTGAGAACTCTAGCAGCTGCTGCAAGGATTTTTCTGAACTACCAGCAATACCAGCACTGCAATAGTTTATCCTTGAATTCATGCACCGGTATCTCAGCATCTTTATGGGAAAGTGCTTTATGCAATTTGGCAGTATTACAGAAATGAAAGAAGCCAGTTTTTATCGTGTTTCTGATGTCAAACACAACCCCTACGTTTTTACGGTGCAACTGGGTGTAATTGAAAAAACATCTAGATTTATGCCAATGTCGTTTATATTGGGCCCTAGAAGTAAAACCTGTTTTATCAGAATTTAGTACAAAAAATTGTGTCATTCATATTTTAATTTCTTTAAGACAGTTTGTTATTCTACTGAGACACATGATCCTCATTTGGTTCAGCTGGTGTGTAAAGCTGGGTTTCATCAGCATAGCATTGAAAACCAATGCCATGCTTTCAGGTTATTTTACCCAGCGGTGGCAAGTAAAGGTAGAACAGTCATGGACCCAGGATGGATCCCTGGAATATCATATTTCCATATGGTGTGATGAGTGGGTTCATTATTAACATTAATGCATTGGTGGTGGTCAGTCAGATAAGATCTAAACCAGTTAAGGGCCTTTAATGCCTACATGAATTTCTTGCCTATCAAGCAGGATAGACTGATCTATAATGTCAAAACAGCACTGCAATTTCTATCAAGTGAGAGAAGCAGGTGAGTTGTGACTTTTAATAAAGCTGTTTCAGTGCCTTGATTGGGTCTAAATCCAGACTGGAAACCCTCATTTACGTGGTTATAGTGGAGATAGATGCACAGCTGTTCTGACACGACTTTTTCTAAGATCTTTGCTATGAGGGGAAGGTTTGCTATTGACCTATAGAAAGCAAGCTCGTGTGGGTCAAAATTTGTCTTTTTTATAATCAGATTAATAATCGATGATTTAAGTGATTTGGGCATGTACACAAAGCTAAGGGATGAGTTCACTATGGTAACTAAAGGTTCAATAAGTGTTGGCTCCACCTGTTTTAATAACCGTGTAGTTAGTGGATCCAGTGCACATGAGGATGGCTTTGAGGAGCTGATTAAACTTAGCAGGTGCTTTTCACTAACTGGGTTGAAATGCTCTAGGCTTGATTCAGAGCAGGTGCTGTTTGTGGCTGCTGGTGAGTTTTTTTTTTTTATCTATTAGAGATTAAATATATAATGATTTGGCTTTCACTAAGGTTATCCTCCCTCAAAAGAAAGGGACTGGATGCTTTAACGAGAGCATATGACCTAATGAAACCTCATTTCTCAGTTCCTTATTACTAATATTACCACAGTTCTGACCTTGCAATGTGATTGGCTAAGAGACTTTCTGTGCTTGCTGTTATTGCACAATAATGAAGTGCAACCTTAGCCATGTATGCTGATAACCCAGCAAGTGAAACACCACAGCCGTGAACAAAGGGGCAACTTCTGTCAAAATGAATTATAGCATGCTCATAAAATCTATTGGCTTTGGAAAAAAATTTATTCAATTTAAAATTAGATGATGAAGTTGGGCAAAGTTTGTCACCACTGGAAATGCAGAGAAACAAAGTTAATATAGTAAAACAAACATCCTGGGCTTGTTTTTCAGTTTGTCTCCATGTGGGTACAGGATCATGTTCTTTCTCCAGAGATGGCGTGGATCTGTTCTACAACTTGCTTCTCCCCATTAGTGAATTGATTTAGTGCAATGAAGAGGAGGAAGACGAGGAGTCCTGGAGAGGAGAGGGTGATGCACTCCACTACCATACAGATTTTTTTTAAAACCTTACAGCGTCTTTGATGCTTACACTGGACATTGGGCTTCGTTTTAATTGTATGAAAAGCGATTTAATTGTGTGAAAAATTGATTACACAAAGCATTACACTTGATCTTTTATTTATTGAGGAAAATGATCCAGTATTACATTTCTGTGAGTGTCAAAAGTATGCAAACTTCCATTCATTCATCTGTCTTATCTGCTTGGTCAGGGTCGCGGTGGGTCACAAGGCAGGATTTAATATTCAACCCTTTAACTGGCCTTAATCCAAAGAGGTCCAGGCAATTGGTGCTAGTTAAATCCATCGTTAAGAAATGGACAGAATATGGTACATGTATAAATCTTGCTGCAGCAGGCTGAATGACTGTGCCATAAAGAGACTAGGGAGGGAAGCCACCAAGACACCTATGACTACTTTGAAGCAGTTAAAAGCTGGGAAATCAACTGTTTGATGGTTCTTCACCACTCAGTGAAGAATTAATCTGAAATACAATTCACTCAAAAGGCACATGAGAAAGGCACTGAAAGAGGGTTCTTTGGTCCGACAAGACCAAAATCAACCTTTTTAACAATCACACTTTGACACTAAACACTGCACATCACCCCACCCACACCATCCCCATTAATTTAACTCCTTCACAGTGGTCACGGGTATCTTGATAGGTAGTCATAGGTGCCTTGCTAACTTATGTCCTTCTTGTGAGGTCTCAGTTTGTGAGGTCAGATGTGTAGATGTCAGTTTCAGAAGGCATGGTTGTATTTTAGAGTAAGATTTGATAGCTGTACTGATTCAGTATAAAAATACAGTATAATACAGTTACCCAAATACAGCTAAAAAGACCACAAATCCAACAGTGTTAACATTATTATGATGATCATTCTTAATGTCCCTGACCTGACATTTAGTCCAAATGTCCTGTAAAAATTATTTGAATAACTAGTATTTGTAGATCTTAACATAAAAAAGACATAAAAAAATAAACATTCAAAATAATAAGAATTAAAAAATGTAACATCCCTTTTGTGTTGTACAGCTGTTTTAGATGACAGTTCAACACTAGTACTGTACAAACAACACTTAGCTGCCTTCGCCTTCACCTCTGCGTCTTTTCTACTTAAAGAGGAATTCTACAGATTATTCAACATTTGTGTGGAATTAAAGTCAACATAAATAAGAAAAAGAACTAGGTAGGAGCAGTGGAGTGGTGGAAGCGGTGGGGAGGAGGAGAGATCACTGCCACATTCTGACCTCACCTCTGCTCTTGTCACTGAATGCAATCAACTGCTCCAAAGTCTAGTAGAGGCAGTAATGCCAACAAAAGCTGAATAAACGTTTTAATAACCATAATTTCAGAAAAAAAACCAAAACAATGAATGAACAGTACTATCAATCCTTTTGTCCATATAGTCACTTCAGAGAAAGGTTCTCTACAATGCACCATTCACATCAAAACACTCCCATTGATGAACTAACACAGAATATATGTAAGCTAGAATTCCTCTTAAATAAATGACAATAGTTTAAAATGTACCTCATGACAAAAGATGCTAGTTTGAACTAATTTCTTTTTAGATTTGTAGGAAAACAATATTATAAATCTTTTAAAGTTCCAGCAAATTGAAATGTTGCCCTGAAGCGGTTGTGTACACTCCTCTGATCAGGGCTTCAGAAATAATTCAGACAAAATGACGGGCTTAGTGTCCCTCAATCTTCTTTGGTCTTCTTCTCCAACTCTCTCAGCCGCCTCTCTAGCACCTTGACCTTTGCATCCATGTGGGAGTTGGTATCTCCTCTGAATGGTGACGGTCCAATGCCCAGCAGGATGCAGGCAAGCACCAAGCCAGCCAGTCGCATTGCTGTGGTTTCAGTAGTGGCTGCAGTATCACTCAGGATCAGGCAAAACATGGCAATGGCAAAAGTAATCTTCAGCAACCACAGAGTGCGGCGCACAATCCCTGCAACAAAGCAGGCCACCAAGGACAGAATCCAGTAGCCGAGCAAAGCCAACAGGGCCCACTTAGTAAAAAACACAACACCTTCAGGAGTGATGCGTTTTACAGGTAGATTGGCTAGAATAAAAAAAGAAAATGCATATTAGCTTTAATTCTATAAATTATCCAACCAATAAACACTGAGTGTATATCAGTAATAATATTTATTTATCAGGGTCTGACTGGGGAGAGTAATTAATATATGCATTTTTAAAAAACACACCAATAATTTTAGCTCAGCAGTGCTTTACTGACTAATGGGAATGTTGGGATTTTAATGAAGTAATGTGTTCTTCATATTATTAGTAAGGGCACCCATGATTGGCTGATCCAAACAGTTCCCCAATTGTAGCCACTTGGGAGTAATGCCTAGTTCCCCTCATTTCCTTAGCCAAGCGATGTGAGGTAATTGGGAATTCCTTGAGTTGACGAAAGGAGAGACAGGAATTAAACAAGACCCCAAGGTGGTTGATATATGGACTGGCCAATGACAGGGGACCTGACATCATGGAGGTTAAAATGCATCAGGTTAAAAACATTTTTGTTTACCACAGGGTCCATAAAAGGCATTTTCTTAAATAATACTATAGACTACAGCACTGCACTGACTACTATAAATCTCTATACACTGACCAGATCACTATTAGTCACTGCGGTGCTGAGATTGACCCACCACTTAAATAGTACCTG